>CM056998.1:140948767-141641818 GCA_029891345.1 Dryococelus australis | reverse complement strand
GACTTAATAATGTCATTTTAGTTTGAGAAGGGTGAAATAGATTGAAATATTTCTTTTCTTTTAATAGCACATCCACCAACTGATGTTGGGGGTGAGGACTTGGGAGAGGAGTCGACAAGCTAAAATATCAATACTACAATAATTCCTGCTCCAATTACAATATCTACCACAGCAGCTGCTACAGCAACAGCCAGGGCGTTTTCGCCGCCCTGATCAACTCTTGGTTGAATGTATCGAGATTACTATTTGCATATAAATTCGGATATTTTATCAAATATTGCATGGTTAAAATAATATAGCCTTATAAACACGCGAGCCATCTGTACCGCAAAATCTTGTATGCGAAATAGAAATAACATTTTCACCAGTAGGTAGTATGGGATTTATTGTCAAATCCACACACACCATAATTTGATCATTTATACCACAAAAACCATGGATCTAAATGCTATCTGAACTATTTCCTCTCTCAATATCTTTAATTATTTTATTCGAACTAGATACGCATAAATAATTCAACATTTCCTCATAATGATAAATATCGTCATAATATGCATTTAATTTATATTTCTTCAGATCGGTAATGCTGGAAACTACAACCTTGTTATAGAAAACAGTTGGATATCTTTTCATAAATCGCAATATGGTATTGCAGGAAGCTATCGAAATATCACGTATAAAGTAAATCACAATCGATAGTATCTCATTGTCCAAATCTGTGTAAAGTAAATCATAATCGTTAGTATCTCATCGTCCAAATCTGTATTCAGCTGTAAATTTAACTGGTTCGAACTTTGTTGATCACAACAATATACGTATGCCACATCCACACGGATATTGTTATGGGTATTTGAGGTATTAAAGTTGAACAACTCGCAATTCTCTACGATAAATTTTAAATTATCTACATACGATTCAGCAGTAAATTTCAAGTTTTCGGTATCTAAATCCAATTTGCCTTCTCGAACGTGCTAGAGTTTTTGTGGAATAAAATTTTTGTGATTGCACCATCCTCTAATTGCAAACAATCGTTTAGAACTTCGGGGGAAGCATTTGAAATGATGACGTGGTTTCTTGGAATATTTTCAAAGACCTGGAAACCGTTACTTGCGTTAAATAAATTGGCTAGATCTTTTTTGAAAATGATACCGCTATCTCCCGTGAATGAATAGATAATCTTCACCACTAGTGTGTATTTTCCATTTTTCCATCAGGTATGGCTTCAAAGTACTTGCTCAAATAATACAAATCAGATAAAATTGCTTTGAATAGTACTATTCGATGAAAATAGTGTTCATAATTGTCATGCGTGTTGTCAATGGTTATTTCTCCCGAATCTTTATCCTCATACATGGCAGAAATACCTGGAATACCAACAAAGGATAAGAGGTTTACGACATAATGTGGACCATTAATCGCACTATACATATATTCAGTATTTGATGGAAATTGTTCGTTCACCGAAGGTTTATATAAATATGCCGTGACCATAAAATAATCATTGTTGTTGGCAATCACATATTTTTTAGGGTTTTCACTATTAACAAATCGTAGTGTTTTATTCTACCGGGTCGTTTGGACAATCGCTTCATTTTTGTTTATGTCGTAGAGCAGGGATGTGTTTAGATCTCCTATACAAATTTATTGATATCTGGAACTATTGGATGTGGTGCGCATTTTATACGAAACACCGTTAAGTTGTATGTTTAGTTGGTTTTCCTGAAAATTATCGTTTAGCCTAGCCGTCATAACAAAAATGGGCGTGTATTTGGTCCATTGGATTTTAAACGTGGCCAAATTCGTCACCAAAACGCGGACAAATTGTTCGGAAACATTACGAAAAGATGAAAATTAGACAACGCGTAAGTGCCGCAAAGTAATTGATTAACGCATCATTCGAGTTTGACGAATTTCGCATTTTATTGATAGCTATTATATGAACTTTCCTACGATCCACCAACTTTAATTTGTGGTTGTTTACTATGTACCAATTTAAAATCTACTGGTTAATAAACAGCTTCCTCCGAGGATTCAAACACCCCCTCTTGACTATTTTGCTCGTAGTTATTTGGTTCGAACGAAAAGATAACATTAGCCGTACTTACATCCAAATCCAAATTTTTGCCTTGTTTAAAAGTAATTTGGAAAAACCAATCACTAATGTATTAGTGGAAGGAGTGGAGGAAGAAGAGGAGGACGAGGATGACGAGTAGGAAAACTGGAAACTTTGATCGCCGTTTAGTCGCTTAGTAACAGACATATTTTTGAATGGCATATCATAAAATAATGTGTGTTTGAAAGAACAAACATTTCGTGCTGATATTGCGCATTTGAAATGTACTTTTCGATCATGGGATTGTCCATCAGAGATACTGAATTGCTTTCTACTTGAAACAAAAAGGTAATGTTGTACTTGTTCATCAATTCCATCGCCTCTCCTATTAAAAGCTCTGAAGCGGACCGAATGAGTGCAAAATACTGGTATTTATTAGTATTCAAATCAGTATATTCAATTTCGTCATTCGCCATGATAGTTTTTTGTATTTGATATTCGATTGTAATTTTGGAATTTCAAAGAAGAATCTATAGTACAACTACGAGTAGGATAAATGTACGAATTGTTACCAGATGGAACATAAACAATGACGTGTTCTTCTTTTAACTGATCGAGAACGGGAATCTAAGCCGTGCTGAGAGCTAGTGATGTAGAACTATCGATCACTACTTAGACCAAATCGTTATTCGGTGTCACAGCTACACTATTCTTTAAGTTATTCGGCACGACGAAAGCGAAATTATTTTGTAGATTGAAATACTCGATGGGAAGGTTCATCAAATTAGTATCGGATTGATAAAACTGAGACGTGCATTTGAAAAACAACAAGTGCTTGTTTGATAGGTGTTGTAAATTATTAATGATTTGTTCCGCCAACCAGTCATTTCTTTATCGAGAACGGAAATTGAGAATTTTCCCAATTCGCTACCGGGTTGTAAACGAATTTCTTTATCCGTGTACTCAAACGTTTTCGCCACGATCGCTTTATTAGTAAATTTTATGATACTTGGTGTTCGAATTTTACTCTTGATATACGATTTGACCGCCGCCGTTTGAGCATCCAGCCCGTATCGATTCGGCTTATGGTGAACATCAATAATTGTAAAGTGACGGCGTTTTTAAATTTAATAATTGAATCATTTACGTCCGTGTAGTTCATCACGATAAAATCCTTCAAAATCGTGTTTTACACATTTACCCGATTTAGAGCCAACATCCTTCATCAACCTGGTTAAATATACAGTCTGATGAGGTTGTAGGTTTTTCGCAAGTATCACGAATCCAGTTTAAATAGTATCGAGTACTTTGTCAAAACTATTAATTATTTTGGCGAGGTCTTTAAACGAATTCTATTCGGCAATCATTATGTAATTATTGTATCTATCCAATATATCGGAATTATTAAATCCCAAACGATGTTGAGAAAATTTAAGTGATTTGAATTCGGGTAGATTTAGACATATTAGTCGATTTTCTGATTCGATTTCCGCCAAGACGATAATATTCTCGCAAGAAATGGTATCTGCAATACATAAAAAATCAAATGGTTCAGCGCAATATTTGTGTAATGCACAAATAATGTGGTGTGGGTCATTTACCAATAGGCCAATGTGCGAACGTTTAAAAGTCGCATAATTTGTTTCCAAATTATGTAAACATTGTTATGTAATTAAATAATTCTCTTTAATACGTTTAATCCCATATCCCTTTTTTCCCGCCTCTTCTTGATATAAATTATCTTGAAGTTTTCCCTCAAAGTTTAGAAAAAAAAGTATAGCCATTCAATGTTGGTAAATTTTGTAAACTGTAAATAAAGTTTTGATAAATGTTTAATTTTATCGTGTTAATAGGAAAAAAAAATTGTGATATTCATTTGTTAGACTTTCTGAAATTGTAAAAGGACTTTTTTTTAAATTGGCACCACCTAAATTGTTATTGTTTTGAAAACTCTGCGAACTTCCTATATTTTAATTAAGAGTCTTATATTACAAAAAAATACATTGCCTTTTTTTTGCAACACATTACATTTTTATTTACACAATTTAGAACTAAAAAAAAATATTGGTATGTAATTTTATGGATTAAAAATATACTATAAATGGTTAAGTTTGTAAGTAACTTTGTTCATCATACCGGCAACATCCATGTTGAAAGGTTTAAAGTGTCACGATGATCCCTTTATTTCATTTTTAAAAAAATTTTTTCTTTTTTTAGCTGTTTCTCGAGAATCTCCTCAGCAAACATAAAAAAAACCCATTTCCGTGATCAATACCTTTGGAAAAATCGTCAATTATAAGTTACGAATGAAGCATGGCCTTCCGGCTAAATGAGACTGGGATTTATGTTTTAGAGATGTGTTGAGTAGTAATGAAATGTGTTTATGGGCGCAACAAACTCCACATGAAAATCCTCTTGTATATTCATCGAATTCCGAACCGAAAGCTGTGGAAACCACAAATTTTACGTCGGCAAAGTTAACTTTTTCAATGGAACAAGAACTTGTTAAAACAACTTTAAACTTTATTTACATGGCTCGATGAGAATTATGGTGACTTGGCTACACTGAAATACATAACGTTATATGGTCCTACTGGGAGTGGGAAATCTACAGTATTGCATATTTTTCTCGAAGAAAAAAAACTGAGTTTATTGCACAACCCCGCAATACATCCTATTGCGAAATATTTGTCGACTGATGAAACTAGCAAATGGTTTGGCGTTATCAAGTCTCCTAATTCGGTTAGCTAAATTTAGTTACTACGAATATTTGAAATTCATGCAGTTCGTGCCACTGATTGATCTTGACAAAATATCTACAATAGCACAAGAATTGAACAAGTTTTGCGAAATTAGATACAACAAGGCTTCGTTTTTTGTGGAATGCAACAAAGACTATTTAATTTCCTTCGACGCACCCATTGTCTTATTGGTTGACGAATGCAGTGTGATCAGCGCATGTCTAGCAAGATTTATAGTTGAATTTTTCCAAATGGCGAAGCACATTTTTAGTAAACTATTGATTGTATTTTGTGGCGATCAGTATCAGCGAAAGCCGTTTGTGACATACAAACCCAGTGACATATCGCTTATTCGCGAAATATACGGGGATATTTTTTTCCTTTCCACGCAGTTTAGGAACATGGATTCGACATACCAGGAATTTCTGCAACTTTAAATACCGCTCTGAACTGGAAGAAACTGCTTACACGTCATTTCAGCATACACAATCGTAACATGAGTTGTTTCACTCTGGATTTTGAGTATCCGGAAAGTTGTTGGCAACTGTGATTGAGTCGAAAGTCAAAACGGCTTCACGTTTGGTAATCAACACAAAAGAGATTATGAACTGGGCGCAGGAAACCTTGGTAAAGTTTCCCGGATTTCTTTTATTTGCCTTTACAAATATCGAATCACTTTATATCAATTTAGGTGTGTCGATTGCTGTTCTCGCTCAAATAAAAAACATTCTAAAGGAATGTAGCTGCCGGCTTGACGTGACTGAGATGGACAAACAGAGTATTTTCAAAAATCGTCTTCGGTTCACTCCGATTTTCTTTTCAAACAATAAAAAAACACTGATAACAGAGAATAATGAAAACCTCAAATCCACCTACTTGCCGCTAATCGTCGGTGTTTCCTACAGCAGTTTAATTGATGGTCATGGAGTATGCATAGATGAAGTTTTATATTATTTGGGACATGTTGGAGACGAAATACTCATGTGCGACGAGGGGAAAACAACCTCTTTCTGATTTCAAAATGTTTTTTCAAGATGAATCTCAACACGAATGTGAAGCTACTAAAAACAGTAAACTCTTGTTATATGGTTTCCCGCTTCAAATGACATATGGAAATACAGTTCAAAGCAGTATAGGATTAACAATTGATAATAACATTTATGCAAATTTGACGGGATGTTCGGTAGAAGAAATTTATGTAGTCTTATCCAGAACAACAAACAAGAATAAATTGAAATTTATTCAAGTGTAAATACTTTTTTGTTACTCGAATAAACACATCAATGAATAGAAAATATATTTTTTCCTAACATGTGGTGATTTTCTGCTTTTATCCTCTTTTTTATCCTACTTTTCCCAACCCTCCGTGAAACATTTTTTACATGCTGTATTTGTATATAAGATAATGAATAAAAGACACCAAATATACGCATTTACCGTTATATGATCTATTTTATTAATTGGAATTTTAGGGTTTGTTTTATGGAAATTTAAAAGTAAAATCAAAGGCTCGGTGAATACACAGTTTGGTGCGAGCACATATTTCGGAAGTGCTTCTAATTCAGGAGCTGCAGCTTCCGGTAATTAAGTAAATTAATATTACACTATGAAAAAAACCTTGTAATTTTATCTTTGCGATTAGAGAGTTGCTAAAGTTAAAATCGCGGAGAAAACAAAAAAAAGCACGATGAATTCTGATTAATGGAATCGGTTGAATTTATAAAACTAAATCCGCCACTGTACTTGGATATTTTACATCTGACAGTCGTAATTAATAACATATATTTCTACGATTCCGTATTGAGGTTAAAAGGCGTAAATATATATTCGTTAATGACTGAACGTGATAAACTCGCTTCTGAAATAAAATTTAAAATTTCGCAATTAATCCATCATTAAAATTTTCTATGTCTTAAGCAGTATACTATCCAACAAAATTGTTTGGTCAGGCACGCCACTCGCAAAAATTATAAAATATTTCTAAAAGATGAACAAAGGCAGAAAATGAAAATATCATACAGTTGACAAAATTACTATACAAAGATAATTCCCTATCATTTCAAACTGAGGAGTTTAGGAATGAAGTTAGCTCTGTACGACACAAGTACGAGAAAATATTCAATCATGTGAAAGAAAATTAATTTCTTTTCAAATAACCGCGAAGACGTATTGGCTGATGTACAGACATTGTGGGAGGGCGTTTCAAAGACAAACGATCCCCAAAAAATACGTAAATCTATGGCACCTCTTATCGTTACCTTGAGTTATTCTCAAATTTTATAAATATTGTCTGTATTCCTTACTTACCTGTCGGTAAAATACGATGTAAACGCCATTCAAACATCGGCGCGGCAAGTATTTTATGGTTTGCCTACAATCATTTGCGATCCGAGCTCGGTCGTCACGGCACCCGATGGACAACCGAAACAACCGACAATTGCACTACGTAATTTTGAGTTTTTTACTATCGTTTGCCAATATATAGATAAGAGCTATGAATAAAGGAAATAAACAACTCTACGTGGGATTGGGTCTACTCATAGTTAGTTTAATTATTGTAATTCCACTTGGTGTATACATTTGGAAAAAACATCACAATTTTGACACCTCTGTAATAGAATTGGATGAGGAGTGTGGTGGGGTGGAAAGAAAAAAACTACATCTCCACCACGACCGCATCTCTGAAAAATTAATTTACTACCGAAACCGTTGATTTTACAAATACCAACGAATCTAGTTTAACCGACGCAAAAATAGCATTAATACAGTCATCAATCATCAGACCCATAGAGGTGAGTATGATTCGTATTGAAACGACAAAGAGATACACTATGAATATTCCCAGAGGTGTATTTACTCGGTTAATATTTAAGAATCTGAAACGGTTAAATTTCGGAGCATTTAATACAATTTCTGACCTTTTCGACGAACATTCGCAAACTATATTCACGGTTCGTCTAAACGAAAATGAGACGGCCAAGTCAAGGGTTCGTTGGATGTCAATGAAATAAATTACAAAATTTTACTCGACCAACCGCTTGGTTAAAAATCAATTTTACATTGAATGGACTTTTGAAAATTTAATCGAATTAGTTTACGGGTCCAATAACCAACGAATAGTGATTGTATCTCCCGAGGCATCCAAAACTTCAAAGTGTTTTCAATCAGTTTCGTCACTAATGCCAAAACTATTCTGAAATTTGTAAAGTAATATGTGAATGTTATAATGAAATATGTTTTAGTAGTGGTCGCTGACCTATTTGGCAACTTTGATAAACAAACATTAACTCCGATTATCCGACTGCTGAGGTCGAGAGCGCGAGTCAAACTGCTCTCTCATAAGTCCATCTGTCGTTTACATGAAATTTTTTGAAAGTTCAAAAGTATAAACAAGTTTGCAATAAAATTTGTGTAATGATTGCAGGAACAAAACAAGCGGAGTTACATTTCAACATTTCGCAATAACTATAAGCTTAATTTTTTTTTTCACTTTGCTCATTTAATTGACAAGATCGTGCTAATATATCCAAGTCATTTTTTGCACCTGAAATTAATCGTGTATAGGAAAGTCAAATAAAAAAATCGTTTTATTCGATTTATCAAGGTCGGTAAAACTCACGATACCATATAAAGAAACTCACATTCCTTCTTGTCCAATAAAAAAAAAAAAAAAAAAAAAAAACTTTCGTTCCTTCTCAGCCAATAAAAAAAAATGAAAAATCTCGCACAGTGCGTGTATAAAAACGAGACGATTGACCCAAGGGATCACTCTTGCTCTTTGCAAACTACAGAGTGAAGACACCATGAGAGCCAGCAGAGACACCATGAGAGCCAGTGAAGTAACCATCAGAGCCAATGAAGACACCATCAGAGCCAGTGAAGACACCATGAGAGCCAGTGAAGTAACCATCAGAGCCAGTGAAGACACCATCAGAGCCAGTGAAGACACCATCAGAGCCAGTGAAGACACCATGAAAGCCAGTGAAGACACCATGAGAGCCAGCTGTGACAAACAAGACTTGTTTGACGAGAAGGAACTGTCAATGGTGAGTTTAGCTGTCCATCATGGTTGGCTATATGAACTTGTACGCATGAAGGAGATGAAATTGAATTTTGAAGAAAATTATTTTCGGGGTTAATTTTCAATTCAGCGAGCAGCCGCGGCGGGGAATTTGGAAATTTTAAAATTCCTAATAGAAGAATTATTTTGATTTTGAATTTATTTTGAATTATTATTTTGAAAATTGGCCCGTACTTGTGTATTTGGTGCAAACAATAGACACGGTAATGAAAGGGATTCACAAAGACTGGGAATTGTTGGTGAAAGTGATTAATGCAATTCGTGAAATAATTGTGAGTTACCTAATTGAATAAAGTTTGGGTGAACCGGTTTTCTTAGAAAAGGATTTGTTACTGAGTTTCGCGGCCCAAGACGGCATCGTGGAAGTGGTAGATTATCTGCTAGAAAACGGAGCAAATGTTTTATTAATGGGACGTAATAACATTACAGTATTACACGAAGATGTAACTAGTAAAAATAAATGGACAATTTTTTGTGTTTTGGACAATATTAAAAAGACATTGAATAACGACAAGGGAAAAAATTGAAGATTTCTTAAATACTGAGGATTTGAATGGTGAAACTGCAATTATGTAGGATACTACGAACGAAATGTGTGAAATTTTGATCGAACATAGGGCAAAACCCTAAACAAGGCTAAATGAAGCCAGTGTTTTATTTATGGGTATGCCAGTAGGTATCTATTAATACATTTTTGAATGAATATTATCAAATTTGAATAAAAAATGTAAATAAGATGTAAAAAATTATATATATATAATAATAAAATAAAACTATAAAAAATTAAAAATTCTGTTTTTTTTTGTAAATAAACATAATATACAGATTAATTATAATACAAAATCAGAACCATATTTCTGATACTTTTTTTATTTGTTTTTCTAAGATTATAACGAGTCTTTCGGGCTGTTTCTCGCTGTAATTCACGACGAAAAATATCGGTCATCTTGGTTGGTTTAGGATTCTTTCTTCGATGTCGGGAGACATCTGTTGTTGGTATATGTCTTGAACGCTTACTCGGTGCTTGTTTTTGAATCGCACGAGTGATGTCGGGTGCCGATTTGCGCTTTGTGCCTCTCTGTTTGATGGTCGTCAGAAGTTGTTTGAGGTCTCGACTGGTGAGAAACGACTGTAGATCTGTGCCTTAGCAATCTTCGAACAGTTCTGTTGACAAAAAAAATGTTATTTTCAAATATAATAATTACAATCACATTAGAAGAAATAATTTTAATAAATGTCAATCATAATCACACAGATTCGTTCAAAGAAGTTGTTGGTCCAGGGAAAGACGCGGTTGATGGACCCGGGGCTGAAGAAGTTGATGGGCCAGGGACTGAAGAGGTTGATGACACATTATCTGTAGCCGAAAGCGTCTCGTCCATTTCCTCCACATTCTCCGTGTCTTCTTCGTCCTCCATTTGGCTGGAATTCGAGAGATTCACCATGGATCTGTGGTGAAAAATTCAAAAGACTGGTGATGGTTCCGTATTGCGTATCTAAATCACTCAAAAACCTCTGTATTACGTATCCAATGATAAAAAAAAATTCGAGACAAAAAACTGCCAATTACGTATCCAACCATGACCGGGAAAAAGCCCAAATAAATCACAGAGTTTCCCTCCTGTGTATCCAGCGCACCTTGAAAAGGCCGGTTTTTACCAAAAGTTTCCCTTTGCGTATCCAGGTGACAAAACGTGCAGGACTGAAAAGGACGACATTGCGTATCCAAGCGAGAAGGAGAGAAATTGGTGCCATACCCCACTTGTTTCGAATTGCGTATCCAGCCGAGTCGGGGGAGAAATTTCGACCTACAACCAATTATTTCCTATAGCATATCCAAACCGAAAACAGAATATAGGGTAAAATACCCCATTTATTTCCCATGTTTCCAGGTGCCAAAAGTAACTATTGCTAAAAGTTTCCTATCACGTATCCAATTTTTTTTTCGCCTTTTTATCGTTCCTTTTTAAATACACGTGATTTGCAATACATATTTTTTTTATTTATTTTAAAGAGAATATTTATTAATTACTAAGAATTTTTTATAATTTTAACCATTCATTATATAAAGGTTCACATTTACGCAATGACGAAAAAGGTTACGGTAAAACATTGTACAGGTAAAAATTAATGTTTTTTATTTTATAAATTTGACAATTTTATACACAATTTTTCATATGTACACTATCACCAAAGGTTGCGATAAAATGGTTTACAGTTAGAAATTCATTTTTATAAATGCAGCAATGCAATATGCAATTTTTCACATGTACGCGATTACTAAAAGGGTACGGTAAAACAGTGTACAGTAAAAAATCCAACTTTTTACAAATTTAACAATATAGGTTTTAAAGTTTTTTATATACGCCATCACTTTTTTTTAATATAAATTACCTCAACACTCGAAACTGGCAGGTCCAAAGTCCACGAAAGCAACAGCATATACAATTGCAACCGCCGACAGCCGAACCGGTCATGACAGACACAACTGCGATATGCCTTTTCGGGATCGCGAATGAATGTAATTTTTTTTATTAATCAATTTACCTCAATAATTCAAACTGGCTGATCCAAGTGTTGTGTATGCAACAGATGCAAGTACATCTGTCGTCGCCGGGTGGACCCATTACGATCCACTCTACAATTTTAGGCTTTTAACCAGATTGCGAATGAATGTTTACACAAACAGCAAATTAATTAAATATTAGTTTTAATTTGAATCAAACAGCAACTCAACTAAACATTATTTTTATTTTGAATCAAACAGCAACTCAATTAAACATTAACTTTAATTTTAATCAAATAGCAACTCAGTTAAACATCGTTTTTTTTTAACTTGAATCAAACAGTTACTCAATTAAATATTTTTTAACTTGAATAAAACAGCAACCCAATTAAATATTCATTTTAAATTGAATCAAACAGCAACTCAATTAAACGTTAATTTAAGTTAATTCAAACAGCAACTCAATTAAACATTAATTTAAACTTGAATCAAATGGTTACTCAATCAAACATTAATTTAAACTTGAATCAAACAGCATGTTAATCGAACTTTAATTTTATACTTCAATGGCAACAGCAACTCAATCAACTTTTTTAAAACTTCAACTGCAACAGCAACTCTATCTCGCTCGTGCCTGCAAATTAAAAACAACAGTGACAAACAGATACCTGTCGAAATCGGTATAGCCTTCGCCGTCATCTCCTCAGCGCCGATTACGATGGTGCATGTCGGCGGCGTGAATCAGCAAAGCGTGCAGTCGTTCTCCGTACCAATGATTCTTTCTCCAGACGTACTCGGCCAGGTAGCCGACCCAATATTCTTTCCGTCGGCTAAAGCAGGGAATGCTGTATCGCACAGAACACCAAATTCGCTCGATGTTTTGAGTGTGTACCATCAACATCTCTCCCCTCTTCATCTTTAGCGTGTTTCAAGTGTTTACCATTCTGCTCTTTTCGCTGCACACGAATTCCCGCCTGTGATTCACCTGCATGTGACGGTAGCCGTGAATGTCCAAGTTGCTGTAACTAGACCAGCAGTCTGAAATTATCGTCGTGCCCGGAGCAATCCACTCGTGGATGATTTTGGTCAGAGTCGCCGCAATTTTGTAGTCCCAAACAGCAAGGGAAAATTAATCCGAAATATTTATCACTTCCCCTTTTTTTTTACATCAAGGACATATTATTGCCATACATTCTTGTTTTACTGCCCAGTGTTGGATCTAGGCAACTTTTTTTTTACGTGTGAGAGAGCGTTGACGAATGAAAAAAGGGGGAGGTGAGATGAATTTGGCACCTGCCGCACCCCATTTTTTATTTACAATTTTAAAGTAAGTTTTTTTTAAGTAAAGTGTTTTTACCAAAACTTTTGTTTGATGTGCTGTATGTGTTAGAAAAAAATAACAAATAAAAATATTACAAAGGTATTGGTTAGTGGAAAAGCAAATTCGATAATGGAATAGATTTTGCAGAACTAATAGTGTAACTGAAAAGAATTATATACAGCTCAAATGCCACCTGTCATGGTAATTCAATAAACGTGAATCACTAAAATCATTAAAACTAAATAAAAATAAGCAATCCCCAGTCTAAATGTTTTGCCACCCCAAGGCGGCAGAGCGCAGCACAATCACTTTTCGCACGGAAAATCGCCAGCTGTCCGGTATTAGTCTCAATAGTATTTGCTTTCATGTTGTAATGATCTTATTTTTAAGTCTCTTTCAGGGGTGGAGAGTGGGTGGTAGGTGCCTGGATTAATACCAACAGCAGACATGCACTACGAAAAATAATCACCTAGTTTAATAAAACAAAAATAATAGTTTTTAATGATTGTATTGTGATAAACACGCTTCATTGAAGAAGTTAATAATCACGTTGTGTTCAATGTTTATTAACATAGCTTATTTACAATTTTTTTTTTCTTTCCGGGTAGCATTTACAGTATGTTTACAGTTTGCATTATTCTTAAGAGGTTCTAGAACGACGTTTTAAAATTGTTTAATAGAACCTACTTGACTAACACCATTTAATTGCTGAATACTGTTTTCAGCAATAATTAAATATATACCTGTGCTGTTTGTGTTAGCTCTGTCTTTGAAATATTTACATTACCTCCAATTGTGACCAACAGAATAGAATAAATTCTGCACAAGCAGTGCAAAAAACTGATTAAATTTTTCTAATCTTTTAGTAAGTAACTAAATCAGCACCTGAAATATAGGTACGTTAAATCAGTATGTTTGAGACACAAAACACTCATAGTTTTGACTCACAACCGATCTGTTCCTTAAAATCATCAATTATAGTGGTAAAATGTCTATGTTGGTGTTTCCACAGGATCTTACTTCAAATAACGGAATTTTAAGCCCTATCTAGTGTCTCCCCCCTGGTTCCAACCACAACCGGTTCCAACCATGGAGGTAATCCTCCATGGTTTCGACTGAGCCAGTTCTCGTCCTCGTTGTCGCTTCATGGTTCTGTTGCATAGACTAAAGATGAGGTAGACCACTTATTCGTCTTATGCGCATGTCCCAATATTGACCTACCCCAATCATACACAACTGTCAAAGTCACATGGTCAACACTGATGAACGTGTTTGTTTATATATTAATTTCTAGGTGACAACCACTATTATATTAAGAAAATACATTTACCAGTTGGAACTCAGTCAAACTGCATTACGAATTGGCTAGAGCAAGTATACAAAAATTACACAGCTCTTGTTTACTAAACAGTGTTCTAACCTCAAACCCAATCCACGCCATTTTTTTAGACGTGTAGACAGAAAAGCAGTTCAACGTTGGAACACGGAGACTGGTTGTACGCAGCCACCGAGATCGGTCTACTTCATCTTTAGTCTATGTTCTGTTGCATACGCAACTGCAGTATATTAGTTATTCCGACATAACCAGTTATATACAATCGGTTATGTTCCTCTTGCACTCATAACAGAAATGGACAGTTTCATTGTTCCATTTCAAACTGTTACTGGTTTTCTATTCAGTTTCTCAGTTATATGTTCATCATTTACACATTACGATAGAAGTATAAATTACCCTTCTGTTAAGTTTCTTTATAGTTTATTGTAGGGATGGGCGGTATATAACGCAACAGTTAAAATAACACTGTTCTCAAATGATAACTCATACATGAGGAACCTGTTCGCAGCGAACACTGTTAAATAATTAACGGTTGGGATAACATGAACATTGTCAAGGCAGAAATGTCTTGTAACAGAAAGTGATAGTGTTTTAGTAAGTGAAAAAATATCTTAATGAATGCACTATCAGAAAATAGCCTATAAGCAAAAGTGAAAGTTTACAACTGCTTACCGATATGGTGCTTATCAGAGATGTATTAATATAATGCTGAATAAGGGGAGATACAAAGTTCCATAGTGGGTGTTCTTTGCTGTTACCTCTACACTTCATAATGATAACAGGCAGATGCGTAGTAGTTACGACCGAGCCAGTTCTCATTCTCATTGTCGCTTATCGATTCTATTGCGTACGTAATGGTGGCAGATTAGTTGTTCCAACACAACCAGTTATATGCAGTCAGTTATGTTCCTGTTGCGCTCATAACATAAATGGACAGTTTCACTGCTCCATTCCGAACTGTCACTGGATTTATATTCAGTTTCCCTGTTATATGGTAATCTTATTTTACACATTACGATAGAATAATAGATCACTGAAATTTATTTTATAGTTAATTGTGTGTATGCTACAATTAACAAAAAACAAGCTATATAGAGATGGGCGAATGGTCCAAGAACCGATCTAACGAACCGACTCGCACAGCAGAACTCACAAGAACTGATTCCAGAAAAAAGAACCGCGGTTCGGCGGTTCACTCTGACACAAAGAGCTCCTCTACTCTCCTTCCCAACCCGTGGTAGGTTCGCAGCGGATCGCGGTTCGCAGTTCTTCTTTGCTCACATCTTTTCTCTCTCCCAGTTCAGCTGCTATTCTGCTCTTTTTCACGGTTCTCTCACTTATTTCTCCACTTTCGCTCTCTCTCGTCAACGCTCTGAACTATCACGAACAATAACTACTCATCTTTCCCGCGAGAAGGCTTTGTAATGAATTGGTTTTACCTGTAATTATTTTGCACTTCGTTCACTAATGCAGGTCCAAGACATTTGTGCGTATCCATTTGTACGTACTCATTAATTCATTTTTGTGTAATTTTTAACACAGATTAATTTATTACATAATTTTATAGGGCCTTATTCATAGTCAGAGCTTCGGCCAAGGATGATCCAGAGATGATCTTCCTTAGATTTGGTCTTGGGTTAGACCGGGCTAAGGGTGGACTAACGATGTCATATTCATAAACCCCGATTAGAGCGAGACTAACTTTAGTCAAAGGATCATCGAAATACACTGTTGCCAAGTTTATAGCGCATGTGCATTACAGGTAATTCCTCTCAAATAAAACGTTAATTTCCACTCATGACAAAATAGGCACTAAACAGCGCTAAACTTAATATAACTTATTTAAAATAAAAATGTTTTTCCTTTTCAAAATGAGCAGTAATTTACAATAAGCGTTAATCTGCAAAATAACAAGCAAAATATATGTTATATTGTGCTTAATTGAAAATAAACGTAAAATGTAATTTTGGAAGCAAAAGGTTATATCGTAGGTCTCGACGATTATAAGGTTTTGATTAGTATTTCGTTTCAAAAGTGATGTTGTAGATAGTATGCCGAGTATTGTCTACCCAGCTCGTGCAAATAAATCACATTATTCATACAGTTTAATTTACAATCTCTTCTTACACTCGTCCACAATATTTTGTGCTAAGCGAGAATATCAATTTCGTTATTTTCTATAACATTAACATTACTTTATTCGTTTTAACTTTGTTTTTGTGACTCTCTATCATATATTGTAATATGGGCTGGTTTTATTTTATTACGCCAATATCGTCTTTATAACGATATTGAATGTGTATTGTTATGCTAAATACATTACAAAAAGACATCTAAAAATGGTCAAATTCTATAGCCCACAAAAGACTCGACCTCGTAACCTCTGGCATATCAACCCACGATGATACCACTGTACTATCATTACATTCCATTGATGTGAAAATACTTTACTGTATTTGCTTAGATAGATTTGTCTTAACTCCTAAGAAGAATCTGTTTTCAGAGAAGGCATTTGATTGACACAAAAATAGAAAGGCATTGCTGTAGCTACAACTTTATGTTTTATTAAGCTTATAAGGTATATTTCCTTTGAATTATTATTCACGGAACATTTCATTCATAAGGTCGTCATATTTTTGCATACAGATTGACAAAATCGGCTTTAAACGTAATTTTTATGTTTCGTAAACTTTACCTAGCTTTCAGTGGCATGCAGTATTTACGAAACTGTCGTATTTCATGTTCGCCATGGTTCTTTTTGACCTTAATACCTCATTAATCCTACCTTCAGTCCGGACTAAAAGTTAGGCCGTAGTAAAGCAAAATTATTTTCGGACTAGTATAAAAAAATGCTCTTTGAATATGAAAAATATTGGTCGGAGGATGATCTTTCCTTGGTCCGGACCAAAAACGACTATGAATAAGGCCCATAATGTTTCCAATCTCACAACATTTTTTTTGAGATATTTAATTTTAGTGGTCGTGTTTGTTCTATTCTGGTTACGAGACACAGTATCGTGCTTTAGACTACAACATATAACATCGTTAATATAAAAATAATATTTCATTATACATTTAAGGAACCCCAATACTTTAAGTAAAAATTGTTTATAAATCTCGGAAATGTCCCAAAAATGTGGTTTTGTGTGGAATATTATAATTATAGCACACGGCAATGTCGAGGGCGTATTTATTTATGCTGATATGGACAAAATTCGCTAATTCAAAAGTATATTTTGATCCCCAATGACTATTTTTTATGTAATTTAGCCTATATAAGTCAAGAACCATATTGAACCGATGAACCATACAAAAGAGCCAGTTCATTACAGGAAGTGAATCGGTTCTGAACCGCTCCTTTAAATGAACCGTCTTGCCCATGAACTAAAGCTATATGTGAACTTGCTTCTCTGTGACGACGTTGGAAAAGTTTTTTTTTTTTTTATGATGTGTAGTGTGTTGTGTGTGATGGTAGAGGGGGGCGTGCTTACCTTTGAACTTTAGGCACGCATGAAGGGGAGAAAAGTGTGAGCTGATGAGTGGTGATGGGTGTGAGTGAGTCAAGGGGGACAAAAAGTAATGGGACATCGAGGAGGGCGAAGAAAGTGGTTAATAGGGGGCAACAGTGCTATATTAGCCTTAGCTCTGGCCGTCGTCACTGGTCCGGGGGCTGGGCGGGGTCCTCGTCTCCCTCTTCTTCCTCGGTGGCAGGTTTCAAGTGCTGTGTGGAAAGGAGAGGTCGGCGAGGATATGGGGTGAACGGCAAGGGGTTGGCAAGTTGTCGGATGAGAGGGTTGGTGAGATGGCGGGCACAGGATTGCTTGAAACGGTCGGTGTTGGTGGCGAGAATGGAGTGAAAGTGCGGGATGCGGGCAGTGGCCAGAACTTGGTCTCTGGTAACGTGCAGGGGGAGACGGTGGATGAGGTGAAGCGAGCGAAAGAAGATGTTGTTGGGGGGGGGGGTGGAGCATGTGGGTGGTGACGTGGGACCAGGTGGGCCAGACGTAGGTGAGAATGGGAATGACGAAGGTATGGAATACGGTGATGCGGGTGTCGGTAGAGGTGACAGCTGAAGGGCGGATAACAGGAGCGAGGTGAATCATGGCGGTGCGGGATTTGGTGGTGATGGAGTCGAGGTGAGTGATGGAGTTGAAATAGGAATCGAAAATGTCACTGAGGTAGCACACAATGTAATGTTTGCGGGCAAATAATGTATTTTATATATACTATCTCTAATTTAAAAAAAAAGATAGATACTATAATCGCACTAATAGCACTTTCATTTCAAAAATGTCACAGTGCATAGCAGAAATAAATTAATTTTGTTTTGTTTTTGGTTGGCAGCGCAGTTTACGACGAAATTACTCTTAATGCAGTGTAGCTGAAGTAAAGGATAATAATGTTTGTTTAATATTGTTTCACATTTCTAAAATATTTTAACACTTACCGCTACCTAGCAATAATTCTTTAAACTACGTTCATTATACTAACCAATTTCATACCTATTACATCAATGTACAATGTTACTCTTCTTGTTATAAAACATGTCAAACGGTATAATTTGAACTATAAAGTAAATACGTTCTTTCAGTGTCGAAATGCTGTATAATGAGTATGTTTATAGCTATTCGCTGCAGCTTTTGGCATATATGTGTTTCTCACATTACTTTTCGAATGTCTTTGTACTGTATAAGTAGGATAGGTAATGCTTTTTCCTCCCTGTGTAGTTTCTAATATTTTCAAAATGTGTTTCCACCTAAGAAACAGGAAAAAATATAACAAAACAAAAACTCGAATGTAGCAGCAGGCAGATGTGCATTGACAGAAAAAAAAAAAAAAAAAGAAAAAAAAAGAAAAAAAAAACTCGATTTATGTGAAGGGCTCTTTGTCAGGCTAGATAAAAAAAAGTATCTCACAATCTAATATCACTTGAAAAGAGAAACTTGAAACAAATTTCAGCTAAGTACGACCCGAGAACTGACTATTGATTACTGGTGCGAGTCTCAACACTAGAAATTCATGTCAAGATTCTATCACCTGATACAATCTCAAGACGTGATTTGAGAATCCACTATTAATACGGCCCTAAGTTACTTTTTGGAACGTCTAAACCTGTAACAGTTTAACTTCCCCCACCACATCAGAATTTGGAGTTGTGCATGTACAAATGTTATTAGGTGGAACGTCTTGGAACATGGAACTGCCAGTTACCCTTCCATAACTCCTAGCACAACACATGCGCACGCCGAACCTACAAGATATCACGAAATGGTTTCAAGGTAACCCGTTATAAAAATAACCTGTTATTGGAACGTGTTATCTACTCGAAATTTAAACAGCAGAACCTTTTAGGCAACAATAATGCTTTCGGCCATCCCTATAAACTGATTATTTCGAAGCATCTGGCATTAGTATTCCAGTGTGCAGGAAAATAAAAACAAGCTAGGCGGACACACTAACCTCACTAATTTTTATACAGAATTTTGACTAAAACAGTAAAAATGTTACTCGCCTTCTACTGCTTTTTGGGCATTTTTTGTTGGCACCATAATATTTTAAGTGATTGCCTCAGCCCCTGTACCTTCCTTTAGTATAATTTCCTCGAACATGACTTGAACTTCCTGCAAACCTAGGGTTTACCTGACAACACTGGCGTTTTAAATGCCAGTAAAATCCGCGATCTCAGTAACGGTTGTAACTTGGCACAGAGTACCTCTCAGATGATACCATCAGTGGATATCAGTTCCTTCAGCAGTATCAGAACAATATCTGAAGTTACTGAAATTACTGACCAGTGAAATCCGTGAGTAACGGAAGGCGGCATGGATAGGAGTAAACAAAATGCTTAATTTCTTTTCGACTCGATTTTGTTTGTTTTCCAGTGCGATTTCGGCTATATAAAAGCAGAAAATATTTCAATCTATTGAGATAATGTAAACAAACTGCTTATCATTTTACGAATATTTTTCAACAGTATTGGAAATGAAAATATAGTTATATTGATTCAATTGTACAATGACGTACATAAATGGCCGCCGCCTGAAATCGACTGTCTGATCGCTCCTGCATCAAGTTTTCGTTTATTCTTATAAAACGTATTGCATTTTATTTTACTATGCATGTAAAGATTTTTTTATTACCCTTTGAACTTTAGATAATTTACTTGAGATTTAATTATTAGTTTGAAATGAATAAACAAAGTCGCTTTTTTGCTTGTTTGTAGGCATATAGGCACAGGCCATTGGCAGATTTTTTTCTTCTTGGCTTGTGCAAGTAAACAATTACAGTAAGACTTAACCTAGAACGAAGTCATAAATAAAGCAACCTTTCAAGTTTTTATCGGCCTTTCTAATATTTAGCAGAGAATAAGTATTTGTGATTGTTTTGTTTTACATTTTGTCTACATTTGTTCCCATAGACTTGTTTATGTAACGACTTTAGACTACATACAAATTTAGGCTTAAAATTAATTCAAAATATTTTACCTGGCAATGGCTTCTGGAAATATTTTCCACGTCATCAGCAACAGACATGATTTAAACACGCTAGCAGATATTGAAACAGAGCAGATGAAATTGCAGCAATTTTTAGAAATAAATGGATGTAAACATTGCGTGTTAGTTGTTGAAGACGGAATCGCTTGTGATCACTGTAACAGATGGTTTCAATATCCTTGTGCCAGAGTTAATGCCAATATTGTTCCTGAGGGTGACTGGAAGTGTTTTCATTGTCATGTTTAGGGGAAGCTGGACGAAGCAAAACAGCTTGCTGTTGTGCTTCAGGAACTAGTGTAACAGAAAGAGAGAGAGAGAGATAGAGAGAGAGAGAGAGAGAGAGAGAGCTGGAAAGAATGAAATATGAAATTGAACACTGAAAATCAGAGCACTCAAAAATTGTCAGCAAGCTGACAGTCCTCCAAGAGGCCAGGAATGATTACAGAGTTTTTTCAAGAAAGTATAGTAAAAACAAAAAAAAAACAGTGATCCATTCCCACCACTGGTCAGTTTACAGGTCCACGAGACAACACATTGTAGCAACAGCTTTGTTGTCCTCGCATACCTGCAGGAAGAAGAAATTGTGTTCACCCCCTTCCCAGCGCCCAACGACCCAGCAAAGCCCAAGAGGAAATGGTTGATTCTCGGGAGCATTCATGCGAGAGGCCTAGGAGAGTGCATCAAAGACAAACTGGGTGTGGGTTATGACATTATCCCATTTTGTAAACCTAATGCAGGCCTTGGCAGTGTGACAGAAGATGTAAATAGCTCAAGTAAATAATTTTGCAAGTCAGATCAAGTTGTTTTTGTTGAGGGAATAGGCAACAGCATTGATCGGGACGAAAACTATTCAGTTTGAGCAGACATCCACAACATTGCCAGGGCCACCAGTCACATCAATGTGTTGGTCTGTGAGGCACTGCAACGGCATGACAAGACTTTCTTACAAAGGAAGGTGCAGACAGTTCTGCAGACTGAGCCATGTTGGTGTGATTGGTCTAAAGGAAATAACCAGGGCTGAGCACACGAGACATGGTCTGCATCTGAGTCGTGCTGGCAAGGGAAAACTTGATGACTTCATTGCTAGTAGGATTCTTACAGACCATGATTCTATTCAAAATATCCAGGTAATCGTTGGAAACCATGGAAATTTTTTAGGCTAAATAAACCCATGACCATGAGGCCTAATCCATGTAACAAAGAAGTTTTACTTTTACACTCAATACCAGAAACACTCAATAATTGTACAAATATTTAAAAAATCTACGATGATTAATTAAAATAATTTGTATTTATTCCATCAGAATATTAGAAGTTTAATAAAAAAAAATTGATGAACTTTCTGTGTGCTTGGACAAATTATCCGCAGAATGCAATTTGGATGTACAAATATTATAAGTCTAACAGAAACACATTTAACTGACTCCTTTGCTAAGAAAATTAAAATTCCTGGTTATTACCTCTGTTCCACTTATTGTATAAATAGCATGACTGAGGGTGGTACCTCTATTTTCATTAAAAAAGAATTTAATGTTCAAAAATGGCACACATTTGTTATGCGAATATCAAGTGTTTGAATGCAGTTATGTGGAAGAAATAACAGAAAATTTTTTAAAAGTGGGGGTCCTCACTATATATAGAGCCCCTTCTTCCAACTTTAGTAGCTTCTTAAAATATCTTGAAGCGAATCTCAAAAAGCCATTTACAGAGCCAATCTATAAATTATTCCCTGTGTAGACTTTAACACCGATTATTTAAAAGAAAGCAACCAAAGAATTGAACTCGATAGTCTACTCAGTACCTTCAACCTTAAATCCGCAGTAAACTTTGCTACCAGAATAGAAGAACCCAGTCGGACAGCAATTGATTGCCTCCCAAAAACATTTCTTATGAAAAAAAAAGAAATTTTTCGCTGGAAAATGTCTTACAATTCAAAAGTGAGCTCAGCAGGGAGCAATGGTCAACATACTTTTACAACATTCAAGTATACATACTTGAACTGAAGCAAATGGAAAATTTAACTCTTTTCTTAACCAAGTTCTCCATTGTTTTGAAAATGTTTCCCATCCCAAATTACCCACAGTAATACAAATCCAAAGAAAAATGTATGGCTTACCAAAGGAATAAAAATTTATACTGCGAAAACAAAATAAAACTACACAAGGCCGCCAGAACCAGCAGCAACCCTGGCACAATGAATTACTACAGGATATATTGCAAAATTTTGAGTAACGACATAAAATCTGCAAAAAAAAAGGATTTTTTTTCTGTAACCTCATTAAGAATTCTCGAAAAAAAATAAAAACTACATGGAACATTGTAAAAAACACAACAGGAAGAACAACAGAGCAATGTCCAGTTGTAAACCTAAAAGCAAATGACTGTATATCTTCAGACCCTAAATTAGTCGCAGATGTATTTCATTCATACTACTTAAATGTCGTAGAAAACATGATTAAAGAAAACATAAAAAAATAAATAAACCATATTCCTACACTACAGGGTACAAAATACCCTACTATATCTTTTACAAACACAACTCCAAAAGAAATGGAGAAAACAATCAATTCTTTGCAACCAAAATTATCTAGCGGCTATAATTGCATTAGCTGTAGGTTATTAAACCAATGTGCTTTTGAATTCAGTGTTCCATTAAGCTATATTCGTAATGATATCTTCAATACAGGATTGTTCCCACACAGACTCAAATGGGCTATGGTAACACCATTGTTCAAGAAAGGAGACAAGACCAAAGTAAACAATTATAGACCCATCTCACTTCTTACATCCTTTTCAAAAGTAATAGAAAAACTAATTTACAGGAGGCTGGTGCAACATTTTGAGAATCATAAAATCTTATCAAATTTCCAATTTGACTTTAGGAAAAATGTCAACAAATTATGCAATTTTTAAACTAGCAAATAGCATTCTTTTTGGACTTGATAAAAAGATGCCATCTAATGGAATATTTCGCTACCTCACTAAAGCATTTGACTGTGGAAATCACACCATACCTATGGAAAAATTAAAGTTTTATTGAGTTTCACGTGCACCAGATAAACTAACAAGCCCATACCTCTCAAACAGACAAGTGAGGATCAATGGAAAAAACTACTTCATTCTACTCTGACTCAGGAAAAATCAAGCATGGGGTCCCACAAGGATCAATATTATTTGCACTACTCCAATATTATTTGCAATTGATACTAGCATCTTAGTCTCTGGAGAATCAGTAAATGATCATACACAAAAAAAACGGACACAGCATTTACAGAGCTAAATGTATGGTTTACTGCAAACAAATTAAATCTCAACCTAGATAAAACATATCTTATGAATTTATTTACAAAGAACAGAAAAAAACATTAATTCATATGTTAGCAGTATCAGGGACAAAATTAATGAAACTGCAGTGATTAAGTTTCTCGGCTTACAAGTACACAATTTACTTAAATGGAAATCTCACATTGTGTATTTTTACCTAAACTAAGTTCAGTATGTTTCGCCCTGCGGAGTGTTGCAGAGGTCTTGAACAAAAATAAAACAAAAATTGTATATTTTGTATATTTTTATTCCATCGTGTGTTATGGTATAACTTTTTGGGGTAATTCCACTAACAGCATAAAAGTGTTCCACATGTAAAAGAGAGCTGTAAGAATAATCAATGGCAAAATAAAGCCAGACTCATGTAGAGCTCTTTTCAAGAGCTCAGAGATTTTAACATTTGCATGTGAGTACACATTTTCAGTACTTATATTCATGTCCAAAAATAACCATTTATTTCAGAAAAATGATCCCTTTCATAAGCATGACACTAGAATAAAAAAACAATTACAAATGGCTTCAGTTAAGTTTGAACTTGTCCAGAAAGGGCCATCCTACCTTGGTTGCCAACTTTTCAATAAGTCACCACAACACCTTCAAGAAATTTGCTTCTCTAACTCTTTAAAAAACAGCTGAAAGAATTATTTCTAAACTAACATTTTATAGTGTAGAAGAACATCTTAAATACAAAAATTAAGCAATTATTGCATAATATGTCTTTGTGTGTATTTATTGTTCCAGTTTTTCTAGTTTCCTTTTTCTTCTATTTCAGCAAAACGACGACGCCCTACAGCATGTTGGAGGATTGGCCATATTATGAGGAAAAGATGTGACGTGTGTGCCTGTAGCCTGACATATATATGTGTGTGTGTTTACTATGTCCAGTATATAAATTTTGTATACTGTAATTTGAATTGTCCAATATGTTTATGCAGTTATTTATTGAAAAAAGATCTTACAGATGCAACAAAACAAACAAAAAAAAACAAAACCAACAAAACGACGACGTCCCACATTATGTTGGAGGAGGATTGGTCAAATTATGAGGAAAATATGCGATGTGTGTGCGTGTAGTCTGACATATATATATATGTCTGTGTGTTTACTATTAATGGTCGTTATTTAATGTAAGAGTTATATGATAACAGTTATCAAAATATAACGGTTCTGTTCTTGTTCCCAAGTCTAGTAAAACTGTTACCAATAACTGATTAACCTTTAGCACAACCTAGCGCCACAAGCAATAACTGTTCAGTTATAACGCTGCTTCAACTTTCTAGGTAATGCTTCCATGAAGGCTTCAAATCTTCTTTGCCGATCCTATTCTGTAAACCGTTCTCAGTTATACAATAACGGTTTTGCATTTGCATTCCCGGAGTTTCAGTACTGGAGTAACGAAATGGTTTTACACTTTCGGGTAGATTTTTGTGCAATGTTGTGAAACATTTTCGACAAGGTATGAATGTAAACGGCATAAAATAAGTGAAATATAAAAGTTTTTCACTTTAGTTAATGATGAAATTGCATCATGAAACATCTGTAAGCAAAAATTTTGCTACAAGAGCATAATGATTAATTTACACAAACATGTTTCATTTCAACACTCTACAGTTTCTTTATCCTCGATTATCACAGGAAGATCACAAAGCAAATGTAGACCACTAGTTTAAGTTTGCTTGTAATAAAGATATAAACAAAAATCTTTAGTATAGATATCGGTGGTATAAGTTGACTTCAGGTTTCTATAAACAATTTGCCAACTCTTCATTTAATGTAAAAATTATGATTAATATTTATTTTATAATTATGTCATTATTTCTTTAATTTCTTTTAAATGTTAAGCATCTCATAGCATATGATATGGTATTCGCATGTGCCAAAATATATTTTAAAAAATTAGAGCCGATTTCACTATAACAACATAGAAGTTGGACAGTAAAAGATGATATGTATTACATGTCGTTTAAGAGTTACGCAATAACTGTTTAAATAACCTGTTATCAACAAATAATGATAACTCTTATAACCATTAATGTAATATAAATGTTTAGCTCATCCCTAGTGTTTACTATGTCGAGTGTATAAATTTTATATACTGTAATTTGACTTGTCCAAAATCTTTGTATATCTATGTATTGAAAAAAGAGCTTATGGATGCAAAAAAAAAAAAAAACATATTTTTTTTACGATATTGGTGGTGATGAGATCGAATGATCCTAGTTCCGAAATAAGATACAGTTTGATCTTAGTTCCAATGTAATGACTTTGATCTCAGTTTGATCTTGGTTCCAGTGTAATGACTTTGATCTTGGTTCCAAAGTGAGATATCAATATTAAGTATTAGACAAATTTTCCTTTTGGTTCGTAATATATGACGTCATGTAATTAGACATATTTTACACTATACATAGAACTAGATGTGCAATGTTTTATCTGTTTAAAGTGAAATATTGTTGTACGAATTTTACTGAATAATATTCAAGTGTTTATAATGTTATTTTAATTTCCCAACAAAACAATCGACCGTAGTTCTACCTGTTGCCGTATTTTCGAACTACATTAGTCGACGATGGCTTCTGAACTAGGATCGAGATTTTGAAACGCTAATTTTGGGTGTTCGAAATGAACTTCATCGCGATCTCAGTACAGCTCTGATCTAAACTCTCATGGTGCAACAGTTTTCTGTGTCAATCTTAGATATGATCTTAGATAGAGTTTCGAACCGCAATGGTGCAACCGGCCCTAAGAGGGTTAAACCTGCAGTTTATAGCCGAATTTCCAAATGCAGCGAATTTTTTTACCAATGAAAGTCAGGGCGGTATTCATAAACATATCTTGAGCTCTAGCTTCGTCAAGACAATCATATTAGGTGTCTCAAATGCTTATTTACATTTCATGAACATCGCTTAAGGATGTCTCAAGCACAGGCAAACAAGATGGTCAGGCAAACAAGATGGTCTTCATGAAGACTGTCTTATTTTTGTGCACCTTAAGACTAAATATTTCTGTTCCATAGTCACTGCTAAAGATCGCGATTGCAAATCACATTTCATAGTCTTAGAGACCTTGTTTAAGATGCCATGGAAGCTTGTCTTTGCCAAGTGTACTGTAGATGTAACTTGTGACTGTGCTTTTCTTAATGGCGGACTATGATTAGGTAACTTCAACGTCAAATTTCTGCAAAATGGTGATAGCAAAACAAGAGTTTAAATGAGATTGGTATTTCTGATCATAGTGCTGATTACTGAGGATTCGTTAGTCGTTACTTTCGTTACTACTGCGGATCGTTGCAACAGTGAATCGAATCTCATCTCTAGTCTATAAACACACTACTGCGAAATGTTTTATAAACTTAACAATGATTCAAAATGTCCATTATATTACATACTGACATGGGCCACATGTCCTGTTGCCCGTTTGACAGATGCAGAGTGATTTGACTTCGCAGTTCGTGTGTGCACTCTATGCAAGGTGGAGTGCAGTGAAGTGCGACACTAGGTGCAATTAAGTGCAAACGCAAAACACAGCACATGGTGCCAGAACGCCACACACTGTAGTAGTGGGCGCAAGGATCAGCAAGTAGACCCAATATTTTCTGTGATAATATTTATAAATGTTATGTATGTAATTTCGCAACATGTGTGCCCACGTGTATGCCGAGCATATAAAAGGAAACAACCCAATTAGCATACAGTATGATTAAAGAGTCTTTTAGAGTGTTTTGTGTATGTACCATTCATAACATGTGCCATCCTCACCTCATTCACCCAAATTTAGCACGGAAAGTCTATGCGGAATATCTTATAAGAATTATTTACATTTCAGGACCAGGTAAGAAGTGCAAAGAGTTTTTATTGTAACCAATATTAAGAAAGTAGTTCCATGCAGTCTGCCAGCCTGGCAACAGTGGCTGGCATGCCGCCCTGAGCTACGAGCATATTAAAAGGGGGGGAGTGGTTGCGTGTTACCGCGGCTCAGGTTTCGTGCACTCGGGCAGCTCTCGACTTTTGTACAATCAATTTTCATTTCAATAGACATTAATTAATACCAGAACCAATGTTCTTTCGTCGCCCGAGACATCACCCCCCTCTTCACCAGTCCTTGCATCGTCTGGAGAAGTATAAACTTGCACTTAATCTTTTTATATGCTTTGCACCCTTTTTCAGCTTCACCTAAATGGCAGGTTCTAAGTATGGAAGTGTTGTGTACTTCAAGTGTAGGCCACAGAGACCTGTTTAATAAGACAAGTACACATTGAGAACAGTTTAATGTGGCATTTATTTCGTGGCCTTTGGGCTCTTCAGGGCACTGGCACTTAAAATACATGCACCTTTTTCCAAGTCTATCAATATGTAGTTTATTCGCAAGTATTTTGTTTGTGTAAAAGTATGGCATGTGACTAGCCGATAAGTCACAGCGCCAAATGCAAAGTGAAATATTCGGCAAGCTTTTGTTTTCAATGTCAATTGGTAACATGGGTTTGTGAGCTAACCCGAACAGGCAACTGCACACTACACAATTACAGTCCTTTCATTTCTTCATTTCCTAAGAGCTGTAGTCCAGGATTTAGCTATGGTCATTGGCCGAACGATCCTGTAAGAAACTCTGCTCTACCGACTTCATGTGACATTATCTAGCAATGTCTGGCGCCACTTCCAAAATCACCTTTAAAACCTTTTTCAAAAATTCCAACGTACCTAAATTTCCACTTCTTCCCACTGAGACACCACAGTGCCATATCAAAATGGTGCCCAACTTAGTTGCTAATCCTGGAATCCAAATTTTGTTTTCCTAATTGTCTCCAAATTTTTCCTGAATTTAACATCTTGAACAACCCGCAACGAGGGAGCTTTGTGGTCAACTTGGCGACCCGTACAGCAAGGGGCATCATCGAGACACTTTCCAGACGCTCGCACGATGCCAGGAACGACACACATGGTCGCGGGGGAAATGTGCCAGAACTACAAGGTAGTGACCATCGCTTCAGCAAGGGCGAGGATGGGCTGTGAGGCGGCCATCTTGGTGTAGCCGACATGATGTCACCAATACGACATCCTGTCGCAGAGAAGCAGTGACAAAGGATCAGGGAAGTATACCTGCACTACAACTCCCCCACCTCACATCACCACCCGCCAGCCACCACGCACCGAGAAGTAGAGAGAACGAATGCGGAGAAAGGAAATGAACGAAGTTCTTCCTTCCTGTAGTACCCGCTCACCATGTGCCGGTGGTCAGCTGACCCTTGCATTCCGTACGCCAGGCAGGGCTGCTGCGAAATGCCACCTTCCGCATCCGCACTACTGCATCTGTGGATGTGTTGAAAAGTACACACAATGGCTGGCTGGACACATCACAGCGCACTGGCCCTGATATGCCTGCATTGTCTCCGAGTAATGTAGAAAGACCTGATTGCCAAATACGAGCTAGGCACACATTTTTGCAGATGCGAGCGTAAGTCCATCCCATCAGTCAACCGCCTCACGAGCAACCGCATGGAAACACAATAGGAGAAACAATCGATGAACTTTCGGACCAAACTACCCAAATTCAAAATTCAAACCAAAATAACAAGCAAGCAAACTGGTGTTTACATTTATTATACACAGGACAGGGAATATTACTACTCAAATGCGAACAGTGTCACACAAGTTTTCACCGGGAATGTCTCAGAGAAACAGAAGCAAGCACAATGGCAGAGATGCAGTTTACTTTCAACAGCTGTAATCAGAATTTGGGCCCAGACCCACAAATTACAATTGGAACCAATTTGTGACAGACTTAAAATGAAGTGTATTGGAGCAACCGATCGAGGAGAGCAGTATGCAGCACAATGGGAAAGTGGAAAAAACAGAAACGGTATATAGCAACCAGTGGAGACGTGACAACACCGGGAAGGTTGGAGCACGGAGACTGCGTGAGGAAGGAGAGAGTCCAGAGGGGAGCGTCATACGTCACACCTATGCATGTGGCCTCCCACAAAAACCACAACAGTGCAACAAGAGTGCAGTCTGTGCTGCCTGTACCAGCACTGTCTTCAATTCCACTTCCAATGCAAACTTTCGTGCTATATTTACCCCCATTACCCACATACTGTCAGCAACCTCTGTACCAACAAGCAATGTTAACCACACCTTTTCCCACAGCAACACCACTTACATTTACTATGCACAATAACGAGCATAACACAACATAGAATTGGCCACAAGGAACGGAGAAGAGACCGAAAACCATAATTAAGCAGGAAATGATACAAGAGAACCGCCAAGGGCGACCGTCAACAAAATTTCAGACATTACCGACATTTTCTGGCACAGTGAGTGAGGACCCAACCATGCATTTGTGACTTAGTGTACCACAAGACTGAAGAGATACTGTGTTTATGAAGATGAGTGGGCAAGTTGTGTAAGCAATCAGCTGGCAGGAGGAGCTGGTAAATAGTACACTGCCATTAACAACTACGACCTCAGCTGGGACGAGTTTATTCGTGCATTTCCATACAGGTATGGAAGCACCTTCACATCATTGCAGGCGCGAATAAAGTTATTATGGCATGAACAACACCCGGGCTAGCAACTGCCAACGTTCATCACCCAGAAAGTACAACAGGTATGCAGGTTTCAACTGCAACTGCCAGAACGTGAAGTACTAAAGATCGTCACAGAAACAGCACTACCAGAGAACTGCACAGCGTTGCTGCCATTTATGAATGGTAGTATCGAGAAAGTTTTGTAAGCCGCAGTGTTTCTGGAGCGGAACACACATCATTCAAGCCACGATTCTGGTGCTGCAAGAGGGTGGAACAAGTTTGGAAGCAACGACCGAGTGCAACAGCGAGAACAGTACAGCAGGGCACAGAAACTGAATGTCGAACTGCGACGAGAGCAAGCGATGGAGCAGAGCAACAACATCCGAGAGAATGCACGCCGCCACGATAACCTCAGCAATAGGGTTAATTATATGCGACAGGAAAATGGAAGATCTTACAGCAGAGAGGGGACTACCAGCCCTAAACACCCTGCCGTTATTGCAGGTCGGCTGATGCTTATCACTGGCACAGCCGCTGTCATAGCAATCCACACCTGGATCGTTATTGTGGCCCGGCGAGAAACAACCAGGGAAATGGCCCACAGGGGTAAGGATACTAGATGTTGCCGATTCCCAGTAAAGAAGGAGCACCTTGCCAAAACTCCGCAAAAGAGAGTAATTCAACAGGGCAGCAGAAACATGGCACAGTCTATTCGCATTCTCTTACACCTGAATGGACAGCCGTGCCATGCACTAATTGACATGGCTGCTTCCCACAATTTCGTAAAGAAGCATTTTGTAAACACAAGAGATATCTTACACCCACGAATCACATCATACGGCTAGCAACAAGGCAACATAGCAGGAGTGTGGAAGGGCAAGGTACCATTTCGGTGTGTGTACATGACCTCGAAACCATCACAACAGCCATGGTAATTGACGAAATATGGGAGGAGGCAATACTGGATGTGCCATGGATAAAGGAGTAAAATACGATCATGGAGACTGCCATCAGGAGGATCCATTTTAGGTACAATCGAGGGATGTGCAGTTTATAACATCGATCGGAAGCACGTGGAAAAATCTGCCGTACTCCATGTTATTGCTTTAAAAGTAGTAGGCAAGATGGCATGTAACAATAACCCTGAGAGCCAACACAACCGCCCGAAACCATCGGCATCGATCTCATGGGACAGTACCCCAGGACACAGAACGCAAGCGCTTTATTCTGATGCATACAGATTTATTTTCAAGGTGGACTGAGGCTTTTCACCTGTCCAGTGCACACACGAGGACAATTGGAAAAACACTACAGCATGAGTTCTTTTCCCTCGGGGGATACCAACCCGTGTTGCTGAGTTACAATGGAACCCAGTTCACCAGGATAGCATGGCGGGATTTATGGACACGCTGGTGTGTAAGGCACCATACAACTGCAATTTATCATCCACGTGCAAATTCTATGTAATGCAGGAACCAAGATCTGAATACTCAGCTGTGTTTGTGCCTGGGTCATAAACACGAATCATGGACAGAACACCTCCCCACTTCGCTATTCTCCCTATGGACCCACGTCAATTAGGCAACCGGTATACCACCTGCTCAGCTGCTGCAAGGTCGTAACCTTCCCCTCCTGGGAGAATTTGTTTTCGGGGCAAGGAACCACACTTCCCGAAAAGGGGAACAGAGGGAGGAGAAGAGAGAGAGGGTGTTAGGCGAGGCGAGGTTACAACAGCATCGCTACGCCCAGCAATGGCGGCCGGATTCCGCCATGGACAAGTCGTTTACATGCAAGCACATCCGCAGACAGCTGGAAGAGCGTTCTGTGCAGGTTTCGCAGCCTGCTGTAATGGACCCCATCCAATAGTGTGTGTAAAAGGAGACACATACTATGTGGTAAATTTGAACCCGTGCTGCACAGCAGAATTCCCCAGAGACGCCGTGCGGATTGCTAAATATTGTGATATATATTCAGATGATGCAGTATCCTTAAGAACCCCTAGAGGGAATCACTTCTTTGCTGCCCTGCTGGTAGTTTCACTAGGCAGCACACCTTCATCGCCTGTCAGCACGTCACTACAGATGCATACAGCTTTGATACTGTGCGCTATGACACCTACAGCGGCTCCAACTGGCGAAAATTTCTCAGTGCAGCAAGATAATCAATCCTTCGAATCAACGACATCCCATGATGTAACATCAGACGAGCCTGTGAGGCCACCTGAGAACAGTCAGGACCACCAGTTGCGGAGCCCACCTGAGGGCAACGTGACACCATTGAGATGCTACCACCAGTTCTGTGGGAGGTACATCAGTCTGGTTGATGGCCACAGCCAATCAGAGTGCTGGGGATGCCCACTACATCAGCCGACACCAGTCTCACCAGGCTGAGCGGAGCGATAGTAGCAGAGACGGGACTGAGAGAACAGAGCTCTTGTTTCCCCATGCCACTCAAAAAGGATTCGGATATGGTATGCTACATGTTCGACCTGGGGCCACACTCCTGTTGCAAGCGCAGCCATCAGAAAATCGCCACTACCAGTGAGGGAGAAACAGTCACCTCGCAAACCAACCCCGCATAAGTGTTGTGTCCACAGCTTGTGGCCTTAAGAGGATATTCAACTGCCAGCCCGCTGCTGTACACGAAAGAAGAGGTGACGATGTAAGCGAATGAACCACATCTGAAGGGGAGATGGGGTTTGACATGTGCAGCACACGTCAACCCATTCACCATGCCTGTTTGAAAGCACTTCAATCAATACAGCAGTATCGCCGAACATTAGCGACACTCAGTGCCACATGCTACAAGTTTTACAATCTGTGCTACAAGTGTTAGAATTTGTGCTTGAGTGTATAATGTGTAATTGTGTTTTATTTCTCATGGCCATTTTTAAGTTCTTTGTAACAGTGTTTGTTTTACGAAAATTGCTAAGTGTTAATAAACTAAGTTCATACTGTGTTCTACATCGTGCACATTGTGCATCCATGCACCCAGCAGAAGTGTCATGTGTGTATTTCACCTCTAATGTCTGTCATGGCTTGTAAAAGAGGTAGTTATGGTTAAAAGGGCTGCGAACAATTTCGAAGGAAGTTTGCTTGGAAATTAATACCCAGTTGGCGTCAGACGTCGCCGTGGCGGTGTCAATCATAATGATGCGGTAGAGCTAATATCTCCTTGGTGCTCTCGGGGTTCTGCAGGCCGATCACCAGGCCAAACATTCCTACGATGATCTCTCTGTTGTTCACCTTGTATAGGGGCCTCGTTTGTTTGTTAAATGAGGGGCTCTTCGGGCGGCCCAATCACCGCATGGTATTGCATATTATTGAAAATACTTGATTGGTGCAATGAGACTCCTTACGGGTAGATTGTTCGGACCAATCACACACCCATAAATGCTAAACAGGAACACTTGAAATACATTGCAGCATTGCGAACGCGGGCACACATGTCGCAATTGGATCTACTTACACATGCAGAAGAAACACTGCTGTTTCATTATGCAAAAAGGTACTTAAAACCCTGCGAATAACATGAAACAAACATAACTCTAGGCTTATATCTCTGACATAGTGCAATGAGGTGGGCAAAACACTGATTGTAGTGAAAATAAACATTTACAAAAAATACAACATTGCACAAACAAAACAACTGGTAGAATGAGGGTTTCTATGCACGACATTTTTAATTCCTGTTCACACATCTTTTTCCTGTGTCAAGAAATTCCCTTAAAAATGTTATAAAAACCCTTTTATGCTTACTACATGTGGTAGTGTATCATTCCGCCCTTGCTTTGGCCAGTTTCGTGCACATGGCATTGCACCACTTACACTTTCCTACACTTGCACTCACTTGTACCGCACCTGCACTGCACGTCACTAACACATTCCTGCTGATCAGACTTTGAATTAGGGTGCGTGCTGTGCTGGGGAAGTGGTCTGTGTGACAAATGGCCTAAGGTGGGGAACGACACATGTCAAATCCCCCCCCCCCCAAACCGAAATTCTGAGGCCGTTTGTTAGCCGACGCCACTACCTGCAACACTGGGGTGTCCTCTGTGTCCTCCGAGGGTGCAAGAATTAGGCCCTTCCCTGCTGAGCCTCTACTCCTCTCAGTACTGTGTTGTTATTGTGGTGAGCCGTACCAAGAGTGGCTGAGGCACATCCACACTGGCGGCACTGCTGAGGAGAGTAAATCCGATGTGTTGTTCTGCGGAGGCTAAGTGAGGCAACAGATCTGCTGCTCTCACTCCCGCCATCGCTGCTGCTGCTACTTGCAACTCCTCGCCTGCTCCTGCTTTTCCTCTTCTTCCTGCTATACTCCTGTGTTACTGCATCCTGTGGCAATCTCCGAGCACGACCCTAACGAGTCTCCTCCTCCTGTCCACTTGAGTAGTTTTCTCCTGGCCGTCCTCTTCTTCTGCTGATTCTTCTTCTCCACTTGTTGGTGTACTTGCTGCTGGCGACCTTTCCTGAGGTGCTGCCACAGAAACGGGTTCCGTATCACTAGTGACAGCACTTTTAGGCTCTTCGCCATTTGACACACCTAGGTAAGCTCTCTGTCGCTCCCTGTCGGACATTATGGCGCCGGGCAAGGCCGGTCTTCTACGCCCTCTCCTTTACTCCCTGCCAGAGGTACGGGTGTAACTTCCCCTCTTCTTGCTTGCTCAGGGAGCTCGTCCTCCACGATGCCGTCATGGGGCTTACCAAGTGATTTCCCTAGATGTGTCATTTGTGGTAGAGCTGAAGCTGGGGCACTTCTTCCTGAAGTGGCGTTGCAACTCTCTCCTCTCTTGCTGTGTCGGCGAGCTTGGCAGCGCCATCGCCATCTTGTGGCTGAGGGGCACCAGGACCATATTCGTCATGGACAACAGCCGGTGTGAGCCAGATGTCATTCCGATGCACCCTCGCCCTTCTCATGCCGATGTGGACCATGTAGGTGGTAGTTCCTAACCGTTGCAACACTCGGTAAGGCCCGCTCCACTTAGCCGTGAAGTCTGCGTAAAAATCCTTGCATGCGACGGACTACGGATGTGTCTTGACTTATACTTCCTGGCCGATTTGCACCACCAGTGGTGGTCTTGTTGTTGTAGGTAGCATGCTTGTCGGTTGGTAGTACTGCTGGGTGCATCACTGCTGGCCGTACGCTGGCAGTTACTCTCTCCATGCAGATGCAGGAGGCTCCTGCCCATCAACATCTTATTGGGTGTTCTGCCGGTGGTGGCGTTCACATGCCGGAGGAGTGTGTACAGGGTGGCGGCAAGATGTTCCGGCCATTTTGCATGGTGTTCACCCACACGGAGGTGCAGCTGAACCTTCTATTCTTGGTTGCGCCGCTCCGTGGTGTTGGCCGTGGGATAGTACACCACCGTGGCCATGTGTCGCACTCCCCACTTCGTGCACCGCTCATAGGCCTCAATCCACTTGGAAAAATGATCGGTCACCACAACTAAAAATCTTCCCATTCAGCCTCGTCTTGCAAAATAAACTGCTCATTTGACATGCACGACAAAGTGTCTGCCAACTGATTTTCTTTGCCTGGTACATGTTCTACACAAAAATCAAATGCTTACAAATACAGTGCCCAAAGGGTTAATTTACTTTGGGCCTCATGCATGTTATGCAGCCACAGTAGGCATCTGTTATCGGAACGCAATGTGAAGCATTGGTACTCCAAATACGCCCGATGTTTCTAGATCACCCGTATTACAGCAAGGCACATGCACTCATTAACATCGTAGCACCACTCGATAGGGCCTAGCTTGGCATTTGCGAAGTCAGTCACATTCCTCTCCTTGCTGTCAGCTAGTCGGTATAGCACTGCCCCTACTCCTTCCTGGCTCGCATCTGTCTGAAAATACAAGTGTCTGCCCATGTTGTATCTCGACAGTGTCGGAAATATGTGCAGAATTTTATTTTGATTTCGTGGAATGACTTTTCTGCCTCGTCTGACCACTTGAACTAGGCTGCAGCGAAAACAAACTTGTTAACGGTGCTGTGATTACTGAAAATTTTTGAATATATTCCCTAAGCCAGTTGATAAGTCCAAACAAATTGTGCAACTGTTATCTTATTTAAGGCCTTGGATACTCTGCAATTAACTTAAGTTGTTCTGGATTTTTTTTGTTACCTTCTGCATCGATTATATATCCCAAAATCAATGCTAAGTTTCCCATTGTGACACTTTTCTAGCGCACACGTCAAACCATTGATCGCTAATCATTCTAACACAACTGATAGGTAACGCAAATGCTCTTCCCACATGTGGGATCATACAATCAAATCATCCAGGTAGGCCATGGTGTACTCACCTATTAAGCCGTCCAACATGTGCACCATCATAGATTGGAATGTAGCTGGGCCTAATTAAGCCCAAAAGGCATGGCACAAAACTGAAATTGGCGCCCACCTGGCATGGTAAAGGCTATTTTCTTGAAGACTTCCATTTTTACAGGCACTTGCTAGTAGCCACTTTTTAAATCAAAATATGACATTACTTTTGCTTGCCCTAGCGAACTTAAAGTGTCTTTTTCACTAATAAACGGTGGCAATGAATTTTTAGTTACTTTGTTGAGTGGCCTAAAATCAGCGAAAAATCGCCACATCCCGTCCTTCTTAGGTGTGAGCATGATTGCGGAATTATACATGCTGTCAGTTGACTCTCTCATGCCATCGTTCAACATTTCTTCGATTTGTTGTATTATTATTTTTGCCTGGTGAGGTAAATAGCTACATGGTGGCATACGAACTGGTTCAGCTTCTAACAGGATTTCATGTTCCGCTACTGTAGTCCGGCGTAGAGTATCTCGTGTATCAAACACATCCCTGCATTCATTCAACAAACACAGGAAGGTGGCCTGATGTTCGGGCGGTATGTCATGGTCAAGGTCACCTAGTATAACGAATGTTAAATTCTCAGCTGGCTTCCTATCCAGATTGTAAACTGTGCGCCTCTCCTTTTCTCCGAAATGGATTCGACATGCAGCCAGTTCTTCAATTGTATTCTGCATAGCTAACCACGGGATTCCTAAAATAATTACCTCCTGGATTTACAGTGAGACAATAGCTGTTGTTACAGTACTGATGTCTCCAATAATCATGGTGATTTTAGCTTGGTCAAATGTGGTAATGTTTTAATTTTTAGTGGCTAGTCTGATAATAAAATTTATGGGGTGCACTTCCTGAGATTGAACAAATTCTGGGCGTATTAAACTATGTGATGCTCCATTATCAGCTAAAACTTGACATTTATGACCATTCATGCTCACAAGAATCGGAATGAACTCCTGTTCACCATTACTAACCTGCTGCAATAATGCCTGTTGTGTTGTCTGGTCCGGTAGTCCGGCCTCTTCACCCCTGCATCCCGTTTCCCTGTTTCTTGTTGTTGCTGCCTGAATATTTTGCAAATATGGATTGTTGGGGCATTTGTTATGCTAATGATATGCTGGCGTGGGACAGTATTGACATGAATGTCATGGCAGTTGATTTGGGTCCCATTCATGTAATTGCACTCCTGCACCGTAAGTGGCACTTAGCACTTCCTATCTTCTGTCGCTGTGAAATGGCTGCCTGATCACTTGCGGAGGTCTGAAAAAATTTTGTTTGTATTGGTCGAACGGTTTGGGGTTTGCTTGCTGTACTGGTGGTGGAGTTGTGTGTCCCCTTGCGTCCTTTTGCTCGTGGCACCAACTAACTGCTCCCGAATCGTGACACATTTTTTCACTGTTGCATTCCAGCAGTATTGTGGTGTGCTAGATGTCCTCGAGAGTTCCATTCAGTAGTGGAATTAATGCAGCTCTGAATTCCGGTCTTTCTGTTTCTGCGATTTACACTAGGATTTCCCGCTCTGGCAGCTGCGGGCGAATCCGACGAATCATGTGGGTCTTGCAGGTGATGAATGCGGTTAAGAGATTATTTGGCTGTTGCTCTTCTAGGGTGAGACGACTCTGTGCTTGTATCGAGCTAAATATGGCTCTCAAACGGCTCTGAAAAGTGCTGTGAAACTACTGCCACTGCAGCCCATAGAGAGTTAGAGAGTGCCACTTAGACAGTGTGTCTCCTTGACGCTGCACACCAACACAGCTAGCCCATTCCTCCTAAATTACTCCATATCTAGTGAGTCTACTAGCACAGTCCTCTAGAAAGGCAGTGGGGTCTTCCAAGACGTTCCCGCGAATGTGGGCAATATCTAAAAATAGCTGCGCATCCTCTGATGTGCTTGTCCTGGCGGTGTTATGCTGAGGTTAGGCCCTGTGGTTCCCATTTATCTTGCCGGCTTTATTGTTGTTCTCATTGCTGGTGTTACTCCTTCTGCATGTGTTCCCATGAAGAGCATGGAGGGTGGTACTGTCGGGTATGGTGTGGCTAGTGATGGTAGTATGGATAGATACAAGGGTGGCGGGTACATTGTAGGCATTGGTGGAAAATATATGCTGATGGGTAAGTACAGAATGGGAGTTGCGTTAGGATGGGGTGGAGGTAACGTTGCTGGCACTAGTGGTTCGTGTATCCCTCTGCTCATCAAGTATGCATTGTTTGCATGCAGGTGTTGCTCTCTCTCCTGCGTCTCTGCTGTATATGTGAGGCATTCCTCCCCTCCTGGGGCCTGTGCAATAGCTACCTGTTTCTCCTCGATGCTGCTTGTTATATTTCCTGCTTGCCAATTAAAATTTTGAAAATTTCTCCCACTACTATCTGACGAATGTTACATGTTGACAATAAGTGCTGAACTGATTGTTGCACAGTTGTACGTCACTGTGATTTCAGGTACCACATGTACACATTAGCCCACTTGCTGTTGCCTGCTCTTTTTCACTAAGACATTCCCTGTGAAATTTTGTTTTATAGTCTCGACAATAGAGAATAATTGCTCCGTTCCAGTTGCAAATGAGGTTGTCCCAATAATGTAGCACATGTTAATTGGGAGTGTTTGATTCTGCCTTTACTATTTGCGATTGCATTACTTCAGATTTCAAAATCCCACCTAACACCACTGTCAAGGTTGTGCGCGGTTGCTCGCTGCATAGTTATCTGCTGGCAAGTCGGTATGGCGGTTGCAATGGCAACATTGTCCACAAAGTCCCTGGGCAGTAGTTTTAGACACTGTAGACACAGTGGTGTATGTGTTCCTACTGATGTAGTGTGCATTGCCATGTTTATTTACACAGCCACATGCATGGCGTGGATGACCGTTTAGGTACACATGCATAGCAAGGAAAGTCGCAACGCGGCTGTTCCCACCAGAGCATGAATGGGTGCGGGGGGGCCAATGATCTAGTGATGCTTACCTGTCTACTAGCAGACGGTGTGAGTGGCGAGCACAGGGAAGGAAGGGAACTTCTCCTCTCCTTGTTACTCTCTTCTATCTTTCTTCACGTGCTGCTGCCCGCACACCCTCACTCATTCTTCTTTGTCGTGTGTCCTTCCTGGTAGCATGAACCCTGATGTCATGCGCTGCACCAAGTTGGCTGCCTTCTTGCCCTTCTTCTCCACTTTACCCACACTGGGGATGAGTCAGCTGTGCGTGCCGTTTTCTTTGCAGAGCACGTGGCCCACTTTCTGGTGTCTCCCAGGCATCTGGAAGGCGTCTCAAACATGTAGATGGCGTCCTCTGCTTCTCCTCATAGCGGGTAGGCAGTTAGACAGGGTTAGGATGGTGTAGGTGATGCGAAAAAAATTTGTAAATGTTAGTCAAAAATTCAGATACAGGTTTTGGTGGGAAATTTTAGCCCCACAGGAGGGTGCCAATTTGACAGCGCTCATGGCTTGGAAAAGGGATTGATTATGGTTACAAGGGCGGTGAACAACTTTGAAATTGATTGTTTGTAAATTATTACCTGGTTGGCACCTGATTTCGCCATGGTGGTATCAGTGATGATGTTGTGGTGGAGCTGAGATCTCCTTGATGCTCTCGGGGTGCTGCAGGCCACTCAGCTGGCCAAACTTTCCCACGATGATCTTACCATTGTTCACCTTGTGTGGGGGCCTTGTTTGTTTGTTTGTTAAACAAGGGGCTCTTCAGGCGGCTCAATCACTGCATGGTATTGTATATTATTGAAAATACTTGATCGGTGCAATCAGACTCCCTACATGTGGATTGTTCGGGTCAACCACACGACCATAAATGCTAAACACAAACCCTTAAAAATAAGTTGCAGCACACATGAAAATAAATAGTTATGGTGCCCTTGAAAATTCACATAATACTTCCACTAAAAATGGCAGGTTTAATGGCCCATGCCCTGATATGCCTCTCAGCATCCGAAATAAAATACACTGGTTAGTTCATGCTGTTTATTCGGTGACTTTACAGTTTCCTCCAGGGAACAACTGACAATGATGTTCGCTTTCGGCCTGCGATGAAGGCTACACAGATAAAGAGCTTTTAAGCTACGTGGTAATTAAGTGTGCTGTTAAATTACAAACTCCCCATACGATGCAAAGTGTCCTGGATGGCAGAAAACAAAATGGTTCCAGAATATTTACACTATTGCAGAGAAGAATTTTAAACTGTCGAGGCGGGGAACACGCGATCACGAATCCACGCACAACCTCACCCTCTAGGCACGACTTGCTGACTGACTTCCTGCCATGGTGGGAGGGCTGGCGAGTGTGGGCCCACATGTCGTGGAGGGATCTACTTGAACATGCAAAAGAATCTCCACTGTTACATTATGCAAAAAGATAATTAAAACCCCACAGAATCACATGAAACAAACATAACTCTTGGCCTATATCTCTAACATGCTGGAATGAGGTAGGCAAAACACTAATGGTGGTGAAAAAAATTTTACGAAAATCAACAACATTGCAAAAAAAAAAAGAACTGGTAGCACGAGGGTTTCTATACACGTCATTGTTAATTCCTGTGCACATATCCATTTCCCATGTCCACAAATTCCCTTAACAATGTTATAAATGTCCTTTTATTCATACAACATGTGGTAGTGTATCATTCCGCCCTTGCTTCGGGCTGTTCCATGCAAGTGGTGCTGCACCACTTACACTTCCCTACACTTGCACTCTCCTGTACCACTTCTGCACTGCACATCACTAACACATTCGATGCAGATCAGGTGTCGAGAGTGGATGCGTACTGTGCTGGGGAAGCGGCTGGTGTGGCAAACGGCCTAGGGCGGGGAGCGACACACATCACAGGTATCCTTTTTTGAATCACTAGTGTAACATAACAAGTATAGGGCCACGCCCACATTAGTTTGTATACATTCACGTATGAATTTATTTGAGGGTTGCAATGTGTGTTATTATTGCAAGTTTCATCTCATAAATATGTTTGTGTACCTTGTAGCCACAGTTGTTTCTGTCGGGCACTAAAGTGCCACATCAATGCAGCTGCATGTAGTATTAAGTAAGGGTAGTTTATTGTTTGATGTTGTATATTTCCTATTGTGTGTGATTGCCAATTCGAATGCCACGTGGTGACATTCGATAAATAATGTGTGTTGTTGTTATTGTCACATTGTCGAGAGGGGACCACAAGCTTTTGTTTACACTTTCATGTGGACATTTTGTTACGTAGTATTTTCAGGGTTTGTGTATGTCAGTTTATAGGGAAACTTCCACAAATGTTTCGCTATTATTAATTTTGCATCCTGTAGCATATGCATGCTAATTCTGCCACAGTATTTAAGTTAATGTTTTATGAGAGATATATAAAACATATGCTCAGTGTCATGTCTGCCTGCTAGGGGCACAACAGAGTGTAAACAAAGTAATAAAGTTAGTTTCAGTACAGAAATAATTATTTTCTGTTTAGTGGCATATGCAATAACGATATCAGATGTAAAAATAATTAATAAATATAAATAGGCTTTGCAGTAAACACTGGCTTGCCAGTAATTATGATATAGTTCGCCGACGAACAGCCACCGCACCTGGTAACATGGCTAGCACGTAACCAGCTAGCCTAAAACTGAGAGTACTTATGATATAAGAGTGTCTGTTGTTGTATTGCCAGAGTATCATGTCTTGTTAGGGTTTTAATTATTATGTGTGTAATCAGTTTGATGCAAAAAGGCTCTCGCGGCACTCTAGCCCTGAAAAAAATCACAAGCCAAAGTGAGGTTATGGAAATCGTGGGAACACCGCCACCTGTAAATATTTATTTTCACACATTTTTCTATTCAATTGTTACCAAGGAATTATTGGAAGGGTTTTTATGTCTCACCTACTCATCTGCTTCATTATCATGCATTTCATTTGTGTAAAATAAAAGTCTTACTTGTCTACAACAAGTAATGTGACTTGTTGTGAAGACCCGGTCAATCGCCGGGTTCTGCGCCATGAGAGTTCAGTAGAGTCGCCATGATCTAGCGAAGTGGACATGTGTGTGACGTCCTCCATGGACCTTCAACTTTTTGGTGTTTTTAACGTAATGTAACCAGAATCTTTTTCTTTGCCTGTCCGGGGAGTGAACCACTCTGCACAAGGCCATCTTGTATATGACCGGGATGTAAGTTACCATAATCCATGTAGGCATAGTGCCATCTTTCACAGTATTAGTGTTTGCCAACTTTAACGGTAAGCCCCGAATGTATGAACCCACTAATGGAAAGACGTAAATAAATGGAGTCATAAAGAATTCGGCTTTTTATTTACTCGGCCACTTCACGGTCGCATAATCGATGTAAGAATACCGACATAACCTTTTAATGTGTAAGAAGGCCTATAACAGCCCTGGGAGTGAGTATGAGCCTATAGAGGTAACTCTGAAAACCTTTACTAGCACTGGACCTTCTGGTATTACAAGAATGGATTCTACACTCCCTACAGTCCTACAAAATTTTCCAGTTAAGACATCGAACATCGAGGGGGCCACTTATGGCTGTCGGCCACACGCATCCCAGCAGTAACATGTGCTCTCCACTGAGAATACTGGTGCCCACCCAGAATCATCATGGCAATATTTTCATTCCAGTCCACATAACCTATCTCGTCGATGGTCCAGCCTAAAAACTACCTAAATGTCAAATTGCTTTCCCACTTTATGTGACTATATGAAAAAGACCCACGGATGTAGATTTCCATTCTGCCAGAAAATTCTATAACCTTCTGGCCTAAACTTCAAAATTCATGTGCTGAAACCTGTATAATTGTCCATGCCCCTTGTGCGGCATGTCTGGTCACATATGCGTACATTTTATTAGGTCTGTTGAGCTCAGGATCCCTCTATTTCGCTACTAACGAATACCCATGAAGAAATTAATATATTTGGAAATACTCATCACTGAAAATTGCAAAAGGAAGAGTATAAATTGATTGAAGAAAATTTTTGGCACTAAATGACCATTGGCTTAGCGAGAACGAGGAAGTCCTCCATCTTGTGTTGAGGAAGTACCTTTGACGTCAGCGACAACACCATCTCGAAACGAGTCCACGGCTGAGAGGAGTGAGGCACCTGCAACCTCCCCTCCATTAGCACCATGCCGAGCTGGCAGGACCACCCCTCTCGCAAAGTGTGCTTGTGTGACAGCCGCGAGCCGTGAGACCACATGGTCCAGCAGAACATAAACACTGCGACATTAAGATGGACTTCTTGGGACACCTGCGCCATGCCCCCGAACAGGAATGGTTAGGTTGGCAAACCACCAATGAACAAGACTCTTCTTTATGCAATAAATGCTAGCGCCTTGTGCCAAGCCCAGATCCATTCTCACTAAATTTTTTCCAGGGCAAAAGTGTGTATGCCATGAACCGACCACCGTGCACCAACTACAGTGAGATATTGAAAAGGTAAACATAGTGATCTACCAAAATGCTTTGGCAAAAATAATGGTGAAAAGACTCGACAACATTTGTGATTACTCTATGCGACCAACCTCAAACAGGGATTTGTCAATCCGACCTGTACTATGCCAGGAAAGGAAAAGCCAATACCATCATACTTGATGCGCATGCTGAAAATATATGCCAATTGGAGTGTATGGGACAGAGCAGAGATTGCCACCATGGAGTGTGGACAATGCTTCCGCATGTACCATTAAGACTGTTTGACAGTGGAAGAAAGATCTACCTGCAGAAACCTAATTTCATCCATTGCACATCTTTGCGGCAGGATATAATAAGAAGCCTACATGTCAAAACCGAACAGCCTCGTGTAAGCAGGAAGCCTACACGCCACAGCTGTAAATTAGTATGGTTGTAGAGTAAATCTTCCATAGTCCCGAATCACCAAAATCCTGCGTGTCATCTACGCCAGTACAGCTACTTCGAAAATTACCATCCATGTACTATCCATCAGAAGACATTCCACTGGCAACTTCTACCCAGTGCACAATTGAACGGTCGATCACCGGCCCCCATGGCAAAACAACACCAACAAGATTCCAGTCATTATCCACATATTCAGGAGTTATCAACAAAGAGCTGCTGGGTTTCTTGTGGGATTGTGAGGAACACTTATAGCATAGACCGAGTGGATTTGCCCAAATGCAGGAGACAGCATTTGTCCAGCGATGCCAATTTCTGGTGGCATGGTGTGGCACATTACAGAATTATGTGGAAGGAGTTCCACAGTTCCTTCACGTCACTTCGCGCAAGAAGCAGAACAATCCTAGAAGAACAGGGCGAGGAAAGCCTATAAGAGTTCACAATGCAGAAAATCAGCCTCATCAAAACCTCCCACCCATCATTGTCCCTGCGATACATCCTGGAAGTGATGGCCAGCATCGCAAGGGTCGAGTACCGACCAGCACTCGCCCCCATGATACTTGAACCCGAGAAAGATTTCATACAAACAGCCATGTTACTAGACTCCAGCATCCTGGCCTAGCAACCATGACGGCGGGAAACCAATAAACCCCAACAGGAGATGGAGGCGAAACAGAGAGAGGACAGGTTGAGTGAAAGAGCAGCGAAAAACTCTGCACCCACAAACATCATCTGCCTAATACCAACCACAGGCAATGCGGAACGCGGGGCTCATCAACAAAGGCCTGGGAACAGACAGCCCTCCCGCCCCTGCTGGTGATGCGGCAGAACCCACTAGGACACAATGACTGCCCCACTTGGGAACAGTATGGCAACACTGGGAAACAGAGACAGTCAGCCCAGGGAAATGGGTGGACGGGGTAGAGCAGCCTGACTCCGCTTACCAAAAACCAGACCAGTATAAAATCAAATACACTTAACGAATATCGAGAAACTTAGCCAGTGTACACCACTGCAAAATAATAACCGAATGCAACAACATCAACATGACAGATGACCACATCACCTTGCCTGCGCTGCAGGAGGTAATTGTCAGGGAACTGATAACCTGCCCGACAGACTTCAAATGGAAAGAGGCATGCACTCAAAACACGGTAAGCAAGTGGTGTGTTACTGACAAATGTTCAGAGATGTAGTATTATGTTATGCAAATGTTGGTGACATTGTGGGACATCCTTGGGTAGTGCAAACAAAGCGCAGCATTCTAAAATACTTTCGCTGGTGGGGGTTGGCACTGAATATAAGGGCTTTTGTATGTACCTGCATTCCATGTATTTACCTTAAAAATTGTAGGCAAGATGGTGTGCAACAACAGCAACCCCGCCAGCCAAGAGGACCATTCGAACCCATCGCCATCGACCCCATGGGGCCATACCCCAGGACGCCGAATGGCAAGCGCTTTATTCTGGTGGCTACAGATTTATTTTCAAGGTGGACTGAGAATTTCCCCCTGTAAAGTGTATGCGCGAGGACAGTTGGAAAACCACTACAGCATGAGTTCTTTTTCCACTGGGGATACCTGCACATGTGGTTGAATGACAATTGAACCCAGTTCACCGGGAAAGCATGGCAGGATTTATGAACATGCTGGTATGTAAGACACCACACAACTGAAATTTATTATCCACGTGTAAATCCAACGGAATGCAGAAAACAAGTTCTGAAGATTGAGCTGTGTTTGCCCGTGGGTGATAACCACACATCGTAGGTAGAACACCTCCCCGCAGTGCTGTTCATGTTATAGACCCTTGTGAATCAGACAACCATCAAGACACCCGCTCAGCTGCTGAAAGGTCATGATCTCCCCTCCCTGGAGAATTCGTTGCCGAGGCAAGGGAGCACATTGCCAGCGAATGGGAACAGAGAGAGAAGAAGAGAGAGAGGGAGATAGCAGAGGTGAAGGAATAACAGCACCGCTACACCCAGCAATGGCAGCCAGATTTCGCCCCCACCACTCCTCACCTCCTCACCAAACAACTGGTTTACATGCGAGCTCACCTGCAGTAAGCTGGACGAGCATTCTGCGTAGGTTTCGCAACCAGTTGGAGCGAGCCCCATCCAATGGTGCATGCAAAAGGAGACACGTACAATGTGGTAAAATTGAGCCAGCACTTCACAGCAGTCTTCCACAGATATGCAGTGCAGATCGCTAAAGATTGCATCATCCCTTCAGACGCCACAATTTCCCCAACAATACCTAGAGGGAACCAATCACTTGCTACCCTGCTGGTAGGTTTGTCTGGTAGCACAACTTCATTACTTGTCAGCACATCAACACAGATATGTAACGGCTATGACGTAGGGCGCTACGACGCCTACAGTGGCTCCAACTGGCAGAAATATCTCTGTGTACCAGGATAATCAATCATTCGAATAATCAATGCCCCATGATGTCACATATGACGAGCCAGGGGGGGGGGCAACCTGAGGATGGCCAGGACCACCAGGTGAGGACCCCACTTGAGGACGTCTTGACGCCATTGAGATGCCGGTCATCTCCCGCCACCAGCATGTCGGGGATTCCCACTACCTCAGCCGACGTCGGCCTCACCAGAAAGAGAGGAGTGTTAGTAGTGGGGATGAGACAGGGGGAACAGAGCTCTCTTCCCCCCGCATTGCTCAAAAAGAATTCGGATACGGCATGCCGCATGAACGACCTGAGGAGCACACTCCTGTATCAAGAGCAGCTGTCAGGACATCGCCGCTGCCAGAGAGGGAACACACCTTAACCACGTGAGCATCGTGTCTACAGCTTGTGGCCTCGGAAGGACCTTCGAACGCAGGCCCTATGTATGTGAAAGGAGAGGATACAGTGTAGACGAGTGAACTGTCTCTCGGGGGAGGGGGATGTGTTTGATGTGTGCAGCATGTGTCAGCCCGTTTACATTTTGCCTGTTTGACGGCATTTCAATTAACACAGCAGTATCGTCGAGCATTAGCGACATGGAGGACCATGTGCGAAAAGTGTTAAAATTTGTGCTTCAGTGTATAAAGTGTAATTGTGATTTATTTCTCATGGTCATTTTTAATTTCTTCAGTGCAGTGTTATTTGATGTAAATTACTAAGTGTTCATAAGGTAAAGTCATGCCCTGGGTTCAATGTCGTGCATATTATGCACTGATGCACCCAGGAGAAGTACCATGTATATTTTACCTGTATCCATTATTGAATAACTACTACAACGTAGCAAGCGTAGGGATGCACCCACGTGCATTTGTTCCTTGTAGCCACGGATGTTCCCAGCGGGCACTATAGTGTCACATCAAAGCAGATTCGTGTAGTATTAAATAAGGGTAATTGTTTCATATTGAATATTTTCTTTTATGTGTGATTGCCAGTCAGAATGCCACATGGTGACATTCTTCAAATACAGTGTGTTGTTGTTATAGTCACGTGGTCGAGAGGGGACCACAAGCTATTGTTTACATTTTCATGTTGACATTTATTCACAGAGTATTGTCAGGGTATGCATATGTCAGTTTTTAGGGCAACTGCCATGTATGTTTCGCTATTATTAATTTTGCATCCTGTAGCATTGACATGTCAAAGTCTGCCCCAAAATTTAAGCGAATGTTTTATTAGAGATATATAAAAGATATGTGTACTGTCATGTCTGCCTGTTAGGGGCACAACTATGTGTAAAAAGAGTAACATATAGTCATGTGAGAGTAGTTTCAGTACAGTAATAATTATTCACAATTTAGTGGCTCATGCCATACAGATATCAGTAGTAAAAATAAATAATCAATATAAATAGTGATGGCAGTAAATACTGGCTCGCCAGTATTATTATCTAGTTCACCGGAGACCAGCCACCGCACCTAGCAACATGGCTAGCACGTGACTGGCTAACCTAAAAATGTGAGTACTCACAATATAAGTGTTTGTTGTTGTAATGCCAGTGCATCATGTCTTGTTAGGGTTTTAATTATTTTGTTTGTTATCAGTTTGATGTGGGTACGCTCTCGCAGGGCTCCAGTCCCGAAAAAATCACAAGCCAAAGTGAGGTTATGGAAATCGTGGGAACACCGCCACCTGTAAATATTTATTTTCACACATTTTCTGTTTAATTGTTACCAAGGAATTATTGCAAGGGATTTTATGTCTCGCCTACTCATCTGCTTCATTATCATGAATTTCATTTCTGTAAAATAAAAGACTTTCTTGTCTACAACAAGTAATGTGACTTGTTGTGGAGACCCGGCCAATCAGCAGGCTCCACGCCAAGAGAGTTCAGTAGATTCGCCATGACCTAGCGAAGTGGACACACGTGTGACGTCCTCCACGGACATTTGACTATATTGTTTTAATCATGTAGTTTATCAAAAATTTTTAACATAATGTAACTGGAACCTTTTTCTTTGTGTTGTCCAGGGAGTGAACCAATCTGCACCCAGCCATCTTGTATATGGCCGGGACATAAGTTACCATAATCAATGTATGCCTAGTGCCATCGTTCACAGTATTAGTGTTCACCTACTTTAACTGCAAGCATCAAATGTATGTACTAGCTAATGGAAAGACATGAATAAATGGAGTTGTAAAGTGTTCGGCCTTATATTCACTCGACCGCTTCACAGTCGCTCAATGGATGTAAGAGTACCGACATAACCTTTCAAGGCATAAGGTGTCCTATAACAGCCCCGGGAGTGAGTACAAGCATATGGAGGTAGCTCTGTTGACTTTCACTAGGTCAGGGTCTTCTTATATTCCAAGGATGGATTCCAGATTCCCTACAGTTCTACAATATTTTATAGTTAGGACGTCGGTAATCGAGGGGGCCACTTAAGGCCGTCGGCCACACTGCCACATCAGTAATCATGCTCTCCACTACAAAAGCTGGTGCCCACACGGAATCATCATGGTAATATTTTCAACCCAGTTCACATAACCTTTCTCATCGATAGTCCAGTCTAGAAACCACCAAGACGTCACAGGTAACCCAAAGTTCTTTACCACCACATGTGAGGTACGAGGCACGTTGATTTCACTAGGCAATGCGAAAATTATGATGTAGTTTGACGTGGACAGTGAGTTCTGACAGGTGCCCGTCAAGTAGGAAGACTGAAAAAGACAGTATTCACAACAACCGAGGGCAGAGGCTACCAGTTTTGTGCAATGCCATTCGGACTGAAATGTGCACGTGCTACATTTCAGTCCATGATGGTTCGAGTCCTGGATGTGCTGATTGACGAGTGCATGCTGCCCTACCTGGGAAGACCACGTGTATCACCTGTCACCTGTCCATGGTAATTGAACGCCTTGCCACGAATGGACTCACCTGCGCAGTAAACAAATGCAACCTAGAATTCCTTGGGCACATAGCACAAGAAAACTGAAATCAGCCCACAACGAGCAGCTACAGGTAATCGAGAACTACCAGACTGGAAAAACCTGCAAGTAAGTGAGCAAGTTTTTCGGACTCGTGAATTTGGTGCACAAGTTTATTGAGGAGGTCGCAGTAGTTACAGCACCACTAACCAATCTACTTTCGTCACAACGCAGGTTTGTGTTTTGCGAGAAGGAAGAGGGAGCTTTCCAGCAGATGGAGAACCGTTTCTGCGCTTGTCCGACGTTGGCTAGGTGTAATGCGAGCCAACAATTACACCTGCAAAAAGACGTAAGTCAGAAGGGACTGGGAGCTGTACTTTATGGGAACCACACATAATTTAGAAAATCATAACCTAGAACAGTCATAACTTAGAATTTTTTTTAATATCCACACAAGTTAGAACATTCATAACTTAGAACTGTCGTAACTTAGAAATCCATAACTTAGAACTGTCATAACTTAGAAATTCACAACTTAAAACTATTGTAACTTAGAAACACACAACTTAGAACCACATAACTTAGAAACATCGTAACTTAGAAAATCATAACTAAGAACGATCATAACTTAGAAACACACAGCTCAGAACTATCATAAGTTAGAAACACTCAACTAAGAAACACACAACTTAGAACCCCATAACTTAGAAATGCCATAACTTAAAAACACACAACTTAGAACTGTCATAACTCAAAAACACACAACTTAGAAACATCACAACTTAGAACTGTCATAACTCAAAAACACACAACTTAGAAACATCACAACTTAGAAAATCATAACTTAGAAACACACAACCTAGAACTATCATAACTTTGAAACACACAATACAAAATCACATCACTTAGAAGGTGGGAAGTAAGAGTATATATATTTTAAAAAGATTGTTAGTGAATTTTGTCTTGTGCATTTTCCTAGCATTCAGTTCTGCACTCTAGCGAGAACATTTTTACTTTTACAATTAGTTACATATGTATTGTTTAGATGGCTTTGTTTACATAAATGGAACAGAAACCTTTAGGAAATGTTCTCTGTTGTATTGGCAACAAACTGATCACTGGCGTTTCGGACAGTTTATTTCACAAACCAGCACGAAAGTGCAGATTATTAACTATATGCACAACACAAAAAAAACACGCTAAGCACTGAAACATTGGACCGAAACATTGAACTATACAAAAAAAAAACGAACACAGTAACAAATATAAAATAACTTCCCTTTACCAAATCGAATTACGCACCTTCAGACTACTGCAACCAAATTTGGTAAACAGTAACAAACTGTTTGCAGAGCGTTTAGAAACAGCAGTGTAACCACGAGCACCAATCCGGTGATTTTACATTATTTGCTATCTATAACCGCGAAAATTCGCGGATCAACCATGTGAACATAATGATAATGTTTATGATGTTAGAATTTCTTATCTGGTGTAGACCATTATGATAGTGGTTAGTTGTACTAGCTGCCACCGCGAACATGGTGAGTTTAGGCAAAAGGTTCCTGTATTGCTTGCTAGAAGTCATATGAATTGTACATGCCTAGGGTTAAATTTTTACAAAAACTGTATTGTTTTTCGTATCCTTTGCTGGTGATGGGACAGGGAGGGAGAACTGAAGGCTCCTCCCAGCTGAATAAATAACTGTGGTTTCAATGGGCTTCTTCTTGCAAGAATTAGAAAGAAAATGTTCTGCATTTCGTCTCTCGCCCTGGATTAGAATTAATCTCTTTATGAATTTAAATACCACTTGTGAGCTCAGAAATTCACCAAAACACTGTTTTCTTTTTCTCTAATTTCATTGACGGCTACGAAACTGTAACTTGTACTTGCATATTTGGTTTTTGGAATCCAAAAGTCGTTTTATTGACTAATGGTCAATGAATAAAACTAACTTGCTACACACATACAAATAAGTTTTTGAGTACTAAAATTTATATTGATAAGTACAAATAAAACAATTAATTTTTACAAAAAAATTTTAAATATACAAGTTTTTATTCATAAATTTGTTCAAGAGATGTGAAATTGGTACACCATCATAAAGAAAGGTATGAATAATTATTATTGAATAAATAAAACTGCCCTATCAAAAATAGCAGTTATATGAAAAAATTATACTAACATAATTGATTACAAAATTATATTACCAAATGCATGTTTATATAAGCTAGCTATTATTATCAGTTTATAGTTAGCGAAATGAAATATGCATTTAAAACAATGTGAATTATGAGTTAATTTAATAATAATTTCCATTGTGGATAATATTATTTTAAGTTAAATGTGTGTGCCCTATTTTATCATTATCCGACTGGCATATACAAATTACTCCTACAACTTACGTTTGTTACCGAGGGAGTGGAGTGGAGAGATTTGGGCCGCTCTGAACAGCGAGGTCTTGAGACTCGAACAGTGCAGCAGGTGTAAATGATGGTAGTGTAAAGGAGTAGTGTAAGCTCACTGGTAACTGATTATTCAGCTACGTACGTTTTTGTATAGAAAAGAAACACCAAAAATAGATATTGAAGAAACATTCCGAAATGAACAAATTCTCTCAAATTAAGCATTCGTTACAAACAGATTAAAATATGTTATTACGTATTACCATAAAAGAAACTATGTTCTCACAACAGTTGTAATAAAGACTCCGCCATTGCTCTGTGGTGCTCTATAGTGCATATTATTTCGTTTATCTATAACGAACAACAGTTGGCTGTTGAATTTTGAGGGCAGCGTCATATACTTGAAAAACTACTTTCGGGAAGGAAATCATTGGTGCTCCACTTTATTTCCGGAAATGTAATGTTTGCCTGCCTTTATCTCACTGGATTCTAGTTTTTGGTTAGACATGCACATCTATACTGCCACTTTGTCTGTGAATAATTCAAATTTTTTATATTCCTTTACACATTTCTCCTCATGGTTGTTCAAAACCGAAAGTCGGTTCTCTCCGAGATTCGCTCTTGTTTGTCACCTTTATGACTCCCGATGACGCCCGATCTGGTACTCTTTTTACGTGGAAACCATGGCTATCCGGCCAACTTGTTGAGAGCGAGAGTACAATTAATATAATAAAAATGCTGCAGGCTATGTGCTCTCGCTAGCCGCCATTGCCCTGCCAGTGCGCCTCTCAACCAGCGATTAGTCTAATCAAAAACACTTCACAGGTGTCGCACACTCAGGAGACGCACCAGGCCTGTCAGGGTAACTCTCAGGCAGCGAATATCATAAACACAACAGAACTCCTAAGAGTATATCTTCAAGACGAGGGAAAATTGCCTGGCCACTGACCGGATGCAACATTGAAGTTCATTGTTTTATCCGAGATTATGACCGAACTTTATCTAAGATCTTCGCAGAAGACTGTTGCGCTATCCGAGTCCAGAGAATGACTGAATATGGGGATGAACTTCATTTTGACCTGCTGAATATGGTGGTTCAAATACAAGATCAGAGTATTGTCTAAGTATATATATATATATATATATATATATATATATATATATATATATATATATATATATATATATATTCTCACTAGAAATAAGCTTCATAGTATTTATATTGATTAAAATCTGATGAGTTTGTTTACTGTTGTAAGATATAAATTGAGATGCAGATAATAATAAAGGCTTAAAACCATATACATTTCTTTAATTAAAAATAAAGTATTGTTATTTTGTGAAGATATGAAAGTGAATCTCATGTCGAAATTTTTGCTCGCGAAAGGTCATACTTCACCAACAAATGAAGAGTGAAAATACACCGACAGATATTGCATTTTTTTAATTTTTTTTAATGGAGATATGAAATTACAGTATAGACACTTAAAGAATATTCAGTAAAATTCGTACAATACTTTACTTAAAACAAATTTTTAAAAAGCAGCATCTAATTTTCTGCCCATCACCTTCTTCGGAATATTGGTATTAATAATAACGAAAAGTGTGTTTATAATGTGAGTTAACTGGTAAATTCAAAACTAAATCATTGAAAACGTTCATGTACAAAGTGTGCAAAAATTTTCTTTTTCCCTTACATATAATATCTCCCAATGGATAACACAACTAACCCCACCAATGCTAAAGACTTATTTTATGTTTATCAAATGTGATGAAATAGATTATTGATAAACTGCTATTATTGCTAGATTTGGACCTAAAACAATGTTTTTATTTCGTGATTAGTTTGTTGACAAACCTTTTGCATTATTTTAGAAAAATTAATAATCGAAGAATTTATTGTGTTTATTTTTAAACAAGCAACAAATGAACCTATGAAAACAAAGTGCTCGTCGAATTTTCAAAATAATCACGTCACTGAACTCGTCGCTTAATTACATGTTATGCTATTGGAAGAATGAGTATATTCCGATAAAAAAACTAAAGTTGATATCGTTATCTCAGTAATTAATTACATCTCGGAACAGATATAGACGGTGTTTTATGACCCCATAGTGCCATTTATGGATTCAAAATCAAAATTTCGAAGCTATTTCAGGTGAACATCTTAGCTGAATAATGCTGTATACAATATAAAGTTGGAATATATTTTAAGGTTTTAATGAAACACAGTTAAAAATTATATTGGCACAAACATTAATAATTTCAATTATTTTAAGTCTATAAATATTAATAATAATATGACTTATTTTATGTTTATCAAATGTGATGAAATAGATTATTGATAAACTGCTATTATTGCTAGATTTGGACCTAAAACAATGTTTTTATTTCGTGATTAGTTTGTTGACAAACCTTTTGCATTATTTTAGAAAAATTAATAATCGAAGAATTTATTGTGTTTATTTTTAAACAAGCAACAAAAATGAAAATTTAATCAATTTCGGTGGTTCTGATAAAGATGTTCTCTTAGAAATGAAGCAAATTTACATTTCTTATTACACATTTGTTTTGATGAATGGAAAATGTCACTAAATATTTAGAATCTTGAATTATTTGTTATAAAAATTATGGAAAGTGAAACATTTATTAATAATGATATTTTTCAATTCAAAATTTTCTGAAAATTAATACAAAAGGTAATAGATATTTTTAATTTGCACATTTTAAATTTTTTTTATTTAGATTGTTGCAATGGTTGACATTATGAATATATACAAGAAAATATTACAAATCATTATTTAACTTAAAAATCTTAAAGATTGTTATTGGTAGCTTATTATTGTTGAATAAAACATTCTTATTACATATGTTATATACTAATATATATTATTTTCAATAGTATATTTTAAATGCCATGGTTTCCTTATTATACTGTGTCAAATTTGTTCTCTAAAATTATATGTTTATCTTATCATGTTTTAAATCTATTTTATCTATTTGAACTTTATATACCTCAGGTTTGTAAAATCATATTTAATTAATATTTCTAAACATTTTCTTTTTCCGAAATATATTTCTAGTAATCATTAAGTATTATTTCATTTTTAACCACTAACACTTTATCTCCTTTTGATTTGTTAATTTATTAAACAAAATCTTAAAATACCATTTTTATTAATCCTAATCAACTTGTTCCATCATAACTATACTATTACATTAATATTTCATCTTACCTGTTATTTTTTTGTTCCTTTGTGTCATATTCGATATATTATCTTTCAAATAACAACAAGTACAAAATACATTATTTACTTTTACATATATAATTAAAAATATTCAATTTTAAAATTATATATTAAAAATCAGTATCTTAGGAGTACAGATATACATTTTCTTTTCATAAATTTATAATAATCATTGTATACATTTATTCTTTTCGAATTTTCAAAATTGACAATATTGCAGTATAATTTTTACTTTATGTTATTTCGAAAAATCTCTTCTCATTTTTCACTCAAATTGGTAGCTTTATTCAAAATTAGATTTACAAGTTTTTCAATTTTCTAGCATTATTTATGAATTTGATATATAATTGCACTCATATTTTCTATTGCTTTTCCATAAACGGGATTGTTAATTAATTGATATAACAATCCTTTTGGATCTTAGTTGTATATAAAATTATTATATTTTGAAGCCTTTTTTGTTATCACTTTCATGAGTATTTTTTAAATATTGAACCATTTTCTAAACAGAGTTTCAGTGTTATATTGTAAATCAAATTTTTCTTTATTTTAAGATGATATTTATCATTTTGGAAGAACTAAAAAACTTGATGATTGTTACATAAAATACTAAGGTTTTTTAATCAACTTCTAAAATATAGCCTTTTTTTAAATCTTTCAGTAGATGTTTAATTTTTTGTTTTATTTCTTCTATAGCAAATTTTCTCGACCATTTAAATCGACTATAGAACCAATATTCTGATATAGGCCCATGTAAATTATTAGCATCAAAATGTATTAAATAATTGTAGGAAACATATTTTTGACATAAGTTTTTATTTATTTGCTTTAACATGCCATTTGCAACATTAGAAACATCATTCTGTAACAGCGCTTACTAAAATTAATTTATATCAAAATCACTTAATAAACTTGTTTAAATTGTAGTTGTTTTTCTATTGAAACCCAAGATTATCTCGGAGTTTATAATATCAAGATGGATATAATTAATGTGTTTTAAACAAACATTTCTAAAAAAAATTTGTGCAGCAGCTAAAGTTAAAACACCTATATATTACAAACTAGCTTTCACCCACTGCTTCATGCACTGCCCCACTATTGGGTGCTCTAGCTACTGGGCTACTGCGGCCCCACTGTTGTGTTCTCTACCCACTGAGCTACTGCAGCCCAACTATTTGGTTCTCCACCACTATTGGATGCTCTAACGACTCGGATACTGCGGCCCCCTTAATGGGTGCTCTATTTACTGGGCAACTGCTGCCCCACAATTGGGTTCTCTACCCACAGGGCTACTGTGGACCCACTATTCGGTGCTCTATCCACTGAGCTATTGTGGCACCACTATTTGGGGCTCTAGCCACTGGGCTACTAAGGCCCCACTATGGGGTGCTCTAGCCACTGCACTACTGCGGCCACACTTCTGGGTGCTCTAACCACTGGGCTACTGCGGCCCCACTATTTGGTTCTATACCTACTGAGCTATTGTGGCCTCGCTATTGGGTGCTCTAGTCACTGAGCTACTGCAGCCCCCTTAATGGTTGCTCTAACCACTGGGCTGCTGTTGCCCCTCTATCGAGTGCTCTACCCACTGAGCTACCGTGACCCCACTATAGGGTCATTTTCGACAACATATCAGGACCAAAACTGTTGATAAACCAGGGGGAAACATAATCTGCATCTGAATCTGTTTCTTTTATTGTTGGTGTAGTTGTTTTCCTGATAAAATCTTCCGTTTTACCGATAATTCCATTACCCCTAGTCTTGTTTCGTGTAACAATACTGTCAACTCCTTCAGTTACAACATCTTCAGTTGTATCACCGACACTTGGTTTCACGCTAAAACTTGAAACATTTTCACGTTCAATAGAATTGTACGAGTTTGTATCCGCGTCTTGCCCCAATAAATCATCATTATAGTCACTTTCCTCATTTCCTTCTATCAGAGTATTAAAAGATGTTGAATTTTTTTGATTTAAACTAGAAAAACCGTAAAGTTCTGTGTTATTGGATTCGGGTAGTAAAGGTAATGAAAAGGCACCGTTGGTTATCGTGCATAGATATAGAATACAAGGTAGTATTTTTACAATCATTTTACTTTCAATGTTCATATATATATATATATATATATATATATATATATATATATATATATATATATATATATATATATATATATATATATATATATATATATATATATATATATATATATTCATTACTCAATTTCCTCTGTATTTTCATATTTCATAATATGTGTATGTTTTCAACAATCTGATAAAAGTGATGACATAAAAGGTCTCTGCCAGTGTGGTTGTTTTCCCAATACTGATGGTTCCTTCATTAACAAGACCTTCAATGGTATCACCGACATACGAGTTTGTATCCCCTTCTCGTCTCATAAAAAAATGTCGAATTCTTCTGATTTAAACTAGAAAAATCATTAAGTTCTGTATTATTGGATTTGGATAGTAGAGGTGATAAAAGGGCACTGTTGGTTACCGCGCATAGAAATAAAATACAAGGTAGTTTTTTTAGTCTTTTTTTTTTAATGTTCTTACATACACATACTCATTACTTAATTTCCACGGTGTAATGCTCGGCTTGGATTCCGCTGAAAATGGGCATGTTTAATATTGTGGCCAAACCGATGCATTTGTCGTCTGAAACTCTCGATTGGTTATACTCGCATTTGCTATGTATTTAATTCCACTTTCACTGATGATGTTCACCAGAGGCCCCGAGATTTTTGAAGATATGTGAAATAAATCAGTTTTTTTTTTTTTTTTTGTAATTTCATAAGACATGTATGTTTACAACAATCTGATAAAGGTCACAACACAAAACGCCTCTTTGTGTAAATCTTCTGGAAGGGGAGTAATCTTGTTGTAAATTTGCACCATGAGCAAAGCTAGGTGAATGTACAAGTACAAATCTTCGTGCGAACACAAGAGTTTTGTGTTGCTCGTGCATATCAACTGAGCCTGTGGTCGTTTGGCCCAGACTGATTTCAGATCGGGACACATGGATGGGATTTCTAACCATTTATGTAGGATTTTGTACAATCTCGACTCGAGAAAATTCTGTACGTAAAAATGAACATAGAAAAACGATTGGTCGCTGAAGAAAGTGGTTGCGACAACAGAGAACTGAAGTTGAATATCTCAAAACGACATGACAGCATACACATCCTTAACACTGCCATGTTTATAATTATACATTACGCGTTGCGATCTCAACCTCTTAACAGTCGTCGTCTTTTCCGATTCATCGACGGATATCTTGTTGGTCTCATCTTTCTTTCGCGTCTCGGACATCTTTTCGAGTAATGCATAATTGCAGTCGCAGTGTACATAAATCACTGCCGACACCGAACTCGAAGGACGTTTCGAGTCCAACTCGTAGGCCATGATATATTGCTGATAGAGAAATTTGTCAAACACGTCGTTGAATATAAACACTCGGTACTTGAAACACGTGTACAAAGCAGTTGCATTTAATGTACATTGCATTGCTGGTGAAAACAAAATCGTCGGTCGTCCAGTCAAATAGTTCAACGCCGTTAGTATTATCAGAATGATCATGTTTGAATGTTTAATGTTGAGCGCTCCCTGTTGTCTTGGCTCCAAGTAATTGGCGTCGATGATGTTTAGAGACGAACTCGGGTCAATGTCGGACAGTAAGTAATACTGGTTAATCACCCGAACACTGGGTTCGGATGATCATCCATGTTTGCAAACTTGTCGGCGATTTCGTCCAAATTTCGCGGCATTTGTGGTGGATGTATCAAGAATCGAACGCATCCATCAATCGTAGCTTCACACGATCGAATAATCCTGTCGTCAACCTGTTTCGCCTGCAAACTCTGCCGTATTTTCTCTTTCAAGTTTTCGCCATCGCATTGATTTTCGTATATGGTCGTTAACAGCGTGAGAAATTGCCTGTCAAGATCGGATCCAATCCCTTGGACATTAAGACTTTAGGGAGATGGTGATTCATCAAGTCGTCAAATTCAATCTCACATTCACTTGTTGAGTAATGTACGATCCTTTCCTTAAATATGCCATTTTGAAATTTACATTACACTCGTATCCTTTTCGAATATTGTGTACAAAGAGAAGCTTCGTGGAATAAATCAGAATATCGCCTATCGGAATTTGATCACCAATTAATTTTAATGAAATGTATGGTTCCAACTCACCCTTGTTTAGCAGACTGTTTATCTTCAAATTTAATCATCTTTTCAGGCAGCGACCGTGAGGAACTCTGAACATTAATATGTTCTTTCCTGCGAAATAAAATCGCCTACATGGCGTGCTCTTCACTCAAAGAATACTGATCTGAGATTGAGAAAAAAAATGAAATCCCTTACTATATAACTTTGTTTTTTTTTAGAGGTGTATATATATAATCTGAACGAATCTCCTCCAACTCATCAGAAGATCATTGTCAACCATGTCGGAAAGAGAAGATGTTCTCGAAAACTGTTTCACCGCATCGTATATATCATGTGGCTGATTACTTCGATATTGATGGTAATCAGCAATGGATTTTTACACGAAAAATACCCTAACAACATTTTGTCATCATAGAAGGACTGAATATCAATTTGGGTTCGATCATTCAAACCCTAACATTGATTGTTTGGCGAAGACAGTTACTGTCTCCAATCTATTTGATTGCATTATGCATCAGTTGTTTGGAATTACTAATTTTACAACTCTATGAGCATTTCATATTTGGAAATGAAATGTTGTCTACAATCATCACAACTGTCTTTAGTTTGACTTGCAGTTGTTTGATGTTTATCACTTCCCTAGTTTTTGCCCAACGAAAACAAGTTTTTTTTTCTCGAAGGTACTTTGGTTGTGGGGAATACTACAGTGTCTGCTGGATCATTTGATTTTCTCCACTTTCTGGTGAAATATCCCCCATACAAGAACAAGGACGAGAATAACTTACTCCAATCAATGTATACCATCGACTTGGAAAACGAACTAATGTCCTACATACAAACGTTGAAGAAAAGTAAAGTGTTTCTAGACTGCTCTCCATACTCGCAGTTTGTGTATGGGTTGTTATTCGATTACAAATGGCAAACACGCCGACCCGCACACGTTCAAACGAAATGTGTTGCCCGTCTTACAACTTTGTACCGAACGTTTACTTTACATACACAAAAGATTCCTGCATAAATTTTCCATTTTGAGTTGCAAAGTCGAAATGAAATGGCATCTCGCCGTGGACATTCCATTTACAAATGAATTATCAAGAGAAGAAACACTTTTGAAATCACCGATGGGTTCAGTTTGGATGATTATATTACTAATCAAAATTTCTTGTTTGTTTGGTTTGCTTCCCTGCTTGATGAAAAAGTTGTGTTTGTGAAAAAAATATGTATCGAATGAATTGACAAAAATGAATGTATAAATTTAAAAAATGATTTTTTAATATATTTATTTATTTATTTACGATATGATTATTTTACTTACAGCAATGATTTTTTACAACATATTACACATTTCTCCTAATCGTTGTTTGTGGAATTATCACTGCCGCCCACACATTTCTCCAAATCGTTGTTTGCAGAATTTGCCATATCATTGTTCTCTTTTTGTTTAAGCCATTGTATTCTTTCCACCTGAATTTTGTCGATGGAACCCTTTCCTTTTGCCAAAAGGAAAAATTTTAATTTGGGATACCAAAAACCATGTTCTATCCAATGATGGTTTTCATCTTACCAATATATAATGTTTTTACTGCAATGAAAACAAGTCACTAGATCACCGAAACCCGTGTAAAAGAAGCCTGCATTACTTAACTGTTTCGGGTCTTGAACTAGAGATGGAAGCCACTGTTGTGTTTTAATCATTTTTATTCGTGCTTTACATGTGTTGTATCCAGGATAGGTATGTGGTTCTTTGTTGTTTTGCAAAAGTTGAGATATGGCATCAACATCGACATCTGTCTGTGATGTCAATTTTGCAAACATTTTTACCATCCTCGAAATTTGCAGTCATAATAGGATATATGTTATCCTTTATCAAGTTAACATACAGACATTCTACAGAGTAATTATAAACATGTTCTATCCAAGGATCATCTTTTTCATTCCAGTGATAATATTTGCAGCTGCAATAAAGGCTAATAACCGTATCATAGTCCTTGTGTAAAAATAAGTTGTTTCTGCCATTGTTTCATTGCCTTGGGCCATAACTCATATGTTGCCAACCATGATTCAAACAAATTATATTCGGGATACCTCGAAATTATATATTCCACGATACCCATTTCTTCGAAATATGCCATTAGCAATCCCATAAACACATATTGCATGGCATTGGAGGGCCATTGCCATTGTTCACGAAAAGCATACTCGAAATTAACCATAATTATTTTCCTCATCGCTATGTTCCGCCCACCTTTTTTCGGTGAGTATACTTATATATATGAAAACAATTCACAAAGTATGCACAAAGTATTGCATGAATGATTTGGTGAATCATTGCCTGGAAATAATAAAGTCTTTGATTTATTTAAAAACCATTTTTCATTTTAATACAACCCATCATCTCTCAAAATAAACCATTCGCCATTCGATGGCCGAGATAAACGAATTATGACCGAGTCAGGGAACCATATACGCATATATACCCATTTGGTACATTTCCTTATCGATTTTGGTCGCAATTTCGTTCAAGGAAAGTTTCGAGGAATTGATTGTGTCTTTAAATTCGAGCATACCATCAAACGAAACCAATTTATCCATGAGTCCCAGGTAGTGATGAATGTTTCCTTTGGCACTTCTCAAAACGATGCGAATTAAATTTCCGTCCAATAAACTCTGTGATTTTAACGAGTAGAAAATGGGAATGATTCATCATGAAAATAATTAGTGATGCCATTTGCTAACTCATAAGTTTTCTGGTTCACCTCGCAAAAGAAATTGTATGTTTTCCTCGAGCCATATTTGATATAAACAAAGAGACAAAATTTTTCCAAAATATATGTTGTTGGTTCGACCAAGTAGTAAACGTTGGGCACATCGACAGTCAGTTTGTCCTATGCTTCGCGATTCGTGCCGTCATCGAACCATTTCAATGTGTAAATGTTGCAAAATAATTCGTATAATTGGTAGAACTCGTGTGATTTGGGTAAGCTTCGGTAAATTTCAACCTCAGTTTGTTAAAAGGAATGTGAATACTGTAAATGGGAGACCTGTTGATTATAGCTTCATTGAGGCGACCGCATCCGAAACCATGTTCAAAAATTAGTTATATCTGTCAATGTCGGCACTCTGATTCTTCAGGATCAGCAGCGAGACAAACAGTAAATCTGTCATCGCAAAAGCCACTCGAAAGATGATGATGATCGAGGTGGGATGTATCATAGGATCTCGTTTGATTAAAATGACAGTATCCCACTCCAGATTGATGAATTTCTCCTTTTGTCCATCCACAATGTTGGTCAGGTCAAAGAGGATGATTCGAGATATGTTCAGGTTGATGCCTAGCGATATAATTCACGTGTGAGGAACGATTATCTCATTTGGTTGTAGATTGGCTCGTAAAACGATTTAACTGCGCAAACATTTTATTCGTGCTGACAGTAAATTCTGGTGCATCTGGCTCCTGCAACCTTGCAACATTGTCTTTATCGACTCATTAAAAAATGGAATGTCGGAAAATTTTTGAATCTCGACAAATGCTTGCTTGACGCAGTGAAAAATTTTCATATCCAAGATGTAAATAGCATTTAGTCAACCGTGCACTGTGCACCTTCAAAGTTTCTAATAAGAGTAAAAATGTATATAATTTCTTCCAGTGGGCATAAATTTTACTGTACTACCATGCCTTTATGCGATCTTTTAAATCGTGGTACCAATTTCCAGGGTATTCTGGAAATTATGCAATTAGGGATCAAACGAATCCAGAATCGAAAGTAATTTTTTTTTCGAAATGTACTGGCGACTCCCAATCATCTGGAACAGGATGACCAAATCGGCCATTTCGTCAGTTTCCAGAATGTTTTTAAACTTGGAAACTGGTTCCTTCGAATGCATTTTCAAGTTGGGAATAACAAAACAGCACAGATATTCGGAATTGTTTTTTAATTGTTCCATGGCCCTGCAATTCAACCGATGGTAAATGTATTGAAATTTTGTTTGTACAATGTAAATACCAATATTGTTTTGCACCTCGACTAAAACATAATTTTTTTAATTTTTCCTAAACCACCAACTGTTGAGGATACACCTCATATGTTTTATGCTAACAATTGGCCAGTTTTTTTTTTGGCTCACCCCAGGGTAATGTCCAACATTCAGTACTTCATTTTATGTATGTGTGGGTTTCACCTGAGAAACCAAGGCTTATATACAATATATATTTTTTATATTTTTTACTCTTATTTTTTATTGTATGTGTATTTCACTCAATAAAAAAGGCATATATGATTTATTTTGTTGATTTTTTGCATCCATTAAGTGAGACTCTCACCAGACACAAAAAAAATTTCAAACAAAAAGTATGTCAAGTAAAAAAAATTATACAGGGCAAAGTAAAGGGTAATGAAGCTAAATGTTGGCATAATCTTGAGGCAAACTTGAAAATTGCCCCAACTTTGCCTCAAGATTATCCTGTAATTTTTTATTTTATTATGGCATAATTTTGAGGCAAAGTCAAGGCATTCTCAAGATTGCCTCAAGAACCATGTGAGGCAAAGTTGAGGTTGCCTTATCATTCCCTTCTCATTCCCTCTCATTAGACTCATTCACTCACATAGCTTTGTTAATCGTCCTGTGATACGAATGGATGGTGTTGAAGAAAAACATCCAGTCTCAGCATCATTACCTTTTCATTTCCTAGGACATCGACCGTGAATGTAACATCATAGGCAAAAGCCAGTTCTTTTATAGGTGACCCTGACGAATCTGTATCGAAAATCAGTTGGATGTTTATCAATTGAGTTATGTTTCCATAACGACGCATCTCCAGTTTAGAAATGGTTCCAAAAAGTCGCCCAAGTAGGTAATTTTCCCACTTAATTTGTTTTTTAAATATGCAATAATCGCATAAAATTATTTTATGATTATCGTCTTGCCACAGGTAGAGAAAATGGTGTGAAAATTCAAGTCGGCTACCATCCAATGCCGTTTATCGATTTTATTCAATGTCTGCAAACTAAAACATTCATTGGCAAACACAAAAAACCACGGTGATAATTTTCAATGATATTGATTGAATATATGATGTGAGACAAAAAAATTATAATTTTTTGAGACATGATGGAATTTATGCACATTTTTTCTTTTGGACGATATTTTGTCTACTGGGCCATTATGGGATATGTTCGATATTTGCTCATTTTTCCCTACAAAAATGACAGTGAATTATAATGGTAAACTAGTAATTCTTCTCCCAAAAGAAAAATCCAATAATACCAACATGACTTGAGTAGTGGAAATATATATAATAAATTCGAGGGACAAAGGTTTGAGAAAAAAATTATAAACCTTAAAACCTCTACTCTGTTAAAAATACTAAATACCAACAGATGATATTACTTATTTGATTATATAACACCAACACAGTATTTGGCAGTGCAAAATGTCAACAGACTACTTAAACTTGGTATAATAATAATCTGAAATTGGGTTATTATAGTTTAGTTTTTTAGTTTTGTAGTAACAAAAAAATAAATTTTTGGTGTTGCCGTGTTTTTTATAGGCAGAGAAAACATCTTAGTGCTCTACAATAGTCATTCATCACAAAGTGACTATGTTGTTATGGCAATGATACCAACAATGATGGCAATGGTGGTAACATGAGCAATGGTTATGATGGGAATGTTGTAACTATCAACAATGATAACAATGATTGGAATATGATATTTATTAGAAAATAATTTTGCATAAAAATAAACAAATTTACATGAATACTAAATAAGAAATATTGAAGAAAGCTGCGTATTTTATTGTTTAGTTCCACGAAATTTTGCCAGTGTGTGTCGTCATCGACATCCCCTCACCCACTCCTAATTTGAACAACCAATGATGTTGCTGTGTTTCATTTCCACTCCCTTCCCCTCCTTTCAGTTAGCCTATATGGCAGAGAGATCTGGAAAAAATACTGCAGTCGATGGCGAGCTATGGTCAGAGAAACAACAACCTTCTCCTCCTCTCCAGAACAGAAGAGAAATAAGTACTAAAAGGTAAGTTAATTAATATATACTATAGGATATAGTAAGTAAATATACTATATGGTATATTTATTATTATTATACTTACCTTATTCCTTTTCCTTTGGAGTGAAGGAAGGTTGATGTTTCTCTGTCCAGTGCTCATCATCGACTAAAGTATTTTTTCCAGATTTCTACGCCACATAAGAAAACTTAGGAGAGGGGGAGGGAGGGGAAATGAAATAATGCACTCTTATTGTTGAAAGTGTGTGCATGTGGAGGGGAAGGAATGTCGATAACAACACACTCTGGTAAAGTTTTGCAGAACCAAACAAGGGTAACACAACTCGTCCAAATTTCCATTATTATTCAATTCACATTTACCAAATAATCTTTGAATATTAATTATCTGAATAAGGATCAGACACCCATTGGCAAGTTTTCTCCGAACTAAACATACTTTACACTGTCCTCCACTCCTTGCAAGTAAATGAAGTTGAATCCTCCCCACTGCTAATTTGAATACCAAATGATGTTGCTGCATTTTATCTCACCTCCCTTCTCCTCATTTCAGTTGCATATATGGTGTAGAGATCTGGAAAAATCACTTCAGTCGATGGCGAGCTATGGACAGAGAAACAAAAACCTCTTCCTCTCCAGAACAGAAGAGAAATAAGGTAAGTACAAAAAGGTAAGTTAATTAATATATACTATAATGTATAGTATATAATATATATAGTAGAAAATATATAGTATACATTATATAGTGCATAATAGATATAGTATATAATATATATAGTATATAGTATATAGCATACAATATATTGTATATAAAATATTTTATATAATATATATAGTATATAATATATATAGTACATAATATATAGTATAAGGAATATCATACATTTACTATTATTATACTTGCATTATTCTTTTGCTCTGGAGTGAAGGGAGGTTGATGTTTCTATGTCCAGCACTCACCATCGACTCATGTCTATTTTTCCAGATTTCTATGCCATATAGGCAAACTTGAAAGAGAGGTAGGGAGGGGAAATGAAATAATGTACTCTGATTGGTTGTTGAAAGTATGTGTGTGTGGAGGGGGAAAAGGAATGTCGATCACATCACAGTCTGGTAAAGTTTCGCGGAACTAAACTAGGGTAACACAACTTGTCAAAAGTTACATTATTATTCACTTCTACCAGATGATTTTTGAATATTAATTATCTGTATAAGGATCAGATACCCATTTGCAAGTTTTCTCTGAACTAAACATACTTTACACTGTCCTCCACTCCTTGCGAGTAAATGAGGTTGAATGTCACCCCCCACCCCAACTCCTAATTTGAACAACAAATCACTTTGAAGGATTTCATTTCCCACCTTTCAGTTTGCCTATTTGGTGGAGAAATCTGGAAAAAAAATTATGTCATTCGACAGTGAGAGCTGGACACACCTGTTGGATGTGTCAAAATGCCGTTACATTACACTCATTCGTCGACTTAGGTTATGACATCACACTCATTTATAGGATTCATCTAATATCCATTGTGTTAGGTTATGACATCACACTCCTTCATAGTATTAGTCCTATATCTGTCGACTTAGGTTATGATGCCACACAACCCTAAGATGACAATAAAATATATTTTTTCAAATAAAAAATTTACAATTTTTTTTAAGAATAATCTTTCTATTTTTTCTCAACACATGTATTTATAATAAGAAATAAAGCCTGAACAGGAACGTCAGAAAGCAGAGCAGGAATGGTTACTCGCACTTGAATGTAAAAACAAAGCAGAACAAGAACATAAATGTGTTTGTGAGCAAGAATGCAAGATTGCCTATATTTTACACATCAACAACATAATGTTGGTCGAAATGGTGGCTTTGTTGATTTTACCACATCCCAAAGCTATGTGTAAGCTGAATCGTATCAGTGTGTATCGTTTCGATAACAAACAAGAGCCAAAATATGCATTCAAAATAATCTTATGAATGGCCACGTTTAAAAAAAACATGTCGACTGTTAGATAACTCGAGTTGTTATGGGTGGTATTTCATACTGCATCAAATCGACACTTCCAAACCTGGAGAAAATGAAGAAAAAAGAAAAATATGGCCCTTTTTTTGCAAAAATTGGAGGTGTACGACGATGTGGATAGCAGCATCAGCATCACCAACATCATCATGGATAAACTAAGATCGATGCATATCATTTCAACATTCGATGCTGCGAATTTGATGGTAGGGGTAACATGTGTATATTGTTGCTCGTTCGTGAAGATGGTGTTGGTATCACAGACACAGAGTTGATCCATTTCATCGATGCTTGTATTCACTACATTTCCACGAATTTGGCTCATAATTTGGCTAACAATAAATGAGCAAATGTTGGTCGACTAAAGCAAATTAAAAAAGATAATTGATAAAAACAATTTCAAAAAAAGGCAATGAATAAAAACTAAAAAAACAAGACTAGAAATTTTGTATACATAATTATAAGTCGAGTAACTAATGTTATTCAGTATGGATAAACTAACTATCCATGTACTCTGGGATCAGCTGCTTGTGATTTATACACCATCACAGATATCACATTAGCTCCGGAAGAACGATGTGCACCTCTGGGTCTTCGATTACTGTATGCTGCTGGTCATTTAAGGTACATGATTCCTCGTTCATCGAATGGAAAACAAGGACTTCAAATTTATGCTGGAGTGTGTGATCCCAATCATCACGGAGAACTACATGTTTGCATCTGGAATTTTGCGCCGAATGAATTGACTGTCAACAAAGGAGACAGCATCGCGCGATTATTAATTCTTCCATATACACGACCTGTTATTTTCGAAAGTCGCGAGTTAGCCTTGGCTCCAAGCGAATGTGGTGAAGGATGTTTTGAATCTACTGGGTGGTAAAGCTCACTTTCAAGCTTTAGACTCGCAAACCCATTGGAAAAATGTCGGTTAAAATGCATTTTTGTTTGATTAAATAACTGTTAAACTTACAGAGGATACCAATTATGATGTAATGGTATATTTCAGACCTACAGTAGATACCTATTATGATGCAATGGTATGTTTCAGACCAAGGTTATGTATACGAGTGGGTGATTTCGAAAACTGTATGAACATTTTGGATATGAAAAATGTTTTGAAATTCTGGCACTACTATAATCAGCTTTACTCATTTGTTCAACTATCTATGCTTGAAATCATAAAATGGAGTATTGGTGGCTGCACAAACACACATTAAAATTAAATTTCAATATTCCCAAGAAAAGCATTGTGGTTGATGAAGGGAAGAAGTTCATCGACTTTAGCGATCTGCAATTTTTGGTTTGTTTGTGGGGATACACAAGTATGAAAATGGAATACCCGTCTCAAGAAAAAATAACCAAAATGCAAAATTTTTATTTGAAACTACAAGTGAATTAGTATCGATTCTTACAATCAAAGAAGGTATTGCCGGAAAAAATTAACAAACCATACAAAAGATATCAAATTACCTGGATAGTGATAAAAAAATCGGCAGAGGCCATAAACTATATTTTTGTGTCCAAATTCCAAAGTTTTGTTCCACATGTAGTTTCCAAGATTCCTGCAATGACTGTCGAGAGTGAAGGAAAATACACTCTACTGACATGTAATTGCGAAGAAAGAATTTCCTACTGTTTGTTATGGGTGTGATAAATGTTTACTGTATTTGAAAAGTTTTGTAATGAAATTTTATAAAATATTTCAATTACTGTTTATTTTTATAAGGAGTGAAACTTGCCGAATGAATAAGGTTTGTCGAATAAAATGATGCAAAAAACTACCATTCGTAAAATAAAAACAAAAACTTGTAAAACAATAATAAAAAATGTAGAAATTACTGCAATATAAAGGTCGAGTAAAAAATATTGTTCAATATAACTAAACAACCAATCCAAGCAGTCTCAAAAGTCGGGATTTAGTTTTCTGGGGTGGCCCAAAAGCATTTGACACCATAACCATAGTCGACGAACGAGTGTGATGTCATAACCTCAGTCGACGAACGAGCTTGACATAACCACAGTCGATGAACTAGTGTGACGTCATAACCACAGACGACGAACGAGGGTGATGTCATAACTGCCGTCGACAAACAAGTGGGATGTCATAACCATAGTCGACAGGAAGAGGTGGACAGAGAAACATCAAGCTTACTCCTCTCCCAGAACAGAAGAGAGATAAGGTAAGAACGAAAAAAAGTAAGTTATTTAATAAATATAGCTTATATATAAGGTATATATATTATTATTATACTTGCCTTAATCCTTTTACTCTGGAGTAGAGTAAGGTTGACGTTTATCGGTCAATCTCTCGACATCGACTGACGTTTTTTCCCGGTTTCTCCACCATATAGGCCAACTGAAAGGAGGGGTGTAGGGAGGAGAATGTAACACCATACTCTGATTGGTTGTTGAAAGTTGGAGTGGGGGAATTGTTGTAATCGCTTTGATGTAGTTCCGAGAAAACTTGCAGATGTGTGTTGCAATTGCTGTGTGTATTCTAATCACATCGGTGCAGTTCTGAGAAATCCTACAAATGTGTGTTGTAATCAAATTGGTGCAATTTAGAGGAAACCTACAAATGAATATTGTAATCACATCGATGTAGTTCCGAGAAAATCTACAAATGTGTGTCTTGTAATTGCTTTGGTGCTATTCCGAGACCACTTGCAGCTGTATGATGCAACCGACACCCCTTCCCCTGTCCAACTAATTTCAACAACCAATCACGTTGCAGCATTTCACTTCCCCTCCCTTCCCCTTTTCCAAGTTTGCCTATATGGCCGAGAAATCTGGAAAAGACTTTAGTCGACGGCGAGCGCTGGACAGAGAAATCAACTTCCTCCTCTCCAGAACAGAAGATAAATAAGGTAAGAACAAAAAGGTAAGTTATTTAATATATACAACTGCACTACATACTATGCACTACATAGTAAATATATATACATATACTATCATCAAACACATTTTACCTCGTGAGCCGAAATTTACTTGTGCCATACCAAGGAGACACAGTATTAATTTGCTTGTTATGCATCATATTTATAGCTTGATCTAAAGATTGCATGTATGATGTGGATAATAATATATTAATGACTTCCCCAATGTCAGGTAATGTATTTACAATTACTATTGTTTTTGGGGCCTTTTTTTGTCCAGTTTGTCACCATTACCATTAACAAGCGAATCTATGAGATTAATGCGATAATTTGGAGCTACTTATTTTAACTGACATGAGTTCATCTGTCTAATTTCGAAATTATTCAAATTGTTTACCAAATTATTAAAAATTTCAAGTGATTGTTGCAAAGTCTGTAATAAATCGACACTTATTTTTACATCATCTATATTTTATATAGTTTTATTAATATTGTTGCATAAAATTATAAAATTAGTAGAATTGTCAAAAGTATCGCCACTATTTTTGTATTAATATTTTTAAAAGTGATTATTTTTTCCATTAACACTTTTATATTCTTATCCCTTGACTCATAAGATGCTGTGAAATGGAAAAGGAATTTTTTTTTCAAGTCTTATTATTATTGGTATTCCTCGCCATTTTGAAAAAAAATATTGACCAATATAATTATAAGTAAATTATTAACATACGAAAAAAAATGTATAGATTATCCCGAATTGCATGCAAGTTCTATCTATTGGTAATTAGAAATAGTAACCTTCAGCAATGCAGCTTTATTCATGTCCAACGATTCGCCGAATGCCTCGGCGACTGATTTGTGGGATGGTTTCTTACACACTGATTCGCAAAACATTCTAAACAGCGTCTGTAACAATTTTTCGAAAATTACAAAAAAATATTTCGCGAGTAAAATAAAAGCATGAGTAAAATATTACATCATCATCGAAGGGTATATAACGAATGTATTTCTAACCATGCCTTATTTTAAATACCAGAATTTAGTGTTGCACATTGATGTGGACAGGGTTGTGCAGTTATTGTGTATTTCTCTCATTTGCTTCGCTCTCATACAAACAAAAATCTCTATTCACCATTCGCTGGACACACCTTTGTCCCAAGACTATCTTTTCGAGCTGAATTGTAAAATCAAAACAGTCCAATGATATCTGCGACAAGATACAGTAAAATATCATTCCTAAACTCTATTTAATCCACAAGAATTTGGATTGTCGGTGTTGTAGCAGCAGTATTTTCAACGAAACGTGGTCGTGGATGAATCGTTCAACAACATTCAAAATAACATTGGCGACATTTGGACGAATAAGGCCAACCACATACACCTGTTCCTGCTAACTCTAACATATTCGATTTTGAATGCGGGATTCAATCTCCTCTGCATGGACTTTTCAGCCGACTCACAAGATTTGTGCATCCCGAAACTCTTTGTGAAACACAGTGCAGCTGATGCAAGGATGAATAACCAGCCCAATATCGGAATATCTGTGAAAATATGAATATCACATCCAACGTCTTGAAATTGGGTAAAACCTCCTCCTCTCTCATCTCATATTCCCGTGATAAAAAGACTTGTAGATTTGCAACGAGTGAAAATGCAAAGAAAAATATGGCAATCAAGGAAATGCTGCTCCAAATGGAAACCCAAAACCGGTACAAAGGGGTGTTTGATTATTTTAATCAGTTTTTAATCTATGGTGTTTCAAACGAACCTGATATCTGCAATGACGATAGGGCCGATTCGGATAATGACGATGAGTGTAATGACTATATTTCATCTCTATCGGTGGGGAAACCCACATATGAAGAACTATACAACTGATGAATAATTTCAACATGTTTGACAGGTTCGTGTGTCATTCATACACAGACACCGGGAATTCATTCGCAATTACCAACTCTTTGGGAAAATTGTGGAGTTCGTGTCCGAATCAGGTAAATAAATGTATCACAATCAACAAAAAAAAATTTGTCTATTTTGTAGATTACAATAAAATTAGAGATATCGATCAAAAACATGCCAATGTTATTACATCTCTAATGATATTAGGCTACATTTGGTCAGAGAAACATTTCGTGCTGGTGAAAATAATTCATCCACTCTTTAAACGATACTACGATCATCTTCCCAAAAACATTATTCATCAACTGATAAAAATGTATTCTTTTACAATCATTATATGATAAGAATGTTGATCAATTCGAATCCATTAATTTTTTTCAACACTCATAAAAGAGGACACGATCGATGCATCAGGTCCCATTTAAAGTACATGAATTTAATGAAAAATTGTGGTACTTTGGCAGATTTCCAAGATTTGTTTCATATTTTATTTTTGGGTATTTACCAAAAACTCGAGCATATTGCACCATTGTTTGTAACATGTTGCTGAGTGAACTGAAATGTCTAGATCCGTCCTACCAAAAACCCTTTAAAACGGAAATCAGCAGATAGCGAACTACAGAATTGTTTACATTTTGAATAGAAAAAATAATATATGGTTTAAAGCAAAAACCATTGCCAGGTTATTGGGATACGAAAACAACAGGAAAGTTATTACGAATAATGTGAAAGAGAAATATAGAAAAACTTTCAACGAACTGGCAACAAACGTAACTTCAGCTGTGATTGTCACCGAGCAGCCCCACACGACTTTCATCAACGAACTGGGTATTTACAGACTGATTATGTATTCCAAAATGCCCCTTGCGGAAAATTTTCAATATTTTATTTACAAACACATTCTCCCGTGCATTCGCAAGGGTAAACAACACATGTTTCAGAATCGCATCGAGTATTTGACAAAACAACTCGGAGAAAGAACCAACGACGTGGAAGTTATGAAAAGACAATTATTGGATCGAACTACAAAAGAGGTTGTCGTCGACAATAACACCAAAGAGAGTACAGAAAAAATATGCAACTGTTTGAAACCAAATTTCTTGGTGTTGAAATTTCGTACAAAAAAGAAATTTGAAAAGACAAATCAACTTGCTTCGAAAGAAACATCCCAACTGCAAGGAATTGCTACATTTAGAGTATAATTCACCGTTTCAAAACATGTACAGCCGTGTCGAGAACACATTGAGAGCACATTTGAAATTTTTCAAGAATTACTTTATGATTAAAAATACCGAATTTACAGAAAATGAAATGTTGATTCAAATCGGCAATGTGGAAAAATTATTTTTTTAAATTATCAATTTTGCTCGACTTACTGAAATTATTGTACGGTTATGTAGTAACCATTTCCGACTACTTGACCCACTCTATGTTTTTTAAACTTGTTTAAATTTTTACTCAAACTAGTACTTCGTCTTCTCCGTCGGTATCGAATTGGTGACGATGACCTTCTATGCAAAGGACTCGGAGATCTACTCCTGTTACGGCTATGCCGTCTTCATCTCCTTTGTTTTGGCATGATCAAGTTCTTATATATGTGTGTATTTTTGAAATTATTTATTTAATAAACGTTCGATAATATTTCTCAAAATGCAAACTGCGAACACATACTTGTATTTATCATGGACGTTTGATAGAAATTTACCCTGTTTTGTGTCCACATTACACAGCAAATTTAGTTCTTGTGAATAAAGCTCGAAGCTTAGTAAATTCAAAATGTTTTCTTAAATCTTTTCAAAAACTCTTGTCATTTTGGTAGGGATATAGGTTGAGTTTCAAAAAGTTTAAATATTTACCATGTATACCCGGTCTCCTATTTTGAGCTTCGAAAAATAAATTATCTGCGAAAATCCCAAACACCTTTTTTTCTGGATAACCGAGTTGGGTGATTAAAGTATCGGGAAAGAAGTCGTGATTAAACGCCATCGTGTCCATTTTACCGTTTGGTATAATTGACAAATCCTGCAAACCCTGATAAATACTCGAGCCTATAGTAGATATGGGCCCGGCGGCGGAAGAAGACGAAGTCGACATATTATTCACAAAATTACTGTCAAGAATGCGATTTTCCATATTTTCGTCGCCAATTTTGGGAACGTTTTGATTGTCGGTTGCCGCCATCACCTGATCATCATCGCCATTAATTTTAGGCATTGTCATTTCGGGAGATGTAAACATCTCATCGCTGTGATAACTGTCAAAGTCGCTGAGCTATATTCGATGAAGTAATCGTCTACGTTCTTGGTATTCCTCTCTGAGTTTTTGTTTGATTGATTTAACCGTACGATTGTGTTTGAATGGTTGGCGTTAATGATTTTCAGAGTTGTCGTCGATGGTTTCGTAACGGGGTGGTATTTGACGATCGATTAAAGGTAATCCTACCCTCTTTTCATTATCGAAACCTTCAGATGGTAAGTAATTACCCTCGACCCTTCTTGTTTCGTCATCAGCCAGGCAGCCATGATTGTCATCACCGTTATTCGGCTCTTGGTCATTGCAAGTTTGTGGAACTGACTCGAATATGTTTGTTGTCGAGACACGATGATGATGTGGGGATTGTGGGCGAGGTGCGGGAGTATCGGGAAAGGTGATCTTAGTCCCCAGTGTATGTGTTTGATTGGAATCTTGCGAATGTGGGCATCTGAAAAAAAATTAAGTAATTTAATTTAGTTATTTATTTTATAAATATATATTTTATAAATATATATTTTACAAATACATTAATTCATTTATGACATAAAAAATATTTATTTACATATATACATACAAAAACCGATTTATTTACACAATGTAATTATTACTTTTTTACACAAGTGTTGTTATACCGAGAATTAAATTTTATGACAAGATAGTTCCAAATAAAATCTGCATTTACAAGAGAACACCTTTGTTGATATGCACTTGGATTATGAAAAAAACAGGTGCCGCATTCGATGGGAAATTTAATCATAGCTATTACGAGTTTCTCGACAGGCACTCCAAACTGCACCAGAAAGTGTATTTATGAGCACCTCTCTTGACGATGTATCGGATCCAACTGTCGTTTACGATTTTGCGAATTGTTGCAATGTTCATCATCTGATGATGTTCATTACATGGAAGATTCCAAGGTATGTAGTATATTTTCCGGTAAAGGTACTAATTTTGCCCAAAATCATCCAACATACTCGTATGTAGGTGTGATAATGGAACCGGTCTTTCAACATGAGCCATGTAAATACCCTTTTTTGTAGCACATCCAAATTCTAGGGGAACATTTTCACTAGTATAAACGCCAAACTGAATGTCGATGACCATCGTTTTATCCAGATCCAAATCCACTTCATTCGTAGATGATATTTTGATGTAGTTTAATTGTGGGATTTCGTTCAAAGTTGTTGCTTGATTGAATTTTTCGAGAAATTCCGGTGATGACAAATTTTCTTTGGTAGCTTCTTTCCAGAAGCTCATCTCGTCATAGTCCTCGGCCCACTCCTGGGGTGTTTGTGTTTGTTCAATGTCCATTTCAATACGAGATGAGTTTTTGCGTTGTTCCTTTTATATACACACTTGTTTATGCACAAAAAAATTATTTATTGCAATCTTCCATTGCTCTTTTCACATCTTTAGTAGTTAGATCCCAAATCAACCGAACTATGGGTAGGGCACAGGCCCAAGACACTTTTTTTTTTTTAGAATGGCACTCATGTTGCAAATTATTATTTTCTTCCTTGGCACTCTCATTTTTTTTCGTAAATATCTAGCCTGTTCTTCATTTGCTACAATTATAAATTTAATCCATGGTTCCTTCAAAATTGAACGAATTGTTTTGAGTTTGATGTTTTTCTCTTTAATTTCGCAGGGCATTCCATGCTCTTTCATGTACAAATTGCGATTTTGTTCGAGATCGTTAGACATACTCTTTACCAAGTGGATGTATGGAACTGGTCTTGATACATACAAAATGTTTGACCTTTGTTGTGTAGCATATCCAAACTCCAATAGATATTTTTTCCCATGATTTCTGCCAAACTGAAAATCTACAACTAAAACAGAAGCTAGATTAATATTTTCCAACAGCTTACAGTTTTCTTCTGGCCTTTTCCTACTCAGAGTAGGTTTTTTGTCCTCCACTAGTCACTTGAAGACCCTGAACACCCATCACTACTGTTGGTACTACTTTGTCTTTTCCTTTTTAAACTAAATTTTCGCACTTCCTTTATTTCCAAGTCTTGTTCTTCTTTTATATCAAATCTTTTCTCTTCTTTTATATAAGTATTTTGTGTTTCTTTTACATCTTCATCAGTCAAATGAACCTCTCCTTATTCATCATCAGTGTCACCATCAGTATTCCATGTTAAACGCCGTACTTGTTATTTATGTCTCCAGTCGTCTCTCGAAGAGCGCTGTATGGGTTCAGCTTCAAGTTTACCATTCAAAGGTTGTAGCTGATGCACTTTAAGTTCAACTCCACATTCACTAAACATCTTGTTGCAATACTACCTCGTCGCTGGAAATAGTCAAGGTAGTTATCACTTGGAAACTTCTCGCAGCCACTGCAACTGCACGAATGACTGCTTTGTGATTTAGTATGCATGTATATACGAGAGTGCGAAAAAAAAAAGTTTTTATATGACAAAAAAAAATCACCAACCTTATCATGTATGGAATTACTCATTTTTTTCTCTATTTCTAAAACCAGAGTTTGCCAGAGAGCTCGTGACATCGCAAAAAACACCATTTTTATTTTTTCAGCACTATACACTTTATGCAACACTGCATTCTTATTGCAACACATTGATGATTCAGATGGAATGTTTTTATTGGCAATTGAATGTTTATTACATTCGTTGTGTAATAAACGAAAAAAAAAAATTATCGATAGAAATTTTAAACATAATTAAAGATGAATACGTTCGCCATCCAAACGACGTGCAAAAAAAAAACATATCTATGGTGATGAACGTTCTCAACAAGCGGTCGGCCTTCGATGTGACCGTACCCGAATATGGCAAAACTATAATGACTCCCGAAATGCATAGGGGATGGGGAGGTTAGAAATCGGTTTTGAGGTGTATATGGTTGCATTTAATGTTAGCCGGCGAAAATAATCGCAATAGAAATGATAATTACACCAATCTTTATCAGAGTTTACTCGAAAAATGTTTTTCTTTTTATCCTGTGTTTCGTGTGTTTCGATGGATACAGAAACCAAAAATCAATGCTCAAAATACTCGCGAAAAATAACTTCCTACTAGATTATATAATGGTATTAATTCATTCGAGCATCGAAGATGAGAAAGATATTTCACAGAGTATCGGTAGTTGAAATTATGCATATTAGGCCGAGAGGAAAAACAAAAAACACTTATTTCAGTAAACGAAACCACTTGACGGTGGGTAATTGAAAACAACGACGACGAGGGTGGCGAGGGGGATGATAGCAGTGGTGAATTTGGTAAACGTAAGCAGCATTCAAGACACGAGAAACTGGGCGAGTTTATCAAACAGTTAATCATGTGTATTTACTGTTGAAGTATTTTTATACATTACAGTTTTCTATGTATTTGCACCACAATATGCATGGATGTTCATAACCGATATTGACCTCGTGAGACCTTGCAAACAAAATGTTCGAATTAGTGAAGCATTTTTACACATTAAAATTATCTATGTATTTGTACCACAGTATGTCTGGATGTTTATAACCGATATTGACCACCTGGGACTTCGCAAACATAAAATGTTTGAATTATTTACACATGCTTAGACATTAAAGTCATTCATGTGTTTACACCACAGTATGTCTGGACATTTATAATCAATAATGACTGCACGGTACCATGCAAACATAAAATATTTGTTTAATTAAAATCCAAATTTACTGATGTCCAGACACATGGGTAATTTTTAAATGTAAAAAATACTGTAAGAATACAAATAGTCATGTTTCAAGTTCCCATGTGGACCTCATTAATTATAAAAGTTCAAACTTACTGATGTCCCAATATGTGGGTAATTGTAAAGTGTAAAAATATTTTAAGTCCCATGTGGACCACTTTAGAAAATAATGTAGTCCTTGTGGGAGTTTAAACAATAAATTAATTTTCTTTTATAAAATAAACTTTTTACTAAACATAAAAACAAGGTTTTATTTACTGCTACTTACCAACAACACAATGTGGCACGTATAACCCAAAAGCTCTGATGGCCGACCTGCTCTCTTGTGGAGAGAAACAGGCTATGCATTTGGGAGACTTTCCTCACAGCAACAGAGCCTAGTGCGATGATGAACCACTTCAGTAAATACGTTGTATACTTAGAGGAAATAAAAAATAACTTGAGATTTATTTAATATGAAAAATGTTTTGTAAACAAACTATTAACATTGTAATTGGTTGGAATAAACAAAATACTACTTAACTAATAAAATTCATGAAAATGTATTTATATTATAAAAAAATTTAAGTTGTATTAATATCATTTTATGTTATTTAAACATCTTTGGCACTATCTCTTGGTGAATAAATTATGCTACTTATATTCATATTGTAGCAAAGAAACACTTTACTTGTCAATGTTGCCACCTTAGAAAGAAGTGATTTCTCTGCAGTTATAATAAAATTCCTCCCTACACAATATTTTTTTTGTTTTATAATTATAATTCTGTGAAAAAATGTACCCGGCCTAAATAACTAAATTTGTAAAACCAGAAATATAATTAATCTCAGAAAAACAAAGAAAACGGTGAACAAATATGACTACACACTTTTTAAAATAACAAAGAAGCTGAACTCCAGAAACTTGCAAGTCAAACAACACTCATGTATATTAATGTCGAAATTGCGATGTTAAGGAATAAAACATCCGAACATTTATTTTATAATATAGATAAATATAGAGATACATAAATTATTAAAAATGTATTCATACCCAAGAAGGAAAGTTTCCTCTACCCCGAATATTAATAATAGCCTTCATTGTCTGTATACCAACAGGGGTATATTACCCTAAAAATTAATAAATATAAATATAAAAATATATATAATTTAATTACTGTTCTCTTGTATTTATTAATTTCCAATAATTTTTAGATTAACTATAAAAAATGGGATGTTTTTGTAAACAATGACTAATACATTAAACATATTATTATTAATATATTTACTTTGTTCAGAAGTAAAGAATATGATTTTAATTAATTTAATTCTTTGTAGTTAAACGTCTAGAGCTATCTTTTAGCAAATAATTAATTGTAATAATGACAACATATTTTTATATTTGGAATGAACTAATTTACTAATTTACTATGTTTCCTAAAGATAAAACAATTTTAAAGATATTTTTCATAATCTCACAACATCGTTGGTGACAAATGACAATAATTTAACTGGGCATATGTAAAGGAAATAATAATTTCAGGTCATGCCCACTTGTTAACATTATTTACACCTGTTTCTAGTAATCACATGACATGAACTTTTTCGGTTTTCAGCATGCACCCAGTGGGATACATTCCAATTTATTTGTTTTATTTCTTCTCTTTAAAAAATGCTTTCTATATGTAGTTCGTAAATCACGTAATAGGCAGTGCTAAACTGTTAATAATTCTTGGTTGTTTATAACCAAAATAATTTGTTTTGAAAATAATTGACTGAAAATTCATATTTTGATATAAATACAGTCCACAAGAAGCACAACGGTGTTTAGTTTGTTGTTCACCACTTATTTTATAATCTGTTTATTATAAATAACAGAGGAAAATGCTTTTTTTGTAAATAGTTTGCAGAAAAAACATCAAATGATTTAATGAAAAAATCTTCAAGTATATAACAATCAAAGTCATGTGTGCTCTCTCTTATCGGTGTGCATGCAAATTTATTTCAACTCAGTGCAAAAGAACTTAACACATATTTATGTGTAATACAGCATACGTTCAGCCAAGTTATAAAATATTATTATATCGTCAGCAAATTTGATACACTTGACGATGCGAACTTTCTAAATCTTTATTTAGGGTGTTATATACCAAAAAAAAGAAAGAAATGCATTAAAAAAGTTACATTTATTTTTGTTATATTTACATACACATAATTTACAATAACATTCCCATTCATAATAATATATATAGTGGTTTTTTTACATTGGTATTCCTCCAGTATACATGTTTATAAGAATGTATTTTCCTTTTGTCGAATTGGTACTCATCCACCTAATGTCTTGTGTTCGAGACTTTTCCACAGAATAGCGAACATTGGTTATAAGATTGATATGATGCCCGTGGTCAAAAAACTTTTCAGTTAAGAGGCAGAAAAAGTATGGCAAAGGGAATACACTTTCATCATCCATTGAAAATATATTTTTACCCTTGCCACAGGAATTTGCCAGATCCGAAATATCGTCTCTGCACCTTTTACAAATTAATTCTTCTTTAACGACCCACTTCTGCTGCACCAAAAATGAAAGATCATCAATTGCTTTCACTGTGGATGAATCTTCTGTTGTAGTTGATGTCGGCAAACAAAATGGCAATTTCTTCACATATATATTTTTTGAGCAAAACAGTGAAACTGCTGCAAAGAACATCTTTGATCTTGCTGGTGCCATCCTTCTCACTTCACCACATGCTTTGTTATGCTGGCTACTGAAATTGTCCACATATTTATAGCTGGAATAAGAAAAACACCACAAACTGTGTTTTTTTTTAGCATGCCCTTCAACTCGACAGCAATACTTTTTTACTCTTTTATTTGGTTTTCATCATGTTTGAACATATTCAAAACATTAAATTTATTGGAATAAGTGGCCAAATTTTTTTAATGGCGTTAACGGATTTACAGTCTCGCCATAGCACCATATTGGTTGAGTCTTCCGGCACAAACAAGTCTGTTGTCATTTGCCAGATTTTATCATCTGAATCGTAATTTGCTACTGCTAAATTCAATTTTGACATTGTTTTCTCACCATATAAAGAAATACTATCACATTTAAAATGGATATGAGAATGTTATTGTCATGTATGTATTGCATTGTAAATGACGATGGCAAATGTTTAATGTGAATCGCAATTACAATGTTATAAGATAAAATGTTTATTTTTTCGTAAAATTTAGCCAATTGTGGTGGATATACTTGCTTAATATGAGAATGGTCCCTATGTCTACTTGCCGATTTCATACACGTATCAAACGAGGCGTGATAATATTTGCATCCCACCCACAGAGTCTCTACATCCACCCAGTTGTAGTTCATGGCTTGAAATTTTTTTTTTTTTTACTTACAAGAAGCTATATAGGTATCCATTAATAAGAAAGGAAAAAACAATATAAAAGAAGGTAGATAGAGTGATTGGGGAAGGGGGGATTTAAAAAAAAAGAAATCTCCTATGATGCCAGGTATAAAAAAATGTGTATGTTGCTAACGCTACCACAGTTCTCGAGGCACTCCTACCTCGAACTTCAAAGAGTCAGTATAGTCTACTGAGTCTGAAAATATGGATTCAAAATGGTATGCTATTAAAGACTATGTAAAGGAGTTTAATCATATAAATGAAAAACACGAAGCTCTTTGGAACAGATAAACAGGTGTATAAATGCGCAAATGCAAGGTATAAGGGATTTCGAGAATTTCTTGCATTTATCGTCGAGTATGGAGAACATGATGCAGAATAATACACCATCAGTAGATGGATAAAGTCTTTACAGGATTCCTACATAACGGATTGGAAGAAAATAAAATATGCAAAGAAGGATGGTTGTGTTCGTGAACCAACACCGTGGTACTTTAATCTGAAGAAATTCATTCAATCTAAAGAACAGGGATAGATGCATTCGACTGCGATGGGGGTGGAAGATGTGGGGTGTGTGACTGTGAAAAACACATTCATCAAACATGGAATGATGAATGACGCCATCTATTCTCCCATGTCTGTCAGTGATGAGGTAGTGGGCAGCGCCATCAACACATCTGTCAAGATGAGGCAGTGGACAGTACCGTCAACACATTTGTCAATAGCGGGGTTGGTGACAACCCAGTCAATACATTAATCAACAGTGAGGTTGGTGACACTGCAGTCAATATATCAATCAATGGCGAGGTTGGTGACACTGCTGTCGATACATCAGTCAACGACGAGGTTGGTGACAACACAATCGACTCGTTCCTCAACAGCGAGGCTATGGACAATGTAGTCAGTGTCTTCAACAGTAAGGTTGGTAACAATGCAGTCGTCACAACCAACACACCCATCAATCACGCATCTGACACATCTATTAGTGATACAATCAATATGTCCATCAATGTCGGGGTTTTTGACATATCTGTTTATTGTTATGTAATTGAAAAAGGAAACTCATAGGAATGGAAACTTCACAGAGGAGTTACTCAAAATCAATTATCAACCATGTAGTAGATGTGGGTTTTTCTAAAGGATGGCCAAGTCGAGCCAGAGTAGTATTATACTTTAAAAAATAACCTCATATGTATGCTAGCTTTATAAAATCAAATAAAACAAATTTTAAAAAAGAGTTTTCTTTGTATTTTTTTTGTCATTTATTTTCACATCTTCTATGAATCACTTGCTGTAAATGACACATTCACTAAATTCTTTTGGAAATCTTCCATTTGCAATATCCAAATAAACTTTGTGTTCTGTTAGATAAAATTCATAACTTTCAAACAATTTTTTAAGAAATTCATTGACAGTTTTTGTGTATGTTTTTATGGAAGTCTGAGGCATGGCTGCATTCAAAATTGCATGTATGACTTTTACATAATTGCGTAGATATTTACCATAATGAATCTGATACATTTCGGGCCGTAGCACATTGTTTACTTTTTGTCTCGGTGGTTGTTTAGAATACTTTTCCAAAGTCAAGTATTGATCTGCCTGACAGTCATTGGGATCGTGCAAGAGCACCGTTTTCTTACAGCTAATGTAGGAAGAACCGAGACCATCAATGTATCTTTGACGTGCAGATGAGTTTTTGAGCCTAACCAACTTTATATTTTCGTACAATTCCGTCTGATCTACCAAATAGAGGTAGTTGTAAATGGCAAACGATACATTTTCGAAATTGAGGAACTTTTCCTATTTATAACAGTTGGTTACTTTGATCATATTCACAAAGAAGAAGGCAAGTGCAGCAACATAGTTGTAGATTCGTTTCACAAAATGCGATGCATTGCCCTTCTAACCTTTATGAACAACAGAACAAAGTTTCAACACATTTTGGTTTGGATTACTGCAAAATACACTGTAGTCAATCAGTTTGGTCAAATGCAAGTATTTTTGCTTCACTAGTGAAATAGATGCGAGTACCTCAGTGCCTTCGAGAACAATACCCCTTCCATTAATTATGTTCATTTCCTCGTTTATGGGTTCGATAAACCTGTTACTGTCCAATTTCTAAATATTTGTACATTGATGCCCATCAGTATCTGCATCAAAGACCATTTCGCGATACTCTCGAGGAATTTTGTAAACAGCTGCACGGAGTTTTGTCTTGTCATACACAATTAGTTCTTTATTTGATTCCAGATTAGAGTAGGTATCGTAAGCAACTTGGCGAATGAAATATACCAACTGCATAAGCTCCCCTTCCGTCAGGTTGTTTATTGTTTCTTTGTGAACGCGAATCACGTGCAGGAGATAGCACAGATGTAATTCGACATAAATGTATTAGAAGTTTGCGTGCAAACAATGTCGTGCCTATTGCTACAGAAATGCTGACAAACTTGAAATATGGAGTGCCAAAAAGCGTAATTTTAAGCGAAAGTTGCTTCGCATCCAACACCGAGTACTATAGATTCATGTCTTGAACCCTCTCTTCAGAGACTTCTTTTTTTTTTTTTTTTTTTTTGCATTTCAGACTTTAGAGATTTCATTTACTTCTTTACAGTTGTCCTACGGTCGAGTAAATACTGTATAAAGTTTATGGTGAATGGAGTTTTGGCATGTGAGAGTACACGAATCAGAATGGGCGTATCGCCAGCCAATGACTCTAGTTCCGCGACGAAAAGTATCATCTTCCCAATAGGCTGGACGGAATACATCATGTTCATGTATTCCGAATAATTTTGGTTTTCGTCCTCTGTCACGTACAGAGCAATTACATCATTCCTCTGCATTTCATTGAACGCATTGCGGGATATCGGAACATTTTCAAACACTAGATTCAACGTTTTGGCGCAACAACAACCGGCGGTCGATCTGGAAAGTCGTTTGTTGATGATGTTTGGGTAGAAACTATTGACATCGTATTGAATAACATTCCAAAAAAAACATGGTTTACAAACACCACGGCTCTGGGATATTATTTTTTCATGTACTTGAACTTTGGTTTGGTGTAGATAGGTCTAACGTACATCGCAGACATTCTTTCGGCGAGCGACAAACATTTCAGATCGGGCATGGCCAGTAAAACGGAATCATTGCTCTGGTATCCCGGTAACATACCAAAGGATAGCGCATGATACAGGAACACATTCGCTATCCAGCGAGAAATGGTACTCATCGAACTGTCTTCGAGACCGCAGTTAAAGGTATTGGATAATTGGTTGGTTAGAATTGCCAAATTAAAATTGTTGTAAAGTCCGACCATGGCCACGCAATCCCTTTCATTGTCAATGAAAGCCTGCTCCATGCGGTAGAAAACGAAAGAGTCTGCATTCGTTTCACCTGTAAGTTTACGCCACATACTACCACCAATGTACTCGGTGTGGCACACTTGCATGTTTGTGTATTGAGCGTTCACTGCATCGAACTTTTCTTTGTTGTAAGGCTCGATGTGAAAAATATTTCTCATACACTCGTGACGAAAGTCATCGTTTGTGACGGAGTCATCTAGAATTTAATAAATTCGCATAAGCACAGAGTTCAAATCGATTTTCCTAAACTTTTGGCTCAGATAGTTTGTAGACAAGTTCCCGAACGACAAATTCCCACTCGGCAATGCATTTTTTTTTCAAGATTGTGAATGCATCACATATGATACAGTCGCGGTGAAAACGAATGAGCAGAGCTGTGACTATTTTCCGAGGGTTACAAATGCTTTTATTTCGCGTTGCATATTGAGAACTCGCAAGCGAGTCAATAGGAATTTCATATCGTATTCGATAATGTTGTGGCCGACGAAATAATGTGGGTAATTTTGGTATCCCGTAGCATTTTCAACACGTATCCCTCTGACTATACCGAAAGAGAAAATTAGTAATGAGATCCTCTTTGTGTAAGAAACCTTGGATCCAAATGCATTTCGCAGGCAGTCTTTCGTATTTCTTCCACATTTCCACGTCCAAATCACCAGGCATGCCGTGACATTTTAGGTGCGAAATAATGCTCACTTCGACTCCAGATACTCACAATAAAGTACAAACATGAGCAGTTTTTCTGGAGCGAGACCCCCAGGGGCAACTCTTCCAAATTATCCACACCGGTCTCGATGTCAAAGCTCACGACAGGAATGTACTTGTACAGATGAATTTAGCCGTAAGACGTGACCAGGATCAGATGCTTAGACTCGGTGACTCTGTACACGCCATTTGTACGAAATATACTTTCCACCATGAGATTACCGACCCCCATGAATCGGTCTGCGAATTTTTAGTTTTGCAAGTTGATTCAGTTTGATGGATGAATTTTGAAATATCCCTTCTGAAGTTACAGGGTCGATGTACACCTCAATTTGCAACATGAAATGCACATCAGTCGACTGGATATCAAAGCAGTATTTTTTTTTTCACAATTATTTTCCACGAGAAATTTGTAGACCGTGTTCAAGTTACTCGTGGAGAGAAATTAAATTTTTACCAAATGATATGAAACGAGCAAATTTGCCTGCCGCATTTTGAGTCAAAATTTCCAGCAACAAGTTTGAATTAGTTTCCAGAGAGATTGTCGTGTCGACGATTGAATCGATATATGGTTCATATAACTCAGTAGTTGGCACATTTCGTATTTCATGTTTTCAGCAACTAGAAAGTATATCGAGAGGGGGTAAGACAAGATTTCTTGATGCTTCTTCATCGTTTTGACATCGATTCCAACCACATTTATATGTTTGTTGCAGATGAAAGACCTCAATATAAATATTTTATTTTGTAGATTTAAAGAATGTGGAGGGTAAAGTTTTTGTTATATAACAACCTTTAGTCATGGCTAACAAACTAAGTTTTACAATGACCAGAGTATTGGAAATATTCAAAAATATCTACAACGACCTAGAACTGCAAGCTTTGCACGAATTTAAATGGTTTTACACGTATTTTGGCAACGGCCTCTTGCAATGCATTTACACTCGCGAAAATGACGATGACAAAGACTCTGACGAAGATTTCGAAGAGGAATTTGATACTGATCTTAATAACAATACTTACATTCCGTTAAAGTTTAAAGATTTTCGAGCCAAGTTCCCAAACACCACACTCGAAGACTATCTATACGTCAAACAACTGTCGTCCTCTCGCACTTTTGAAATTAACTCGAGAGATCATCTAATCTTTCTACAACGACTGCTACTTTCACAATAAGACCATCGAGGGAACAGAGACTCTTTATATACCTAGTTGTAAACTAAAAAAAAAAATAATGAATCGTGTTTCCTTTGCAAAAAAGAACGAAATTGACGACCAACATCGGCTTTCGCTACCCTGTAAGTACAAAAATGCTATTCATGAGTCATCGCACAACTGCTCCCTGATTTATGATTCAAATCAAACCGCGATGGAACACGCATATCATTCGATGGGAATGACAAGGAACAAGGACGGCACTCCTCTATTCACGAAATTTAAATTACACAATATGTTTGTACACGATTGTAATCTAAACTCTATCCGAGGATCGGTCAAAGACTCAATACCGCCTAATGCTCTATCATTAAACGAATACTTGAAATCACCATTGAGATTTATCCATTTAGTTAATAGCCTACTCCATTCGGGAGACTACATATACAACCAGTTTAACGAGTACATTAGTGTGAAAAATTTAGCCGGTGTATATTTCGTACGTAAATTGGAAAACTTTGATACTCTGTTTTTCAGACCGACTTTTTTCACTCTTGCTGTAGAAGAATATGCCGCTTGCTGGAAGTGTATGCTTTCACTTGCTCGATATTTATGAGGGAAATATGAAAACTGAGTTTAAAACTTCTGTAAAAATAAAAACTGCTAATTCGTGCGGCATACGACATTTTGTCAAACGACCAGCTCATAATTTGGCATGTTCAATCAAGAATAACCGTGCACACACTTTACCGAATGCAAGTGACTTTCAATGTGTTCACGTTACCATAAATTCAGATACAACGGGACAAATAATCGCTACTCTAAATTCACTACTCATGAATGCGATTTGCAATTGCGTTTTACAAGCTCAGATAGAAAAGATTGGAGAAAAGGATACGGCCAAAATATACAAACATTCTTGTTATTCCGAACCTCATTTGATACGAGCTTTTTACAATGTGTTTGGCCGTTCCAACAAAATGTACACTTTATTTTGCTCGCCAAACAGTTTCTTAAATTCAGTTTAGTTGAATGAGTTTAAACACTTTATTCAACTTCAAAGAGACAGATGATTCCCGAAGGTAGGGTAAAAAAATGAAAAAAATAAAATAGAAAAAAAAAAACAATTTTTTAAATAAATAAAATTTATTTTGAAAATCATATAATTATAAAAAGGATTACAAAAATAAAAATATTAAATATTGCAAATATAAAAATATAATATATTATGTATATGAAACAACATATTTAAAAAACACATATATAAAATTAATTAATATTTACCCGAGGGTATAAGTTTACAGTGGGAATTTGGATCCCTCGGGTTAGGATATATAATTTTTGTAAAAGGTTGTAATTTAAAAAAGTTATCCATACTATTTTTAATTATACAGCTGAAACACTTCTCCTCCCACATGGCTCTCCCCACCATACACCCCCTACACAGCTCGAATTTAGCTAAGTGCTGTGGTTGGGGTTGTGGTAGTGATTGGGCGTGTAGGGGGTGAGGAGGGAACTGCTTCTGCCACTGGGTCTATGGCTGAGCGAGGGACAGCCGCTGGAGCTCCTGCTGCCGGGTGAGAGGCTCCTGCGGCTGAGCGGGGGACAGCCGCTGAAGCTGCTGCTGGGCGAGAGACTCCTGTGGCTGGACGAGGGACAGCCGCTGAAGTTGTAAGAGGAGCCACTGTATAGTTGATAAAGTTGCTTTCCGGCTCCTCTATCTAGCCCTTTCCCACAACACTGGCTGGTGAACGTGCTGTGAAAAAAAAAATCATGTTTCGATCTCTTTTACCCTAAAATTAAACAAAAAAACACAAACAAAAATTTTCCGTCAATTTTCCAGTATCTTTCGCAATCTTCCCAACAATCTTCCAATTCTTCCATAAACCTTCCAATCATTCTTTCATATCATTCACAATCATTCCATCAATCATACAAAATCATCACCAGTCAACACCACGTGCACGACAGTCAACAACACATGAACTACAGTCAGCTCCGCACACTCCGCAATCAGTTCTGCATTCTCTACAATCAACTCCGCAATCTCTGCAATCCTCATTAATCTCTCCATAAATCCATCATAATCCTCCTCCTTAGCAATATTTCCATCATCCTTTCACAATATTTTGCAATCATTCCATTAATCTTTCGATCAATCTCGCAATATTTCCATCAGTCTCATAATATTTCTCTCATAATATTTCCATAATTATTTAGGTGAATCGCAACACCTAGATCGAACCTTCTATTGATTCCACCGGCTGGATCCTACCCATATGTATATCAATTACATTAGTATGCCAACTGTCTCCAAATTTTTATGCGATGACAGACTTAATTTTTGTATTCAGTGCACTATCTATGCATTTTTGTACTTAAACTCCTCATTAATATTATGTATGCAGTTCTTTACATTAATAATTAATGCTCAAAGCACCACTCTAAATTTGTGAGGGAAAAAAGAATACAACACACTAAAATAAAGAAAAAACAGTTATCTTATAATAATATTTTATAATTATTTGGTAATTATGATTCCAGAAAAAATCAGTTCATATCATCATGTAATACAACTTCTAACATGCAGTTCATCGATGATTGGATAAAAAATGTGTGAGATTTCTCCGAGGTTTTCCAGGTCAATCAAATCTATGAGTCTATCAACAAGTTTCTTAAGGTCTTCGCGAAATATGTAAGGAGTATGTTTGGTGCCTTCTGTCTTCTTCAAAACGACTGTCGAAAGAAACTTGGAGAAATGTATGGTAATGTCAGGAGAATAATCATCATATTCAACACTATCACTGTATTCATAGCCATAATCATCAATGCTGTTTTATGGTCTTATTCATTTCCAGTTTCATCCTCAATACTAAGCTTACTTTCCGTTTTAGAAGTTGTATGGTCAGCATTAGTATTTAGAGATGACGACCGTCTATTTTGAAGTTCGTCGACTTAATACTGGCATCTTACTAGTGTACATTCCACACAAACCGAATCTACCACGCCTTGTAGGTCTCTCACTTGTATTTTTTTCTTAACTGTCTCACCATAACCATCTGTGGAATCAGTAGCCATCGAGGCAGCGAGGGGTATTGTTGACATCACTTGCTGGCTCCCAGTAGACAAACCCTTGCAAATCTTGATGTGTTCCTTCAATGTGTCACCTTGCATAAACTGCACGTGTCCATTGCTGTAATGCTTCATCGCACAAAAAGATCCTTCGTATAGGCGGTTCTCTCATGTCTCCGAGCATGGCAGTTTTTGCTGAATATCCTTCCACAGTAGTATCACTGTTTTCCATGTAATTTCCCAGCAGTGGGATAAGGTACATCCATAGAGGAAAGCTCTAAAGTAGACTTCGTACAATCATTGGCTGGCATCACCAGTGAGATATAAGCATCATGCATCCATTAAAGCAGAAATTGTGCCTAGTTCCTTGATCACATTACCGTGCAGTTACATCTTCAACAGTTTCATCCAGTCAACTTCTTCGCTCATCTTGAAACTTTAACTCATGTTCCGCAAATTACCCCTCATGTTACTTAACTGATCCCTCATGCTCTGAAACTGACCCCTCATATTATGCAAATGACCCCTCATGCTTGGTAAATGACACCTCATACTCCACTACTAACCCCTCACACAATCCGGGCTTTGCATTTATGTTGTGGTTTGCTGATATTTTATTTTGTAGCTCTCTTCAGGTATAAGGAAATAACTATGTGCATATTTGTCAAGTGGATTGAGCCCACTTCTTCTCAGCTCTAAATGATTTACTGAAGCCAGGGTCAAACCCGAATACTTGGAAACTTTTGCCTCTTCCTCTTGGCATAACTTATGCATAATGTCATCAAGAGTATGAAGCTCTGCTTCATGTGTGACATGCGTGTCAATTAGCAAACTGAATCAATTTTGCGTGAGTACTCCTGTCCTGCCAAAGACTGTCCTGCCTGAACAATTTATTTTTTGGCCCGTCAGCTGGTGAAATGTGTGATACCTACAATTCCCTGAAGTACGATTCAATGCAGCTATCATGGGGTTGGTGTGTTTGCAGGACTACATGACGTTAATGAACTTGGTTAGGAAGTCTGTGTGGTTATTTGCCCTGTGTGTATTTGGTAGCTCAGATTAATAACCCGTTATTTTGTTTGAAGAGCGGTTAATATTCGAAGAGGCTATATTTTTGCGACAGAAAAGGTACTTTGTTTTTCTTTGCCTCCCCCCCCCCTCTTCACAAAGGGCGACGAATGTCTGAACACTTCCATGCGCTGAGCTATTATGAAGAGAGGCGTGCGGCTCACCTGGTGAGGCAGAGCGCTGTCTGGTAGCTACTACTGGCAACGAGTTCAGCCTCGCACACTCTGGCACCTTCTATACGCCTCTCCACTATTCCCGCAAATCTCCTTAACCTTCCCGAGCCATGTTTTCGGGTATAAATGTTCATCCCCAGCCCAAGCAAGTGTGCAGTGTTCCTCATCGAGTTGCGCGGGCTGGCCGACAATAAATAATGTCTACACCACTTCGTACTTACGGGCTTCAGCATGTTAGATGCATTTTCACGTAATATGAGTACACAGCTTAAGTATTGCAATGCAAAGTTGTTGTTATGCCAGGGGTATAGTTTCCTTTTTAGTAGTGGTTTTTAGAGGTTTTTGTGTATATTGATTTTTGTAGGGAAGTGTTTCTTCACTGTTTTGATTGTGTGAATTTTCAATATGGTATTTTATGGGAATGTTTGTAAGAGGTGGATTCTTCCTTTTTTTGGCATGCTGTAGGAATGGTATCCTGGACTACGATTTGTCGAAAGAATTTTACTGCCAAAGAGTTTAGTGGATATTTTATGGTGTGCCTTTATGGTCATGGTTAAGAGTAATGATGGTTTTTGCTCCTTCCCAATGGCATTCTTGGAATTAGTATTCCATGTTGTACTTTTTAGCGAATCATCAGGCGTACTTTACTTTTAAAATTGTAATGGTGCTTGCTTTACACAAGTCATTTTAACCTTCTTTAATGGGAATTCACCAGTGTTTATTCAGGTTGGGTGATTTCTCGGTATATATTAATATTGTTGTTTTTCTGTTTGTTTCTGTGCATGTGTGTTCTCTCCTTCCCCAAGTTCACCAATTGGTATCAAGGAACAGAAATTTAGAGATGCAATTTTTCATTTCTCAAATCAAGTTGCAAAGTTGTTGTTCTTGGTGATAATGTATAGATGGGCTTCAATATATTTGTATTGATTGTGGAATTTTTGTGTCCATACTTTTTGATTTTTTTTAATGGTGTGCATCCTTTTCCTTGCCTTCCTTAGTCCTTCTATGCCCTAAAGGGGCGAAACAGAAAACTGCGCCACTCTGCTGAAGGCAGAGTTGAACGCATTCTGTTGGCCTTTGTTTGCTTTGTTTGATATTGGGTGGAAATTAACTGTTTATTTGAAAATATTTAATGGTTCCACCTGGTTGCAGCAACTATCCAAAGAGACTTTAGCGCAGCTGCTCCAACGACTTCATATTCCAGACATGCCGCAGGAAACGACTTCGGACGTGTTGAGGAATTTAGCTCGTGGTTTGGCGTGAAATCCTACTTGTGGTGGGAATAGAGTTAGTGGTGAGTCATCTGCATTTTCTCCCAGTGCTGGTATACTTTCCTCGGTAGCCAGCAAACATGTAGGAAAAATTTTGGGTAATATTCCTACTCTTAGTAGTTGTGCTGTGGTCGAGGTAGTAAAGTTTCTACAGCGAGTTATTTTAATAGTAAAATCGCAGGCATTTTCTTTGCATGATATTTTGGGCGTTTTAGTGGTTTATGTTTCTAGTGAGCTACAGCCTATTATCATTAGCGCTAGAGAATTGGGCTCACCTTGAGGCACTGTAGTTAAAGAAGTATTTAAATTTTTTGATAGAGAGCATATTAATGACCATTTACAACGCTTGTTTCTCCAACAAAATCAACAGCAAGAGATACTTTGTTACCATATTTATAATGTCTGGTAGATATCTTAGGTTTGCCATATAGGAAATCTGAGTTTGTAGAGAGCATGCCACAATATCTGACTTAGATATTATCAGCTGATAGTCCGAAAACCATGAGCTCGGTGAGACAGTTGTTCCACCATGTAGACGTGCGCATGCTGATGAAGGATTGTGAAGGAGGTGCGATTAATAGGACTCATGCTCAGGATGAAAGTTTTCCCAAGTCCACAAAAAAAAATTTTGTTTTAAATGTGGTAAACCTAATCACAAAGTGTACCAGTGTAAAGTGCATATGGTCCCGGCAGATAATTCTCAGACAAATACAGTGGAAAAGTGTAGATCTCCTGTGATGTGTTTTGGCTGCAGTAAGCCCGGCCATTTTAAATCCCAATGTCCTAATGAAGATCAACCTAAGATTTCGTATTTCGAATCTGTGAGTGGTAACAAAGTGATTAGGGTAGGGAATAATTGACATGAGAATGCATGAACAAAAGGAAGGAACTGCCCTAAGAAAAAGAAGGAAATAAAGAAAATTCAAAACCAAGGAATGATAAACTTACCATTTGTCCTAGTGAAGTTAGGTTCAGTTGAAGAACCCACACTGATTGATAGTGGTTGTTCAGTGTCCTTGATCGATCAGGCTTTTTGTAATAAGCTGTATAGGGAACACCCAATAGGCGTTATGACTGTTGAGCACAGTGAGAAAACTGTTTTTAGTCTAGCAAATGCAATCATGTGCTCGTTTGACAATAAGTATGCACATGTCATTAATCATGGAAGAGGGAATTCCTAGTTTTGCCACACCTAAGCCACAATATAATTTTGGGCGTAGATTTCTTCCAAAGCACTCGTGCCTATTTAAATTTGCATGAAGGCACACTGAGTTTTCCTTTTTGTAAAGAAGTGGTATAGTTGATGGGACAAGAGGAATGTAAGCAGGTAATTGCCATTGATAGAGATTTTGTGCAAGAAATGCGAGAGAAGTTCCCATCTATAATAAGAGACAAACTGGGAGTATGTAATCAATATATGCATTATTTGGTACTGACCAACAACATCCTGGTTAGGTGCCATCCCTATAGTGTTGGTCCAGCTAAGAGACAAGCTTTTAAAGAAATGCTGGACCACTTGCTTGATGAGGATGTTATTAGGCATTCTACTAGTCATTACGCGAGCCTGGCATTTTTAGTAAACAAAAAAGAACCTGTGAATTTCATTTAGTGATAGATTACCGACGTATCAATAAAAAAATTTAACTAGAACCTTACCCTTTATCTAAAGTAAACCAGGGTTTTCAGTTATTAGGGAAGGTTAGGTATTCTGCAGTGTTAGATCTGAATTAGGCTTTCACCAAATTTTGTTGCACCAAGAGGCACGAAAATTTCTTGTGTTTGTTACTCCTTGGAGAGTTTTTGAATGGACCAGAATCCCTTTTGGTATTTTATTTGGGGCCCAGGCACTTTCTCGTGCTTTACAGACTATCTTGTTGCCATATAAAGCTGAATTTGTTTTCAACTATCTGGATGATATTGTTATCTACAGTGACACTAAGGAGTTGCACCAGGAACATGTCGCGTTAGTCCTACAGATGCTATTGGAAGAGGGATTAATCATGAATCCAGAGAAAATCATCTGGTGCAGCTGGCATGTGAGGCTGTTGGAATTTATTTTGAGTGAAGGACAATTGCTGTTAGACTCTGATCGTATTAGTTGTGTGCTTTCCTTTCCCCGTCCGAAGAACTTACGTGGTGAAAGGCGTTTTTTGGGCATGATAGGCTACTATGCCAGATTTATTCCATCTCTTGCCAAATTGGCCAAACCCCTTAATCTTTTAAAACATAGGGGCCAGGAGTTTTTGTGGGGAGACGAGCAAGAGGCAGCTTTGGTGAAAATAAAAACTTGTTTAACCTCTCCACCAGTATTAATATTGGTTGATTTTAACCGAAGTTTGTACTGCATGTAGATGCAAGCTCCCTGGCATTAGGCGCCGTTTTGTCACAAGAATATGAGGATGGTGTTTTTCCCATTGCTTATGCTAGTCGGCTATTAACATCCGTCGAAAGAAAGTACTTAGCCTATGAAAAGGAAGCTCTTGCTTGTGTATTTTGGGTTGAGAAATTTTCCGATAATCTGGACTGTACTTGTTTAAGCTGTGTACAGACAACTGCCTTAACGTGGCTTTGGAATTCCAAGAAACCTTTGGATAAATTAGGCAGTTGGATCGAACACCTTAGTAATTTTTCATTTGATATAGTTCCTGTAAAGGGAAAAGACAATTGTGTAGTGGACAGTTCGTCTATAATGTTTGACCCTGACGAGTTTGTGTGTGATGGAGAAATTCAGGAGCAGATAAATGTTCTGAAGCAAGTTCCGGCGGCTTATTTGAACATTAAGGTTTGGCAGCAAAAGGACGATGAATGTGCGGAGTTGTGGCATAAAATCCAGTTAGGAGAACTCACTGATTTTATTGTGAAGGGGATTATTGACAAAGCTTCACGTAAGAGCATTTTCAAGACCAATGTGCCCAAGGCAGTGAGGCCAATGGTGTTTGATTATTTCCATAACTCTTATTTGGGTGCTCATCAGGGGCAATAATGCACTTTGCAGTACATTGAACAACTTTTTTTTTGGCCAGAATTGCAATCAGAAATTATAGATTGGATGAAACAGTGTGCTTTGTGCCAGCAAGTGAAGGCTCCTAATAGTAGAGCCTAAGGGCAGTTTAGTTGTTCACCTCCTAGTTTTGTCTGGGAAAAAGTCAATATGGATGTCTTTGTCCATCTCCCTAGATCTAAGAAGGATTTTAATTATTTATTGATTCTGGTTGATGGGTTTTCAAAGTTTGTTTTGTTATTCCCCATGAGAGACCAGAAGGCTTCTACTGTTTGTAAGATATTGCAGGATCAAATGTTTTGTTATTTTAGTTCACCCGCTCGAGTTGTTACTGATAATGCAAGAAACTTTACTTCCACCGAGTTTTCAAATCTAACTTTTTCTTTGGGAGTTTGTTTGATCCATACAACCCCTTATCACCCTCGAGCTAATATGGCAGAGCAGTATAATCGTACCATTAAGGTTACACGTATTGCCTTTCATCGTGATGTTCACTCAGAGTGGGATAAAGAGATCCATGTCATAATCTTCGAATTGAATTCTTGTGCAAATGCTGCTACAGGTTTGACGCCGCAAGAAGTGTTCTTTGGTCAGAGATTATTGCATCTTCTTCTTAATGCCTGGGGCTTACATTTTGATGTAGATGTAGGGAAGCAAAATGAATTCTGGGAGGATGCTACCAAACATTTCAAGGAATACTATCGCCATATGCATAGGGCGCAGGACGAGCAATATGATCCTGCTTATTACAAGGTTGGTGATTTAGTTCTTGTAAGGACTTATCATTTATCTAGAAATGTTAATTCCTTCTCAGCAAAATTAGGCCCATATTGCATTGTTAGTTTTCTTACCCCAACGTCACTACTGTTGCAGGACCCAGCAACAGAAAGGTTTTTAGAAAGCCATGTCTCTAATATTAAGAGTTTTTCATCGGCCATTGGAAGATCGACCAGCCCCCGCCCCTGAAGAGGAGCACTGTCGCCACTAGGGGAGGGTTCACCCTGTATGGTAATGTATTTTGGAAGTTAAGTACTGCAAATATTGTTGTTAAAATTTCCATTTTTAAGAGGTTCGCTACATATATGTTATTTAAATTAGCTACCAAAGGATTAAACTACAAGCAGTAGTTGATTTTATGAATTAGTAGTAGTATTTAGTAGCATATTTTTGTACGATGAAGAAACACAAGGGCGTGTTATTAGAAGTTTCGGTAGGTTAGTTTAGGTGGACATCTCCTCCTTAGTGCTTTTCCTGTTTTCCATATTCCTTTCCACCCTGCCAGAGTAACTGGAGTTCAAAAGCAGAAGATATGGGGGAGGACCTGGCCACTCCTTCGTCGCCATCGGCTGTTTTCTACTGTGGGCCTCATCCATCTGCTTCTCTGGGTGTAGAGAGGAGACCCCTGCATCTCTCTTCTAGTGTGTGGGAGGATTGAAGCCCTGCTTCAAGTGTGACAAGCGCATCAATTAGCAAACTCAAGCAATTTTGTGTAAGTACTCATGTCCTGCCTGAACGATTTATTTTTCGGTCCGTCAGCTGGTGAAGTGTGTGGTGCCTACAATTTCCTGGAATACGATTCATTGCTGCTATCATGGGGTTGGTGTGTTTACAGGACTACATTATGTTAATGAACTTGGTTATCAAATCTGCTTGGTTGTTTGCCACGTCTGTATTTGGTAGCCCAGATTAACAAACTGTTATTTTGTTTGAAGAGGGGTTACTATTTGAAGAGGATATATTTTAGCGCCAGAAAAGGTACTCTGTTTTTCTTTGCCCTCCTAACCCCTCGCAGGGTGCCACATATCTGAATGCTTCCAAGTGCTGAGTTATACTGAAGAGAGGCGCGCGCGCTCCTGGCGCGTTCGAGCACTGTCTGGTGGCTACTGCTGACAAAGAGTTCAGCCTCGCACACTATGGCACCTTCCATACGTCTCTCCGCTATCCCCGTCGCCTCCTTAACCTTCCCGAGGCGCTTTATCGGGTATAAATGTTCGTCCCCAGCCCGAGCAAGTGTGTAGTGTTCCTCATCGAGTTGCACGGGCTGGCCGATGATAGATCATGTCTACACCACTTCGTATTTCTGTGCTTCACCCTGCTAGACGCATTTTCGTGTAATATGAGTACACAGCTTAATTACTGCAATGAACGTAGTTGTTATGCCAGAGGTAAAGTTTCCTTTTTTTTTTTTTTTTTTTTTTTTTGTATATTGCTATTTGTAGGGAAGTGTTTCTTCACTGTTATGATTGTGTGAATTTTCAATATGGTATTTTATGGGAATGTTTGTAAAAGGTGGGTTCTTCCTTTTTTTTTTTTTTTTGCATGCAGTAGGAATGGTCTCTTGGACTACGATTTGCAGAAATAATTTTACTGCCAAAGAGTCTAGTGGATATTTTATGGCGTGCCTTTATGCTCATGGTTAAGTGTAATGAGGGTTTTTGCTCCTTCCCAATGGTATTCTTGAAATTGGTATTCCATGTTGTACTTTTTTTAAACATCAGGCGTACTTTACTTTCAAAGTTGTAATGGTGCTTGCTTTACTTCAGGGAGTCATTTTATGTTATTTAATGGGATTTCACAAGTGTTTATTCAGGTTGGGTGATTTCTCAGGATATATTAGTATTGTTTGTTTCTCTGTTTGTTCCAGTGTATGTGTGTTCTCTCCTTCCCCCAGTTCGCCGATTGGTAGCAAGCAACAGAAATTTGGAGATGAAATTTACATTTTTCAAATCAAGTTGCAGAGTGGTTGTTCTTGGTGATAATGTATATATGGGCTACAATATATTTGTATTGATTGTGGGATTTTTGTTTCTATGCTTTCTTGATTTTTTTTAAATGGTGTGCGTCCTTCTCCTTGCCTTCCTTTAGCCCTGCTGCGCCCTAAAGGGGCGTAACAAATGCTTATATGACATTCGAGATCTTGAATGCTCTAGTACAATATTCATCATCGTGGTGCTCTGGTTTCTTATAGCTACAGTCCAGCAACATATATTTTTCACCGCCACATTTTGCCACCTCATAAATATGTTGGTTTATAATATTAGGTTTCATACTTGACAGGAACTAAGAAACATTTTTCGATATAATTTACATATTCGGTGAAACATAATATTTAAAAAGATCCCTGAATGCAGATCGCTTCAGGAAATACCATATAAAATTAGACTTCAACTCGGAGAGGACTGACGTAGGTTGTGTTGTACAATCAGGTAAAAGGCAGGCCTTCGTATTCACAGTTCATCTTTGTTGTATGACGAGAGAGCCCTTTGAAATCGATGATTTCAGAACGACAACTACAACTTTTGTATGTAAAAGTTATGTTATTTTTAAATTAAAAACCCTGGTTTCTGCTCACAGAATGCATTCTTTCATACATTTTGAATGTAAAATATGCGAGAGCACTATGAGAAAACCCATGTAGATACTCGTTCAATCCAGAAGAAAACATGCATATACCCTATACGCCTACATTATAAAAATAAGTGCCTGACCTAATTAAAACATACTAGTTTACATTTCTTGCCATGGTACTAGTAGTATTGAAATTATGAGCTGGGCATAAGGGCAACGGGCATGGGAGCGCAGGAGCGAGGAAGCCGCTCTGTAGTTATGTCACTGACCGCCATATTGGATGTCTATAACCTTTTACTCATGACCCACGACCTTTGACCTTGACCCTGGGGACCTTTGACCCCAAAGAATCCTCATGAAATCCCAAAAAATATCCGAAAAATTCCGAAAAAATTGTACTAAAAACTTAAGGATCGGGGTTACATCAGATGAAGTGATGAAATGCTTTCTTGTGAAAATGTAATTATAACATCTTTACAAATATTACTATAAAGTAATTGTTTTTTACATTACATTTTTGTGTGTCAAATAATTTTATCCCCTACAACTTTAAAGTGGTGCTATGAGCACTCGCTTATAAACACTAAGATATGGAAATAGGATGATACTAAAGACTTTAGTATAAAAATGCACGGACAGCCGACTGCATACACAGACATTAATTCTGCCAACATGTACAAATTTTGGAGACAATAGGTGAACCATTTTCCCTATATGTATGGATACACACAGATGACAAACCGAAGAATTGATAGAAGGATCGATCGAAGGATTGGGATTGATCGAAGGATTGGTGTGTGGATTGGTGAGGATTGGTGAAGATTGATGTGAGGATTGGTGAAGATTGGTGTGTGGATTGGAATTAATTTGTGTGGATTGGTATGTGAATTGGTGTGGATGGATGTTGATTGGCATTTGGATCGGTGTGTGGATTGGTGTGACTTGGTGTAAATTGGTGTGTGGATTTGTGTGGATTGGTGAGGATTGGTATGTGGATTGGTATGGATTGGGATTGATTGGTGTGGATTGGGATTGATTGGTGTGGATTGGTGTGTGGATTGGTGTCTGAGAAGAGCACGAATGATTGTTGTCCTAGCTGCCCTCGTATATGCCAAGCCTCCAGATCCTGGCAGTATTGAAATTTAAGTTAAAGTCAATTAAGCCTATATAAATGTTTATCCATACCATGATTATAACAGTCGTGCATGTGGTCGCTATTGGTATGGCGGGCCTGGTTTTGTCACATAAACATACAATGTGAAGGTCACCTGCATCTAATATGGTGGTAGTGGTCTGTAATGTAATGTGTTTGCTCACTTTTATGTATTTTTTTCGAGCTTTGGTTGTCAAGGTCATTCAAATTCATGCAGTCAAGGCCGAGTTTACCTGCATCTAATATGGCGGTGGTAGTCTGTAATGTATTATGCTTTCTTACTTTTATGTATTTTTATAGAGTTTTTGTGTTCAAGGTCATTCAAGCTCATGATGCTAAGGTCGAGGTAGTCTGTATCCAATATGGTGGTAGTAGTCTGTTATGCCATATGCTTGTTGACTTATATGTATTTATTCTCGAGTTTTTGTTTTTGAGCTTATTCAAAGTCATGATGTCAATGTCAAGTTCGGTCAAGGGTCACATGTCAAAGTTCGATTGCTAATGGGTACTGGCTTCCAATATGGTGGACAAGTGATGTATACCAAGATGGCCATCACCTACCAAGATGATGATCGCTTACCAAGATGGTGGTCTCCTATCAAGATGGCTGACTGGGATTGGGCAGGGGGCGGAGGCATGCCTACTAATTTGTTAGGTGAGGGAGGTGAGAGGAACCTCGGGAAATCTAAATTCTTAAAAATATTTTTTGAATAATTATAATAATTAATTTTTAATAAATTTATTCATACTTTTTAATGATAACTTTTTCGGCATTTTTGGCAATTATTGTGGTTTTTTTTAGTTTTTTGTATTTTTGTTGTAAAGATTACGGTTAAAGGTCATATTTGCCCTTACCCCCGAGGTCATCTGGGTCTGACTCTGGATCGCTGATCCTTCTAACATGCTCCGAGAAAAAAAGGACATTTTTGGAAAACCTTTTTAAATATTTTAAAATAAATTTTAATAACTTTCTAATAATACATTTTTTCGGAATTTTTTAGGATTTTTTTATTTTTTTATTTTTGTAATTTTTTGAGATTTGTAAAAGGGTTTTTGGTTTTTTTGGGGTCAAAGGTCCCCGGCGTCAATTTCAAAGGTCAAAGTCAAAGTTCGTGGGTCAGGAGTAAAAGGTTAATAACATCCAAGATGGCAGTCGGTGACATAACAACATAGCAGCTCCCCAGCTCTTGCGATCCCATGACCGATGCCCAACTCATCATTTCCGTACTACTGGTACTATTTGTTTGATATACTCAGTAGTTATTTATCAATTGATTTCCGAGATATGATTAAAAACCTTTACTGGTTTGCTTTGTGCTATTTTACAAAATGGCGGATAAATGTATTTTTATATGTAATTTTGATGGTTGTAAATTATACTTTCAGTATAAAATGTTAATTTGGAATTGATTACATTGTTTTGGCTATATAGCACAGTAAACTAAAATTGCATTTTGAAAATAATTGTCTGACCTACATAAACATACTTCTATTCATCATCTGCTGCATTACTATTTCTTTGCAAAATTACAAACTAATAGGTTAGCGTACTTAATTGTTTCCAGATAGATAGGACATAAAAACCTAATTCATGAGGCGATATCTTACAAAATAGCCGACAAAAGTTATTATATATATATATGATGCTTTTAATCGAAACTGCCAGCATACAAAATTTCGTCAAAATTGGTTAAATTGTATGGTATTTATAACGAATAAACCTAAAATATTAACATTGTCATCATTTTTTAAATAACTGCCTCATGAATTTGAGGCCGAGTACTACTTGTGCTAAATTTGGCGAGAGTTGGTTGAGCAATTTTCGATTTATAACATAATTTTTTTGCTTTTCCATGTGATGCTATCTTCCAAAATGGCAGATATTTTTTAAGTCAGTGTCTGACGTAGTCAAAACCTATAGGATTCAGGCAATAGGTAATATGTGTGTAGGTCTGCCGAGTTTGTTAAAATTTGGTTCACACATTCAAAAATTGAAAAGTGGGACACGTATACAGAAACACATACCTACCACACATTACCCTGTAATTCCTATGGAAAGTAGGCTTTCAACTGCTATTTATTGGAATCACATCTTTCATACCACTCATATTTTAATAAGTACATCTGGAGTTGTTAGTAACCACTTATCTTTGAACAAAGGAAATTAATAATCTGGAGTATCAAGATTTCCTGATCAAATCATTTATTATTAGAGCATTCTTTCGTGTTTTACAAAACATTTTATTTAGCTATTGCAATATAAAATCAGATGAAGACATAACAGCATATAATCGCAAAATATACATCACTGCATGGTTGCCAGATTTATCTCAACTACAGCACATTTTTAATTTTCATTTGCACGTATCTCGATTTTAGAAATTACTGATACCTACTTTTTTACAAAACTTTTCATAACTTTTGAATTAATGGCGATAGTTGTATGATGTAAAGGACATATCTTATTTACATTAAACAGTTTTAATTATTAATTTATTTATTTTGATAAAAATAAGTTCTTCGTAGTTATAAAAGTGATAGGGTAAATTTTAATACGCATAAACCTTTCTCGATAAATGCAGATCATAAAAGTAAACACCGTATCGAAATCCGCTCAGTGGTTCTCGAGAGTAGCGCAGTCATACAGATAGACAGACACACTCGCCAAAGTTTATGGTTATTATAATTAATTGTTGTTGAACGTAGATAATAGAAAAAAATTGATATACTGCGACACTAGCGCTTATCTAGAGGAGAAAAATTCTTGTTGTCAAAATAATATCACTGAGCTTTCTAACCTGAGTAGAATAAACCTTACCAGTACTTACTACATGCATGTTGAAAAACATTAGGAGACTAATCAGTGATTAAAACTTCTGTTTGAAATATCATGTGTTCAGGTAACTAATACTTTAAATATATATTTTGTAATCAGCCCTTAATGTTACATTTTTACAAAGATTTTTTAAAATCTCAATTATTAAGTCTCTTAGGCTTGAGATTATGCGAAATACATATATGAGTGATTCGCGAAACCGAAGCTGCTCAGTGAGTAAATAAGATCGCAATAGCATATAAAAACACTTTAACCCGTTCGGTCCCAGCTTAATTGATGAGCTCAAGTGTTGCATTCGTGAAATAAATTGGGCATGCACTGTACTTGTTTGGAGCATGCTTCTCAGGCCCAGTGAACAACATGCTGCCTATGTGTTCACTGATGTCAGACCACAGACGAGAGCAACAGAAACTTCGGCATATCGGATTACTCTCAAAGACAACGCCCAAAACACAGTAAACTGATTATTTTCTGTGTACAGTATCGGTCGTACATATAATTTATGTGTAACATATTCACGATCATGGACACGCTCGGGGACTTAGAGGGTCAAGGTAATAGGCAAGATTATATATATATATATATTTTTTTTTGCAAGAGCGAAACTTCTAAGCTTCATTCTTTGAATGACTAATAACATTTATTCTCTTATCAGTTGATAAAATTTACCACGTAATTTTTTTTAAGTATATTATGATGGGAACATCGTTAAGCCCCTGTCACACTATCAAATTTTTGCCTTCAGCTATATTTGACAATAAAATTTGAGGACAAAATACGGGCATCAAATTTTTTCTTACAACAAATTTTATCGAATAATCTCGACTGTGTTTGAAAACGTGACACACTGTCAACATTTATTATTGGAATAATCAAATCTGAAATATTATTAAAATTATTTTCATTATGAGATATTACTTTTGTTTTTCCATGCGATCCGTTACAGGAAGAAATGTAAGTAATATTGTAATTTATTTTCGTTTCTTTACTAAATTAAAATTTTATTTATACGATATATTTACTGTACAATTAAATTAATACCTCTGAGTTCGTAATATCATGTACAATATTCACTTAAAATAACATTCATGCCCAGACAGCTTCTACATAAATTATCTTTATAATTTAATTCGTTTCCAGAAATAGTTCGTTATTTTAAGTTTCTTGACGTCCATTTTTGTCATTCACGATTCTGATTAACTGAGAATATCAAACAAATCTTAGAACTGGTCCAATTTTTTAAATGTTTGATGGAAACTGAACCCATCCAACTTTATCAGACAAAAATGACGAAGTTTATGACGTTTCGATTATAATTGTCCAACTTTATTTTACCAAATTTATTGGAAGCAGTTTGTCGGAATAATTTGACAGTGTGACAGGGGTTTTAGACAACTAATTTCAAAAGAAAACTGAACACAAGACAAGCGAGTTACCATTGTGCTAAAAGAACACTCGCTTACGTGCCAAATATAAAATTTCTCTTACGTAAAAACTATCTGTCAACATTTAAATTCTCCATGTATACTACAAGACATTTTTAAGCACTGGTAATTTACAAACAATTCCGTTTTCGCAGTGAAAATATTTGATATCTACTGGTAAATAGCCTAGCATGCACAAGGCGCAGAACTTCTCGATCGCTTGTCAGTCGAACTGCATTGCTCCATTCCTTATCTATCAACATGAACGAATTCACGACGATCCAAAAATGCCATCTACCGGGAAACACATAAATCTGAATAATGTGATTTCTAAAAACGTGCGTAGAGTGAGCTTTGCAGCCTCTGACACCGAAAGTAAGAAGCTAGGCAGAGGAAGACAGAAAGACCGTATGGAAAAATTCGCCACGAGCACACAATTAACTATTTTAACAATAAGGCCCACATGTCATAGAAACTTCACAACTTAAAAAATCATAACTTCCAATTATCATAACTTAGAAACACACAACGTAGAACTATCATAACTTAGAAATACACAACTTAGAACCACATAACTTAGAAACATCACAAATTATAAAATCATAACTTAGTATGATCATAACTTAGAAACACACAACTTAGAGCTATCGTAACGTAGAACACACGACTTAGAAACACATTACTTAGAAAAACAAATCTTAGAAACATCGCAACTTTGAAAAGCATAACTTAGAATGATCATAACTTAGAAACACACAACTTATAACTATCAGAACTTAGAAACACACAACTTATAGCTATCATAACTTAGAATCAAGTAACTTAGAAACATCTAAACTTAGAAAATCATAACATAGAACAATTATAACTTAGAAACACACAACTTAGAATTATCATAACTTAGAAACACACAACTTAAAAACATCGTAACTTAGAATGTCATAACCCAGAACAGTCACAACTTTGAAACATGCAACTTAGAACTAACATAACTAAGAAACACACAACTTATAACTGGTCATAAATTAGAAAGACATAACTTAAAAAGTTCACAAGTTATAACCACATAACTTAGAATAGGCATAACTTAGACAATTCTAACATATGTTTCTAAGTTGTGTGTTTCTAAGTTATGAATGCACCCCGCATTTTAACAGTGTGGAGATGATAACACACGGCAAATCATCGACTTTGCAGTGCCAAGCTGGGAGCGATGGAGAAAAAGTACTACGCATGGATAACCAGTGACTCGTCTGGCTTCATGACAAGAAAGAGGCGAGAAGTAAACTGACCTGGTAGGCATTGCTTCTCCAATTCTACGAATTCGTGGAGCAACTCTCCGGCAAAGAGAACTAACTGGCAGATCAACTGTCACGAGACATCTGGAGCAGAACGATCGTGACCGACAACACAGAGTGGGACAGCCATCCGGAAGCTGTTTAGAAACGTGCTCCACAAACGAACCTGCGAATTGGAGACTGTTTGTACCGTATAGTAAAAGAAAATTGGTGCTAACACACGCACATGCGAGTGTAACCGTAGGACATCTGGATACAGCACAAACCCTAAGGAACATTCGCGATCAGTTTTATTGACTGAGAGTGATGCGACACACGTGTTTTTGTCCACAAGTGTGAAACATGCCAATGTTTCAAGGCAAGAAGTACATATGGGAGGCAGCAGCAACAGCAACGTTTTCCTATGCGATCATTTGAGAGTGAGCCTAGACTTGATGGGGCCATATCCACGCACGTCAAGAGTAAAAGCGTTCATTCTAGTTGTCACAGACAATTATTTGCACTGGGTAATTGCATATACGCTCAGTGGCATGCGCATGAAAAACATTGTGAGGATACTTGGGCAAGAATATTTTGTCCGCTGGGGATATCCGAAACAGCTACTTACGAATAACGGTATCCAGTTCACTGGCAGAAAATAGCAGGTGAAATACACCTGGGGAGTATCACCTGAATACGGCGGTGTACCACCCCAAGCGAACCCCATGGAGCTCCATAATCAACTACGGCTCTGTGTGGGGGAGCAGCACAACACGTGGGCTGACCATCTGCCTGTCGCCCTCTACACATTTTGCCGGCGTGTCAATGCAGCCACAGGGAGAATACCAGCACAGATCCTGCTAGGCCACAACCTGGCCCTGCCAGGAGAAAAACAATGCCCAAACCACCTTACGAACTGCAGTGTAGAAAGCAGTACAGGGCAGTGAGGAGACACAGAGAACGGCCTGAAAAACTGCAACATCGTCAGTATGCCGTGGGGTGGCTCCCGACAACCATGAGACCGCCATCGGCACTGCGAGCAGGAGAGATAGTTTCTATGCGCACCTGCAATCGATGACGAGGAAGAACTTTTGTGCGGGGTTGGCAGCAAAGTGGAGTGGGCCACAAAAAATAGTTAGGAGCATGGGACCAATCACTTAAATGCTCCAAGTGGGCAGCAGGTTGGTATGGACCCACCGGGACGACGCATGCAAAGCACATGGTGATGTCCCCGGTGAAAACAGACCCAATGCCCAAGTGACACACAACAGCGAAACAGCTCCCGAGCAGAAGAGAGCAAGTGAAGGGGAAGGTGGGTCAACACCTCTGCCAGATGGGCCCCCACCTGATGCCCAAGTGTCGTCGATGCCAGACATGGCAACATCTCCCTGGAAACGGCAAAGCACAGGAAGTGGGAGAAATTCAGGCTAGCATTACCACCCCAGAAATGCAAAGTAGAACAACGGGTGAGCAAGCACGTAAATAAGGTACAGCACAAGAAACGAGGGTGGAAGCAGCCCCGATGATGCTTGACGGCGAGGCACTGACAATCGCCAACATTTCAGCATCAGTGCCACCACCGGCACCTGCACGTACAGTAGCAGCTACGTCAATGGATGCACCAGCACTGGTCGAAGCAACTCTGCTTGGAGGAGAAATACGTTGCAAGAAACAGCAAGGGGAGCAGCACATACCAGTTATGCACGTCACACCTAGTATTGGGAAAGCAAGCAAGGAGAGAGCAAGGGAGAAGACAGCATGTTTAGCAGTGACAGCGAGGGCAGCGGGTCAGCTGGCTCGTACTGCCCATGGGAATCACATCGGCGAAGGAGGCCGCCAGTGGCCTGTCACACTTGTGAGTGCATGAGAACGTCCAACAACCAGCAGAGCCGTAGGAGAGTACCACAGTAGGTGCTTCGAAACCACATTGAGGCGGTGCAGAGCACCTACAAGCTGCGACCAAGACAGCAGGAAGGCAGGCAGTGCCCCAGCTGTTTGACAGCGTGCGGCCACAAACGAGCTCAGCAGGGGGGGAGGGGCATTTGACATGTGCCACACGTGTTCCGGAGCCCGTTGACAGCCGCAGCACGACTCAACTGTGCAGTACGCATGCGCAATCAATGCTAGGTGCAGTGCAGTGTCGTACGATGCTAGGTTCAATACAGTGCAAACGTAAAACACAGCATGTGGTGTCAGAGCGCGACACGCTGTAATGGACGCAAGGATCTGCAAGTAGACCCAACATTTATAGTGATAATATTTAAAAGTGTTTTGTATGTAATTTCGCAACATGTGTATCAACATGTATGCCAAGGGTATACAAGGAAACAACCCAATTTGCATACAGTATGATTAAAGTGTCTCTTATAGTGCACTTTTGAAAGCCCTGCTTAAGATCTACTAGCAATTCAAATGGTCAGTAGGTTTCCAACCACCTAATGAATGTCTAGGATCTCACACTTGCAAATGGTGAGGCACATCCGGTCACAGTTGCTGATGATGCTTTTCAACATGCAGCATGTTGCTGTTTACAGCAATGCCTCAAGGCGCTGCATTCTCTCAGCACTGACCTTGAGTTACATTGATTCACACCATAACTGGCAAGTTCTTCATTGCAACTAAATGGTTTCCAAAAATTAAAATACTCAAAATAATACAGGAAACTTAGGACAAAAAGAAATTAATATTTTTTTTGTGTTTTTATTTGACAACCTTCAATAATAATGTAACTTTTAAAATTTTCAGAAACCCATATAAAAATTACTGATGCTGCACAAAAAAAATTGTTATTCATTCAAAAATCCAAGACACTCAACGTAAAAATTTCGAACATAGGACATAGGCCTATATTTGGTCTGCCTGACAAAATTTCATGCACTGTAGTAGAGAGATTTGGGCATCCCTTAACATTATGGTCTTGAGAGCCAATAAGAATGGAGCAGTGCCAGAATGCAAGGGTTGGAGAAATAAGAAATCCCAGAGAAAACCTGCCGGTCAGCAGAGTTCCCACATGTAAAAATTCTGGAATGACCCTGCCGGAAATAGAATCTGGTTCACCTTAGGGGGGGGGGGGACAAGTAGTCTGGCCACTACACCACCGTGGCCCCAGTTCATGCTCTGATCCACCACAGTTGTCACTTTCCAATTCTGAATTCTCCTTATACCCTAGGCCTCGTATCCTGCTAGTGGTGTTGGACAGGATGATTTATTACATACATGAAAGTAAATATCAGCATGTTGTGTACCAGTACATTTCACCTGTACAGGTATTTTTTGCATAAAAAAACTATTTTTGTGTAAAAGTTTTAATTTATTGAGAAAGTAATACAACTTCTTAGGAACACCATTTATTTATTCACTGCAAAATCCACCGCAATTTGGCACTGTTCTATAATGCAAATTCTGAGAAGTATAAACATACCTGCATATAAGACAAAATGCAACCTTCACATGTCGTGATTGGCCAGGCAAATGTTGGTTTCACAGCGTAAATAGTTTTGATTATGTAAACATCGACAAAATTATAATACAGTGAAATATTGCTACGTTAAAACGCTCTATGTTATACAATTACTGAATCCAAATCAGGTAAGAAGTTACCAATTTATATACTGAATGCATGGCAGCGTTTAGTGAGTATGCACATGTCCCACACATCGCAATCATGTGGCACTGACGTCAGAAAGTGTGGACCTCTCGTCAGCCATTCGCAAAGTCCAAAATGCCATGGTTAAATATTGCAACCTTAAATCTAATTGTTAAAACTTGAGATGTGGATTTTTGCCAAAATATTTTCTTTAGTCCCCATAATGGGGAAGAAGAAGAAAAACAAGCTAATACTATGTAAACATTGCACCAACATGTTTGTTATCTCATCCATAATTTGCACGTTCTTTCCATTAATGTCTCGAAAATGCTAGTAGGATTTACTAACCATGTGATTATTCACAAGTAAAACACATAAAAAAATTGTATTGTAAAAGTAAATGTGAAATTTGGATCCTCACTTTTCAAGATTTTACAGTGTGCATGACCAGTGGTAGACCTACGATGGGTAGAGAATGGTTTCCATTAGGCATTGTGGACTGCAAATTATGTCTTCCACTTTTGATGGAAATTCACTTTTATCTACCAAACACAGAATAAATAGACAAAAATGTAGGGTTATTTCCCAACAATTTGTAAAAATTGAATCTACAACATTGATGTAGCTTCAAAAAATAATATAAAGAACACATAAATAAAAATATGATACTGGTCTACAAATCTTTAATTAAGAGCTGATATTCCACTATAATTTAGATCATACAGATAAGTGCTGGTCTCACAGAGACAATTTTAAACAAAATTCAGGTCCTGGGCTGACTATTCAGTTCATAAAATTGTATTTTATCCAAATCTTGATCCACAACATACAAAAGTGGAGATTTCATAAGCTAAAACTTTTCAAAGTTAAATATGTTAAGAATTAGAAGGTTCCGGTACTCAAGACTGATGTAGTTCGAAGACAACCAAAACTTATCATCATTGGGACCTGAATCATGTTAATACAATTACACTAAAAGTAGTCGTCCTTACACACCAAGCTGGTTTTTTTTAACATTAAATACTCTAATAAAGTATGCCCCTCAGTGAGCATCAGCTGTGGGTACTCATGCTGTTTGTACCAAATAATGGAATTACTTGACAGTATAAAAGTATTATGTAACAGTAGGGCCTATGTTAGTAGAACTGTATAGTATAGCAAGATATTTTACTGTGTAATAATACTTTCAGCACAGTATAAAACACTATGGTCACTACATTGTTACATTTTTAAAATAAATGTTTGTCTTGTAAAGTTAATAATGACTGAACAGTATATTCTGAAAGTTTGAAAAGTATGGAACAGAACTTACAGTTTAAGAATAGTCTGAAATCATTATGGATACTATTCAGACAAACACAAACTTATATTCTACAGTATGGGCAACCATTATGTGAACATTATTCTATCAGTTTGAACAGTTAAGAAACAATTAAAAACAGAACACAAAACAGTTTTCATACCAATTTCATATTTTTTTTTTCAGTAGGGGTGGCAAGGGCTACTACACCCTCATGGCTACTACACCCTCATACGGGTGACACAGTATTCACCGATGAGACACCATTCTTGTACTTTGATATTCGTTGTTATAGTCAGAGGATCTCTCTATCATAGTTCTGCAACTGTTAAAAGTAAAATGAATTTGAGAGATTAGTGTATTTTGATATTGTGTCATTCAACTTGTGGAGAATCAGATCACAGTAATCTTATATCTAGTGCCTGTATTCCCGTGTCCTATATTCATGCATGCTTGTCAGAAACGTTCATGCATGAACAGGTCTTGTGACCCCTTCGCTAACGGAATGCGCTAGTCAGTGGAATGTCTCTTTGTCATGCAGAGAAAACTCGGTAATTATGTCAAAAAGTTTTTGTAAATTCATACGTAGTTTAAAGCCTACGGGAAAATGTTAGAATCAGCATATAAGGCACCGCGTATTTGAGCAGACTGCCTGTTGTATAGTGTGTTATAGCAATGAACAAGTGTTAACGGATGTAGCAAGTCAGTGCATTATGTGGGATTAATTTCAGTGTTTGTTTTAACTGGATTGTTCCAGTCAAAGTGTGGCCCAGTTGGTCGGATCCAGCTGGCTATATGTGTTGCATACAAATCGCGTCACAGAGGGTGATCTACTTTTGTTCTAGTAATAGACTACACACATATTACCTATTGCCTGAATCCTATAGGTTTTGACTACGTCAGACACTGATTTAAAAAATATCTGCCATTTTGGAAGATAGCATCACATGGAAAAGCAAAAAAATTATGTTATAAATCGAAAATTGCTCAACCAACTCTCGCCAAATTTAGCACAAGTAGTACTCGGCCTCAAATTCATGAGGCAGTTATTTAAAAAATGATGACAATGTTAATATTTTAGGTTTATTCGTTATAAATACCATACAATTTAACCAATTTTGACGAAATTTTGTATGCTGGCAGTTTCGATTAAAAGCATCATATATATATATAATAACTTTTGTCGGCTATTTTGTAAGATATCGCCTCATGAATTAGGTGTTTATGTCCTATCTATCTGGAAACAATTAAGTACGCTAACCTATTAGTTTGTAATTTTGCAAAGAAATAGTAATGCAGCAGATGATGAATAGAAGTATGTTTATGTAGGTCAGACAATTATTTTCAAAATGCAATTTTAGTTTACTGTGCTATATAGCCAAAACAATGTAATCAATTCCAAATTAACATTTTATACTGAAAGTATAATTTACAACCATCAAAATTACATATAAAAATACATTTATCCGCCATTTTGTAAAATAGCACAAAGCAAACCAGTAAAGGTTTTTAATCATATCTCGGAAATCAATTGATAAATAACTACTGAGTATATCAAACAAATAGTACCAGTAGTACGGAAATGATGAGTTGGGCATCGGTCATGGGATCGCAAGAGCTGGGGAGCTGCTATGTTGTTATGTCACCGACTGCCATCTTGGATGTTATTAACCTTTTACTCCTGACCCACGAACTTTGACTTTGACCTTTGAAATTGACGCCGGGGACCTTTGACCCCAAAAAAACCAAAAACCCTTTTACAAATCTCAAAAAATTACAAAAATAAAAAAATAAAAAAATCCTAAAAAATTCCGAAAAAATGTATTATTAGAAAGTTATTAAAATTTATTTTAAAATATTTAAAAAGGTTTTCCAAAAATGTCCTTTTTTTCTCGGAGCATGTTAGAAGGATCAGCGATCCAGAGTCAGACCCAGATGACCTCGGGGGTAAGGGCAAATATGACCTTTAACCGTAATCTTTACAACAAAAATACAAAAAACTAAAAAAAACCACAATAATTGCCAAAAATGCCGAAAAAGTTATCATTAAAAAGTATGAATAAATTTATTAAAAATTAATTATTATAATTATTCAAAAAATATTTTTAAGAATTTAGATTTCCCGAGGTTCCTCTCACCTCCCTCACCTAACAAATTAGTAGGCATGCCTCCGCCCCCTGCCCAATCCCAGTCAGCCATCTTGATAGGCGACCACCATCTTGGTAAGCGATCATCATCTTGGTAGGTGATGGCCATCTTGGTATACATCACTTGTCCACCATATTGGAAGCCAGTACCCATTAGCAATCGAACTTTGACATGTGACCCTTTACCGAACTTCCACGGTGATACCAACAAGCTAAACAGACAGAACTTTCAAACGCGATGGACGGAACTGCCACGAGTTAACCAAGTGAGCAGTTTTAAACCCCGTGCATGAGGTGGCAGGAACATGCAAAATGTGAATTAGTACCGCGATGTAAACTGGTCCGTTTGGTGGGACTGTACAAAACTGCCTCCAATGCCATGCCAGTATTTCCCAGGACGGCAGTTCCATTGGTACGCCTATTGCCTGGGAAACCCGCACTGGAGACAGCAGAATAAAAGTAGTGGAAACACCCACCAACAACCAGACAGCAGTGAAGACCAGCAGGGAAACAGGTTGTAGAGGTAAAACCATCAACTGCAGACTTTACGCCTTCCCCCAGCATCAGCACAACAGTAACGCCACAACAAGCCGTAATTACCAAAGTCGGGTGCAAAATTTATTCGTGTACTTGTCCATGTAAATGGTATTTTGTGCCGTGCCTTTATGGACACGGCGCATCACACAACATTTGTGACCCTCGTTTTGTCAATAAATGTGACAACCTCAACCAGACAGGTGATCTGGCTTGCTAACGGGGAATGTACTAATACAGTAGTCGGCCAAGCGACCATTACCAACAATATAAGATATGTAGAAAACATAACTACAGCAGTAATTACTAATGAAATTAATGAAGATGTTATTTTAACAGTACCGCGACTCTCAGAGCAAAACACAATAGTTGAACCAGCCGAACGACACATCCACTTTGGAGCAAAGGAAAGACAAACAGTTTATAATGTAGACAGCCGTAGCCAAGAACATGTGCCTAAAGTAAATTTAACAGAATTTGAAAATGTCATATACACAGTGCACCAAGCTACTTCTCAGCACTTGCTAGATGAACGTATACTTGTTTTCGCGAACCATGATGCATTACGCAGGACAATGGTGGAAGAACACACTATCCCATTGGCTTAGGAAGAACCGATCTTCAGTAGCCCCCGCAGCTACTTGCCTCACCAAGCTAAGATAATAAAACAGCAGATATCCGAGATGCTTGCAGACGGAGTAATCGAACCAACTAGGAGCCAGTATAACTCGGCAATAACACTCACTGAAAAAGGGTGGGATCAGGAGGTTCTGCGTGGACTTCATGCACATCAACCAGGTGAGGTGCAGTGCTATACCGCCCTATATAAGTGTCAAAGACACCCTTAGCTCACTCGGAAGGGCCAGAATCATGTCGTATCTCGATTTGCGAAGTGACTACTGGCAAAAACCAGTATGCCAGAAGGACCAGGAAAAGATCACATTTACCGCCCTGGAATGCCGACGATATCAGTTCTGTGCCATGCCTTTTGGCTAAAGTGCGCCCCAGAAACATTCCAGTTAATGATGGTTGGGTCCTCGATGGTATGATAGGCGAAATCACACTTGCCTACCTCGACGACATAGTCATATGGTCGGAGATGTGAGAGAAACATATAAAACACCTGTCACTTGCACATGAGATACTAGAGATAAGTGGATTAAAGTGTGCCGTTAATAAATGCCAGCTATGCAATAGTGATCTAGAGTTTCTAGGCCACGTGGTGAACGTGCAAGGAAACTGACCGAACCCCCAACAGATGGGGCTGATTGAGAGTCAGGCACCACCAAGTACATGTAAACAACTACGATAATTCTTCAGCTTAATCAATTGGTTACGTGAGCACGTACAGGATTTCGCAGTCATCACCGCAACCCTTACGGACCTGCTATCTCCAAAAAAAGCGGTACGTGTGGGGCAGCGAAAAGGAAACAGCCATTTTGCAGATAAAATACAAATTTCGAGAATATACTGCTCTAGCGCATAGCGCAGTACGAACCATCAAGACACCTTTACCTGCATACTGATGCCAGCCAGGGGAGGCCGGGCGTCATACTCTACCAGTATGGTGACACAGGTGAGAAGGGTAATCGACTTTGCAAGTGCAAAATTCCGAAGTACCGAAGGCAGATATGACATTAATGAAAGAGAATATCTCGCTGTGATATGGGCGATATGAAAGTATAGGCCGTACATAGAATATCGTAGGTTCACGTTGCGAACCGATAATCGCTTCCTAGTATGGCTCAACAACATGCAGGAAGCCAGGAGCTAACTTACAAGATGGGCACTTTGGCTGCAAGCTTACGATTTTGCTATTGAACACGTACCGGAAAAGGATGACAAGCTAGCAGACACGTCACGGGCACCAGAAGCGAATGTAACGGTCACAGACGATGATGAATACCCCCCAATACTACAGAACCGGTTATGGAGGCAAACGTAAACAGGATAACGGTAATAGAGAATGAACAACTGATAGCTGATTTGTACCGTGATGTAGTTGATTACGCAGGAAACTTGTGACTTCCCAAGAGAGAAGAAAGAGCGATGTGAAAAAAAAACAACAACAACCAAGGTAGCCTAAACGACCATTTGAAAATGTCTGTTTAGATCTCATGGGGCCTTATCCGAACTCAGCCGGTGGAAAGCGATTCATATTACTAGTAACAGACAACTGTTCGAGATGGATAGAAGATTACCCGGTAAACAGTGCTAGGATCGGGCAGATTGCGAAATGCATGGACACAGACTTTTTCACACGCTGGGGATATCCAAGAGAGTTACTTACGGACAACGGATACCAATTTATCGGGAAAAGATGGTGGAAACTTTGTACGACCTGGGGAGTGTAGCACATCAAACTGCTATTTACCATCCCTGTGCAAACGAGAGATGCAGGCACCGGATTGGCAGGTGAGATATGCGAATCGCTGGTTGCCAGAAACCAAACAACCACCAACAGCACTAGTAGTAGGAAAGACCGCATATGTCCAAGCTCATCAGCAGTCTGCATCCTTCACAAACTATTGCAGGGGACTGGCACAATGGGGCCCGACCACACACCTGGTCAGGATGGGCCACAAGATGCTAAGGATCCACCATGATGACATTCGGGCAGTGGCTGAAAGCGCACCCGAGAACAACGGGGACAAGCCCCGAATTGGCCAGGACGGCCACACTCAGGACGAGCACATCAAGACAGATAGTGAAGCAGAAAGTGGTCCACGACCTGAAGGAGGGGCCAGACCAACTAGGGCAGGTGGGGCGTCGATGCCGATTGACACGGAGTTCACCAGGCGTCTCCGTCACACCAGCGCCCCGAACGAACAGGTCATCGCGTCCGAGAGGGACAGCGACGACACAGCGAAGAGAGGAGATGGAACCCCCAGGGTGTATTTAGAGCGAGAGGAGTCAGAACCATCATCGAGAAGCTAGGGACCACCAGGAGACCCATGATGGTGAAGGCGCTGAGGAGCCCCTTGATGACCGTCCATCGATGGAGGTGACACAGTACCTCAATAAAGTATACCAGCACAGGATGCAGGAGGTCCAGAGCCACCCGACATGGAGGTGCCAACAGGGGTGAACCCGGTAGCCGACATCGACAGGTCTGACAGGGATGGGCCACCGAGCCATACTGTCGAACAAGAACAGCGGGAAACAGTACTGGTACTACCAGAAGAGGATGGAGAAGGGAAGAACCAGATCCCACCCAGACGATACCACCTGTAATCCTGCAGGAAAATAACACACCAGAGCTTCCAGGCAGGTCCCGACATACTGGAATGCTGTTACTGAGTCGCAACCAGACACGACAAGATTGCAGCAGTGAAGAAAATGGAGGGTTAAGCTGTGAGGACAGCAAGAGTGGCAGGTTGGCCAGCCCACTACCTCACCAACGTCCCAAGAGTCGAAGAGCGCCGTCACAGGAACGTACTGCCTGCGGTAGCGCCACAGCACTCCGGGGAGTGCAGGTTTGCACAGAGCAGTCAAGGAACAAAAGACTGCTAACCAATAGGGAGGTCTGCCTGCTGCGTCCTCGTCGCAGGGAGCAGAGGAGATGCTCCTGCTGCGAGTGAGTTACCGGCTGCAACTGGTAGTGCAATGACCGGGGGGGGGGAAATGACGCCATATGCTTCCCCTTAGCCCATTTGCCCCCTGTCGTAGGCAGCCACTGCAGCTACCAGCACTCTACCAGGCGTACTTGCGCAATGGTTGGATAGTGAACCACAGTGGTCAAGCCGCGAAGATCTCAGTTTCGAGTGCGGCAGCAGGGGCCGAAGATAACGCAAGTGACACGAGCAGGAAAGTGCACGTATTGAGCAAGCTACGTGCGCCCGTATGCATGCGTCTTGAAAGGAGACCCAGCAAATTTGGGGCTAAGTGTAACCAAGTTTAATTAAGAAATGCTCAAGGATGCCCATTCACGAAATGGCCAACCAAAGAGCCCTATATATTTTGATGCCCCCACGAGCGTTAATTACAGTGTTTTGTATTTTTTATTAATTATCATTTTCAAGTGTTTCGTCCACATTTCGTTTCGTACAGTGTAATATGCCAATTAAAGGGTTTCTGTGCCAAGGGTAATTGTTTTTGTAAGTTTTGTAGCATTTAAAGTAATGTGGATGTTTCCTGGAGTTTGAGAGTGTAAGAAAATTGTCAACGCAGCTGGCCTACCCACCTAACATTGGCAGGCATGCCGCACAGGACAGAGATCTAACTGCACAGAGTTTCAGCAACATAACTGTTATTGTATTAATCATGACAGTTTGAGCACCAGGAGGACATCACCCATAGGTATTTGGCACACGACCCGGAGAGGAGAAGAGTCTGCTCTACATTAGCTAGTTGGTAATTCACTTAAAATACCTGGCACCCATCGTCTACTAGTAGAAGAGTTGGTGAGAATCTACCTAAACTGCTCCCAACCTTAACGAACACCACTTTGCTCCACTACCTTGCCATCAAACCCTGTATCCGTCGAGGTCTCATGCAAGGCTCACACATGTCCTCCGGTGTGCCTGCAGTGGTTCGCCGCTCTACTTCACGGCTGATGTCGGCGTTGACGTTGATACCGGTCAATTGGATGCTGAGGTAGGAAATAACTGGTAGGAGAATGGCCCCACTTGGGCCAGCCATTTGACACATGTTGGTGGGGTGGTAATTGGTTAAATGAGGTTTTCAGGGACAGTAATTGTGAGGTCTAGGAATGATTATACCCGTTTTTTTTTATAGACTATAGACCGGAAGTTGTTTATTGCCCGAAAGTGGCGGCTTGGTGGGGTCCGGAAGTACATCTGGTGATAAGGTCCAAGCATGTAGCGACAGTGTTAGCACTACGGAGAGCTACTGCGGGGTTTCCCTTTCGCATGTTAAATGCCGACCGTGTAGGTTAAAGTGGTAGGTGCGGGCTGATCCTGGACTTTTCTGATTTCTGTTTTTTTTTTTTTTGGTTCTTATCTTGTTTTGATATATGTATCTGTGTTTTAATAGTTTAATATATTTTTGCATATTATATAAATTCTTACTATTATTAACAGTATTGATTATGTGTTTTTGCAGATTTTATCCTGTTATGAATCGGAGGAGAATTCGTTCGTCTGGTTATTACCCGAGGAAGGTTTATCGTAATATTGTCTTTTACTAAGGATGTCAATAAAGATGATAGGTATTGGACAGTTAATATCCTTGATATAGAAGATAGTTATAATTTGTTGTCTCTTTTGTACCGTTTTGGTCTTCAAGGAATAACTGCTAAAGGTGGTTGTGGTTTGATGGAAATAATTATTACGATTCACCATTGAAGTGTCGACATCTGCCCCATTGATTACTGCTCCAGATGAAGGATGTTTAATAAACGATAGTCCGTTGGTCGGATATACAACATTGTTGATTTTGGCAGGAAAAACCTAACTCTTACATACGCATACGTGGGCTTTCAGGGCCTCCACATGCCCATACAATGCGGGAAAAAAAACACACACTCACACATGGAAATTAAATTACTTATGTAAGTTGAGTGAGCGGACATTATAAGGGCCCGTTCCGACACGCACTATGCGATGTAAATTAAGTACGTACCACTCAGTTCACAGTATTATTTATTACGTAGAATTACATTCCCTTCGACGAGGGCACTCTACATAAATACTGCTGGCTATTATGACCAGCTATGCAGTAGAACAAAGCATCTTACGACAAACAATGGGTGGCTCTGTGAAGGATTCCAGTATTACGCTAAGTCTATTGTAGTTCATGTCCAGATGCAAAGTATTGAAGGCCGCCCGGCACGCGTGGGAAAATGCCGGCACTCACGACACGCAACCCACCTCCATTGGTTTCTCTGCGCTGACTTACTTCCCCCTCGACGGGTTGGCTCGCCTCAGCTTACCATTGTCCCAAAATGGGACTACTTCCTGTCATGCCTTGGAGTACCTGCCCTTGCAACATGCTTAGTAACTAAACAAACCTTTAAAAAGAACTAAAACAATCCTGCAATATAAAACCCTTATAAATGGAATAAACAAAGAACTGTGTGAATGATTAAATAAATAATGATACATAATGCTTTAACAATAAACTATTAACACTCAAATAAAACCAAACAAGTGGTAAATCCTTTAATATGACATATGCCCCCTCTCAGGAACGATGTGGGTCGCCCTGCCTCTTACCCAAGGCAGGGGCGAGATGATGTGTTGCCCAGCACCAGCTCGATTGAGCAAAGGTTGGGGCGTGGGTCGACAGCCACGGGGATTCCTGGAGGTTGCTGTTGCGCTGGTTGCTATGTTCGTCATGCACTTAGCAGCACTGATGTTAAAATGAAGGTATCTACCACTATACAAGCGTAAGAGTAAAGGCCCCCTTACACAGACGTTGACAAACACTGTCTCTACTCTGTCTATGAGGGACAGGACCCATAATACTCGACACAAAGCACTGAAGTTAAATTCTGTCCTTAAAACTACAAAACTCTATTATACCAGCTCGGCACTGTGGCCTGCCGATAGCCAAAGAAGCTTTCGAAACGCGCATACTACACACTGGTTCCCGAGCTGCGTGCTGGACAATGGCAAAGGTCAGACTCCGAACGACGCTTAATTTCACGCGGGCGAAAGCTGAGGGTGCACTGAGATTCATGCTAACTCATTACGCTTTTTGCCCTTACTCTTACACAAAGGTTATATAACACTTCTATATGCCCTCTTAATTCCTGTGGCTCTAAATGCTAAATTAACAGGTTTTGCGATTACATCACAGGAATTCCGCCACCCTTATGAATGTTTTATATAAACATGAATATGCGGGATGCACACACTGTGTGAAAAAAAGTGGCATAATGATGATTTAAAACACTGTACATTTATTATCTTAAAAACTCCACCCAAATCTGGTACTGGCGAGAGTACTGCACTTCGTCGTTCACAGGGCGTCGATTGCATCAAGTAACGTGCTGTGAACACGCGTTTTCCTTTACGTCACACCTATGGTATTCATCAGAATGCTTAGACAAGCTTAAGTGCAGCTTCAGTCTGCACGCCTACAAAGGAATTCATATGAACACTTGTGACCACATGAGTGATGTCTTTGACACAATGAATGCGGTATATAAACTAGCCTTTTGAAACACTTCACATCATCGCTACACTTATACTTCTGTCTACATGCCTGATGACACACGCCAAAGTACACACCCATGTTATGCTGTTCTACAGGCAGCCCCACGTTCCCTCCAATGGTGCGATCGTATGACGGCAGTGGCTTCACATGAACGCAATGCCAGACCGTTTTCTTGTGAGAAATAGGTTAAGCTGCAGATTTGGAGTTACACAATTTGGGTCACCGGGAAAGTTACTCGCTGTTCCCGGCGGCCTGCACTAACATAACTTTTCGCTTTTCGACTCGCCTCTGGTGTGCACTAATGCGATAGCTGTGGCGGCACAAATGGTCATAAGAGCACACTGGAATGCTCGGCTCATGTCAAACTAAAACAACAACGTCTTTAATTAGGCCCTTGGGCTCTTAGTACAAAAAAACCTGGCGTATTTCATCCTCCGCGGTATCTCCCTGGCAACCACCGGCTGCTCTGCACCGACGTGCCCTTGCACGTCCAGCAACCGGGCGCACACTCTACACTATGCAGAGCGCACAGCCTCGCTGCAGCGACCGCAAAGGCTATGACTGGAAAAACAGTCAAGGGATAGGGGTATGTGGCACACGTCAAACGCCGCCCTTTTGGAGACAGTTTGTAGGCCGTCCGATATTACTGACAGCAGTTGCAGATGCAGGCCGGCCTGTGTGACCAGGTGGTACCACCACTCGTGTGGCACTGCCGCACTAAGCGATGCCGGTGATTGCCCTTTCCTGCCAGGCAACTCCAGCTGCTTGCATTGTTAACATGGTGGTGGCAGGTTTGCCCGCCGACATGAACGCCAAAAGCAGAGCGAGCTCCCTAACTCGCTGTCACCTTCCTTGCTGTCTTGCTCGTTCCGCCGTCTCCCGGTGCGACCCCGCTGAACAGCCCCTGCATTAACCCCTTGCTCTAGTTCAACCTGATTATCGACATGATCTTCAGGCTTTCTCGCTTGCTCCTACTCTGCTTGCACTTGGACATGCTCGTCGTGCTCCCCTTGCTCTTGCATTTTTGAAAGCATTACAGGTTCCTTGAGGGGCTTATCGGCACCGGGTAACTGCTGCACACTTTCCTCCTCATCCCTCGCATCTCTTAGAAGTGCTGCTGCACCCGCTCCTTTTCTCCTGGAGCTCGTCGATGATGTTTCAGTCCTGCTTTGCTTCTGGTGATGAACTCTCGTCTGCGCACTCGGGCAGGTCCTCTGCTGGATCTCCCCCCTGAAGTACTGCCACATCTCGCGTCTCCTCTTGCACCTCCCTGAGCTTAGCACGGCTTGCGCTGTCATGGGGTCGGGACACACCAGGACCGACCTCATAGTCGACGGCACCCGGGGTTAGCCGGATGGAGTCCCGATGTACCCTCACCTTCCTATGTCCCATGCGGACTATGTATCTGGTTGGTCCGTGCATTTTTAGCACTTGATGTGGCCCACTCAATCATGCTGCTAACCCAGCACAAAAAATTTCTTTGCAGTTGACTGAGGGGTGTGTCAGTACATAAACCGTCTGTCCTACGTGCACTTTCGGCGGTGATCGGTTCGCGATCTTGCTGTTGCCTCTCTTCACGGAACCATCTCTGCCGTTGTCGTCGCTGCTGTCTTGTTGCGGACATTTTGCCTCTCTCGATAGACGTAGATTACGGCCTAACAAAACTCCGATGAGGGGGGGGGGGGTCCTCCCAGTTGCCGCGTTTATTCTTCTCCTGAGTGCGTAGAGAATGGCGGTAATGCGGTCCGCCCAGATGGCGTGATGTTCGTCTGCACGTAACCGTAGTTGAGCTTTTATTTCCTGATCCCTCCTTTCAGTCGGGTTGGCCCTCGGGTGGTATATGGCCATTGGGATGTGATTAACGCCCCGTCTAGTACATAGTTCTCTCCAATTATGGCCCGTAAACTGTGTACCATTATCTGTTAAGAGATTGCGCTGAAATCCCCAGCACGGGAAAAATTGCTCCTCTAAAACTCTTGTTCCTTGCACTCGCCCCGCTGGTAGGGTACACCTCCGTCCATCGCGAAAAATTATCAGTCACCACGACCAGAAATCGTTTACCCCCTCTTGTACTGGGGTATGGACCCATCAAGTCCAACCCTACAGTCTCAAATGGTTTACGAGATATGCGTGCTCGCTGTTGTAGACTCCCATCTGCACGACATGTCTTGTACAAGTTAAACATTTTACATTGCCGTAAGTATCTTCTTGAGTCCCTGCCTAATCCTGGCCAAAAAAAATGGCCACATACGTTCCTGACCATCTGCTCAACTCCTGGGTGTCCAGCCACACTGCCACAGTGCGAAGAGGCGAAGACTTGATTCCTCGCGCTCATGGGGACATACACCCTCCATTTCCCTGGCTGTTGAACCGGACAGGTTGCCAACCTGCCGTCTACAACGTGCCATCCCTCTACTTCTCGTTCACATTCTCTCGTCTTTTCCTGCGTGAATCGCAAATTTCTTTGCGCCTCACCTACTTCCTTGTACAAGTCGCTAATCAGACCCTCATTTTGGCGGCTGTGATTTGTTGTATGTATCCTTCGGATACTTGGTCGTGCGCGTTCTGCGGTAAAATGTCCTCCCATTCTGCTTCATCCCGGACAACTACCACATTGTTAGCATTGCTTGACATGTCCGCCAGGTCATTTTCTTTCCCATGCACATGTTCCACTACGAAATCGTAGGACTGCAAATGTAATGCCCATCGCATCAACTTACTCCTTGCTTCTCACATACTAAGCAACCACACAAGGCACCGGTTATCGATCCTTAGTGTGAACCTCTGGTACTTGAGGTACATGCGGTATTTCTTGACCGTCTAAATGACTGCCAGGCACTCTCTCTCGTTGACGGTATGTATCTCAGCCTGCCCCAGTTTCACGCTCGCAAAGTCAATAACGTGTTTCTTCCCACTGTCGCTAACCTGGTACAATACTGCACTTATTCCCTCTTGGCTTGTGTCAGTGTGAAGGTACAAATGTTTGCTCGCATAGTAACGTGCTAGTGTCGGACACAATGTGATTTCACGCTTGATGACCGAGAATGCTTTCTCCGTCTCGCTTGTCCACTGAAACCACTTCTGCTGTGACAACTGCTCTGTTAAGGGCGCAGTGATTGTTGCTACGGCTGCCTACGGGGTTCACACAAGCAGAAGTGCTATGCACGGCGAGTAAAACTTTGATAGTTGAAAATAAATGGCACAAACAAATTAAATATGGATTTACATTTTAGATTTTACTTATGAATTTTCTGTATTCATTAAATGTCTTTTTATGACAGCATTCATGCCGGAATAATAAGGTTCTGAAACTTCCCGCAGCGGACATTTTTAATTAATAACCAAACATTGTGCAATATTAGCAAACATACATTTCAAACATTTAGACAATGGAAAAACTTAAAAATAAACAAGAGACATAATTTTACACTTCAAATAAATATTCCATCGTGGAAAGTTCAGATTACGGCCTCTTTGCGCACGTGCATGCCCACTTGTCACACGAGTGGTGAGCGCCGTCATGGTCTTAACGCGGCTGGCTGTTAGCCGGCGTCAAACTCAACACTTAAAATATAAATATATATTAGTGTACATACAAATTAACCAAGTGAAGAAGATTCTAAATTTTGATTGGCAACTGGTTGCCAAATTGATGCAGTTTCATTTTCTCCAATGGCCATCCACTGTTGCCCCATAATCACAAAAAAAAGTGATCAACATTTCCTGTACTGTTACAGAATCGCATTCTTACGAACAGATCAAAATAGAACTCGATCGAAATCGAGTTGAGAAGATGTTGAGTTACAGAATTCAAGTAAATATGTTAGGACAATATGGGAAAGTAGCTGAAAAAAGTGAGACACTAATGCCAGCGCTCCTACCGGTGTGGACTGTTCATACAGTGATAAGCTATTTATTGAATGGGCAGTTAGAGTATTTTGGATGCGTTTTTATTCAAATTGTATCACTTGCGTGGTTATTTATTATGGCAGGAAAGATTTGTGCAGCTTTGGCTGCAATAATTACAATGTTGTGAACTACAGCAAGTCCTTTTTTAGATTCCCAAAAGATGCAAGTCGGTAAGTACACAAGCTGTAGTGGATAAAATTTTACATTAGTGTTATTATTGTCAGTGTTTTTTTATTGTTAATGCCATTCACAAAATCCCTTAATATACTTAAATACTGTTTTGTTGTTTCCTAGGTCCAATCAAAGGGTGCAGAAATGTAACAACAGACCTGGATGCAATAAAGAAAAAAGGGACTGGCGGTTTATACCTACATGAGAATAGTGTTCCAACCATTTCAGAAAAGAGAATTTTTGCATCCCAAATTTGCTTTCACAAAACCAAGAACAAAGTCACTTGAGTGTCGTAGCTGATATTTATAATTTTGTACACTGAAGGGCCTTGCGAAGTTCGATAGCCCTTCTTAACCTGAAAGGTGCAGGTTTGTTTTTATTGGAGCGACAAATTTGAAACATAAAAGTAAACAATATTAACATATTCAATATCTGTCTATTAAACTGACTGAAGTCTTGTTAAAGAGTGTGTTTGGCTGCCAATGGGTTAACCATAGCTGCCAATGGGTTGATCATAGCTGCACACGTTTCACTTGAGGCAGTGTAGTTGTGGCATAACTACACAATAAAACTGATTTATACGTTTAAAGTTGGACTTACAACCATCCGTTGCACTTGTCAGGCGGCCACGTGATCTTTGACCAATCACAGGGCAATGGTTTTCTATTCGTCAAATATATCTCAAACTTTAACTTTCGAAGGATCGACGGATGGGCCACCGCCTTCCGACGACATTCTGTAGACACGAATTCGCACTTTGAAATAAAATGCAAAGCGTTGGATATGATTATTTATCTAGGTAGTAAATTCAAGAATTTAAAACACAAACAACAATTAAGTATACATTTTCCTCAGGTAAAAAAAAATATTTCCCCTAAGTTTTTCTCTTGAAAATCTATTTCCAATAAGATATACCTTCTACAAAAACCATATCTGTTAGAAATAGAAATTTAGGAATTATTAATTTTGTTGCTAATTTAATGAAATACCTACTTCAAAAAGCAGGAAATTAATATTTAGGCAACTTATTTTGTTGCGAGGTTAATAATAAACATCTACAAGATATTGTAGCTTATAGAGCTAATAAAAGCCACAGCGTTAAATTACTAACTGTAGTACAGCTATTTTAAATTAATCTTGTGGGTTCGTCGACCTTTTCCGTGATCTGTTCTGATTTACGACGACAAACTGAGCATGTCGGAAACAATTGGCGATGTGTTCCGGCTTGACTGCATCCCAATTGGTGCAAATAGCTCGGATAGCCTTCAGCACATCCCTCTTCCTCTGTGGCTGGTTTATGTCAATACGAACCAGCATGTCGCGGAACTTCTTTTTCACCAGCTGTATGATGCCCTGGTCCATTAGCTGCAGTGCACTGGTGGTGTTCGGAGGTAGGAACACAAGTTCTGTGTTAGGTAGCTCAACTGTGGAATGTGTTGGGCAGTTATCAATAAACAGAACACCTTCCTGTTGCAGGTGCCAACACATGCATTGAACACCTTCAACCACTTTGTGAAAAGGTCACTGGTCATCCAAGCCTTTTTATTGTAATTGTAGCGGCATGGCACGATATTCCCCTAAAAGCCACGGGGTTTAGCCGAATTCCCGACCACAAATTGCATAACTTTATCGCTGCCATCCATGTTGGCTGGTGCACAGCAGCACAAAGAGGCGCTTCCCCCCTCGCAGGTATCTCCTTTGACCGCATGTGTGTGATCCGCCATCAAATTGTAGAATAGTGTAGTCTTGTCCATGTTGTATACGTCCCATGGAAAATACCTCTCTAAAATTTTGTGCACCGTCAGCAACCACTGTTCCACCACATCGCACGGGACCGCCATGCTCTCCCCTACAATCTTGTGCCATGTGATGCCACTCCTCTCCTTGAAGCGATCCAGCCACCCAGTAGAGCACTTAAAGCCATCAGCCTTCAGCATGACAGCAAATAAGTCGGCTTTATCCTGAATCATTGGTCCCGGTATCGGCATGTTTTACCCTCGTGAATGGTTGAATCAGGCGATCAGAGCTTTCTCCATGTCTTCGTGGTCAGCAGCTCGCAGCTTTTTCATGTTCCGGCCTCCCTTCTCCACCGCATCCATATTCTCTTCCTTTTTTTTTTCTTCCAAAAATGTTGATAAGCTTGACGACACAAGACTGTATTCCCACGCAATGTCTGCCTTAGACCCGTTACCTTCCTTTATCTTCATTATGATCTCGTACTTTGTAGCGAGATCCCAAGGTCTTCCTCTTGCTGCCAGTTTTAAAATCACATCGGAAACAAATCAATGTCCAGGAAACTTCATAGGTCCTCAATACTCGTAGCAAAAAAACCGTAATCTAAAAATGTATCAAAATCAAAATAAAATAGCGCAAGTTGAAAATCATAATCAATAAATCAAAATAGAAATCCAAGTTGTTTGAAACCAAACACAGTTGACAGCACAATGATCGTGAACGACTACAGAAAAGCAGACCTGGTTCATGAAAACGGGGTCAAAGTAGAGAGGGTGGGATTCTTTTTATAGAATAATGCGCTTGGTTTGTTAGGTAACAAGGCAGAAGAATGTGACACATGAAAGCGGCAGAAGGTACTATGGAAAATGAGGAGGCGGAGTGAGGGAGTGTACTTATGGCAGACAGATAACGTATGCAAGCTTCGCACGGTCACGAGTCCCACCGCAAGCCTGCTTCACACGATCTCACCATGCATGTTTCAACTTGTTAAATTACAATTTTTCATGGAATATTTTTGTAATTTTTTGAAGGTTCCTCAAAAAGACCCCTTAAAACCATGTCCTCGCAGTTACCATGCTCACTACAAGGGGATTCTACTGTAATACCTATATATAAAGCAGATGAATGTAATTTATGCACTGAACATGCATGCTGTATTTATAAACACAGCCATTTTCACTCATCTTCTGTGTTTGTGGTTAGGTTCTTAACAAATACTGGATTTGCAACTATTGGGTATGGTTGGTAACATTGCAAAACCAGTTAACAATGCAAAAAGATTGTTTTAGATTGTGACCCGGAGTTTGATTAAGTGAAGTTTTTTTATAAACTAACCAAAGTACTAAACTGCAATGTAAACATAGAGTGGGTGGGGAAAAAACTGTGCTTAAATACTGTTGTGTCGTATGCACAGTGATTTATCGTGTATATATTGTATAAAGAATTGTATGTCTCTTTTTTGTATTTATTGACATGTTTTTTCCACATCCTGGAGACTTTGTGCTCATTTTAAAGTTACTCAGACACAATATAAAAATTACAAATGAAAAGATTTGTATCGGCACTATCTGCTGGATCTACCAAAGAGTATCTGTATCGGCAATATCAGCAAAATAGGGTCTCTACTATTTGCGTCCACTGCATTTAACAGTGCCGGAAGTGAAAGGTGCAGGGGGTGCCACTTTGGTTTCTCCAACTTTGACACTTGGTAGAACACCTAGCTACACTTTTGTCGCAGCCTTGCGGGGCTGGTAGTAGTCATCAATTTGTCATACTCCCATCAGAGTGATACTCAAAAGAGAGATAAAAAAGCAGCTACTGCCTCCTCTAAATATAAACAAGGGTCTAACCCAAAGCCAACTGTACTTTGTAGTCCTGGCCCCCAGGAATGAGTTCAACTCAGCTCCCAGCTCCCACCCCCTCTTTATTCACAGCACCCATTAACCCATTAAGACTGCAGGAACTCCTCATCCCATCATCCTTGTGCTATACTAAAGAACAACGAAGTTCCTTTCAGCCTAGCGAATCCCTGGTTCTGGGGCAACAATCACACCAGCCTGCCCAGGACAACAAGCAGTATCAGCAGCAGCCAATTCACCAGCGCAACAGGTTCCGGTTCCAGCACCAGCCGCAAACTACTAGTGCCACAGCACGGTCAGTAGCTACCACAGGCCACCAACCACCCAGGCAATCCAACTCTAATGCATCCAACTGTCCGCAAGGCTGTAGCGGCTATTCCCTGCTTTATGCTCAGTAGTGATAATCGGTTTTGGTATTGGGGTATCGTATATTGGTATCGGAAATTAAGAAATCGGAATGGCTTTACTTCAAAGCTAATATTTTCCATCACAGAAGATTATTTTTGCGAATGAATATAATCGTAAACATGCGCACTTACATACATTTCTAATATTTTTTTTTATACTCACATTACTGTAAACAATAATTTCCTCCCAACAAAACTGACTGCTCTTTTTTGATTGATTGCCACTTAACAAGTTTCACTTAAGATACCAAATATAACTATTTCCTTTAACGCTTAAGGAAATCCCAACAACCCACACGACCTGCTAAGTTTAATTGGAAACCAATACATGTAAAACACTTTAATTTTTTCTGCACACAAAATAACGCATAATTTAAGACTTAATTTTCCTATTGCAAATCCAGCTGAAAGCATGTTTTCTCACTGTAGCTAACCTATGAGCGCCGTAAAAACATAAAAAGAAGGAAAGTAGTCAAGGAAATACAAAAAAACTGCTGTGAGATGTAAACAATAGTATTGATAGCACCAGAATTTGATTATCCCCATTGTTTTGCATTCACAAAGTGTTAAAAAACTATTGCACGCAATCATTGGCGAATGTACTGTAGACTAAAGATCAGGTAGACCGATTTTGCTTGCTGTGCACAACCAGTCTCTGTGTCCTAACATTGAGCTGCTTTTCTACCAACACAACTAGCAAAGACGGCATGGATTGGGGTGAGAGAAGATATTTGGGCAGCTCTTAACAGAGAGGTCTTGAGAGCTTATGAGGGTGATTGAGGTGAGTATGTAGCAGCGCTGGAATGAAAGGGCGGGGAAAACCAACCGACCAGATGCATCATCCAGCACAATTTGCACATGCGAAAGTCCGGGAGTGACCCAACCGGGGATTGAACTCTGTTTGCTTTGGTGGGAGGCGAGCAGGCTAACCACACAGACACCGCACCTCTGGCATGGATTGGACTGAGGTTAAACACTGATTAGTTATCAAGTGCTTTGAGATGTACGTATACTTTTTCTAATCGATTTGTAATGCAGTTGATGAAATTAAAATTGGTAAAAATATTTTAGTAATATAAAAGTGGTTGTAATTTATAAATTATGATACAAACAAACATCTTTATCACTGTTGACTAGAGATGTCAAATTCGATTCCTCGGTGCTGTTGATTCTTAAGCGATTAAAGGTATGGAGAATTGAATTATGTCGATTCCGGCACATGTCAATTTTCTAGATTTTTTTAAATTTTTACTAACAACAAATCGACAGGTGTGGGAATTCTCTAAAATAAGTATGTCAGTGGGCAAACTAAAAAAAAAAAAAAATTGCATACGGGAAAATAATGGATGCAGACACATAGACCTACATTTTAGACCTCAGAAATGTTTTACATAACCCCAAAATGAATGTTAACCTAATGCATAAAACGAAACTTATTTATTTACGATTTTCGCTACAGTTACTTGTCAAGTCATTTTGAAACCCATACACTAACCAAACACGCAAGTGATAGTTACGATTCCATAAAACATATTTAATTCCGGCTTAATTTCACCTATTAAAAAAGTGAGAGAAAAATCGTATTATCTTGTAATGTTTACAGAAATATACATGGCACAGTCAATTACTATTCCACAGATGGTAATGTGACTTGAGAAAGCAAAACCACTGCAAAATGTTTCACAAAATTGTGTCAATCATCGTGCACTTGTTGTGCAGCGGCAGATGTGTGAACTACATAAGATATATCTCGTGAACAGTAGCAAAATTATTTTCTAATTTACAATTTGAATATTGTGATTGATAAAGTGCAGTGAATAGGGTTTCCTTTTTTTTAGCAGTGCCTTTTTCTAACTTTCTGGGCATATTTATTAGTGTTACATTTATACATAATCCATTCGTAATTTTCATGAAAAAATATTCACGGGTAAACTTGCTAGTGTTGGCTAAGTCGCATCGTTAATCGATATCTCGGAAATATGGTACCACTGTTGTCGCTGATTCGTTACCAACATGGCTGCCGTTGTAAACAAAATTGTTTGCTGAACATCTAATAAAACTCTACAGAACATATTTCATATAAATATGTACTGTATTTCCACATTTTTTTGTTTTATAGAATCGAGGCAGGAATCGGAAACGAGGATTTTTTTGTATTTTGGCATCCCTGTTGACCATGTGACTTTGGAAGGTGTCGAGTCTTCAGCAGTGACACTCACCAAAGTGAATCAAAATGGAAATGGAGCAGTAGTGCAATGGAATGATAGGGAGGAAATGGAAGTACTCCGAGAAAATCCACCAGCCGATCTCTTATGTTTTCCATGCGTGAAAATTAAGCTTCACTCACCACCAGTTCATTGCTTACACCACCAAAACTATGGAACTGAAATTATAGCCTATTCATGGTTTCCTCAAACTTCTTTTTAACAAATCTTTGAAAAATCATCCCATGTGTGAAGTGCTTGGTTGTTTTCTAAATATGTCATACTTCACACATGTTTTATACTTGTGTTTACATAAAAGTACCTTATTTTTGGTTAAATTAACTTTTTACTCACGTTTGACCAACAAATTATAATATTTCTTAACATAATTTCACATATTTTTCTTGTTCATTATTTCTTCGATTGGGAAAATTCTGATACCTTATATTTGCACAGTATGCTATATTACCGATAAACAGTTATACACTTATTTACAGGGAACTTTGTTGTTGAGCCTTCCTTCCATGAGTCCACTTCCAAAATCTGCTTTCCCTCGTAGAATACACAGCTCCACATGGAAGTGATCTATTTTGCTATGATCTGTTGCAGACGGTTTGCCTTCTCAGCATTATCAAGGTTGCGGATGAGGCAGTCGAGTGCCACTTCACCCGACATGAACCCCCTCAAGTCATGCAAAGTGCTACCCACACGGTGGTCTGTCACGCGGTCCTGATTGAAGTTGTATGTCCGTATCTTCTCAGAACGCAGGCTTGAACCAATCTGAAACACATCAGAGACTATGAGCACACCTCTGTTAAACAGTAGAGCACCTCTTGACATAAAGAAACATAACAACATAACATTTCATATTTCTTTTGTTTTATAGGGGAGGTGGCTGCAACATTCTGAGATACGTTAAAGGTGATGTCATAAGTAGGGATGGGTCGATACATTTTCTCGATACTCTATACCAGTTTCGATACCAAAACATTCTCACGATACTCAATAGACACACCTTTAATGATACCAAATTAAAATTGTCATGAATACAAAACTACTAGGCCAAGAAAATTGCTCATTTTACTAGTGTTGTTGACACACACTAAAACTATATAAAAACCTACATTACACTGGAAACAAATGGTAGACAGCTTGTAACCCAAATGTCATTAACCAATAATAAACCAACAGTCTCCTTCGATTCTACAGAATCACATTTTCACAGTAAAAGTTGTAACCAAACTTTGAGGAAAATAATAGGTCAGTACATGCTCATTTTGCACTTTGGCAGTTTTTAAATTTTATTTTACGACTTCAAGGAAATTACTCTAATGTTAAATAAATATTCTAACTATCTGATACACCCGTCGTGGCCTAGCCTGCGGAACATGCGGGCTAGGCCATGACAGGTGTATCAGATAATTATGGTATGTGTGGGATGTACAATAACTACTCAGTTTGCTCGCTCGCAACACTCTACCTGCATTTATTGTGCCAGAAATATATACCACAAAAGTGATTAACAGGATAAAAATGAATTATACTAACTATTTCGTTGCAGCATATAATTGTGATATGTATTGGATGTACAGTAACTACTCAAGTTGCTCACTCATGCCTATAAGCACTTGCTCGCAACTCTCAACCAGTTTTATTGTACAATTACAGTAAATGTTGCCAAAAATCATAGTTTTGGTATACATGAGTTGCCTAAAAAAAGACCTCAACATGCCAACAGTGTGAATACTACGCTATAATAAAATATGGTATATTGTGGTACACTTGTATTTAAACTCTGGTAGGCTTTTCAAAATTATCGTACAAATTCCAACAGTTATAGTACACGTTCCAAAATTATTGCACATATTCCAAAAGCTATGGTACGCTCATACCATAATTATGGCACGAGAAAATTGGTGTTAAAATTCAATAATATTGGATATTTTCATGCAATACTCGATACTATAAAGTAGGGAGTATCAAGGTACCGCGGTATCGAGGATCCCATCCCTAGTCACCAGCAATGACCATTTTTTTTTATTAAAGTCAAATAAATTAGCACACACTTTTTAAAACTACATTATTAAATTACAAGTACCTACTACGTATTTTAATTTCATTTTACATATGAACTAAAGTCGCAAATAGCAGGCCAGTTTGAGTTCACATACAAGTAATTATTGAGTACGTGAAAACATTTGATTACTTCTGTGATTTAAAATCATATGTTGAGAATTTTACTGTACAGAATTGTACTGTGTTAGCAGGTTAGCCCATCAACTCTGGTCAGATCACAATATTTTCTCAAGTGTTCTATTGTGGAGTTGAAATCAGAATCCTTGAAGATAGCAAAGTAGAGCCAATTATCCTTGAACTTTTTAACTTCTGCGACGTAACTGTTCTACAAATTATCATTTACATCACATAACTTCTTCGAACATTTAGTATAATATTTTGACAGTATGGAAAGATATGCCTTAGAGCTAACTGACCTGCTGTTTCCTCGTGGCGGTAATCTCTGCCACCTGGCGGTCAAGCTGCTGCTGGTAGAGCTTGGCTCGCAGCCTCTGTAGTGCCAATTCCCTGTTCTTGATCTGGGAACGGTCTACCTGGCATTCCACCACTACCCCTGCACACAGCCCCTACCATTCACAAACACCCCACACCAGCATTTGTTTGTTTGCCTGCCTATTGGGACACCTAAACATACCTACTGTGTTTATGCATGTATGACAGCCATCTACATATAATAATAGTCTTCCTCAGTTCAGAAAACAGAAAGAAAATATAATTTATATTTGTGTGTAACCGCCAAGGCAAAAACCCAGTTTTTAAACATCTGTCAACAAGTCACTCCTTGAGTCAGTGGACAAATGGACTCACCCAAGTATTTTTTTTACAACATGTGGATGTTGATCATGTAAACAGTGTCAAAGTATCTCAGTTTTGCCTGGTGCTTGCAGTGAACAGATAGGGAAAATATGAAACAGTTATAATGCAGCTTTTATGTTGAGTAATTAAATACATGGAGTAAAATGGCAAACGTGCAGCTTGAAGACATTTTTCTATTAACATACAGTATGTTTAGGAAAGGTGCACAAATTGGTGTGTCCCTAAGAAAAATGAGTGTTTCATGGCAAAGTGCCTATTTCCTGAAACAGAAGAGAAACTGTTTGAATATGTAATGAATATTTAGAAAAACTGTATATCTTGTTTTTACTGAAATGCTACAACTATAAGCAAGAAAAATAGCATGCAAAATGAATATTGAGGTGATGAAATTTAAAGCAAGTTATGGATAGGTATGATAATTTATGGAAAGGAAACAGTTTTCAATTCACTGCAGAATCATGAGACAGAAATTGCAGACAAAAATGAAAAACAGCTGTTACGAATTCCAAGGTTTGTGGTTAACCTAAGAAATAAAGAACTATCATTACAGCTCCACATTTATGGCAAATAATAGTTATTAAAATTTTACCATTTCGTCATAAAAATATTTTCATTTTTTTTTTTTAATAAATTTTATAGCAAAATATGCCTGTGTTATTAGAACATGAATCAGCTGTTTTCGTGAAAATTTTAATCAAACATAAATGGAGCTTGTTATTCATTAGTTATTTCAGTGAAAATATTAAAATATTTTTAACAATAAGGAAGAAAGGACAATCTGATGAGAGCACACTTTATCATGTAGTGCACATTGTCACACTGGGAGACAATTTTGTGTGATCATTCATGTACTCTGTTAAGATATTAAGGCTTCAACTGCCTAACACTCACCAGCATTTGAGTTTTCTAAGAAATGAATACCAACCTCATAGAGCTTCTATTCATTTGTAGAAAACAATATTTTAATTAGAACACAAAAAAGCACTGTACCTTCTAGTCAGTTGTTACATCCCACAGAATCACAATATCTTGATTTTCTCAGTGTGTTTCAATTTTTGTTCATATACTTAGTGCTTTGGGTACATGAATCCCTTAGAGTTCTTGATTTATAAAGTATAGTGTGTATGAGGGAAAAGAAAATAATGAAACTAATGTAAAATTAAAATAGCAGCAAACACTGACAAGATGTGTGTTCAATGTTAAATATTACTCCAACACAAATTCATAACCTAACCACAAAAAAAAAAAAAGATTCTATTATAGATAAAGAAATATACTCCTTATATAGTACAAATGATTCCACAAAGTTTCTAACCATAAAGCTGTTGGGTTTTTTCTGGAGGGAAAGGGCAGAAACATCTTTGTTTTTGTTTTCTTGGCAATCTAAAAATTGCTGCCAACAGATATGTGCATTTTTACACAGATATAAGTATGTGTTTGTTATAGAAAGTTGCTTCCAATGTAGCTGTTTTTTATGTATCACATTATCACAGTGTTCATTGAGCAAACGGCATGGTTGCACGGCAGTGTTTACTCTCATGTGCCTTTCAATGCCCACTAGTTTAAATAGCAAGATTTGCATTCTGTTCTGTTTATCAAACACAAAGAAGCCTTCACTTTCCCCAGCATGACCAAAAAGTTACTACTTTTTGGCATTCTTAACTGATTTTGCAACATAAGTACTAGACAACTAATATTAGTATCATTGGTCGTTATCACTAAAACTAAAAACAAATCACAGCAAAGAAGAGAAGTAAAGTCGGTAGTGATTACAAATACCACACATATGTTAAGTGAGTAATTATTTCACTCGCCTAAAAAATATTCATGCTTGTTACACCAACAAATATATGTACTTTAGTAATATGACCAACGTTTTTGGATAGAATCGACCATTTAAAAATAATAAAATTAAAAGTTAGCCTAGCAAAGGACTCTGTCCAATAACAAGCACTTAGTGATTCGGGTTAATATACAGAATTGTGTTTACAGCAATAAGCTTCCTACCTAGCTGCTGATCAATTTATGAATCGTTCCCAATCAAAAGTAAAACTTTGTTTACATTTGTAGAGTCAACAACATGAGTCCCATAAATGGTTTTAACTATTATCAATGTGTATCTGAAATAAATGAGAGATAATGCTGTATAATAGATTGAAAATGGTCAAACTAACTGTTTGTAAATGTTTTTATAGTAAAATATCAGATTTTGTGGGTTTGGAAACATTTGTGATGTGGCCGGAAAAACCATTCCACATGTCTCCAAAATAATTTTACGTTTTTTTTTTTTGTTTCTGTCAATAGAATACTTAATAAATTATTAACATGTCAAAAAAAAAAAAGATCACATCTCTAGCTATAAAATTACATTATTATTGCATTTCAAACAGAGACATACGTTTTTACCTATTAGTGGGAAATGGCTGCAAAGCTCAGAGAAAAAGAATGTATAAAGCAATACTTCCAAGTTTATTTTTATTTTCAAGTTATCAAAATACTTTGTTAGTACTGGAGAATATATTTAATACATATATGAAATGTTTAGGTAACCATAGTCACTACATGGTGAGAAACTGTAATGTTCTACAGAGGCACGGTTTGCTTTGGTCTTCGATGAGGCCTTGTCTGTGAAGGGTTCTGTGATTTCTGCAGCAGCCTATGGATCCTCTTCCTCTTTCAACATTTCAGGTGGGCAAGGACACACACCTCATCTGCTGTTTCAAGGGTATAAAATGCTTTAATTTTCTCAAAAGGTATTTTCTTTATTGAAGAGTCAAACCTTCAGGAAAAATCTGCCGAGGAACTGTGCCTGTGTTGCAAGGAATGACTGTAACTGATTTCATACTGGAATTGCACAACTCCTGGAAAATCTATGCTAAATTTGAAATGGCTAAATTCTCTTAAGAGTTGTACTTTTTTCTAGCCAAATCCAGCAAAAAAACTGCTACCCGTCTCTAAATGGAATAAGAACTTTCCAATTTTCTGTCCCAGTTTTCACTGCCTGGTTTAGATGTGACATTAAAAAATCTTTACATCATCATCCAATGAGGAAGCTGGTGTTACTCTGAACTTCCTAAAAAGCCCGAAAGCCAAGTCACAAGTAAATTTTGTGTGCCCAACAGGAAGAAATGACAAGGTTGTTTTATTACATTCTTCTGCACACACCAATGAAAATACATAACTCAGAATTAGGTACATTGTTCTTGTGCAATGCAGTTATCTGCATGAAGCAACATGTATGTCTCTCCGTAACTTAGGTATTTAATGTAGTTGTCAATCATATTAACCACTCAGTTTGTACCTTTTATAAACAACCACTGTCTCTGGCATGTCGTGTTCCATCCTCAGGGTTTAGGTTAGATTAACTAGAGTTAAGTCAAATCTAAATGCTAACGGGTTAAAGACAACATAGTTAAACGAAAATACTAATGTAGGTCAGAGTCAATTCACAAGCCCAAGATTATTTTACATAAAGTAAAACATGTGCCAGTTAGGTGGAGTGTTCACCACGTTGGGTTAATATCTTTAAACAGGGGGGCTTGCGAGTATCTGCTCTGGATAATGAACCCGGGATCCTGATAGTAAGTACTAATTTAAAACTGGACGCGAGTCTGTGAGTAGAATGGGTTTTAATGACCAAGGACTTTGACCAACGAAATGCCAATATCATGAAGGACATATAAAATGTCAGAAAATTTAAGGGGAGTTAATTACATTTTGGCACTTTGCCATTGTACAGAGAAGGCCTGATAGGTTTCCTCACAGGAACAAAATCAGGAGTGGTAAGTATTATCCTTCTCTGAGACAGTACCTTGCGACTGCCGGGCTTCGGTGCACTTCCCCTCATGGGCTGGCTGGATGCAGCAGGCGGGGGCTGGACAGTGGCCGGTGTTGGCTGTGACAGTGTGATTCTGAAGAATTGCTCAAAGTGGAAGGAGGGCAATTCTCTAACGGGATGTCTCAATAAATAGGGGTCTAGTCCTAGAAAGGCATCTCCTTTTTTAATTATGACTAAATGAATCGGATGCAGCCCAATGGGTGACTGAGTTGGGAGCTCAAATAAGGGAGTGGGTTTTTCTACTAATGAAGTGGCTAGATTAATTAACTCTTTCAATAGTGCTTAAATTCTAACTTACGTTTATATCTGGCTCCTCCTTTCTTGGTGTAAAGCATTTTAAAAATGGAAATAAACTATCTTTGAGAGCAAGCCACAGGTGCCTTGTAGCATGCTGAAGCAGAGGTAGTCAAATACATCACCGCTGAACATGCTTTAGTGACCCACATCACGACTTAGGTAATAATTAGTAAAAATTTGTTTCTTTTTAAAACAAAACCATTAAAAAAAGTCTTATTTTAAAAATAACCTTGGTCTTAATCAACTAGATAAAACAATAAAATCCTTCTTTTCAATTTGAGTTATCTCCCAAAACTAAAATCATGAATGGACTAATTAATTTCACTATTGCCAAGGTAAACAGCAATTTTATAATCTATTATCACTTTATAACTTTACAATCTTCTATTGATTTTAGCCATTGACCTTTATTGCAACTGGAACACAAATTTAAGGAAGGGAGGAAGACTTCTGCTTACACAAATACAATAAGTCTCGATACTGTTTCTCTCATTTCGACAATAAAGGCCCTGGACTACCGACTCCATTAAAACTCTACTTTATGTCGTATCAACCAAAAAGGGATCACATACTACGACAAAAACATCTTAAGTCTTCCTCATCAAAGTTACCTTAAAAACTTACAGTCTTAAAATTAATTTTTACTGTTAACTGGATGCCGCCTACTGGAATCCCCACAGTAAATGTGCAACTTTGTAACAGTATTTCATTTCTATGCTGTAGACACCTAAAACAAAGTGCTTAAAGTGTTCACAAAACTGAAAACTTCAATTTAAGTAATAAAAGTACTTCCTAATATGTACCAGAAATTGACAATTATGATTGTGCTCATCAAAACTGGTATTGGCATCGCTGTAATCGGTGGCATCCGCAACTGAAAATCTGTATTGTTGGTATCAGTAAAATGTGGTATCGGCCCATCCCTAGAAAATAAATCCTGCTTTATTGATTTATCTAATTAGGAGTATCGGGAATATGAAATGTATTAGGAAATTAATATACTCCTGCAAAATCATTTAAACACTTTTTTTAAAACACAGATTTTAACTTTTGAAACAACCAATTTCCGAATTTGAAATCCCTACTTTTGGCCTTTTGAAAACAAAAAAAACTCCTTTCAAAAAAATAGCACATAATAGCCGGCAAAGTTTTGCATGATAATACGACAAAAATGAATATATTATTTGGTTTGAAGTGTGTCTGAAACAAACATGAACTAAAAATAGTTGATCGTGCATTAATGTTGTAGCAACATTAATGGCATTGACATTGTACCAACATTAATTGCATTGATGATGTACCAACATTAATGGCATTGAATGAGTCCACTACACTGTAAGGTTACTATTTCGGTAATAAATTTAATGTAATTCAGGCACACTTTGTTTTAAATTAAATACTTATCTCAAAAGTAGAGTTTGTAGCACTGTCTGGAATTTATAGCTGGAGGATTGTTTAGCAAATAGGCACTGCTTCACAATACAATGCTTTTCTTTCAGGTAGACTATAGCTTACGAGTGCCAAGAATGTAAACAAATATAAGATTTTCAAAGGAGTACTAAAAACCTTATTTTTGAAGCAGAACATTTTTTTATCTGCATCTAATGCTAAACAACAATTTCTTTTTAATGCAGTTGTTAAAATAAACATGCCTCAGTCAGTGTATTAATGTCCGCTGTAGCAAGTGAATAAAATATTTAAAAATTAATTAGCCTACACTTTATTTAAAAAATAAATTAATAAAAAAATACATCAAAAAAGATTTAGCAGTATACATTTTGAAAGGAACAAAAATACTGTCTAGTGTATAACAAATGCATATATAAAAACAATCCACCATTTTTGCTTCAAGCCTATCACTTGACTGTCAACAACAACAAAACATGTAAACCATTTACGCATGCTTACTGTTTTCTGTGTTCACAAATGTTCATAAACACAGAAAATGTATTTTTTTTTGTCTTCACTTGAACTCGCATGGTTTGTTGTATTACTGTATTTACCTTTTGGACACTGTAAACTGAAATAAGTTAAAAATTGCTTTTAAATTCAACTTAATTATAAGCAAAAAGGTTTTCCAAACATTGGTAGCACAACGGTGAATCAGCATTACAGAATTGGCACATTAGTGATTCAGCACACATGCGTAATTTTGTGAATCGGCAGAACTCTGCATGTTAGTCAAGTCTTGACTTTCTGTAGTGCTACCACGCATCAGAATTGGCGGAAATCTATGAAGCGCTACAAGTACTTTATTATGAAGAAAAAAGAACATGTCTTTACTGAGGGCATGGAGATTTTCAATAACACTGCCAATGAGAGGTACAGTAAGCACTAACCTGTCGGCAGGTGGGTCACTCTGACTGCACTGTCTGTTGTGTTGACATGCTGACCTCCAGCTCCACTGGCTCGCTTTGTATCAATTCGTAGGTCCTTTTCTTTCAAGCACACATCTACCTACAGCAATAATAACAAACTACAATTAAAAACAATTACTTCTCTATGAAAAAAGGTGAAGTAAAACCACTTTGAAATGTTTACTGACACATGACATGTGTAATCACATCATTACTAAATACGACTTTGCCTTTCTTCATGTACGTCACGTCACCATGAGCAGGGTTTGGACATAGGACGAATTGCTTCCAGAGCATACCAACATGCCCATAGGCAAGGGGCTTCTCAGGAAACAGTAGTCAAAGCCGTTCACACATTTATGTCAGTTGTGGCATGTCTGATATCACCCCTGCGTGCGAGAGGAGCCAGCCACACAGCCCAGCGCTGCCCCTAAACTCGTAAAAGCAATGCAACCAGCATCAAAGGAAAATCGCACTTCCAGCCTCCCCCAAGAGAATGTGGCTTTCACAGCTAAGGGAAGAGCTTCAACCTGAAGATACCCGACTGGCACAGAGGGCCATCTATAAATGCAAGCACACAGCTCCGAAATGCCAGTTGAGCTTCAACCTGAAGATACCCGACTGGCACAGAGGGCCATCTATAAATGCAAGCACACAGCTCCGAAATGCCAGTTGATACTCTGCAGCTCACGCCTTCACCTTGTATGCTGCAGCTCTTTGGTTACTGCTTTCCTGAAGAGAGACCAGCAGCCATCTAAAAGTCTTCCAGATCTTCGCCCAACGACCCCCTAAAAAAGTCTTTGGCCTCCCTTACACTCACTACCACTTTGGTAGTGAACCCCGAGTTCATTCTGGACTACAGCATAGAATTAGTTAGGTTCAGTTGTTATGATAGCTACCTAGCCATATCTACCCTTGTTTAGTTTAGTCCCAGATCCCCCTTCACCTGTTTTACAGTAGTTTACATCCAATTACAGTTTATTGATAAGTAGGAGTTAGTACGTGCCACCGGGTCTATTCCTCTGAGGAATAAACATGTGATTTTACCTAGAACTGAATAGACATTTCTAGTGTCACTGCGACTTCTATCCCCATAGATGTCAAACATACTAAGGAAAAGCAGACCGCGTCTTGAAACATCTTTGCAGAAACTAGTGTAGGACTGCGGGCTCCCTTAACCGGGTGCATGTATGTTGGCAATACATACCTATTAGATGGCCACTCATACTGTGGACCAGGTATGCAAAGGTACCTGGTGCGTGCGTACGGCAGAGTCCCAACCACTAGTAACACAATCCACGAAGTGGATAGACATCCCGATCATCAAACCTACTCCATTCACCACGTTGTTATCTTCGCTGGTTGGAGCAATAGGACTGAGTCTGGGTGGCCTGCCCCCAACTGGCCACACTCATAGTTAGCGAATTCATCACCTGCTCTTAGTGTGGTAGACTGTAGTACCTCCCTGTATGCCCTTCACCCATAGGAGTAGTGCAAGGTGGAGAGATAAGAAGGCAGCTACTGCCTCTGAATCTAGCCAATTATTCGGCAGCCCAGTGCCATCTGCCCTCAGCAGTCTACCCCTACCGGACAACTGCAGAAGCCACACCTCCCAGTTCCTCCTAGGTTCCTCTTCCAGCCACCAAGACCGCCAGCAAGACGCACCCACTTGTAGTGTGTGCACGACTTGGGCTTTCAGTACCACTGGGCATCATTAGCCCTTACTTCAGGCCTATGAGAACCAGCAGTCCACTGAGGGAGACAACCAGAACCGTCACCAACCCAGGACAGGGCACTAGTTTCAGGCAGCAGCATCCGCCACGGCAGAGCTAGGAACTACCCTGGGCCACACCCACTGAAAGTAAACAAGTGCTAGTGTGTGTGTGTCTACACCAGTAGTGTGGAGAGTCGCTAATCCCACAACTGACTTTGTACCGTGCTGTAGGACCACGTACCCCAGCTACCGCAGTTGGGGACCAATAATCCAAACCTCACCCCAGTTAGTTAACCCATGCCTCTGCCTGGCATTATAGAACCCTTGTCTGACAGTGACGTTGCCATCAGTTAAACCAACAGCATGCATCAACAATTCACTGAGAGAAACACTACTGAAACAAACGTATACAAGCATAATATATATTACGTTGATGCCAAATGATGTTTTAGTAGAGCACAGTTGACATCTAGCTCCACCCTAAAAACTAGGAAGCAGCGTTCAGTAAACAGGGTGTATGCTCTACTCACTCTACCCTACAACATTATGAAGGCAATTGAAGAGAATTTATGGTAGAACATTGGTAAAAAATGTCTTTGTTTTGCTTGTCTCAAAAATGATGTAACCCTTTCCCAAGGGAAAGTGGCTCATTTGCTGGAAAACTCCAGTTATACAATGCAACACGATTATACTTGCAGGTGGCTTGTAGTTGAGAATTTAAGGTAAACAAAGTAAATTTACACATACACTTTACACTTAAATATGGCTCAGACCATTTATATTTTACATAACATTTCAAAATGTAAGTATATGTACATGCAAACTGGTTTGATTATGACACTTGCAATGAGAAACATGTTCAGGATATAGAGAGGCATTCTCAAACTGACCCTTTGAGATGTAGGTGACCTGCTAAGATGGGAAAAACAATAACACACAGAAACACAATATGGGTGGCTGCATACAAACTCAGTCCACTAAGGGACATAGCATCTGTAACAAGCATTAAGCATTTGCTCTGTATAGAAAGATTTTTCAGCAAATATTTTGTAACTTGTTTTTCGTTATTTTTATTTAAAACAGTATCTTTTAGGTTATCCATACTATCAGAAAGAGTAAGAGTGACAGTATGCAAATTCAGCCAATTAGGGCGACACATTATCTGTAACTAATGTCAAAAATGCATTTGTTGTAAATAGCAATAAACTCGCATTAACACACTGTGGCTACTCTTTCCTTCATTTAATGATTAAAATTTGGCTATATCCAATTTCACAGAAGCAACAAACTACTACAACACATACTATCTCTCAATTTATAAAACAAAACTGTATAAAAGTGATATTTACCCTAAAGACACTATATATTTGTTGTACAAATGTGACTTCTTTTTATGTTGCACTGCGGGATTACTAGGGCAGTGCTTTGCTTTTGGTTGATGAGTGAGGGGGGTGGCTGCACATGACTGTAAAACAGCTGCTACACTTACCTTAATACAGGATACATTACACTGAAAGAAGACAACTAATCCTAAGCTTCCATGTCGAAGAATGTTTAACCGGTGCACACTGGGTTCCTCACAGCAGGTGAGAAATGCAAAGCACATCCACACCAAGTCTGTGATTTGCTGCCACCTGAAAGCTGGGGGCAGGCACTATGGCGTTTCCTTGTATTGTCCATTTCATGTAAGTGGAGTAAATTTTGACAGTTCTAGAAAAGTAGTGCAGCTAGACTGTATCCTTCAACCACAGCTGTTGGTTAGTAAACAAATGTTTGAGTCTAATGACTGTTTTAATTTTTGTAATTGCTGAGTTAAGTTTGTTGGGGTTCTATTTATTTTATTTCAAAGGAAACATTGAGAAGGAGCTGGGGGGGGGGGGGGGGGGTAGTTTAACGTATTTCATGAGACGGCATTGTTATGAGGTTCTTACGAGTGTGCTGCATTTTGAGTTGCATACTGTTTTGATGAAGCGGTGGAAAATTTAGTTCAAATATAGAAATAACATTCAAATTATTATAACGTCGAAGGTTATATATATATATAACATACACGTGAACCCACACACATTTTGACCGAAGTTAAACACTCAAATTTACGATATAGGCAAATAAACCAATATTATTTTGACGCATGAGACTGTTGACTAGGAGACCACTACGTTAAGTGGAAGCGGGGTTTTTGTTGGGTGCTAAATCCGGCACACATTCTGGTGGGTTTCTTGTATACTGAGTTCCTACATGGTACTGGGACTTTTCCAGTGTAGAGAACTGGTCTGGTAGCTATCGTGTTAAGCCACGTGAGCGGATACAGACAGGCGGACACCCTAGTTAAGCACTCTGCGCTAAGGCACAATGAGTGAGTGAGTGAACAGATTTGGGTGGCTCTTAACAGAGAGGTCTTGAGAGCCAATGTGGGTGATTAAGGAGAAAATGAAGCAACACTGGAATGATAGGGCTGGGGAAACAGGAGATCTCAGAAAAAACCCACTGACAAGCCGCATAGACCAGCACGATTCCCACATGCGAAAATCCGAGTGTGACCCGGCCGGAGATCAAACCCGGTTCGCCTTGGCGGGAGGCGAGCAGGCTAACCGCTCAGCCACCGTGGCCCCTAAGGAGCGATGAGTATTGAAAGTTAGGCCTTGCTTTCTGCAGTCCCTACACGTGAGTGTTGGCTTCAGTCACATCTTCCCAATCCAGGGAACGTCCCCTCTGGCACAAAGGTGCGGTGGAAAGCAGGGATGGGTCGATACTACATTTTCTCGATACTCGATACCACTTTCGATACCAAAACGTTTTCAGGGTACTTAATACCGGAATCTTTTCTTGATACCAAATTAAAATTGTCATGAACACAAAATAACTTGGCTGAGAAAAATTGCTCATTTTACTAGTGTTGATGGACACTGAAACTATATAAAAACCCACATTACACCAAAAGTACACCAACACCATCTCCTTCGATTCTATAGAATCATATTTCCTCAGTGAAAGATGTAATCAAACTTTCAGGAAAAAGATAACTGACTCAGTACATATGTATTTTGGATTTTACAGTTTTTATTATTTTATTTTGCGACTTCAAGCAAATTACTGTAACGTTTGTTTACTAAAATGTCTGATAACTGAGAGTGAATTGAGTGACAAGCTTGGTATGGGTGTGGCTTCACTTCCTCCCCTTACATGATTGGAGAGAGGGGAACTGATTGCCTAGTAACTAGAGTGACGTCCTCGTATTATCTCTCTCTCTCTCTTGGTTGGTGGATGTCTGCTACTCTCGGGAACTCTCTGTTGTAGTTTGTCCCACACAGGCAAAAGTTGATTCCTCTTCTTACACATCTCACGAGAGGGAAAGTGGTTGCCTCAAAACTAGAGGTTAGTTTACTAAAATATTAAAACCATGGTATTGGTGAACTGCAGCACAATTAAAAGCATTTTTCAACTTCTTTTGGTTTACAGTGTCCAAAAAGTACATACAGTAATGCAACAAACGATGTAAGTAAAAAAAAAAAAAGAAACAACCACAACCACCTGTTGGTCTATATTTATACAAATACTTAATAGTGAACACAGAAAACCTGAAGCATTCATAAGGTTCTATACATGTTTTGTTGCTGTTTAAATTCAAGTGGTAGGCTTGAAACAAAAATGGTGGATTGTTTTTATATATGCATTGGTTTTGCAATAAACAAGATTAATGTTACTTGCAAGCTATCTACTCTTAAAATCTAGTTCTTTCACAAAACAAAATGTAGGCTAACTAATGATTTGTGCTCGGGTGCTTTGCTACGCATTTGGATTGGTATAAAATACTTCTTTGTGAACAGGAGTAAATATAAGTGCATGCCAAAGAATTAATTTTTAACATGAAAATGTTACAAATTAACTCGTAAATACAATAGAACAATATTTTACAATGATTCTGAAGGGAACACATTCTGTGTTCACTTTAAAGGACCGACTGAGGTGGCGCAGTGGTCACACACTGGACTCGCATTCGGGAGGACCTGTGTTCGATTCCCTCTTCCCTGTGCAACTTGCACAGTTTCTAATTACCTCGCTGTTGACGTAAGCCCAATTACCTACCTACCTACCTACCACTTTATAGGGTAAAACTTTGTGTCAACACATGTCTTCAAATAATATATATATATATAACAGATATACCAAATAACATGTGCAGAATTTTTTATATTCTTATTAACATGTGGGAAAGCTTTTTATAACTTAAAAATTTACTAAAAATTTTTTGATATAAGCCTAAGTTAAACTGAAATACATTGAACCTGTATAGATAATTTTTCAAGGGTCCAAAATAAAAACCTGATGTATGTTAATAAGCAATGCATACAGACTTAATAATCTGACGCGTGCCACTTCTACACCTATTATAATACGACTCCGACATCACATAACCAGGAGTACTGCTTCCATCGCTACAGACATAACACGTTGCCTACCCCTGCAGGCAATGGGAACTTCTGTGTTTCTCCTTCTCACCTGGAAGGCACACATCTCGACAAGCACACCCAACCCCTCCCCCCCCCCCTTTTCGACGGCTTGACGCCAACAAACTGCTTAGACCTCAGGCCCAGCCAAGCAGACCTGATGAGGCACAAAGCCAGAACCACTGACGAGATAATTCTCACACCACCCAGGGCCAGGGACGTCACGTCTCCCCCGCTTCCCACGCTGACAGCCTACAAGCTACCACTGGCCGCAGCCGAGCTCTGGAGTCATGCTTTCGCATCTCTTGCACCGCCCACAGCACTATTAGTGCTCTAGAGAAGTTCGAAGCCTACAAGTACGCCTTCACGGCAACCAACTACGTACGCCGACAATCAGTCAACCCGGCGACATACTAACACGAATTTCTTCTTTTAACTTCACTTGTCTCCTCTAGACACCTTTAATTAGTAGTTTAGCTGTAACTCTTATTTTTGTCTAGAATCAGCTTTTCCTGTTTATTTAGAACCAGGTCACCTACACCTGGAACCATGCAGTTATCTTCAGCTGTCCTCGACTTGGTAGGAGGTAGCACAGGTCTCGTGTCAATTGAACTTTCAATAATCACACGTTGCTTTCCTACTTTCATTTTAGGGTATATATCTGTATTCACAGTTGGAGGTAGATTACATTGTGCATTGCCAACAAAATCCGAGGGAAGTTATTAAACCGAATGAAGGCATACACATTAGATTGGTACCTGTTTCTTCCCTTCAAACACATAGCACTATTAGTGCTCATGGGGAAGAAACAGTAATGCCCTAACCACTAACAAAACCTCACCACACCAGGAAACACAACACACTCGGGTTGCTTCGCACCACTTGCACTATTAGTGCGCGGTGACTGTCACCTGCAGTGCTGTCGGGTATTCTGGGTGGACGCACAACCAGTAGAGGCTTGGCGCGACTCCGGCTCAACGTCCCTGATCAGTCCGCCTACGGTGGGGGATCAGTGGGTACTCTTATTGAGCTGGCCGTCAAGTCATTATTGGGGTACACTCTTAGTATTTCCATTTCAGTGCACTATGTGATTTATAGAACTGTTGCCTGGCCAAGGATAGTATCCCTCTATCCTACGCAGAATAGAAAGGCGGAACGGGTCCATGCCGCCGAACTCAGACATCAAGCAGTCGTGCCTACACCGGTAATATTAATTGAGTTGCCACTGTGTGTTCATATCAGCTACAAGTATCACCCTGTTGTCTATGACTTCTTAACCAGAGTGGAAGTTCACCTAGGTTAGGACGTGGTCTTCCGGACGAAAGAAGCACGACTTTGGAACATTCGTGCACGCATTCACCCCATTGAAGACTAAACTTACCTCAACTACTTAACTAGAGATGAGAGTGTATCATAACTTGCCAACATCCTCACCTCATCCCCGCTACCTAAGTCGCTTTTGGTCTAGCGAGTAAAATCTGTAACTACGGTGTCCAGTCAGTCTAATTGGACACGCATCACATCATTGATACTTCAAAAATCTGGTTTGCTGGTGTGTGTGGGTGCAAAAGTCACAGAAAATACATCACCTGCTGGCGGACATTTTCAGTATACGCAGTCACACAATGGTTTCTACCCCCAACTGTGATGTCAAGCATGATGTCTTTGTTCACAGAACGAGTGAAAGAGAGAAGGGGAGAGAGATAGAGAGAGTGAGAAAAAAAGAGATTAGAATGGCCAAGCGTGGAGGTGAAAACAATACCTCCCTCCCATTGCTTTTTCCACTCTGACCGTAGTCAGTGTCAAGCTGGTAGATTATTATATCAGCAGGGTGGAGCTTGGGATAAAAACTACAAACTGTGTTTGAAAAACAATAGAAGTTGAGCATATTTTAAACCGAGGCGCTTGGTTACGACAGAAAACTGTCAACATCGGCAAATTCTGTAGAAGCAGATATAGGGGCCTGACTCCGCACAGCTCTACCACCACTCCAAGTGGGAATGTAAATTATTCTAAATTTTCACATAAGATATCCAAAGTTCGACTGCAAATAATTTGCAAATTACTACTCGTAACTATTTGAATTTTCAAATATTTGCACACCCCTAGTAAATACTATTATCACAATATTAAATTCAATACTTTCGGATATTCTCATGCGATACTCGATACTATAAAGTATCAAGGGAATTGAGGTATCGCAGCATCGAGGATCTTATCCCTAGTAGAAAGGACAAACACTGATCTGACAAGGTGGTCTGATAACTGTATACCTGTGATGGGGCTCCGCCGATCTAACTACCAGAATATGTCAAAAGACTGGCCATAGCTAGTGCTTGTGGGTATAGCAAAGCATGTATTGGCTCGATTGAGTATTGTTCATGAGATCATCTGCGATTTTTCAAGGGTGAGGTCAACTGGGATAGCTGCAATGTCTACAGGAACATGGTACTCAAGGATTGGTTTCAACTCAATGTTTATTCTGTGTAACTAGAAGTAAACAAGTGGTGATGCACACCCTCCTGCGCTTATCAACAGCTCACGGGAAGCTGAACTACGCAAGACAGGTAGAGGCGACCTGCTTCTAAGCTAAACGGGATGGGGTAGTACAGTGTTGTGAAAAAAACTGAAAACTATAACTGACTCCCTAACGAATTGTTGGGCAAAAGGGGCCGCAGTGTCTAGTGTGGATATACACGTGCTGTTTGATGGGTTGTCACGATGCTTGGATTACTAAGCAGGATGTTATAGGGTAGGTCTCAACAATGGAACTTAAGGAAAAGTTTTCCGTCTGGCACAAAGGTGTGGTGAAGGAAGGAAGATATAGTGAGGAATGAAGCTGGTGAGATCTTCGGCCGCTTGTACGATGAAGACTGTCAGGCTGGTCAGTTCTGGCAGTGTGTGTGGCGGAAGACTGAAGACTGCTCCTGAGTCGAATTTTTGACTCTGCCATGCAGCTGCCTCTGCGTTTATTGGCTGGCGTATTGCAAGCAAGGGGTGGCGAAAAGCATAGCTCTCTGATGTGAGATCCCTGGCCCACTGGGAGAATAATAGAAGACAAAGGACAAAACATACTAGTGGTGCCATCTAGCGGTGGTTGGTAATACTCGTTGCCTTGAGGTGCTTAGCTTCAGTGGGCTGGTGAGTAATACAATCTCCGCTGGCTGGAACATCCATTCTTTCCTGGCAGACAGTGCAATCTTCTGACGTCTCGTGGCCAATGGTAATGCAAACTCCATAGAAATCAGATGCACTGCGGGCTGTGCTATTGAGCTTAAGTCTAAGTACCATTGTTGAAATGAGTCATGTGTCAATTTACACACTACAAAATGATGAAAGTGTTGCTCTTTCATGCCACATAAATTTCAATAATTAAATTAACGGATTACAAATTCATTAATTACAAAGTATGCAAACTTATTGTTTGTAATAATTCGCAACCTCTTGAACACATGATTTTCTATGGAAATCCTTGTAAGTTTACGTCACTAAAATCACGTTTGTTCATCACTAGCATTAAATAATTTATTTGCATAATCAATCAGTAAAATTAACATTGCACACGTTGCCTGAAACCAACAAACTTCAACTTAGAAACTCAGAGCAAGTAAAGTAGAGAGGCAACACTTCAATGTATTATGTCGAACACTTATTTTGAGATTCGAAATGTAAACACGTAGCAGTTACATAGCCAACATAAGAACAATAGTCAATATACATCAACACAAATGAAAAGCTACAAATACAAATCTAGGGAACCCATGTTTCGGTAATCCCATTTGACTTTCAAGTTTATTTTTCCTCTTAGGAAAGTGGTATACATTATTTTGGGGGTTGATTTCCTTCCAAGACTTTCTAAAATTAGGCACTGAAAACTAGCGATCCTTATTTTTTTTTTTAGATGCATTTGCATTTTAAATGTCCTTTTAAATTACTTGTGACATTTGTTTGACTGACAGCGACGTATTGTGCCGCTCAGAGGCAAGGGGTTAACTGTGGTGAAGTTTCACTTATTGGCTGCAGTATTGGTTTGGGTGCGTGGCGCTGCGACATGGTACAAAGTCAAGAGTGGATTTAGTGGTTCCTACACTGTTGGTGTAGACAAAATCACTTGTTTACCTGCACAAAGGCTGTGGCCCAGGATAGCTGCTGGCTCTGCCACTGCTGCTTCTGCTGGCTGGAACTAGTGCCCTGTTCTTGGGCAGAGGTGGTGCTACGGCTGGCGGTACTGGTTGGTCCCCTCGGTGGGCTGCTTGTCTTCGTAGGTCTGAAGCATGGGTTGGTGATGCCCAGTGGTACTCGAAGCACCAGTCGTATACACACTACAATCTGGTGTGGCTCGCAGATGGCCTTGTGGGGTGGCTGCAAGAGGGAGCTAGGAGGAACTGGGAAGAGAGACCTTGCCAGTTGTCTGGAATCTTGAGCTAGTTCCCGTAAGAATAGACTTGGCTAGGTTCAGAGGAAGTAGCTGCCCTCTTAGCTCTCCACATTGCACCACTTCTATGGGTGAATGGCATATGGGTAGGTACAACGGTCTACCACCTAAGGAAGAGCAGGCGATAAATTCCCTATCTATGAATGCAACCAGTTGGGACTAAGCCACCACACTCAGGGCTCTGCCGTGTGGGCGCACTAGGTAGCTTTGCGTACTTAGTCCACAGTATGGGTGGCCGTCTAATAGAAGTGTTTTGCGACGTACGTGCGCCAGATTAAGGGAACACTCAGACCTACAGTAGTTTCAGTAAAAATGGGTTTTTAAGACATGGTCTTTCCTTTTTGTTAGTAGGTTTGACGTCTACTGGGATGGAAGTCGTAATCACCCTAGAAATAAGTACTCGGGGATAGGTAATATCATGTGATTATTCCCCAGAGGAATAGACAAGGTGTCCGTACTACCTCCTAGCTATCAATGAACTGTAACAGAACTAAACTACGGTAAACCAGGTGAAGGGGACCTGGGCTAAGCTAAACCAGCGCAGATATGGTGGTGTCCAGAAGGAACTCGGGGTTCACTACCAAAGTGATAGTGAGTGTAAAGGGGAAAGGAGTTGAAGACTTCTCTGGAATAGCTGGGCGAAGGTCTGGAAGATGTCTAGTGTCTAGAAGGTAGCGGTGGTCCTTCATGAGGAAAGCGGTAAGCAGAGAGCTCCAACACACAAGGTGGTGGAGCGAGCTGCTGAGTATCAACTAGCATTTCGTAGCTGTGTGCTTGTTTATATAGACGGCCGACTGCAGGTCCTTCAACTCACTTCAGGCTGGTGCTCCTCCTTTAATTGTGAGGGCCAATTCTCTCGGGAGAGATTGGAAGAGTAGTTTCCCTAATATGCAGACTGCATCACTACCGCAAGCTTTAGGGCAACATTGGGATGCTTGGCTGGCTTCTATCACACACGGGAGTGATTACAGTACACGCATCATCTCACATAAAAGTGTAGACGGCCTTGACTGCTCTGTCCTTGGATGCCCCTTGTCTAGGGGCGTGCTGATGGGTTCTGGAAGCAAGTCTTCCTGGGTTCAAATCCCGCTCAGGGTGAAGTTATGTGAACATGAGGCAAAGTATTATTTAGTAATTATGTCGGAACACAATACGTGTCATAACAAAGCAAATTGAAAATAAACTATCTTATCTTGGTAAACATATCACAGTGCAAGTCACAAAGCATCAAGTGGGACAGGGCAGATACAACCATGGTATGTGTGAGCTCAGGCTGGGAGCACATCTCAGTGAACTGCCTGGCTCCTGGTGTGAGCAACAGTATTTCAAGGGTCCTGAATGCATAGAGAGCGAGGGGCACTATGAGAAGGCTGGATTGAGGGGGTAACCACCATTATGCATAGCCAAGATTTACCTTCGGCAGTACCTGCCTTGTCTACTCACTCTCCGCTGAGGGCGTGGGTCTATATTTTCACACAGGAACATCAAGGTAGGTGGATTACCAGCTTCCAGATGACAAACTAACAGTGTGGCTCGTCGTATATCCTTCTTACAAAAGTGGGTATGGAATGTGGGGGCACTTGGTGTCACAGTAAGCCTAGTATGGTCAAACAACTGCCTACATTGCATGTCAACTTGCAATGGACAGTTTTCTATAGAAAATTTAACTCAACTAATATTATGTATTTGTGATTAGATACATTTAAAGCTACATTATATTTTCTATACTCTGAAGAATATGCTTGCAGTATGTAACATACTGTTTTTGTATTCTATATTCCAACACACTACTTAAGCAATCTATGAAAAATGCAAGGGTATGGGGAGTGATGCTAAGAGTAATGATAAAGTAGCATCTCTTAAAAATACAAAAAGGCCTTTTTTTCCTTTGTTAAATACTGAATTTAAGAAACTAGTATACTTAGCAACTATTTTGTCATTTGTGAACACAGTGGTGGCTACAGGTCAGAATATGTACTTCAATTCTGCAGTTTACCACAGTTCTGCAATGTATATAACATGTCCACAACACAACACAATTCAATTAGTGGGTAGTACCAAGAAACAATAAATTGAGCATTTTATAACAACACAGTTTGAATCACAATGTTTTAAAATGGAGGTTAGCTATGGTAGCACAATTAGAACAAGCAAGAGCAGAGTTTGAAGACAAGAACAGAGAAGATGGCAGTGGTCACCTCAGCAGGCTGGGGCAGAGTTGCCACAGTCACTGTACTAGTGTGTACGCGACCAGACTTCTCAGTGGTGGGTATCCTCTGGACACGGTGCACTCCCGCCTCGTGTCTGAGGTGTTGATACACCTGGTCCCCTTGCACCAGCAGGCTGGCATGCCGCAGCCCTCCTAACAACCCAATGCATGGTCTCATTAATATTATCACTCATTATAGTATTAGTCATAAGAACAGTCCAAGGTGCTGTACAACACCATCAGAGTAGTTGCTGGATGTGAATGCCACATACATAATATTGTGCAGCAACAAATATATGAGGGCAGATAATTAAGAAAGGTTCCCTATTGTGCTATGAGGTGCAGGTGTACATTATGCAGAAATGAAATTAATGTTCAACAGCACACTTTTCATACTTTACTACATGGTCCCCTCGAGAATTTAAGCACCTAAACCAGCATCGCATAAGCTTGGAAGTTTTCTTATATACATAAATCCGAACTCCGTTGTTCCAACCAATCTTGGACAGCATCCCGCACTCTTCCATATTTCTGAAATTGCCTTCCACTAAGAAGTGTCCTTAGTATTTCAAACAAATGGAAATCAGATCAGACCAAATTGAAATAGTATGGAAGATGTTACATAATGTTGCTGTCAAAGAACTGCAAAGTTCCTGTGGTGCCCATTCAATGTGAGGAGGCATGGCATTATTGTGAAGATTAGACATGCTGGCCTCTTCCTGTAAACTGCCATCCCCATGTTGCAAACATTCAAGGTAAAGCAGACCTTGTGCATCCAAGACGAAAATGGCCACTGTACTACCACCATCACCATTGCTTCGACCTTCTTTCTTGGAGGAGTCGTCACATGCTTACATTCTGTCAAAGATTGTTTGCTTTCAGGCATTTAATGGCTCATCATTGACATTTTGTTGTTAATTCATAAATATGATTATTGAAATACAAATGCAGTTGTTAAAAAGTGTCACAATCAGCCAAATTTGCTGTTAAGTCGCCCTTTGTTTATAATACTTATTATTCTATAGTGATCAATGTTGCATCTTTTCTGAACAGATTGCTGCAGTAAAACCTATAGTCACCACGTAACATTCTGAGGAAATAGATCACACACAAAGCTAGTTATACTGTTTTTCATTGCAGTTGAAATGCTTCCTTACAGCTGGATGTTACCTTTGACACGTTCAAAATTTCTTACTCGGAAGGCCTCAATAAAAAGCAGTTGTTTTAATAAACTGGAAAAATGAGCATTGTGTTACTTTTTGGCAGCCAATGTGTGCTTTTTTGCAACAAGAGACTGGGTTCATGAACAATGTGATAAATAATGCCATACAAAAGGCCAATCAGTAGTATTGTTATGTATTGTCTATCACTCAATTATTTTGAATAAGTCAGTACTGACTGTATTGACTGCAAAACTCACCATTAACATTCATTCTTCCACCTGTCAGCTTTCTGCTTCATTCTGTTATATGCTGCGCTGCACACTAATGGTCCACTCATCATAAACCTACGCCAGTTGCCCTGCCGAGTTCAAAAGCACACTATGTTTAGAACATTAAAACAGAATAAAAAATTGAATTACAGGGTGGGACAACACTCAAAGTTGTGTTACCATTAGACTAGTCACTTCAAGATCCTGAGTTATACTGCTGAACTGCACTGCATTATGAGCAGTAAGTATACATACGAGAAACAAATTCTCCTAGCATGAAAGGAGTTATCACTACAAGAACATTACTTATCCGTAGCTGCACCCTTATACACCCTTGTTTGTTCAGTTGATTATCTCTCAGCATATTATTTTTAAAAACAACTGATGTATCACAAAAGAAATTAAGTGAAGTTTTCCCAACAATATTTCAAAATATCTTATTACTGCAGAATAATGTGTAAAGGTACATAGAGGAACAAGTGTCTGCCTCCTTTGTGTTTATACTTTATTGTATTTTACATCTATTTTCTCATTTACTGCTTGTACAGTAAAAATGTAGAATTTTTTACAATTATCTTTTTTCCAAATGCTATTTTATTTAAGTATATTTTAAAAAGTTGTAATGTGGTTTTTATTCATTCAACACCTGCAAAGCAACCAGACAAATTTCACTGTAATGAAAAAAGAATAATTTAACAAAACTTTTCACTGTATACTACTATAAATGTGATTTGAAAATTATTCATACAAAAATGAGATAAATGTGTTTTTTTCACTTTGAAAGTAATAAGTTAGATAAATTAATAACTTGATAAACAATGCTACCAATACTATACGTTATAACTATCATAAATCAGTTACATCCATAATTACACAATTTTTTCCCAAATAAATAACAAACAAAAATCATAATTTAATGCTATTCTACTGATGTGTGACAGGCTGAAGGACTAAGGTGTGCCTGCATTTACAAATTCTATGGTTGTGTCAAGTTCGACACACAGGCATGGGGGAGCAGACTCTAGTGAGGTAGGTTGGCACAATCTGGCGCTTGGCCTTAACTTTTCCCTTGAATAGGGTCAGGCAGGTAGACCGTTGACAAAATATAAAATCTACCTGGGCTAGGTTCAGCCTACGGCTGGCTGGCGCAACTGGACCGCTGACTTACCTTGGATGCACCTTACTGGCGTCTGTCAAGCACTCGTCTGTGGAGGTACTCTGTTCGATCTCCTGACTGAGCTGGCTAACTGCATTGATGTCCGCTGGGTGGCTCCGACGGGTCGCTGGCTCTGGAGAGTAAGGCAGGTTCCGGCTGCTGTCGGCATCTGGTGGAGGTGGACCAGCATCATTCGCCGGTTCCATGCCTAGTGCGAGAGGCAAGCTCAGCCAGCAGTACTGGATGACTGAATGGGCAGCTCCGAGGGTTCTCACCAAGGGACTAAACAAATTAAGGGGGAGGACTGTGAGGTGAGGTATTGACAGTTGATGGGCAACTTGAGCATGTTTCCAAGGGGGTTAAGCAGCTGAAGGCTGCGGAAGGGTCCTTATGTAGTAACAGTTTCTCAGCAGGACAGCAACTACTCTTCTGTCACTCCACTTAATTCCCCTTCTGTAAGTGAATACATTTACGAGGGATAGGTTCTACCAGTTCACTTCTGCACTGGGGTAGTAGGCAATGTTACTCTAGGTAAGTGTAAACCAGAAATTGCAGATCAATCCTTGTCAGGCCTGGCACTCCTGGTGGGTTTATACATGGTGGATGGAATGGGTTAACTTACAATAGTGATCTAGCCTCTTCGTTGTGTCTCATGCTGGTGGTTACGGCTCTAGAGTATGTGCGCACCACATACCTTTGCGTACCTGATCCACAGTGTGGATGGCCGTTGAATCAGTTGTGTTTGATGATGTATGTTACGTCATTAGGGGACAGGCTGCAGTCCTACTCTAGAGCTGGAAATCTATTTTACAAGCTCCGGTTCGCTGCCGTTGCTTTGCTGGCTGGCTACCAGGAAGAACTACAAACGGTTTAGACTGTTGATGTGTTTTAGTCCATCCATAATATAATACTGTGACATACTCTCATGCTTAGAATCAACACACTCAATAACTTACACAAGGGGAATAAAACAGAAAGATAGGTGAAGGGACCTTGTCGGCTTGAAGAGCAAGAGCAACAATTAGGTAGCCATTAAAACAACTTGGACTGTAACAAACTGGGTTGTCCTGAAGGGGGAGATGGAGTGGTGTGTGTTGACGGAAATGTCAAGGGAGAGAAATGTTGACTCTTCGAGGCTGCAGTTGTTGGTCACTGGATATCATTTAGACAATTCCTCTAGAGGAGGAAGAGACAGCAGAGAGTCTTAGTACAACTGGTGATAAGGCAAGCTGCTGCGTTAAGACTCGGAAGTTTCCTCACATGGAGAAAAAAGAGCAGACAGCCTTGGTATTACTTGTGCCAAGGCGAGCTTCTGAGACAGACTGCCATTCTGCAGTAATGCGAGGCCTTTTATACAACTGGTCGGGGTGTCTTGGGTCCCTTTGGCTGTCGTGCGACTGAGGTGGGGTAGCCCCTCCCTTCATGGGTGGTGCAGCATTAGCTGCATTGAAGGCTGGAAACAAGGTAGTTTACTTGTGTGCAGGTGGTATGCACTGCCCGCTTAGGGCAATTCACGAGTTGCCGATTGGTATTCCTTCTCACAGGAATTTGCTAGGTGGAGGCCAATTTGCATTACTATTCTTCTTGACGTGTTCTGCTCTCCAGGCGTCAGCCATGTCTAAGGAGGTGGAATCCTGGCCTTGGTGGTGGCCAGTCAGTGTTTGTACCGTGTCTGTGGCATGTGGCACACATGTAATGATATGGTGTCGAAAGAAAATTAATTGTGCAACTACATGTCATGCGTCTATCCCCCCCCTCCCCCCCGGCCCTTCTCATGCGATGTAGAATCATCACATTGAATTCTAGTAGTTGGGTGATGTCACCTGAAGTTTGGCTGTGTTTGCTTCTATCTAGGCCGCTCATCTGTGCATTCTCTGCATGATGCTGGAGCAGGCTGGTTTTCCTGAATGCTATGTCTCCCACACGGACGGATAACTTGGCAGGTGGCATGCTAACAGTTTTGGCCCTCTGGAGAGTTGTGTTGCGTGGAGAGGTAACCGGGATTTCGGTTGAGTGTCTGCACCATTCAGGGAAACTGTATCTATGTGACATTCACAAGAAACAGCTGGAGGCTGTGGTTATACAGAGAGGTTTCACAGGTTGTCCTGAAAAGTAAAAGTGACAGGCATTCACGTAATTATCACCGAGGTAAGTACGGTGACTACTATTCGAAACTCACATGGGTGTATGCAGCTTTTAATTCTACCTCCTTTGGTACTAAAGGTGTGTTATGAAAGTGACTTTTCTCTGTAGTCTCCTACTGGCCGTAGAGTTGATTTATTTACGTGTGACAAGTTTGATTCACAAGGTCTTCCGTTCCTTGTGTCCCTGAGGTTACAAATTAATCTAACACTATGTGAGTTACATTAAAATACTATATACAACTTACATACTTAAAATACATATGGGTTACGTACAGCTAAAAAAAAATATAGCACTCATAAATAATACATAACCCCTCTCAGAATATTTACAATTCTTCACTCAATTTCTAAGACAGTATTTGTTAGGCAGGCTTCCACGTGTTCCTAGTTCTTCCTTAGCTATGCAGAGATGTGTTTTTTTTCCCCTTGGGGAGAGTTCAAGGATACACCGTGGGTCCTGAGTTTGCCGTCTCAGTAGGTAGGCATATATTACAAAGGTAATTGGTAGCACTGTTCCACACTTAATTGCATAAAAATGTTCAATGTCTGTTTATTTTCATTGGCTCTTACAGCTTAGTTTCTTTACCTACTTATAATGTTTATTTCATCACGGCCTTGACCTATATACCATACTAATCATTTTAATTATTTACATGTCACTGTCACTAAAGCCAAAAAAATTATTCTGTTTCTTTTCTTTACATTATACTTTACTTATTCTGGTTTCTGGAGACAACACTGGCTCTGCAACCACTCAGGACAGCATGCCATGGATATAGACACACAAAGTTCCGAGTAGGTCGCCACATGGTTTCACAATACCAGCCGGCTTGAACTTGAAGGGCCGTGCAGCAGGCTTGCAGTGGCTGCACCTGTCTCAGGGTTGGACCAGCAGGAAGCAGGGTTCAGCATTGCCCTCTACTGGTGCAGACTATTCTGTCTGGTGTTTTGGCTTGGCCAGCAGCATCACATTGCCGTCTGGCACAGCATCACAGCTGGGCTTGTCCTTTGGGGTGTTGGGTGTAGTCTTAGGCAGGGTGGCACTCTCTGCATCTACTGCAGGTGTGGTCTCATCCATCTGGGGTTCAGGCTTGACCCGCAGCATCGGTGTGCCACCCGGCACTGCGTCACAGCTGGGCTCATCCCTCGGGTGCTGGCAGTCGGGGGCAAGGATTCAATGGTGAATCCTGCCTTGACATTGGGTGTGAACTAATCTTCAGGGTTCTGGATTGGCCCATTACGCCACGTTGCCGTCTGGCACAGACTCACAACTAGGCTCATCCTTCTCCTCTGGGTGTAATCTCGTAGAAGGGAGCAGGATAGGGCATCACTTCGCTGGGTGTACCCGGAAGGGGTGGAGGTAATTGAGCGAGAAGAGGCATATTGCAATAAGGGTTGGTACACCCTTGAAGGTGTAATGCTCCTTTGTGGCCTTTGCTCTATTTCCCTTTCTTCCTTGATTGTGGTTCTCTGGATCCCATGTTTGGGACTGGCTCGTGTTCTCTGCGGTCTGGGTTCAGGCTCTTGGAAGAAGGTTGGTCCTCTTCATCTGCCCAAATCCTTAGAGGGGCCTTCATAGGGTTTGGGTCTCTCGACACCTGGAGGCAAGGCCTCGTTTGTCCCCTAGTTGCTTTTCGCAACCAATCATTCTCATTTTCAGCTCAGTACACATTCATATTAAAGGTCCTTACCCCTGTCCAGGGTTTCGGGTATTTCTATTCTGTATACGTCTCCTGGGCTGCCTGGGCCCACTGGTTGTGGGCTAATGCTTCCAATCAGATGGTTTTGGGTTGTGGGAGAGTGGTTGGCTCATGTTCCCATTGCCAGTCACCAGGTTGTCTATCATCTGGCCCAGGATTAAGTTGACTGGGTGAGGTTATAACAAGTTTATACCTTGTTGTTCCTGTGAACAGGATGTCAGGTATGTGGGTGTCATAGTGTCAAAGGTCTTCCCTTACTTGCAGCCAGGGGTTTTCCTTCCGTTCCTGAATGCCCCTCTCCGTGGGATTGGCCTGTGGATGATAGGAAGGGGAGGTGGTTAGTCCAGGTTTCTACTACTCCCAATTGGCTGCAAGCATTTTGCCTTTTGCAACTGATTTCCAGTGAATTGGATCCCACTGTCAATCAAAATCACCTGGGGGTATTTTCAATGGAAGAAGGTTTCAACCCAACTTGAGAAATGGTCTGTCACCATTACAAGATAACGATTGTCCTTGGTGCTCCAGGGGTACGGGCCCATGAAGTCTGCTGCTGGGGGTGTCATGGCCTTCCTACTTGCTTCGGTACGGGGTAGGCCTTGTGTCACAGCATGTGACGTACTGCTAGACATCTTGGCTCATACCATCCCAGATATACTGCTCCCCAAAGACACGCGGGTTTTCCTTGATACCTGGGTGTCCAGTCTGGTGGTGGTCATGGTGGTACTGGCAAATATTGGCTCATACCTCTGTTGGTATCTTCCAGGGTGCCCCTGGGTTTCTGTTTCTTGCTCACAGTATTTCACCACGGATTTCGTACCTCTGTGAACATCCCTACAGCAGGTGTTGGATGTCTGGGTCCTGTTAATAGTGACCCAGACGTTTATCGGACTGACCTGTAGCTACCTGAGGTGTATGCACGCTTCCGGGCTGTGCGGTGAAGCTGGGGAAGGGGTTATCCACTTCCAATGCTCTTCTTTCAGGAGAAAGCATCGGGCAGGACGTTTAGTTGTCCAGGGCAGTGCTTCCCAAGCTGCCGTCACATCTACAGCCACAAACAGCCTTCAAACACTTCGCAGGTGAAGGAGGCGGAAGCACCATCAGCACCTTCCCCCAGCCTGTCGTTACACCACCGAGCCAAGAATCAAGGTCGTTCCAGCTTCCATGAAGCCAATTCTTGTCCCAGAGAAGATACCACCAACAATTAGGACTGTCATGCAACGAAGACCCTGACACCTCACCCCAATCTTCTACAAAGAAGGAAGATCCAATCAGTACAGTCGGGGATGAGAGGCCCATTCTGCCTCTCGCTCAACCTATTACTGATGAACCTAGGACGTCCAGCAACGCTGACCCCGACGCCCGACAACCTCCTCTTCTCAGAGAGGAACCTATTCCCATTCACACGAGAGCCGCCAAGGTCAAAGGGTCATCCCACCCTCTGGCTACCAATCTGGACGAGACCGTCAATGTCCAGCAAATCCCAGCTCGCTGAGAAAGAACTTTAGCAGTCAAGGTGGAGGGCAGTACTCTGCCAGTCCCTCGCACTGCCTCAGCAGAGAAACTTCCTATCCCATGGGTAGGAACCTGTGCAGTCGAGGTGGAGGGCTTTACCATGCCACTCCCTCGCATTGTCTCATCGTCCTTAGTACGTGATCAGTCCTCCCCAATGGTTGCAGCTGAAGATGATGCCTCAGCACCATGTGCTGAACCCCGAAGATTGATGCCCCGTAGTGCCGCCAAAGCAGCAGCAGTGCCAGGCCGGTATAAGGGGTCATCATGGAGACCCACGTCTCGTTTCATGTGGCCATATCCAGCCCATGCAGCACTAAGGTCTAGGGGAAGACCAATGAAGAACAAGACAGCCAAGTAAGTAAAGTGCTCAATAACTTGAGATGTCAAAAAGGTAGTCGTAATTAAGCTACCACTCCAGTGACAATCAGGGTTCATTATAGACCTGAAGTAGTAGTGAATTAAATAGCCACCAGTTCAAAGAGAGTGAGATTAGCTTCTAGACACTCACATAAGTGCTATTTTCAACCAGTAATAAACCCGTAGGTAACATACACAGCCATTACTAAGCTGAGATAGGCAAGGAACCGATCAAAATTATACGCGATAATTATTCAAACACTCACCATAGTGATAAAGAATAATAAAACTCATTTTAACAGCAGTCATTAAGCTGTAGTACACCCCAGTGAAATAGACAGACACTTTGCTCTCACCAGCGTGAGGTTACATAATTAGTGGCAGACAGCCCACTCTTAATTATGTATCACGTATAGACACACTCCACAGTGCCCGTGACTACATGAAGAAATGACTTCACCTTGTACATAGTAGTAATAGTGACAAAGAAATGCTCTCTCTCAAAGGAGAGATAGTTAGATTAGATATTTTAATCAATTATTTGATGTGTAGGTACACTATTAAATATGCCTATGAGCTTTACAGTGTCATATGTGAAGATATATGATTCTGAGGGATCACAACAAAAGATTGGGTATACAAGCATCCACAAAGATTTCCCATTAAAATTTTTTTTTTTTTTTTTTCATTCCCCATTAATCTTCATATAGTGTTGTGTATGGCATGATTGTAGTTTTCAATTTTCTGAGTGTTTTGCTTATTCTGAATTACATATTAAGTATAGGCCGTTCACAATAAAGTGAGCATGTTTGAAAGCCTTGCTAAAATTTTACTTTCTTGCTCATTATGTATCCTTCCACCACATGTAAAAAAACATTGCCATGTGATTGCCACATAATAATAAACTTAATGTTTACATTTTAGGACTGCTAAATGTAACACGTATATTATATAAAAAACATGAAACTATGATGTATATAACACATGATATATAATGTATATAACACATGATATATAATGTATATAACACATGATATATAATGTATATAACACATGATATATAATGTATATAACACTATAACACATATATGTGTGTATATATATATATATACACACACACACACACACATGCATATATGTGTATAATATCAAGTAAAATATACAATATATATAAAATACGTATACGTAACATATAATTGTTTGGGTCATCTCACTGCTTCGATAGACAAAAACTTTGCACAACAAACTATTGAAAAATTAACGCTCTAGCGATGAAGATATGGAAACTGTGAAAAAACAAACAGTAAACTTTGGTGGTGAACAAGAACCAACACGACATGTTGAAAAAGGACACACATTAGTTAAGCCGAAAAATAATTTGGAAGGGCAGCTAAAACCAGATTTTGAAATAGACTGTGCTAGTATACTGCACACCCAAGGTACAACACTACTTCTCACACAAATTGCCAAACATTTAAAAACTGTACCGCAAACTTAATGATTCCCATGACTCACCGTTTAGTGCCCCATCGCTCTATAGCGTGACAAGTAAAATGTCAGCTCTAAAACATGGTAGCTGTGTTTGGCCTCAGCTGACTGAAATTAGGTGCAACTAAGCAACCAGGAAAAAAACATACATCCTGCAGGCATAAGGTAGCGGCGTAACGTAGCAGATGTCTGAAAAGTATAAAGTAGACAGAGCAAGCCCGTGCAAGGACTTAAATAAAAAATTACAAATCAAAAAATAATTACGCATGGAGGGGAAAGGGGAAGGCAAGGAAAGACAAGGGGATCTGAGCCAAGCAAAAAGTACACCAATGCACAGAAGTAGATGGTGCTAATAAACTTAACGTGACTGCGCAAATGTGGCAGTATATAAAATATGTAATATATAAAAAATATATATATAAAATATGTGTATGTATATGTACATTTTAAGGATAGTTTTATATGCACCTTTATAAACGGAGATAAATATATTTCAACATAGGTCTATAAAGTATATATAAAACAAAAATAATTTACACTAAAAATATAAACATAACAAATGCAATTGTGTATATGTACATATTGTTTTTTTTTTTTTTGACATAGTTACTCTGTGTTCGTACCGTTCTGAGACCCTCCAAAAAAGAACTGAACATTTATACTGTGAATTGAAGTGATTAAAAGATATACCAGGCTTGTAACTGACACCACCTTAATTTGTACAAAATAATTCTAAACATAATGTATATTATTTATAGCTAAGTGAAATGTCGATCCGTAATGGCCACATTTCCGGTTTCTCTTGTGGCCCAAATGGGTGCAACATTTAGTTTTTTTCAAACCCACACAGACCTCAAGAAAACAATTTTACAGGTTAAGTGCATGGAATCTCATCTTTGTTGTGGTTCCTTCATTGCAGTGATTGTAGCAAAACTGAAAACTTATATGAGAAAAGTATTTCAAGAAAATTACTATACTTACAAAAATGGTTAATGTGTGCACACACAAAAATAAAATAAAAGTCTTATTATTAATGTACAACCAATAAATATCCACAAACGACAGCAAAATGATAATGTAAAGGACAAATTATAAAAGTAATAGTTACAGGCAAGTTACTGTGCATAACGATAAGCACTTGGTTTAACTTTCCTTGTTACTATAGCTGTGCGTCAATAAAAGGCCAATCGGAAACCCCGACACTTATACTATGTTATAAATTGAAAAACATATTTACAAATCAAGAAAGTGTGTATTTCGACTACATTCCTCGGGATGATATTTTCTTTTGTTTATTTATGGATAATCACAACCACAGAAGTTTTGTAATGCTTTTAGGTAATGTTTAAAGTAAAAATTGAAATGCAAATAATTTACAATTTTAAAAATGTCTCAGATCAATTGAAAATATTTATTTTTGTAAAAACCCACTACCAACTCTATGTACGGACCTTAATTTCTTCGGTACTAATGTAACATACAGCTTCTTTAGAAATACTTAATTTAACACATACACTGCGTAATATAATCTAACCTTTACAAAACATGCACTCACAAGTAAACAGGAGCTCTGGGGTGTTGACTATGATGTGTAATTTAAAGTTACATTAAATTTCAATAACTTCAATATTTTTGCGGCCAAAGTGGCAGATATTGCAAACAATTATGCGTACTCAATAACGTATATACTATCTTCGTTGATATTTCTCAAAAGGTAGCAAGTTGTCTTGTCGAACATCCATTTTGGAATTTGAACATGGAATTGTTCTATAGGCCTAACAGTTGACAATTAATTGTCAATATTTTCTAATTCTTATTATGGCAAGCATTACCAAATAAAACAATTAGGCCTACACTTGCATCACGAAAGAATGTCGGCAACAAGCACAGCTATAGGTCTATATAATTAGCAAAACCAGCTACCAGATTTTATAGTTTATATGTTGGAACACCTTTGGTGTAGCATCAAACTGCGACATTTATGTTACGTTAACAATAGTAAAACTGAACACTGTAACTTGGGATGAATAACTACATAAACACAAGTTTGAGGTTAGGCCAACATTTCAAAATAATACAGTGATTTTAAAACGTATCAAAATAATGTATAATTATTGACAGGCACATTTGCACTTGTTATAGGCAGATTTAAGAAAGGTTACATGGCTGGATGTAAATAGATACGTAAAGATGTATTTGAGGTTAGGCCTACATTACAAAACTACACAGTGATATAAAAACATGTAAAATTAATGTATAATTATTGACTGCCAAATTTGCACTTGTTATAATAACAGATTTGAAAGAAAGGTTAAACAGATGGGCATAGGTAGATAGGTAGAGATAACTTTTAATATTATTTGTCAAACTTAGGATATAACATGTACTTCGCAAACTCACACGAATATATTAATGTTCCGTTTCTGCTGTCGTTCACTTACTTTATAATTGTTCTTTAACTTTCTGTTCATAATATCACATTTCTAACTGTCGATTTATACTTGTTCTTTTTCACTTTTTTTTACTGGGGATAAGTGGTGAAAACACGTCGTAAAAACACATTTATATTTACCTCCGGACAGTTGCAGTTGAAATTTTCATAATTTCTGCAACTCGTTGGATCACCGCGCACGGCATCGTCTTTTCTCAACGAAAAGAATAAATACTTTTGGAGAGATTTTCAAAGGTCCTCCTGACGCTGAATATTTGTATGTAGTTTGCTCGAATTCACAACTTTACACAAAATCACCACAACATAAACACTATACGACTTATAATAAAACAATGCTGATTGCAGATAAGCTGAAAAATAAATGAGAAATATTAAAACCCAACAACTTCCAGTTTCCAAATTTGTAGTTTGCCTCGCAACCACTCCACACAAGCAAAGTCAAGCAACAAGCACAAAGGAACCACAACAACGGACCGTTGGTTTTGACAGTTGCGCCGAACACGTGACACAATATAATTATTAGTTACAGTAAATAAATTATCTTTACGTCAATAATTACTTTAAAGTGTATAAAATAAACTTCAAACAGCTTAAGTAGCCATAAATCAAAACATTACACTTGCAATACCATGTTATTTCATAGAACTACTTTTCACATTTCACTTCCAAAAAACTAGGTGTGTTTATCCCCAGCCTATGTGGCGGACACTGGTGCACGTCATGTGGTTGATGCAGCACCTCCCACTCCAGCCCAGGGGCCAGTTGAGCACACAATATAAGGCAGTGTGCTGCCTAAGAGGCCTATTGTATTCTCCAGTAGCTTGTCTCAACACTTCTGTGCTGGGACTCTCAACTGACCATAGGCCCTCAGTCCTCTCCAAGAGCTTCCAGTTCCTCAACGACCACCAGTGGCTGCCGCCACCAACGACCAGAGACTTCTACAACTTCCTACGAGAAGCTCCGGAAGACTTCAAGCACCAGCAGCTTCCAGAAGTTCTTCTACACCAGAAACCTGCTCAACAACACTCCACACTTCCGCTGTCGACCCTCCTGGATGAATAGTCACAACTACTTACTGGTAAGTGGCAACTACAACCACTGCCCTTCTGGTAGTGGTCCCATTCTAAGGTATCTTGTAGACACCCCAGGTTAGAGTAACTGCGTCGCGATTTGTTTTCATAGCCTTCGAGTTTATTCTATATTTGAGTAGTCTATGAGCAGGACACCTCCGTCTGTTAAAGCACAGCTTACTTCTGTACGCATTCTGCTTGGTAGTAGGTATGAGTCACCAGTATTTAGAATTCATAAAAAATACTGTTTTATCCTATCCAGAGAGTCAGTTTGTTTAGAGGTATATCCGGTCCAATACTAGAAACTATACTTCTAGACAGAGCAAGCAAGTGACTGGGTGTAATAACATTACGAACCATAGTGTAGGACTACAGATCTCCTTCAGGTATCTGTATGTCAATAACACACATCACCTTCGACGGTCACCCGTTCTGTGCACCCAGGTGTACAGAAAGATAGAGCCCCAACCACTAGGTACACCATCAGGAGCAGGACAGCCACCTCAGATCATATCGCTGACCGGAGCGCCAACTCGTTTTGTGAAAGCAGCACAGCCATCACCTGGAGCCAGAGATACCTGATCTCAGCAACACCCAAGCAACTGTTGGCCCCAGCCGGCCTACCCCAGAACCCAGGAGATTGGTGAGTGAGTACCCTGGTAAGTCAGCCCTGCCTCAATGGGCTAAGGTGGTAGTAAGAAATATTGCAGTACTGCCCATGACAGACTTCGAACCAAGCTACCAGCCTACCCAACCAGCGCTAGTCTCTAGTAGAAAGTTGACTCAGTCACAATAATTGAGTACCCGAGCATGCCTGACCTAGTGCTCACCAAAAGTAACAATGACTAGTCTAAGCGACATGCGTCAGTATAATGACTATGATTAACCCAGCTTTTTTCATCACTTACAATAGTCACTATTGCTCCTATTCTTCTTTCTTGAATAATGAAGTAAGTCAATAAAAGTTTACCAATCTTGTCTCCACAACCATAAGAAGCAAAACATAGTAGAGGAAATGTCAAATCCTGATCTTTTTAGCATCAAATATACTGCACTGTTGCTGGCTCACAAAATCAAGCTTTAATAAAATCACTACTAAGCTACATAGATGAGGATTGGATTGCTTCACCTTTAATACTTTTCAAGTTACTGGTACAAAATATTCAGTGCTTCAGGTTTCTCCAAATGCAAATGGTCAGCACTGGGTTTAGACCTAGGCAACCTAAGAAGTGCCTAGAGAGGGAACACGAGTGAGGCAGGGTGAACTGTGTGGATATTTACAAAAATAACTTGCTTATTATTATACTTGGCTACACATTGGTGCTAAAGAGAATTATGAATTACCTCCAGTTAACAGCAGGCCAAGAATCACTGAATACTGTTTCCATTATTACATTGTAGCAGACATATTTAATCAAATACACTATGACAATGTTATTACTGACTGCACAGAAGAAAGTATAACATAAATGGCTATAGAGAAATAAGATACAGGGATAAAGTCTGTAAACATTTTGTGGAACCCCTTTTTACCATAAGGTTGTCAACAATTACTATTTGAATTATTAATTTGTCTTTGTGATTAAGTATATAATTTTAGTTAGCTATAACATATTTCATTATACTGTCACATACTTTTTCCTAAAGTGTGTCAGCACTGCTAATGTTGCTATAACCTGCCTCCCTTTAATTCAGTCAGTATAACCCTTCTTAACGTCCGTTGAGCAATTTCTGGTTGTCACTTGTAAGATGCCATGCATGTATGAAAATTCTTCTGTTTGTTCTAGCCGACATTAACTTAGATTTCATTAAAAATGTTTACAAATCTTCTAACTAAGGAAAAGAGCTGTAGCTCACAGTGTAAAAGAAAGGGAGGAGGCAAATACACTCATTAGGGCAACATTATGTCCAAATGCAGTACTGCAAATGACCAACAGCACAAACGAGAGATCGGCAGGTTGAGTGCAACGTACCAAGGTCCGACTGCTCCAAACCAGCAAACTGCACCTGCCAGCCCTTGTAGTCTGCATAGGCACAGTACATGTGGAACAGCTCGCGGGCAAACAACATGGCTTCCTGGCCACCTACACCTGCCGACACCTCCAGCACCACCTCACAGCAGTCCTCCGCAGGCTCCTCCGGCACCAGGGCTCTCAGCAGCTGAAACATGCAGCCAGTTTGTCAGCAATGCTATGGTTCACACCCACAGCATGTCTCTGGTGCATACACTCACCTCAGCATCCAGGGTGAGGAGCCTCTCCTTGTATCCTGCCCTTTCCTCTTCTGCTGCTGATGCTAGCTCCTTGTCCTCGCACCCTGCTACAGTCACACACACCTTTGTCCACTACCCTCTTCCACTACTTGTAAGCATTGTGCCCCTCAGTAGTACTACCACACTGTAACATCCACATGTACCATCGTGATAGTTCTGTGTTATCTAGAATTATATATATTTCATTAATTCCGGCAGAATTTTCACCCACTTATAGCTCCCATGTGAATTGAAGTGTTTATAAAGTAACTGTTTTAAACTTTTGTTGAAATGTTCAATCACAGCACATTTAATTTCAGAATAAGTTACATAATGGTAAATTCTATACTGTCTCATCAGTTTCTTAAAATGAACATTGAAGGACTCGCTCCCCTGGTCTGTGTGCAGGTTCCGACGCTCACTCTGTTTTAAAACAGCCGACATTGAATCTGTAACTTATTTTCCACTCTTATTTTTTACTGGAAGTGCCCACGCATATTTTGAATAGACATTGATTACTGTTAATATGTATTTCTATCCCTCATTGTATTTTTAGAGCAAGGACATATCACACAAGTCTGCTTCAAACAGATCGTTCTAACCTAAAGTTATAACTTTTCTTCTGGGATAGTTAATTATCGCAGGCACATGCAGTTTGGTGGCAAGCTTACTGAATTTCATATTTAATAAAAATAGCAGTCTTCAATCAATTCTTCTACAATAGACACAATTTCATTACAATGCAAATTATTTCCTGATTGTTTTGATGCTATAAGCAATTTAAATCTCGACTCTAATTCGTTCAAACTGTTCCCATATATATGTGAAAATCAATTGTCTATCTCGTCATTAAATATCCCACTTCCTATAATTCCCGCAGCAAATTTAATTTCAGGTGGTTTTCATTTCTAAATGTTTCACCACTGCGATTCTGTGTGTTTGAGCATAGTACAAGATCCTTATATTTCTCCAAATCAGAGTCAGAGTAAACATTTGAAAACTTTTAAAATGATAATTCAAACAAACCTTGACTCACATCTACCACATAGTCGCCTGTTTGAATTTTTCATCTTCAGGTAAAAAAGTAATTACTGAATCTCCCAAAAACCAAACATTGCCTCGTCTATATATGTCAAATGTCATGTCACAAACTGGCAAACTATTTTTTAAAGCTAAATATTTACGAGTTAATTGAGAAAGTTTGCCAATTACAGGTTTTTTCTTTTAAAGGTGCCTCCACTTTCATTCCAGGTGTTTTATCATTAGAAATACACATTGTTTCATGTAATACATCCATTCTACTCGTCACAGGTTGAAATGCTTCCTTATAAAAAAAATCCATTCCCATTAATTTGGCTATTAAATATTTTCTTTCACAGTGGTTATACCATTGGGCAATTCTGAAGTATCATTAGACATATTATATGTTGCCCTTTCACATATGTCACATATTTATATAAATAATCTATTGTGGTGGTTGTCTAGCTGAAACATTACAGTGACTATTCTGTGCTTTTTCTCAATTTATCAAATTTAGTTAACACCAACATCCAATTAATTTACAATTCACGTTCGCAAATCATTAAGTATGCATACAAAGATTATTTGTGTTTTCAAATCCTCAATTTACTTCTGTAGATCTGGGCGCATACCAAAAGACGATCTATTGGGAATTTCACCACTTATAAAACGGCACAAGTCCTCCCTTGTTTCTGTAAGTTGCACCGTAATAAGAGTAATTAGCATTAGATTACATTCACTCGTTAAGTGATCTAAATGTGCACGTATTTTACTTTAAATGTTATGAAATGCATCCAAAATATTTGTTATAATTTGAGAAATTAAAGATGTGTTCTTATAAACATGTTAATTTCAATCACTTAAGTTTTTTAATTTGTCTTGTATTTCAGCCGTTTGCAATTTAAAAACGTCTAACATAATAATATTTAAATTTTCAACAAAATGTTTATTGACCGCATCAATATGATTCACTGGTGCACCAACATTACGTAAATATGACCGCTCAAGTCGCAATTCCCACCACAACTTCTAGATAAGCACATGCTGTAATGACTACGTATTATACCGCTTTATCCGAACTTTGAAATACTCATTCTTTGTCTGGTAGTATAAAAGTGTCAAATCCACACCTATATGGGAATTTCAGGAATAACCACAAGGAAACCATACTTTTCTATCTAGCAATAAAAACATATCTCTTTAAACTATTAAATGACACATCACCTAAAATATGGTCATTGTAAATGTGTTTTAGATTTAAATTATCCACCCAGAAAACAATTAACACATTTGTACTATCCCGCAAATTATGTTTGGGAATTCTAGCGTAACTTAACTCTGGAACAGGTAAAAACAATCCACATTGGAATGTCTCCCAAAACTGAACTACTGCTGAAATGCACCCTGCAGTTCACTCCAAACACAATCAAATATAAACATTGAATTTGGTAAAGCATCACTTGGACTTATAATTTCGTCTTTACTACTGAAGGAGAAAGATTGCATCCCTTAAATTGAGGCTAAAATATTCGCTAAACGTTTATGTCTCGTTGCAACGTTTTCGAAAAAAAAATAAAAAAAATTCAAACTTAAGTTTGTTGGATGTTATAATAGCGATAATAAAACACATGTCTTTCCACGTGATGAATGTTCACTTATTATGAAATAGATGTTTGACGGTAATATTATTCCTTATGTACAATTACCGAAAGTTCTACATTTTGTTTTACCACTTTCGGACTAAACGAACTATAACGTACTAACGCCAAAACTATATAAACATATATATATATATATAGGTTCACGTTCAGTTGTAAATAATGTCTCGCACTAAGGGCCGGTTTCACTATGCCAGATAATATTTTATCCATATTAAGTGCCAAATTATTCAGATTATCTGTGTTTTACGTTTCACCAAGCCCCTTATCTTGATTTTATCTGTATATCGAGATAAAATATTTTAAACACCGATTTTGGTGGATAAAATCACTTTATCGAGATAAAGTAGTAGAATACTAACAAATACATTAGAGTATTTGCAAATAAATTTGGAAAGTGATAGAGAATTATTATTTGTAGATTATTAGCATAACATTAAACCGCAATAAATACAATATAATCTGGAAATGGTAGCAACATTAATGCAAAAGTATTCAGGAAAATGTTGAAGTACAGAAACTATTTTGGGAAACAGTAATTGCAGGGTTATCTGTTTTGTAAATAAAACACTTATTAAATTTCAATACATATTTAATATTGCCAGAATATTGCAGTTTAAGTTTATTCCCTGCATATGATTCAATAAACAATAATGCACTTAATTTGAGATTATGAATTCCGGGCTGGATGTAAAACACGTAAACTTTCGAAATTTCCAAAAATAATCAAAATGATGAGCTATGCAACAATTACAACTCGATCGCAAAATTATCAGTAACTTATGAAACATACATTTAAGCCTGTATTTTCAGAGGTTTAATTTTCACAGTATGGCATTTATTCCAGCATTCCTGAATACATATATTTCTTCAAATAAGTGCTCAGTTGAACTATTCACCCTTTAGAAAAGTATGTTGTAAGGAAAATAACATTTATACAATCTAGATATAACATATTATGTTCATGAAATATTTTGAAAAATGCAATTTTCCGCGTATTTTAGATTATTCTGATACTTTCCGTTACTATCTTTAACAAAGAGTTTCTACTTTGCAATACATATGTGTATTGTTTTTTTTTTTTTTTTTTTTTTATGAAAATACAATCTCGACTACTAAAAACTATTCACTAAATTAAATGTAAAATACCAAACACGTTCTGTTGACTGAGCCAACAAGGTAGAACATCACAATAAAGTCAGAAAATCAAGATAATTTTATCTAGATATTATTGATAACTGCGGAGCATGGTGAAACATGCTCAACATTATCGCTATAAAAATTGCAGTTTAACTACTCATCCGGATAAAATTATCTCAATTTTCCAAAAATTTAATCTTCGTTGCTGAAACCGGCCATAAAAGCATCAAAAAAGGTAGCAGAATTTTAAAAACACTGATTAATAAATAGTCAACTAAATTACATTTACCAAAATTTAATATTTGTGGCCCAGGTACAAAACTTGAGAAATGTTTGGCATGTAACGATCAAGGAATAAATGTGTTAGATAACACCTGCAAGCAGCACAATATTACTTATTCACAAACAAACAATTTAAGACAGCAACATTATTGCAGATATGATTTTGGCAGAGAAAACTGAGAACATTAAGAAGAGTTCAACCACTTCTAGAGGCGACAAGCTCGGTCCCTGGGTTGTAGGTAAATACATGCATGCTAAGATGAAACAAGGTATAAGATTTTGCAGGCCAAAGCAAACACCGCCTCGGAAACCCAAAGGCAAGAAGAAAGGAGGTCTGTTACAATATATTTTCCCGTATTACCAGCCGACTGGGAGGAGATGTTTCTTTGCTCATACGAAGTTGGACAGGGAGATTTGAAGGAAAAAAACTCGAGACGGAGGACCAAGCAAAGAAAGCCTTACAAGCCCTCCCACTTCATACACTCACCAATAAAGACATTCTTGTATATTCTAAGAAACTTAAGATTCCATATTTTCGTGGTGTGCTCATGAGGGACGATTTACCTTGGAAACAAAACATCAGGGAATGTATGATCGTTAATTTAGATTCAAACCAAAATGATGGTAAGCATCGGGTGATATTCATTAAAAACAGACGTAATCCAAAATACTATGATAGTTTTGGTGACTTATGTCCTCCATTAGAAATACTTAACTATTTAAAAGATACACAAATTAAATACAATTAAAAAACTGAACAATTACCAAATACCTATAATTGCAATTACTTATGTTTGCGATTCCTGACTTTAAATAACATACGCATGCCTTAAAACTTGTTAGTAAAATGTTGATCATGCTTGTCTAAAGTGGAAACTCGTCCCAACTGCGTTCAGTTTATTTCCCACCATTGAATTTAGATGGTTACTGGCAAATAAGTTTAACTGAATTCATAATATATAACAGTATTCCCAACATGGGCATGCACAACCAATCATACACATTAATTATTGGTGAAGAGAAACAGAGAATTGTTATACCCGTTGGTTCATACAAACTCGAAGATCAGGAAACATTTATTAGGAGTAGTGCACCTGAAAACGCTAATTTCCTATTATGTGGTAACCCAAATACTTACTAGTGTAATGTATAGTAATGCAGAAAATTAATTTCATGCAAAATGATTAGATTGCATCTATGTTAGATTATGAAAATAAAATGTATCCTGGTAATAAAATACACAAATTGTCAAAACAAGTTAATATATTATCAGTTAATGTGCCGTGTAAATGCAAATATTGTAAGTGGTTTGTTTTTAAACGGAAAATAGACAAGACGCATTACATGAATTTACATGTTCTGTAACTCCAGGATAGAAAAGCCAACTACATTAATTTATCTTTAGGTAAATAGTTAATCGTGTTGATAAATTAGTTGTGAGTACAGTCAAACAAAAAGGTAAACTTTAGAAACAAAGAAATTACAGTGCATTTACATTTAAGAAAGCGTGCATGGTATAAAAACACTGGCATTCTGTACATTACAATCAAAATGGGTATTGTATAAAGAAAGAAATATGTTCCCCAGAAAGTAGCTATAAAAAGACTTAAAACGGAATCGTAAAGTTCTCAGTTCAGTTAAGAACCTTCTGTGATTAACACGGGGCAACAAATTGTTTATAAAAGAATTAGGATATAAAGTAAAAAAGAGATCTAAAACGTTCTTAATGTAGAGCAACCAGTAACTTATGAAGATGCTATTACCAACACAGAAATACATGTGTATGAACCATTCCAAGGAGGGCCATACCTATACGCTCCCCTCAGAAATACGGATTGCTATACAGAAACATGACATTTATACACTGCCCTCAAAATCGGCTTTGCAGTTCCGAGGGATATTCACAAAGACAGCCGATGGAATTAACCCACTAAGTACGGGAACAGTTCGAAATGGTATACTTAATTTACAGAATTACATACCTACTGAATGGGGGTTGAAACTTATCAAACTCAAGATGTGGGTAACACATCTACAATAAAGAATTACCTCTCACTAAATATAAATGACATTAATGCATACACTATGTATGGGTGGAACCCCACAGACAATTATAGATTATACATTAATCATGGGGGAAATAAGAAGTGGTTATACCTGTAAGTATGGTACGTGGACTCGCTGAAGATTAAACACACATATAAATGCTAACAAGAATTAGTTATTTTAATTTGCAATACATATGTGAACGCAATACGGGACGTGCTTAATGAGGAGGGTGTAACTTTTGAACTAACTAGTGTAGAATGGTTAATGCCATATTTTGAAATTAACACTCGTGGACGCACCCAGTTTCTTAATTATATTTATTGAAAAATGGAAGAACCCAGACCTTGTATTCAGATTGTGGAGCCTGGAAAAGTTTCCTTCACTACCCAGAACTGAGAAAGTTGTTGGAATGTATAATCTAGTTTCTCAAATGAAAAACTGAGATACATAATCATACTTGCCAGCATTCCACAATTCAAATTAGGAAGACATTTTGAAATTCTAGAATTTTGCGTAAATGATATGCGGCAATTCTGATGAATAGTAACTTTTTCGTAAATCCACTTCTAGCCCAGTGGTTACATTATCTATCATACAGGTACATTGTTCCATATGTTTATTAAAAACTACTGAAACACAAAATTTCAATTCAAACATACGAAAACACTGAATTGGTTGCATGCTCAAAAAAATGTTTCTCACACACCTCAAAATTTGAAGAAAAATTACATTCAAAGAAATTAAAGCTTTTCACTCTTAAGTCCACAATAAATCACATTAAGAAAAAATTCACTACTGTTCCCAGAAACAAAGTCATTTTGGTACCTATGTAGAGAATTTCACAGTTTTAAGAGAATACATGAAATAATATAAACAAGAAATCAAACCTACGAAAACAATTCACTGTAGTTATAAAAATTCAGTCATTCTGGCTTGTTAGGGATCTAACAGCTACTTTTTTTGCTTTGTATAAAAATGTGTCGCTGATGTCTGTTCATAACATGCCTTCTTTAAAAAACTTATTACATTTAATAATAGATATATTTTCAAGGACATTATTTGACATGAGAGAACGAAACTGAGAAGAAGACGATCCTTGTAAGCAAACTACGAATTCAATGGCAGACACTGAAAGACTGACAGTTCTGGCCAGTACTTAGGCTACTATAACTGGTTGCCATTCCCAACTGTTTTATTTTTGTTATAATCACATAATATACTGTTTAGGGTTTTGTTTATTTTATTGGTGGGGTGGGGAACTATAGTTTAAAGTCTTTCGTGAGATGCAATTCTTTTGCGGTTGTTCTTATGAAAGAGTGGCGATTGGAACTTACATTGTTTTTGTGATGCAGTGGAAAATTTTGTTTGTATGAAAGTAACGTTCAGTTACTATAACCCCTCAAGTTTGAACTTCATCAAAAGAACTAAATAGATAAATGTGTCGCTGTTCGTAATGATGCGAGAAATACTCAACACAAATATCATTGCATCTTTTATATAATGAACTCCACTAAAATGGTGTTTAATTAGGACACATACATTTTAAAACCTCCCGCAAGAACAAAATGCAATAATTATGTCACTGGTAATACCGATGTACGAAATGCACAAATGTAAACATGTTCAGCAAATATAACTTTTCACACAAAAATTGTTGGAAATTCAATAAAATTAATTAGGGTAAAACAAGGTTGCATTAAAGTCCAAGTATATTTCAAATATTCTAACAAAAAAAAAAAAATTATGAAACACGCAAACTTACTGTTCACTTCGTAATTCTCAAACACGTGCCGAAATTTGGTTGATAACTTCATTAAATCACTTTTGTCGGCCACTAATATGAAATTATTTATTTACTAACTTATTCTTCTAACATAACACTTGAGCTATTTCTTGAAAGCAACAAATTTAAACTTCACAATGTAAAAACTTTTCGGCTCTCACTTCACAAAGGTCAAAGAAAATGGCGGACTGCAGCACACAACAACTTTTACAAAGGCAGACACGTGTCAATTCATTTCACTGAGGCAACTGTTGTAAAAAGGCGCCTATGGCGATCTACATTTAATGAAATACGTAAATATAATAATAATGAACTGCATCTAATATTCAGACACCACCAGCGAGGACTTCTCGTATATAGATAAATATTGACAGAACAGAAAACAATGGCAACTGGGCAATGGTATTTCAGTGAGCGGGTGGAGCATGCAGACCATAGACAAGGATAATTGGTGGAAACCTTTCACATGACCGTAATGTTCACATGTATGTTATTTCAAAATGTATTTAAAAGCCTTGATTTATAATTCAGAAAGATTGTAAATTAGTCTACTAGCGTAATTTTAACCATAAATGTTGTAATAGTCATTAAATTTCTACATTATAATTTTTAATGTAAAGTACTATTTTCTTCTACAATCATTGCAAAAAACCACCAACATAATAACACGCATCCTGCAACAACCATCAGCAGACACAGTACTCTACAAATGGAGGCATTTACTGTTTACATGCTGTGTAGGTTGGTCACAGTGTCTGTCAAATTTTATTGAAGTTATATGAAACAGAGTATAATGTAGCGGAATTTTACTACAGCTGTAACGAAATTGCCTCTTTCCGTGTTGGCAACACTGTGTAAGGTGGTAATGATGCTCGTGTCAGGGCCGGCCAAGTGCCATTGGGCGCTGCCACTATTGCTCCGAATGTCACTAGATAAATCGGGTCCCGCTCTGGTTGGCTGGCCGGTCCAGAGGACGGAGTCAGTACGAGAGGCCACGCCTCTTTGGCACCTTCCCTCGTGCAACTGTCCGTAAACGCAAATATTCCCCCCATAGGAAGTTTACACATTATTCATTCACGATAGATGACAAATTAGTATCATTTAATGTCCAAGATAAGTAACATAATTGTGTTCACTATATGAAATACTGTCATTGAGTAAACATTTTCTGTAATATTCAAGAGTTCCTAGCTACAAATAGTTTATCATTAAGAAAATAGCTATAACCGACCTAAACCACATTATCACTATGTTCAATTCAAACAACCTTTTTACTGGAAATATCACGTCGCAAGTATAAGTGAACAAACACTTGAGATACAAAAAATCACCATGGTTTAGTATGGGAGAGTGGGTGTATGGGGCAATTCTGAAGGGGAAAAAACTCTACTAATTACACAGAACATGAATTTACTAGGGGCATCAACATTTGACCAACAGAAACCAAAAAACGATAAGGGGGAGGGCTAAGAAGATCAAGGAAATTGTGGCGTAAAACGAGTATGTACATACTGCAATATTTATTCAAGAAAATATGTTAAATTGCAAAAAGACTTGACTGAACATGACCCAAATTGACAATATTACCAATATGAGCTGCAAATATGATAGTGGGGAGGGCTATGAAGATCAGAGGGATATATATATATATATATATATATATATATATATATATATATGATAAAATGTTACCCCTCAATGTCCCTCCAGTTCATAGCCCTCCCATCCCTTATTGTATTTCTAAATTGTACTGATAGTGTCACTTTTTCTTAATGTTCAGTTCAATATTTTTGTTATTAAACATGTCATATTACAATAATATTACAAATAGCTTAGTTTTGTTTTATTGCATCTGTAAGATCTTTTTTCAATACATAGCTGTACAAAGATATTGGACAAGTCAAATTACAGTATACAAAGTGTATACACTGGACATAGCACGAAAATATGTTAAATTGCAAAACCAACACACATTATTTCTCAGTGCAAATAGACTAAACATGAAAATCATTCATGAGGAAACTCCAAGCTTTGCTGATGAGTGGCGCTTCACACCACCACCAAAAAAAAAAATTGCCAGCAAGGTTCAATCACTGTTTTGAGGATTTACTCCTCTGCTGGCGCTGGGGCCCTGGCTCTATTCATAATGTTTGGCTACGCTTGTACATTATTTTTCCCTGCGAGGGCTACGGTTGAATATCATACACTATCACAGTAACATGTGCGTGTGTGTGTGTGTATTGATAATATTGTCAATTTAGGTATTTTCGTAACGCCTGGCAAGGGACGAGGCAGGCAGCCATCCTTGATCAGATCTTCCTCCTCTATCAATCTGGTCTGCCATCTTGGAAGCCATGCTGACTTGCAAAATGGCAGAACTGCCTGGTGGATTGTTCGAACAGACTTGAGTGGGCAGTGTTATGGAATGCTAGAGCACAAAGTAGAGACATTTGGTAGGATGGAAGCTTCCAGACATTTTTTTGACTGGCCTCACTAACAGAAAGGTCGCCGTCAGCATACTGGTCAAAAAAATGGCCACCGCCATCTTACTGGCCACCAAATTGGTCACCGGTGGTAAAATCCCCGATTTACAAGATGGCAGACCACATTGACAGAGCAGTCAGTTTTGTATTAGCAATCATTTTTCAGGGTAGTGCATTGGCAGCCATTTTGTTAGACAGTGCAACTTCCAAAATGGTGGACTGGAAAACAGAGCAGGAAGTTCTACATCAGCTACAATTTTGCTAGCCAGTGTCATTTGGGCATTTTGTGTGAAAATGACATAATTGAACCAGATTGACAGAGCAGTAAGCCTCGTCCCCATCCACGAGCCGGTTGTCCTGGAGTAAACTTTTACAACTACTAATTTAATATATTTCTTCTTCTAAGAACAATGTTGGTATAGTCCATTCATGGTTTCTTCTGCCTTTTTGAATCAAACCTTTTGACATACATTTTACATGGCATACATACATACTCACAATTAGGCTACCACCCGGTGGCGAGCTCTCTCACCTCTCCTTCACCCAACCAACTCCTTTCCACTCCCTTCCTGAACTTACCAACCCCTCTCACAGATAATAAATTCTCCTTCAACACATTCCACTCCCTCACAGACCTCAAAGCATGGATTGCCTACCTCACTCCATTCTCCTCCACACCCTCTGAAGCTTCTCACTGTTGTTTCCTCTTCCTCTAAACAACCCCTTACTTAGCTTGCAGTGTAGCCCTCCCCATCCTACCTCTTCATTCACCCCCTGTACATCCTAACTAGCCATTCAACTTTCCTCCTGGCCCTCAAGCAGCTCCACCAAATTTCTTTCATCATCACTGATGGCCTATAGTTCCCTTCTTCATCATCATCCTGCCCCTGCCTTCTCCATGTAAGACGTGTTTAGTTATTTCCTAAATACACCCTGTATAACAAGCATTTTATACTTGTGTTCATAAAAGTTCCCTTTTTCCTGTTAAATTGAAATGCTATTAATATCTTATCTATAAATTATAATGCCTCATTGATAAATAATTTGAATTAAAAACAGGGAGAAAATAGGTATGTTGGTAACGTCTAGTGAGAAACAGTTCTTATACAAAATATCATTACAACTAGATGCGCACGAATGTGGAACGTTGTCTCTCTGGTGTAATTATCCAAACTTGTTAAGCTCAGTTTGCACGAGGCGGAGGAATATCCTGGAAGTAGAACGTTAGCAGGGCTTCATAAAAGGCTGAAGTAAATGTGAATGGATTATACTTGTATTTTCCAAGGGTATCATGTTTTCTTTTCAGCAACGACTTAATTCTTTCATATAACTCGGTTGGATAAATCGTCAGTTTTTTTTTTCTTTTCAGTAATATTGTTTACACATTTTTGTTTTAAATTCAATTTGCTCTTCCATAATTTAATGTGCCTATTAAATTATTCACTCTCAGGAGGGGCCTTCGGTAATATAATATTAAAGTTCAGCATGTTTACTATTTTTCAATGATTTTATACGTAACTAAAATTTAATAGTACATATTGTAATTTAACCTGTAAATTTAATTTTCATTTTTGTAAGACTAGACAATATGCCATGCAATCTTCCAAAATAACCAAACAAAATATTACCAAAATCCAAATTGATAGTTTAGACGACCAGCAGTTAAACTCAGAAAGCGACCCTGTGCCTAAAGGTTTTGATGACCTACTGACCGAAAACTAAACGAGGTCACAATAAATCTGATATGCCTCTGCAAAGAACATTCAGTAGTTAACAAAATATCTTTATTCAAGTATGCATTACAGTTTTACATTTTCAAGGAAAAAAATATTTTTCTCTCCAGTGTCACTAAACTATGGCACAACTCCTAGTTCAGGGTACTACTTTTCCAAAACCAACGTCTTCACACTGGATCAATCCTTTAATTCTTAATAAAACGTGTTTAATGTGTAACAGAATATCTTAGTTCAATTATGCAAAACTTATAAGAAAATATTATATTTGTGCATTGTACTAGCTCTTTCAAAAATGACTCCAATTTCAGTGACCTACAGACTAAAAATCAAATGAGGTTGCACTGAATCTGATATACCTCCGCAAAGAGTATCCAGTAGTTATTGAAATATCTCGATTCAAGTATGCAGTAGGCTATAATTTGGCATTTACAAAGGAAAAAATATTTTTCTCTCCAGTGATCACTGAATTATGGCACCACTCCAAATTCAGGGAACTACTGTGTAATGAAGTTTTAGCACAAGTATGTACAATGTAAGAAATATATAGAGAAGTTTACATACTCGACTGTAGTCAAGTTATACACTAGGTTTTTAAGTGTACTTGTGCAAATGTAACAAACTAAAAATAATTAAGAAAAGTATGCATACTTACAGTATACACTAGGTTTTCAAGTTTACTTGTGAAAGTGTAACATGAAATGTTAGCACAAGTGTGCAATTTTTTTTTTAAGTGTAGCACTCGATTTTTAAGTGTACTTGCGAAAGTGTAAGTCTTAGCACAAGTCTCACAAAATGAGGAAAAAAGTAAGGGAAGTAAGCATACTTAACTAGTCATGGTCGTATACTCTAGGTTTTTAAGTGTACTCTTGGTTCAAAAAGTTCCCAAAAAAATTGTTTGGGAAGCATACATATTTGATTAGTCAAGTGTACTTGTGTATCACTACGTTTTCAAAAAAAATTCGGAAAGCATGGATACTTGACTAGTGAAGGTAATATCAACTATGTGTTTAAGTATACTTGTGGATGACTAACTTAAAAAAAAAAAAAATCAGGAAGTATGCATACCTGATAAGTAAAGGTAATAAACAGTAGGTTTTTAAATGTTTAATGGTTTTCAAGTATACTTGGGAAATAAATCTGCGATTCAAGGTAATGTACACTGGGTTTTCAAGTGTACTTGGGAAATTAATTTTGAGATTCAAATCTAACTTTACTGGAGTATCTTATGTCAGGGGTGCCACATGAAAGCGTGCTGGTCATTTGTCGTTTACCATAACTGTAAATGACATGGGTCTAGGGATTAGGGGAAAAATAAGATTGTTTGCAGACAATTGTGTTGTGTATGAAGAAGTGCGAAGGGGGAAAATCTGCAGGTGGACATTGATAAGATATGGTTGTGGACCAGGGAAAATAAAATAAAAATATATGTAAGAAATACTAATGTAGTGAGCTTTGCAAGGAAGAAGGTGAAAAGCAGGAACATATACAGATAGGAGGGACAAGAGATAGAAGAAGCAGCAGAATACAAGTATCTTCAGATGGTACCGCAGGGAGACCTCAGATGGAAAAAAAAAAGTAGTGATGGTTGCAACGGAAAGAAACGCTCTGAGTATGTTGGGAAGGGTGCTGAAGGGAGTCAGCTGTGAGGTGAAGGCATTTATGGCACAATGGTATAGCCAATGTTAAAATTTGCTGCGGCAGAATGGGACTCGTACATGGAGGTGTGAGAGCTGGAAAAGATGCAGAGGCCAGCAAGATAGATGATGGGTAAGTGGAGAAGGCAGGGGCATGATGATGGGGATGAAGGGAACTATAGGCCGTCAGTGATGATGGAAAAAATGTGGTGGAGTTCTTTGAAGGACAGGAGGAAGGTTAAACGGATAGTCAGGACGTACAGGTTGATGAATGGAGGATTGGGAGGGCTACACTACAAACTAAGTATGGGGGTGTTTACAGGGACAGGAAACAAAAGTGAGAAGCTTCAGAAGGTGTGGAGAACAGAGCGGTGTAGGCAATCCATGCTTGCGAGGTCTGTAAGAGAGTGGAATGTGTTGCGTGAGATATTGGTATCTGCGTATGGGGGGGGGGGGGGAGGTTGGAAGGTTCAGGAAGGGAGTGGAAGAGGAGTTTGGTAGAGTAACAGAGAGGTGCGAGAGCTCGCCACCGGGCAGTAGCATGATTGCGAATGTGTGCATTATTGCTATTTTATCAGCATTTTTTACAGTTACAACCAAATGTTCGCTTAACTTACCTCGTGTTAATTCATTTAAAATTTTCAGACTACTCCTCACATCACTTATTTGCTGCAGTATTTCAATTACTTGTCTAAGATAATTCAGGCGTTTATTAACATTTCTGTTTGCTAAGTCACAATTTTTGAACTTAACTTCTTCGTACTCAGTTTTCAGTTTTTCTATATATTTTTGTACCAGAGGTTTACTTAAAGTTAATCCTATATTTGCCAATGTGGTGTAGTTCATACTGACTTTTCTACACCGCAACACACAACATGATGATGGTGTACGCAGAAGTGCATATATTCTTAGATAATACGAACACAAACTCCTGGAAGAGCTAAATGAACGTAACATACTAGTAAACAAAGTTTAAATTTCGACTCTCAGAACCACGTACACATGCACACTTCAACTTCGTACTGATCATAGAAGTAATAATCACCCCTTGCTAAACACTTTAATAGAAATTTGAGACCCGACTATGTAGTTAACAAAATATTCGATAGGTATCGCATGCGTTTTTGCTGTGAATTCATAGCACTAAAGTCGCAGAATACTATTTAGTAGGGATGGGCGTTATATAACGTAACAGTTATACGATAATCGTTATCAAAATATAACGGTTCCATTCTTGTTCTCAAGTCCAGTAAAAAATGTTATCGTAACAGTTTAACATTAAGCACAACCTAGCGGCACAAGTAACAACTGTTCAGTTATAACTCCTTTACATTGTCTTGGTTAACGCTTCCATGCAGTTTTGGAATCTTCTGTGCCGATCCAGTTCTGTAAACCGTTCTAAGTTATTTAATAACTGTTTAGCATTCCCACAGTATTAGTACTGGAGTAACGCAAACTGTTTACACCTTCGGGTAGATTTTTGTGCGGTGATGTGAAATAATTTCGACAAAGTACGAATCTAGACGGCATAAAACAAGTGAATTATGGAGGTTTTTCACTGTGGTTAATGATGAAATTGCATCAAATACCATGTGTAAGCAAGAATTTTCGTACAAGAGCACAATAAGTAATTTACGCAAACATGTTTCAGTTTAATACCTTGAGTTTCTGTATCCTCTATTATCACAGGAAGATCAATACACAAACAAATTTCAACCGCCAGTTTAAGTTTGCTTGTTATAAACGAAACTCTTTATTATAGATGTTGGTCTAAGTTAATATCAGGTTTCTATAAACAATTATGATTAAGATTTTTTAAGAAATAGCGTAATTTACATTTCTTTGCTTTCTTTTAAATGTTAAGCATCTCATGGCGTACAATATGGTATTCGTGTGTGCATATATATATATATATCGCTGAGCTTTTGATCAGGGGGTAGCTATATCCAATACCGTACAATGTTAACAAGTGAAGCCAGTTTATAGTGTGGAGTTAGACGGTTGTTTTCCGGTATAAAAGGCCACGTGATCAACAGTTGCCAAAACATTGTATCGGCCTATCTTTCACGTGTAATTTTATGAGTTTTAAAATCGACGTAAATTAACATAGAACCGTTTTTGATCTAAACAATAATACACATAAAGTGTGTGTGCTTGTCTCAGATAATTAGATATAAATTTCGCCGGTAAATATGTAAAGTTATGAATTATTTACATTTAAATGGAAGTGTTGTAAACGGTGTTTTGGTTGTTTTGCTTCCCGTTACATACATATTTGCCTTGAAAATATTCCAGGAATTAAATTTTTGACGACTATAGGAGATTTTAAAAGTAATGATAAAACTTAACCGTCCTAAAATCGAATATAATATGCTATTGAAGTTGTCTGCGAGTGTGTTAAAAGTGAAGCAGCCACGCGGGAGAGACAACTTTTGTTTTACAATGAAATTGAACAGGCTTGCGAGTGTTTATGAACTCACTAGTTGTTCTGAATTTTCTCTAAATTTGTGTTACCCTTACGTTTCTGAAATGTGAATTTGGCATATAAACACGCCTTAAAACTATAATCTATTTTTTATTTATTCGCCGACGAACGAAAACTTAATATTGATGTATGAAAATGTGTACGAGCCAGGCCATGAGTCCAGTTTTTAATGGATTCATATATACCGTGGCTACATTCGTGAAAGATATCGCACAATTACTGTGTGTATAGGGATATTTTTATCTCCGTAAGTCTGTAAATTAACAATTGCTGTGTGTTTAATTTTTGCAAGTGCGGTTGCGATCACTAATATGTCGTGAATTTAAGGTCTAACCTGTAAGTTGCGGACTAGTTAGAGGTACAGGCATTTTTATAATACTGTAGAGACGTATTTTTATAAATGCCAATTTGCTATTTCAGTGTAGGAGTTTATAGAATTAATTTGTTAGTAATGGCAAATCATCTCATAAACCAATAAAAGGCTACACCTTAGTAAAAACTCCACTCTTACTTTTTTTTTCTCCCCAAGTCAGCAGAGTTGCAGTGACAAACAAGAAATCAGTTATTTATCAATACAAGAATATAGGCCTACAACCAAATAAGTTCTTATAGCCTTCATGATGTGCAATTTCCGTGGTTTCTCGAACTCATTCCATGCAATTTCTGGGGTGACTCAATAAAGACAATTTAACCCATTCCTTCCTTGTATTCCCTTCATTGTGTTCTTGGTTTACCATTCTCTAATGAACCTGCTGTCGACAAGATGTTAAGTTAAATAAATAAAGTTAACTTGTGAAAATAAACAAAACTTCGATAAAGCCAATCTTTTCCTATAACTATACCAACTATAATTTAGAAATACACTGCATGATTTTCTTTAAACTCTATTTCACCCTTCTTAAGGATTTTTAAAATTCTAATTTTGAGGGCAACCAATTTGACATAAGCTTACTTTAATATTGATAATGAATCATAGATATTTAGATGAAAATGTAAAAAATTTTAAAACCTATTGTAAATGAAAAATGGGATGATGTTTATACATTAACTGAACCAAATATTGCCTGGAATTGTTTTATTAATACATTTCTTTGTCATTTTAATCATGCCTTTCCACTCAAATCAGTAAAATGTAGCAGTAGATTGAAAATAAAATGGATTAGTAAAGGTCTGACAGTCTCAGGACAGAGGTTAAAACAATGCGTAAAATGCTAAGAACCGAGGCGCTGATACCGGACAGGAGGGTAGTGGAATGGATAGGGGATTTCCTCAGGGGGCGAAGGCAGAGTGTGAAAGTGGGGGAAGCAATATCGAAAGAAGAGGAGGAGATTACGTCAGGGGTACCAAATGGAAGTGTGCTGGGTCCTTTGTAATTTACCATAATGGTAAATGACATGGGTTTGGGATTAGGGGAAAATAAGATTGTTTGCAGATGATTGTGTTGTGAATGCTGTAACGGGAGTGGGGCGGAAATTTACAGGCGGACATTGATAAGATATGGTTGTGGACCAGGAAAAATAAAATTAAGATAAATGTAAGAAAAACTAAGGTGGTTAGGTTTACAAGGAAGATGGTGATAAGCAAGGACATGTACAGATGGGAGGGACAAGAGATAGAAGAAGCAGCAGAATATAAGTATCTAGGGATTGTACTGCAGGGAGACCTCAGATGGAAAAAAACAGGTAGAGAGGGTTGTTGCAAAGGGAAGAGGGCTCTGGGTATGTTGGGAAGGGTGCTGAAGGGAGTCAGCTGTGAGGTGAAGGAGAAGGCGTATGGCACAATGGTATGGCCAATGTTAGAATATGCTGCAGCAGTATGGGACCCGTATGTGGAGGTGGAGGTGTGAGAACTGGAAAAGGTGCAGAGAAAGGCAGCAAGATGGGTGAAGAATAGGTGGAGAAGGCAGGGGCAGGATGATGAGGAAGAAGGGAACTATAGGCCATCAGTGATGATGAAAGAAATGGGGTGGAGCTCATTGAACGACAGGAGGAAAGTTGAATGGCTAGTCAGGATGTACAGGTTGGTGAATAAAGAGGGAGGATGGGGAGGGCTATACTGCAGGCTAAGTAAGGGGGTGTTTAGAGGAAGAGGAAACAACAGTGAGAAGCTTCAGAGGGTGTGGAGGAGAACGGAGTGGGGTAGGCAGTTCATGCTTGTGAGGGAGTGGAAAAGGAGTTGGCTGGGTGAAGGAGAGGTCAGAGAGCTCGCCACCGGGTGGTAGCCTAATTATGAGTGTATGTATGTATGTGTGTATAACAAGCTACTCGTAGTAGCAAAGCAAAAATACAATGGGGGAAAACATAGCCTCCTCCTCAAATAAAACGAAAGTAATGTGGAACATTATATTAATAACGAATTGAAACCTAGGCAAAGACTTGTTAACTTTTCCTTGAAAGTTGATGGTATTGTAATCGAAAATAGCAAGGAAATATCTAATAGCTTTAATGACTATTTCACAAACATCCCACAAAAATTTCAAAATTAACACAGAGCTACAAATATTAGTCCTCTACACATACCCCAAAGACCTAACACTTGGAATGCTAACACACTGTTTTTCACACCTATCTCTGAAGAATACATCACAAATGTAATAAAAAATTTCAAAAGTAAAAGTTCCTGTGGAATAGATGAGGTACCTATGACTCTGGGGAAAAAAAATAAAAGTGTGTTCGTATTTAATACAACTGCCTTTGACTTAAATTTTCAATGAATATCTTGCCCAGGGAATTTTTCCCGACACTCAAAATATGCAAAAGTAGTACCAATACATAAAAAAGTGACAGGCATTGATGGATAACAAGAGGCCTTTTGCTCTTCTTGCATCCTTTTAAAAAATCTTAGAGAAATTGGTAGCAAATTAACTACAACACATTTGTTAATAAAAAAAAGAAGTTATTTCATTGCATCACTATGGCTTTGTAGAGGGCAGATCCACAGAACAAGCTATTTACAGTTTTACTGAAAAAATATTAATCTCTTTTGATAAAAGACAATTCTCAACAGGTATATCGCAGATCTTTCAAAAGCTTTTGATTGTGTCGACCACAATATTTTATTGCAAAAACTTTCAACAGTGTGGAGTAAAAGGTGTAACCAATAATATGTTTAAATCATATCTTGAAGACAGAAAACAGATCACCTCCATAACGTATTATGACAAAAATCACATTACAAATGTTATGTCCAATACCAGAACTATTAGAGTAGGAGTGCCACAGGGAACAACACTGGGAGAAATTTTATTCCTAATATTTATTAATGATTTTACAGAACAAATAACCAACGGCTCAGCTATGATGTTTGCGGATGAGACAAACATTTTGGTAACTAGTTCAAATAACAATGTTCTTGAAAAAAATATACAACAAACAGTGACTGAGATGTCCAGTTGGTTCCAGTATAATACATTAATATTAAATGTAAACATATCTGTGCTCATGAATTTCATGCAAAGAAATAAACATACAATGCAGGATGAAAGATGCACAACAATAGACAAATACGGGTTACAAACAGTAAATAGTACTAAATTTCTAGGGCTCGTTATAGACAGTAATTTAACATGGAATGAGCATGTTGATAGTGTCTGTAAAAAATTGATTTCAATGTGTTTTGCGGTACATGCATTAAAAAAGATTTGTAATAATAATACAATACTTGCATACTATTTCTCAAATATTCAGTCCATAATCAATTATGGAATCATAATTTTGGGTAAATCGACAAAATGGAGAAAGGCTTTTAGATTACAGAAGAAAATAGTGAGTAATAAGGAAAAAGAAGCCGTTGTAGGCTGCTATTTATAAATAACAAAATTCTCACTCTTCCATGCATGCATATGTACCATAGAATTCTTTTTTTTTACACGGAAAACATTAAAATAGTGATATACACCATTATTAGAACAGACAAGCTAATCATCTTCACCTATTCTCCTACAGAACCTCAAAAGTTACATCAAATCCATACTATGCTGGGGCAAAACTAATAAATAATCTACCCAGTCATTTAAAGTAAATTAATAGTTACCAGAAATTAAAAAGAGCTGTCAAATTATACTTTTTAAATAAGGCCTTCTATTCCACAGAAGAATACTTACGTAAAGATAAATCTCTATAATGCAGAACAAGACTGATATAAGATGACTTCATGTAATACTTTGTGTTTCAATCTAATGTAGACTTTACATATTTATACTTTAATATTTATCTGTACATGAATTGTATTAACTTTTACTGCAAACAAATGTAGTCTTAACATGTTTGTAGAGCTGCTAGAATTAATAAGTGTGTAAATTATATTATTTATCTGTTATATATTTTTATATTAATGTAATTGTGTGCAAATATCCATATTGCATAACAACAAAAAAAACCGACAAGCCGTTTCCAAAGAGTATTGAATGTATATGGGATGCAAAAAAAAGTGCTTCGTGAAACAGCAAATACTCTAGCCGCTACACCACCATGGCTTCCATCATCTTAAGAGTGCTTGGGAGAAAAAATTTTACCGTGCATGGGCTGTTGGTGTGGTTTTTTAGTTACTCATAGGATATTGCCACATACGGCTACAATGTACACAGCATGATCTAAGCGGACCTACCTTGAACTAGCAACACAATGCATACGAGGTTTTATTGTGAGAGGCAGAAGGGAATAAGAGTGGAGGAAGATGATAGGCAGATACGGAAATCTGTAGGCAGATGGCATGCCTGTGATGTGAGTCAGCGAACGGCTTTGCAATGAGCAGCTCACATTTATACAACTGAACAAGCCAAAGGTAGAAATGCTCTATTAAGGACAACTAAGGCCAGTTAGCCTGTTAATAAACTGGTTTTTATGTAAAGTAACATATTTATACCCTACTAGCAATTCCAGTTTTATTCATCCAAGAAGTGCCGCAGTGGTGCAGCGGCTAACAGTGCTCGCACAGGTAAAACCAGACAAAGTAAAATCCTAATTTTTCAAATTTTTTAAAACGAGGCAGATGTTCCTGTTACATAGTAGGCTTTCTCTGGGTATTTGATATATATCAGTAATATAAAAATAAATACTGTATGGTCATAAGATACATATTTTGAGCATTGCGCTTTTAGACACTCTAATAACTGTAAACACTTTGCAGATGTGTCCGATTAAGCAGTACATTATATGCTACTTCGAAGAAAATGCCTGCTCCTTCTGTGAAATTTTTAAACTACCACGTATTCGTGTAACTCTTTTGCCAATTTAACGCATAACATTTTAATGGATTTAACACTCTTTAACAAGTAGGTAGGTATATTTAATAGGTTTCCGCCAAAACTGCATTGTCATACCTGAATAAACGTGAAAAGGTTTTTCTGTTACACTGCTAATAAAAAGTATCCATACCTATTTCTCGAAATTGTGGCAGATGGAAAGTTAGATGTGATATAAATGGCTGATCAGGCAACAATAATTAGATACGGTTACGAGAGCAAGATAACTGATTATCATAAAATTGAAGTTACTTTTTTACGTAATCCCATCTTGGTGAAACGTTAAGTCACTTGATAATTTATATTTAAAATTGTCGATGCCATTTTTTAGGTGCCGACATATTAGTGAACCACTTATTCAAATTAATGTTATTTATTCAGGTTAGTGAATCTTATTGTATAGTTTCTTTTAGGTCATGTTATGTAATATTGGTTCAATACTCTACAAAGATTACTTACCTAATGGAACATACTACTCTAAGTTACTGAATAAAAAATAATTAACATTAATATTCTGTGTTCAGTCCTCGCAAGAAGTTACGTTCTATACGCTGGCCAGATTATATTTAGTAATTAATGTAGAGTAGATTGCACATAATAATAAATGGAAGATAATGTTGATTTTACATAATATCCCAAATTGTGATTGAATATGCACGTGATGCGTACTTTTTTCACAGACGTTCACTATGACCATGATAATTGCAATTTAAGAAACTATTATTTAAAAAATTTATAATACGAAGTGTATAAGGGAGAAGTGGTATTAGGCGGGCAAACACGTTTACGATATAGGCCTACTTCTGTAGTTTATCAATTAATTCTGACTAGGTAACTTAGACGTACAGATATTGTCCTCACATAACAAGCAATATGCTCTGTTGTGTGCTAAGAAATTTGTTTTATATTTATATCACTAGTATAATTGAATTGTTTTCATCAAAACTGAATCATAGTGTATTTTCATGTGCGTTTTGTTTTTTAGTAGTTTCTTTTTGACGCAATTGTGTGAGTTGTGCATAAAATAATTATGACTAAAAGTACAAAAAGATAAATAAGTCGTTGATCTCAATGTTTGAAATTATTTAACGTAGAATTTTCTGTTCTTTCATATGCAGTACACTTAACATTAACAAATATCACTCAGAAAAATGTCTAACTCCAAAAAATAAATAGATCAAAAATTTTTTTGCTGTATCTTATTTAATATAATATTTTATTATATTATATATTGTAATATTGATTCAGATATTCAGAAAATAAATAATTTTAACTCACATTCGAATAGAATAAACTTGAAAATGTATGGTTGTAAAACACAATAACGTGATAAAATGTACTTGAAAATGTTATTTCTGGCACTGAAAATATTCTTAAGACTTATCGTAAAAGTCGGTAAATTAAAATAATAATTAATTATAGTTCAAAAGCCTTAAACTAAGTTTCAAAATTATATTCTCTCAGCGCGGACAGCTTCGGATGCACGAGAAACTTTATGCCACGGTTACTATATAGTTGTCTGTTTTGCAGTCGCGGACATAAAACTACATTACTGTCCCAAACTATGATTTAGATGCCAAAAATGTTCCTAAAATATTTCTAATGTCTCTAAATTTTGTTTCGATATGTTGACTTCTGGATCTCGGTTATTCGGGGGTCTAATCAAACGAAAAATCATTATTTTACAATTTGCATTATCGGCCCCTACAAACGTCTCTTTCGAAAACAAGATTATTTAACATGCTATTTCCGTGATAATAATTTAGGGCATCTTCCAAGCCTGTGCCCAGGGTAATTTGTACACAAATACCTGTCTTCAAGATCCAAATATATAAGTGAAAAAACTGACGAATTCTAATATGAAAATTCGGGCCACAGCGATCTCGAAATGGCCCATAAATGTGGGTTGTTCTTAAACGTTATTTAATTTTTCCTTTGTTAGCTACGAACCCAAAGAAAACGGTGCTCATAAACACGTAAATGTTAAAGCATATAACACCGACTTTACAATATATTATATAATCATCTAGGTCTATTATTCCCATAGAGGTATAATAGATAGAGGCGGAGTCTGCTGTAAGAGACTGAAAGAAAGGGTGTGTTCAAAATGGGTCACGTAACTTTAGGAAGATTGCGCAATGGCGAACTTGTTGTACGTGCCTTTGTGACATCACGCTGCAGGGAGCGAATGGTATGTTCGGAATCTGTCTCGTGACTTTAACAAAACATTGTTCCATGTTGAACACACTTTTATGATGTCACACCCCCTCTAGTGTATTATACCTCTATGATAAGTTATTAAATAAAACATGATCATATTAAATTCTGACATTGCAATTCAGTCACTGGTGTCATGAATAATTACTTTAATATTACAGAATAAGTTAATAAGAGGTTTGGACGATTATTATCACCTAAGCTAAGGTCTTTAGAGCCAATGAAAGATGAATGAGGTGGATATGGAGAAACGCCTTGCAAAGCAATGATGCGGAAGAGGGGAAACCGAAGATCTCAGAGAAAACCAGTCGACCTACTGCGTCGTCCAGGCACAATTCCTACATGCGAAAATCCAGGAGTGACCCCGCAAGTAAAAGTGACAGTTAATGAATACTGCTCAGTATCTTTCACCACATGAAAAATTAGTACTGCTGGGATGTGATTCCCACATAGCATCAACTAATTGTGGACTCCGATTTTCTATATATACACTCTACTGGCACCTTATCTTATCCTAAACTGTGTTCCCAATGTAAACGGTCCTGAGTTAGTTACATGAGATTTTAAGAGTATTCCAGGTCTAATTAGAGATAAATATCAGCTCTATTATGTCAGCTTCAAAACACTTAGCCAGAGTTCTCTGTGGACACATGAGAGCTATTGTAGCTCTAAATCTAGACTTATATATATAATTTATAAATATATATATATTTATATTTATAGAGAGAGAGATAGCTATAATTTATTTATTTTTACTTTGGAATACTACTGCATTTGAGTAAAATTCAAACTGCTTAAATCTATGATTAATCAGGCATAATCAACAGTATTGTCATACCTTTAATCAATTTCTAAAATCATCATATGGACCACATATTTCTGTTATTAAATAATATTTTTAATTACCTTTTTTTTTCTTCCAACACACTGTTTTTCACACCTATCTATGAAGACGACATCATAAATGCAATTAAAAATTTCAATAGTAAAAGTTTGTGTAGAATAGATGAGGTACCTATGACTCAGCTAAAAAAGTGTTCTTATTTAGTAAAATTGACTTTGACTTACATTTCCAATGAATGTCTTGCCCAGGGATTTTTTCCTGTAAAAGTAGTTACCAATACATAAAAAAAAGGTGACAAGGCATTGATGGATAACTCTATAGGCCTATTGCCCTTCTTAGGTCCTTTTAAAATTTTTTTGAGAAATTGATAGCAAATAAACTGACCAAATTCTCAATTTAAAAAAACAAGGTTATTTCATTGCATCAGTATGGCTTTGTAGAGGGCAGATCCACAGAACAAGCTATTTACAGTTTTACTGAAAACATTTTTAACTTCTTTTGATGAAAGACAATTCTCAACAGATATTTTCGCAGACCTTTCAAAAGCTTTTGATTATGTCGACCACAATATTTTATTGCAAAAACTTGAACAGTGTGGAATAAGAGGCGTAACCAATAATCTGTTTAAATAGTATCTTGAAGACAGTTACAGTGGACTTCTCAGTCTTGTACTCTTATATTTTACGCAGCGCTCTTAGCCTAACTGCCTTACGACACTTTGGCTTCTCAATAGGCGAGGGAGATAAATCACGTCCTCTCAATGCAAGAAGACCAAGATTAATGCGACCGGTGGCCAGACCCAAAGCCCAAACCTGGCACGTCCGCACATCCTCGCCCCCTCTTCCACAGAGGTTCTGATATTCTCGCCCTCAGAAACTGAGCGTGTGGTCTGACCGGGTTCTATCCATAACCGTACTGTCTTTCCAGGGCACAACCAGAGCAGGTTGCCACTCACCTCCCAGCCTGTCATCGAGAGTGGGGATCTCTCCAGCATACGGAGTCAACCACTTCCAGCACGAGTCCAACCCTATGATGTGACACCAGAGAGAACCTCATAGTGGGGCCAACCGATCGTCCTGTGCTACCATTTACTTTCCATGGAACTTGTGGGTTATTCATGGTCGACATTATCCCCCGAATGGAGTGGCAAGTGGAAGTCCCTTCCACAAAGTGACTGAGAAGTCCTCACCAGGCATAACCTTACACCCAATGAAGGGCCGGTCACACTCCACTCCTTGTGAGCCACATCCATAGTGGCGGGGAATTTCTATAAACCAGAATGGCCACCACCCTGGCGGTCGAGTACAAAAGAGCAGTCGGGACACCTCCCCGGTGCCGCGGTTCACCGGGGATAGCAGCCCTTACTCTGAAATGGACAGTTTATATCATATATAGTCATATATTCTCCATAGTTTCATCACTGCAACCCAGCCATTGCTCCCTCGACCACCGGGGTGTTATGTGGCCAATTCCTGGTATGGGGGGGGGGCGGGTGGCACATCAGCCACACTCCATTCCATGTCTTTGTACTTCTTCTTTGAAGTACAGACTTTGGGACCCAACGGCCTGAGTACTAAATGGTCCAACACCCCGCCAAGTGGTCGAGCCTTGGCACCAGCTATCGGTCCAACCATCATGGCATATACCCCTCGCCAGTCACAAGGACTCTGGCAATCCATAGGGAATGGGCAGCGTTGCCAATGCCTCAGCTATGATGTTTTGCAGATAACACAAACATTTTGGTAACTATAGGCTGTTCACGATAAAGTGAGCACTTTTAAGGCCCTCCCAACAGGCATTAAACTCTAATAAATATATCTTATTGCATCCTCAGGCATTAAATATTGATGGTAGTGAAATGTACATTCTGTGATCATTGGTCACACTGCAATGTTTATATTAAAAATCAGCAGGAAGATGAAAATCGGATGAAAGGAAGAATTTATAAGGTCCTTAAAAAGTGCTCACTTTACAGTGAACAGCCTATAGTTCAAATAATGCTGTTCTTGAAGGAAATATAAAACAAACAGTGATTGAGATGTCCAGTTGGTCCCAGTATAATACATTAATATTAAATGTAAACATATCTGTGCTCACGAGTTTCATGCAAAAAAATAAACATACAATGCAGGATGAAAGATGCACAACAATAGACAAATACGGGTTACAAACAGTAAATAGTACTAAATTTCTAGGGCTCATTGTAGACAGTAATTTAACATGGACTGAGCATGTTGATAGTTTCAGTAAAAAAATTGAGTTCACTGTGTTTTGCGATACATACCTTAAAAAATATTTGTAATAATAATACAATACTTGCATACTATTTCTCAAATAGTCAGTCCATAATAAACTATGGAATCATATTTTGAGGTACATCGACAAAATGGAAATAGGGTTTTTATGCATACTTATATTATTTTTCCTGTTCTTATTGTTACACATATTGTCATGGAAGAGTTAATGTAACATCAGTTTATGAATTGTACTATCTTATACTGCAACTAAAATGTAGTCTTTACATCTTTGTAGCGCTGCTAGAATAAAGAAGTGTGTAAATTATATTATTTATCTATTATATATTTTTATGTTAATGTAATTGTGTGCAAATGTCCATATTGTATAACAAATATTTAAAAAAATAATAATTGAAAAGTCCTTTCCAAAGTGTATTAGAATACGGGATGCAAATAAATAAATAAATGAATAAATAAAGTGATTTCCCTTGACTTCTTTTCCGCCATGAAGAAATAAGCATGTGTCCTCTATCCCTGTTTTTTTTAATTGTGTCTTATTACCACCCGTTGTGGTGTCTCCCACCAAATTCAAAAGAGCGGTTTCATGTTACTATAAAGTAAACAATGACGGCTTCCAACACGCACAACACCTGTGATGCGTTACTGTAATGAATCACTGCACGCAGAGAGCCTGTCACCAATGGGTGGACACGTGAACTACGATGTATCTAATCAGTGCCAAATCCCACGTGAACTGCTGTTTTCAGAGCTTAAGGCACAACAGATTTTACAGCATATGTGCGCCTGTTATCAATTTCATTGTGGTGCATGTCTCTTTCACCCATTGTAGTTAAACAATGTATCCTAATCTAATTAAACTACCCAAAGTAACATAAAATTCTGGCGAATAAGTTTTCATACATTATAACCTAACCATAGGGTCTTTCCTTTATTATTCCTAAACGTGTATTTATAGAAATAATATCGTATTGTAGTTTTCTATCCCAATGTAAAATTTTTTAACATGTTAGGCTGAATTAAAATTGTGGCTACTGGCTAAGCCCTTGGTACTAAATTACACTTTTGGAGAAAGATGTAACACAATTTTTGTAGATATAGGGAATAGAATTATCCAGAAATGTCTCCTGTCCCTCCCCCCTTTCCTTCTTACGATAAATTTCTAAAATACTTGATTGTCCAGTGCAGACAACTCAGTAAAATTTTAATAATATCTGCTTTAATTTTGTACCAAGGGTAACTTAACCCTGTCAAACATTGTACATGCAAGAAACAAAATTGTACTCTACAATAACGGATAAATAAGTATAAAACTGTATCATAACAGAGAACTAATGTAATGCAAAAGGAGGGAATAACTAAACGAGGATTTTAATTTGTTTATCACCAGAAATCATTTAATATATTGACGTTAAATATTTATAAAGGAGATGAAGTCATATTGGAAACCAACCTCTAAAGTCAGTGTTAGGAATTTAAATATAAATGTCAGCAAATAATTATTTATTTGTGGCTCAGGAACATGTGAACTTTGCCTTCCAGAAATTCAGCTAGGCTGCTGGTCACTGTTTTGTTACACTTATTACTGATATACAACCTGCAATTACATTACACAACAATGGGAGCATGCTTGTTATATTTTATTTAATCGTTTATTCAAAAGTTTTCCACAAATCCCTATATATGAGCAATATATCTAAAACACGTGTTTATTGACGCACATAACCTAATTCTGGTCCACAGTACACACTCACGATCGGTAGTTTTATGAGGAAATTAATTGATTGCACAACTAACACAAGCAAATAATAAACTAGTAAAACTTCACACGTTAATTATCATATATATCTTTCTCTCAATGTCATTCTAATGTAAAACACAATGTTTTTGATTTCTGTTAAGATGGTGGCTAGAGTCCATAGTAAATAAATCCACCTAACTCCAGCGGCTTCACCTACGTCACAACATGCCATCTCCAGTATACTCTTAACTCCATGGTTGAGATAGTCTTGTACCTGGTTGAACCATTCGAGTTCACTACTGTGAACCAGGTTCATTGTGTGTTTAAACCATGGTCATAAAGTTATGTCAGGCAACTGCTATCTTTTTGCCTTGATCGGACAGCTCGTGGCAGCTTGCAAACTAACAGCGTTAGTGCAGGCTGACCCGCTTTTAACATTGCAGGATATGGGAGTTTCGAAGTTTTTTGAATAAATATAAGTAATTCCTTATTATTATCATTTCTCCACTCGGCATAAAGAATTGCTATTAGTGATGGGAAATATGGTTCACTAGAATGAACTAAGTCGTTCCGAACTAGTCATATTTGAGAACTGTTCATTGGGAACTGTTCTTTTGAACTGTACAGGTCGCAGTCGAATGATCATGCATACTGGCGAAATGCAGAGCGCGAGTGCAACCTCGGTCCGTGAACTAGATAGGTCTTTCTCTGTACCTCTGTTCGAGAACTAGATAGGTCTTTCTCTGTTTCCTCTTTCACACAACTATTTCCCTCCCCAGAAGAATCTAAGCAAGCGTGAAATATAAAGAGAAGCAAATAAGTGATGTTAATAAATTAATTGTTAAAGAATTATTGCTTTATTGTGTGTAGATGAAATTACTTCTTTTTTATATAAATATAAATTAATAGTGAAAATATCTTTATACTGTGTTATCCAAGCCTATGTTGTGTATTATAACACCAAATTACTTTAGGAAATTATAGTAACGACCACAACTCTATTATAATAGGTTGTGTTGCAAAAGACAACTAGGTGTAAAGTTAATTTTTCCAAGTCAGGTATGTACAAACTCAACAAAAATGGTTCCGGCACACTGGATTTATTCTTACAAGTATTTTAGAAACATTCTAACAGCACTTTAATTACAAAAATAACTTAGTTTTAATATGATGCAATTAATGTCTAAAAGCTATATCCAAAGTACTGAGTGAATATACCAGAAAATAGCAGTTTTTCATGTTTTTCTATGTTTTACTGTCGTAGCTATACTCATATTAATGCGGCTATCAGATGTATTTTCTTACAGATATGGGAATTTCGGTATGTCTGGCAACATCGTATTTATAGTACGATTGAGTGAGAGGGTTTTACGACACCATAACAGCGAGGTCTTTGGTGCCGAAGAGGATGAAGTAAGTTAAATGGACGACACAAACATTGGACGACACAAACATCCATACCCTGACTGGGTTTCGAACCCGGAGACCCTCGCACCCCAGACCGGCATACAACCGACTACGCATTTGGGGTCGGCACGAGAAAGTAAGAAAGAACGAAAGATCGCTGCATGGCCATAGGTCTGCCAACTATCTCGCGCTGTGTGTCCTTCAGTTCCTTACCGATTCGTGTCTCATGTCACTGCAGTTCGAGGACTGAAGTGAAGTTAGCTTTGAATCCCAGCTTCGAAAATTATGGTACACGAGTCATCGGCTAACAGCCAACATGACAACACCAACTATGAGTCGCGCGACGCATCTATGCCTGTGGGATAAAAACCGCACAACTGCAATCGAGTTTATGAGAAAGGGTTGCATTTGGAAAGCTCGCAGGGGTTATACATAGTGTATCGTTGAGAGGCTTATTTAAATAAAACTATAATAGGTTATATATATATATAATGGGCTGAGAAAACTATCATCATTTGTTTGCTAATAGTCTTCAAAATCATTTAAATTCGTACTTTGATTGCACATGTGGGCTCATAAACCAACAATGTGTCATCTGTATGATCATTTACTTCCTCAAATTAAATACCAAAATTGAATTTTTCGATACTATCTTGTTAATACTTGTAGTATTTAAAAATGTGCGTATCAGATTAATTTCTCAATTTCCATTTCCTTATTTTACAGACTGCTGAACTTGCCATTTGGACCAATGAAAGCGACCAAAGCCACAAGTTTGTCAACACATTAAAAATATAATATCCATTGTAGCAAGATCCCATTTCCCGCACTTTATTCCCACGACTGAGTAGTGTTAATAAATATTAAAATGTCTGGAGGAACCATCCACATGTTTTTTGGTATAACTAATTTAAAATCGGACTTTGATCGCACAGTTAGCTGTAGTCTGAATTTATCGGTTTTGTTTCACTCCGTTCATAAGGAAGTCGTTTGCTATTCTATCATACTAGTCGGGAGCTGCCCGGTCCTGCTTAGCTCCATCTAACACATCATACAATGCTCAGTGTATGTGATGGATGGTAAGTGCTTATAACTGGTTTCCTTTGCATTATGTTTTTTATATGTTTTGCATCGGTGTATAGTAGTGATGACCTTATTGTTCCAGCACTTCACAATGGTATTTTTTTTACCTGATATAATGTACAGCACTCGATGCTCGTTATATATACACAGTGTTAATTGTTGTTTGAGATGTACTTACATATACATACCAGTCATTGTATATATCTTAAAGGGCTCGGAAAATATAGCTAACTAAGTTTATAAGTGTGCTTAATTCATACTTGTTCTCCGCGATCCTTTTCGAAATTGGGGCTGATGCCTATGTTTTGTATTTGGAGTGTATATCCTAAACAATTCGGAAATAACAGCCCACTATGCTTATAAGTGTGCTTAGGACATACTTGACCTTGTGATCCTTCTCATCATAGTAGATTATGCCTATGTTATGAATTTGACAAATATATCTAAAATGGTTCAGATATTACAGCCAACTATGCTTATAAGTAGACATACGGCATACTTGATCATACGACCCTTCTCGCCATCTCGAGTGGTTGACTATGTTATGAATTTGATGTCTATATTTTAAATGGTTTGGGAATTACAGCCAACAATGTTTATAAGTATACATGACATACTTGACCCTACGACCCTTCTCACCATCTCGAATGGTGACTATGTTATGAATTTGGTGTCTATAATTTAAACTGTTCGAAAATTACAGCCAACTATGCTTATAAGTAGACATATGACATACTTGACCCTACGACCCTTCTCGCCATCTTGGGTGATAACTATGTTATGAATTTGGTGTCTATATTTTAAATGATTCGATAATTACAGCCAACTATGCTTATAAGTGTACATAGGGCTTACCTAACCTCTCAACCCTTTTTGTCGTCTGGGGTGATGCCTATGTTATGAATTTGGCAACTATATCTTAAAAAGGTCGGATATTACAACGAACTATGCATATAAGTAGACTGCCTGTGGAATCATCGAAAATGGCAGTCAGGCTTACCTCCATTCTTCAGCCCCAATTTCACAGCATCTATGCTTATAAGTAGTCATAGGTAATTTCCTGCCTGTGATGTCATTCAAGATGGCGGTCGGGCTATCCTCCAGTACGCAATCCCACAGTCAACTATGATTATAAGTAGACCAAGATGGATGCCTCCAGCAGACGACTACAAACAAGATGGTTGCCAGACAAATATTTTTTTTCACAATTACAAGTCTGTCCAGTGAGTGCGCACTCTCTTGTAACTGCCTTATTTCAACTCCTATTGGTTCTAATGTGATGGTAGTCTTGAGGTTAGCACACCGGAATGGTGACCCAAGGGTTGCCGGAATGAAACCCCATGACTCCAGTATTTTATGAGTTCACACTTAAAATAAATTACCAGCACTCCTGGTGGATGATGAGCAAATACAAGATGACGGCCAGTGCTCCTAGCTACCACCAGTGGAACTTTGCTCTGATGGCGAGTGCGAGAATCAAAGAATGGCAACAAGCACACACTCTAACTGCCAATCTGGTAATCAAAGATGGACGGCAAACAAGATGGCCGCCTCCAGCAGATGACTACAAAACAAGATGGCCAACACTAGCAGACAATAGACGAGATGGAAGGAAAAACTCCCTCTGGGAATGAGAGAGAGAAAGAACAAAGAGAGAGAATGAATGAAGAGAGAGAATGAATGAAGAGAGAGAATGAAGGAAGAGAGAATGAGAGGAAGAGCAAAAAATGTGGAAAGTAACATAAAGAAAACTTAGGAGGACCCCGAGGAAACCCTCGATGATGGAATGCAATAATGGGAAGTGAAAACCAAGATGGACACTGTGGGAGACGAATGCAAGAGCAGGAAGAGACAGTGTACTCGCTTACATGGCCGACTACATACTAGCTGACAACATAGCTGCCAAGGCACTGACTGACAATATGGCCACTTGCATACTGGCTGACAAGATGACCTATTCCTAACAGGAATGATAGAGCAGGAAGTTCCGCATTACGACATCCAAGATGTCAGCCCTGCATACCTGCACTAGGGGCCACTTGTCCCAGCTGCCCCTTTCCATACTACTACCCTAGTCTTTGTTTCAGTGCTTGGTATGCTAGTACCTTCGGGCCCTGGCCCTTTATCAGGCACCTTAATATGTTACTTAGAGTGTACAGACTGTTTAACTTCTTCGAGGGTGTTTGGAGTGTCATGGTTTGCTGAATTTTTTCATGGATGTGTAGTTGGGCCACTGCTAAGGTATTCCATTTTAAGCAGTAAGGAGTCTCCTTAAGCCCACCAACTTATTACTATTTATATAGCAACCCTTTTTAGGGTCGGAAATCAATAATTTATTTAAAACACTGGGTTAAGCCCACAAACGGAACTTTACAACAGCGAAAATGATAATAATATCTGTACAGTATTTCCCTTAAATTCCACAAAATATAAAAATTCTCAAACATAAGTAAGTCATCAATATTGACATATGAAAAGTTCCTGTCAATTGCAAATATGAAAAAATACAAAGCTTTAAGGCTGCTCGAAACAGTGTTCAAAATTTTAAGGGTCTTGACTTCAAAAATACGACCTTACTAAATTACCAAAGGAGCAGATGTATTCTGTTGACAACTGTTATAGATATATTTAAACTCATGAATTCTCTGCGATCTGACACAATTATCCATTTGACTCAGGGTATGCGTATAACACACAAACTATTTGTGTTAACATTATGCCTTTGACTTCCTGTTAATACAGGGAACAAAATTATACTGCAATATACTAAAATCACTGAGGACAAATACAAGTATGAACAATCGCCAGCTCGGTGCACCCCTTTGGGTCTACCAAAGGCATCCAAACAATTCTTAATAAAAGACAAGGACATTTACAATAAAATACAAATTTGCGATTATAATGCACGCTCCCAACATAGAGTGAACCCAAATCACCAGATTACAAAAACGAGTATAGGAACAAAACATTGGCTGAAACCTATCCTATTTGACTTTCGAATGTTTACCTAAAATGTGCCTATAAAATTATGATTCGTGTCCGAAAATTTTGGGTAACCCACGATCAATAATCGATGCATAGTTTGGCACCCCAACGACGTATGAGACAGCATTCAAGAGCACCCTCAATCATGTCGGCAAACCAAACCGAAACAATCTGAAGAGAATGAAAAATATTTAAGAAGCTAATCCAACAAAAATTTTGAATGGGCAATCTTAACCAAATTTAACCATCACCTGCCAAACTAACCTGTCTCTTGACGAACATCGATCGACATCGTACAAAGAATGGTCACACACCACTCCCACCTAAAAGTCAAATGATCTTACCGAAGCCTCAGTAGGGAATGGGCCGAGCTCACACTTGTTCCGACGAACTTACAAAATCAAGGAATGGGAAAGCTGGCTAGTGCACATCTGCTGGAGGGAGGGCAATAACCAAAGCTAAGAGGTGAGGAGAAAGGATGGGAGTACCGAGGTCGGACCAGTGGAATGCGAAGCGAAATCAGGTAGAGCCTTATGCCTGCCAGCACAGGTAATGCAATCCCCCCACCCCAAATGAAACACAGTTCAAAACAAAAAGCAGAAGAACAATAATTCACCGAAATATACCATAGCAGTTAGAAGTAGCAAGTACACAGTATCAAGGAGAGATGACATTCCAAAATCACTAAGTACAGTTTCATACACATTGGTTACACATCTTGAAGTGAAGAGTAATATTCTTGAGGATAACAACAATGTCCAAAGAAGTAACACGTAGAACAGTCAGGGAATCTACTGTTATCTTAACATGATACTGACTAGCATAATAAATATTACATTGCCCTGTGCCTGAACCCATTACATACCTTTTAAATGGCACCTTTAATACAGTAAATGGTCTATCCACAATGCTTAAATTGTCACATAAGCTTTTGTACCTCTCGCAACGTGTGATGGCGCCAGCTGTTTCCCCCAAGCCCACCATCACCAGCGACCTCTGCAAGGAGCAGCACTCTACCAGGCGCTCGTGCACACTGGTCCAGGAGTGCACTGCATTAGTCACCGAAACCAGATACTTTGCGTGTGTGGCTGCGCGCACTTGTTCAAAGGAGATAGTGGGAAATCCGATGTAAGTCAAATATGCATTAGCTACGAGACGCAAAGTCATGCGAGATGCACAAGAACTGCCCTAATATGTTTAAGTGCCCCTGCAGGCCTCAGTTTACTATTTCAGCTTTTCCTTACTTTTCATTTCTCACATGTTTCATCCTCACCTCATTGCATCCAATGTTTTGTGTGCATGAAAGGTTTCTTGTGTCTTATGTAATTTTTGAAACCACGTTTGCAAGCAGGGAAGCAACGTGTGCATATGCGAGGGAATTTGTTTTGTGTAACAAAGTAGTCCGCATGTCTTCCTTGTCGCCAACCTGGCCAGGACGCTGTGCTGGAGTTGTTTGTCATTCCACCATGTCTCGAGGAGGTGAACGTGCTGACAAATGGGGTCGTGATTCGCGTGCTTGGGTGGCGCATCAATCTTGTACTGAACATTTTCACTACAATACACTTTTAGCATATCAGAACTTTGTTTATTTAGCCGCCCTAAAGCTCCACTCCTCTCCTTCCCATGGATTAGCTTTGTATGGGAAGGTATTATTTTCAACGTAATTCTTTGTGGCCACATAGTGTTTTTTACAGTGTTCCCCTACCGGCGTGTTAAGCCTGGTACTTGTTTGAAGTTGTTTCCTGGAGGAACATTTAATAAAACCCATTGAACTTACGTGATCCGTCTTCATTCGGGTCGTCTATGGGCAATAAGGGTGCGAGCCCCCACCTTTCCCGCCAATTTAGAAGGGTGCTATAAGAAGAGTTTGTGTATTTTCAGAGTGGTTTGTATCCTCGTTTGCTGAATGAATGGGTGTGTGTCACCCTAAGACCTCACTGCGTAGCGAGCGTAGTACTAATAATGAATTTTTATTAATCCCAATGGGCTGCGCACCATTTGAAGGATATTGCAGTAGCTGTCGGCACACGACCCTGGAAGGAGTCCGCTATACAACATTGATTTGGCATTGCATCCTGCAATGTCTGGCGCCCTATAACAACACTAGAGGTTATGTGAAAAATCACAGTAAAATTCCTACTCGAACTCCCACCCTTAAAGTTAACCACTTTTGCTCCACCATCCTGCTCTCAGTTAATTGATCAGGTCTCCTGGGTGATCGATGAAGAACTGTCACAGGCCTAGCAGTGTTTTGAAGGGGTAACACTTCCAATTGATGGACATGCAGTGCTTGTAAATAGACATTGAGACATTCAACACACAGCATTTGGCCCATGTTCAACTATAAGGCCACCATGCTCTGGTTGCTGCATTTTCATAGATGAATACGGCCTGTGCCCTTTACCTTGATTTTAAACCCCAAAAAACTATTCTGAAAAGGAATTAAAAGCTCGTCACGATACAGTAAGTACTTGAAAAAACCCTCTCATTAGGAAAAATAGGAAATAAATATAGGTATTTAATTCTAGCCTTAGATGTTGACTTCAGTGTGTGGTGGAATATACACACTATGTTTAACTATGCAAATAACATTGTTTATATAAAGAATGTGATTAAAGGGTAAACAATGGCTGGAAAGGAAATGTAACAAGGGTCACAAAAGTGCTCACTTTACCGTTATGTGTGTATATACACCTGGAATAACACCCTTTAAATATATTTAGACACTAATGAGGGTTGGCATCGGAGGGGGGTGGGAAGTGGCCCTACTAGGCGTCAAACACAGGTGGTGTCAAGGTGAAGTTGCTGGTATCCTTAGGGTCATGTTGACTGATCGCATGGATGTATGCCCTTCCCTCGGTGGTTTCATTGTTTAAACCACCCCATTCCCCCAATGTGGCTGAAGAAAGGAGACTTCCTCATACCTATTGAAAGAAGTAGACGTATTAAGGCTGACACAAATGCTTGAAAAACTTAACCTTTCCCGGGCGATGCTAATCCCGGGTAAGACAGGGTCGAATCTGCCGGTACTGGAACATAACAGGTTCCGGTAATATACTAAGTCTGTTCAAACTGAAATGATTGGCGCAAAAAAGATAAATACACCAGGAGCGTGATACATGCCAACCTGTCTGCCTGCTGCACGACTACTAAATGGCAGGTGTGCACAGTCGCTAGTAGGCAATAACTCGTACACCAGAACTACCAAAATAAGCACACAAAGCAACGCACATCCAAAAAGGTGAAGTTAGGAGCTTGGAATGGCAAACAAGTGTTACCCATATAATATGAAAAAATGCGAATTAGAAATTTAATTAGAGGAAGTAAATGATCATACAGGTGACATATTTTTGGTTTATTTGGCCACCTGTGTGATCAAAGTCCGATTTTCAATGAGTTATACCAAAAAAAATTTGAATGGTTCCCCCAGACATTTAAATATATCGTTATACTACTCAGTCTTGGGAATAAAGTGCGGGAAATAGGATATTGCTACAATGGATATTTAATGTTTTATATATTGACAAACTTGTGGCTTTGGACGTTTTCAATGGTCAAAATGACAATTTCGGTAGTCTGTAAAATAAGAAAATGAAAATTGAGAAATGAATCTTATATGCTCATTTATAAATACTACAAGTATTAACAAGATAGTATAGAACAATTCAAATTTGGTATTTAATTATAGGAAGTAAATGATCATACAGATGGCACATTGTTGGTTTATGAGCCCACATGTGCAATCAAAGTACGAATTTAAATGATTTTGAAGACTATGAGCAAACAAATGGTGATAGTTTTCTCAGACCATTTAATATATATTTACACTACAGTGTCTTAGGAATAAATTGTTGTGGCCGATATAATTTTACCTATTATAGTTTTAGTTAAATAAGCCTTTCAACGATACACTCTGTACAACCCCTGCATGCTTTCCAAATGCAACACTTTCTCATTAATTCGTTTGCCGTTGTGCGGTTTTTGTCCCACAAGCATTTAGCCAACGGCTTGTTTCTATAATTTCCGAAGAGCGAAGACATAGATAACGATAGACAGAGGCAGATAGATAAGAAGTATGCCCGTTAAAATGTGGTCAGTCAAGTTTGGTGCGATGGCCGGTGGTGTGAAAACAGAAGGGAGCTAGGAACGACGGATTATCTGTGCATGCACAGTGGCGCGCGTGGCGTAGTTACTGGTTCCTGAGAGAATGGCTGACCGACATCACGAGAGATTAGTTCTTTTACGTCGCAGACCATTTCAAAATGAAGTGGTAGTTCGGGAACCACCCATCACTAATTGCGATATATTTAGGTGCGTTTGAAGTTGGTTTCGTTTATGATAATGGTTTGCTGGCGCAGAATACCGAGTTCGTAATTACCTCTGCATCACATTTTTTATTGCACCGTTTTACTCTTTTTGTTTATATTTTAATGAAGGTTGTGGTTCGACAAGTCCAGGCTTATTATGTCCAGTAATATCGTACATCGTGCCTAGCAGCTTAACAATTAAGGACACGTAAATAAATATAATATAAAAATATTTTTAAGTATAAAGCCAAAACACAATTATGTATAGTACAAATATATACTACTGGATTGTCACCACGTCCAAACATGACAAAATGGGTTTTAAGAGTGGTTATAACTGCTCAATAGAAGACCTTACGCAGCAGAAGATATTTAATTAATTTCTTAAAGTTATTTAAGTGTATTGAGGTTATCGAGTCTGGTAGCTTATTGTATATATGTATTCCGTTCAACTCAATACTTCTCTTATAAAAATTTGTCTAGTAATGATATACTCTATACCTACTTATTTCTATTCCTTGTGGAATAGTGATGGAAATTAAATTTTTTAAAGACATTCTCACCTTTAAATAAAAATTTAGTAGGTATCATTCACAATGAGTAGTATGTTGAAATACAGATAATTTATATCTAGCATATTTATAATAAATAAATATAATAGAGGGCAAAGGATGGAATCTTTGGGAACAATATTTGATTATGTGACCCATTTTTAGACTAGTATATATATCATCTGAATTTATTGCAACCTGCAATCTATGAGACAAGTAAGATGTAAACCATGAACCTTGAATATCCCATTTGACTGTGGCCAAAAGAGATGTATTTTCATTTCTGAAAACCATTTTGTTACAATGAAGAACCTGCCAGTTGTGGTGTGAATCAACATAACTCAAGGTCAGTGCTGAGAGAATGCAGTGCCTTGAGGTGTTGCTGTAAACAGCAACATGCTGCATGTTGAAAAGCAGCATCAGCAACTGTGACAGAATGCATATTACCTTGGTAAGTGTGAGATCCTAGACTTTCATTAGGCGGTTGGAAACCTACTTAACATTTGAATAGCCCCTCCATTAACAATCAATGTATTTAACTTGCGCAACAATCAGCTTGCATCCTATAGTGTACAGTATTTCCTTGGAGATGTGTATATGTAGGTGACCATACATCACAAACAACATGAGTAAATATGGGGTCAAATAAGTACAGTTTATACAACCAGCCATGTAAATAAAAAAAAGTTTTAGTGTAAGGGCTGTAGCTGTTATAGTGAGTACTTTCGAAATCATCCTCAGAAAAAAGTCACTGCCCCTTCCTGCATATATTATAACGGAAGCACTGAGTAACATGCGCCAAGTAAAGATGGTAACGATAGATTGAAAGTAGTTCCATATCTTCATGTTGAATAAAAAATGTTAAGGTAACTATTTGTGATAATGTAAATTATTTATTTCGCTTTCTGATTTTTAAAGCATCTAAGTGTAGTAAAAACAAGCAGATTTGTTAAATATTTATTTTTCTAACAATTTCACAGTTTCACTTGAGCAACGCATAAATAAAGTGATGAGGCACGTGGAACTGTTAACTTTACATAATTTGTATGAATACGTAACGTGCACACAAGTAGATCTTGAGCAGGGCTCTCAAAAATGCTCATTTTATCAGGAACAACCTATAGCTGCCCTATTATCAAAATGTAGACCAATGTAACTAAAAAACTGAAAACACTTATGAACATGTTAAAAACCAAAATCATTCTTTTTTTACCCCATAAAAAAAGTAGTCATTATGCCACTTTGGCATATGTTTTAACTTACCTCTTTTGGATTTTTGTATTTAAAGAAAGAAGCATTAATTCAGTAAAATCTGCCCTTGTTTTCAAATTTTTTTGTTGTGTTTCAAATTGCAGTAGCCTGTGTGTTGCTGTTCCATTTTCTTGTTAAATGCATAATAGTTTTTTACTGCTATATCATATAATCTGGTCTTTTGTGTTAGGAAAAGTGCTAACATGGAATTATATTTGCATTTTAAAAGTTTACTGCAAGTTACCATTTATGTAAATGTCATGTCTCAAAAATTTTACTTGAGATCGGTTTTTATTTTGGCATATTTTAACAGTACGTAAGATGGAACATTTGTTCCCCCACTACTCTAGAGCTGTGTTCTAATTCACTCTCAAACACACTGTCACTTACCCTTGATCTCTTAAGCACCCACAGTTCTACACATTCCTTTTATCTTTATTTCGAGATTGAAGAATCAATGAACTAAACACATTTTCTCATGTTGTCTTGGTTTTTGTACGAACAAGTGTTCAGCAAATGGCAGGAATAAGCTGCATAATTGTTATGAACAATTAAACTTACAGTGTAGGGCATGTGTAGAGGACATCACTCTAGGCCATAGTCAAATGGGATATTCAAGGTGCATTCATGCCCCTACCGCAAATTCAGGGGGTGAAAATTCAACATCACAGCTATGATACACTTTTCAAGGACACACAGCCAGGCAAGGGCTCTTGGCTTGTAAATTAGAACACACATCAAGTTAGTTAAAAGAAACATGTTACTTTGTGAATGAACACTGAAATAAGGTGAACATTTTTTCTTTTAACAGTACCTACTCGTGCTTTTTTGTGAAATACAGCTTTGTAGGTATGAGCATTTGAAAATAGAATATATTCACTTCAATGTAGATACACTTTTTCAGAAGGGGGACCGTTTAGTGTGAATGGCAATAAATTGTAGTTTTGACTATTTTTTTTATAAACAATTCCATCATATTTTTAAAAGTTTTACTTCATAATTTCCCTGATCTTTGCAACTATCCTCAATATGCAGAAATTTTGGCTATAATTTAAGCTTAATTCAAAAAGGAAATGTCAGGGAATGACAGCAATTTCTGTACTTCTCAGATATGCTATTTTCTATTTTTTTATCATATTTTAGTTACACTAATAATGGGGTAGCAAATTTTGACTCCATTCCAAGTACATTCTTTGGACAAAAAACAAATATGAACTATAGTTGCTATGAAAATTTATCTTATGGAAAGGGAACTATTAGGTAATTTAATTGGTTATAGGTTATCTTTAAAAGGCAACTTTTATTTACGTCAAATCGCAATATTAAAACACAACTCTTGCGTTATGGAAATTTATTCTTCTCCCAATGTCACATATAAAAACACACAGTTAAAAAAAAACACAAAATTCCGCTAATTACTATTACAACTAGTTTGTCACTTGCTAGCCTGCATGTATTCATTCGAAATAAACACAATTGCTTACGTTAAATCGGAATACTATACCACAAAAATCATTGCATTACACACATTTAATCTTCTTTTACTTGTCACACAAACATAATTACGATTTAAGAAACATAAAATGTAAAATTGCGTTAATTACAACTCATTTGACACTTGCTAGCCTATGTAGTATGTTTGCATTTGGAATAAACACCATTGTTTTCGTTAAATGGGAATACTATAACACAAGAATCATTGTATTCCACAAATTTAATCTTCTTTTAATTGTCTTTTAATTCTGGGCTGACTATTCAGTTCATAAAATTGTATTTTCAGATCTTGATTCACAACATACAAAAGCTATAACTTTTCAATGTTAAATAGGCTAAGAATTTGGAAGGTTCCGGTATTTAACACTGTTGTAGTTTGAAGACAACCAAAACTTATTAGGACCTGAACCATGTTAATACAAGTACACTAAAACTAGTCTTCCTTACACACCAAACCTGTTTTTTAATTACTAAATACTCTATAAAGTACACCACCTCAGTGAGCATCAGCTGTGGGTACTCATGCTGTTTGTACCAAATAATGGAATTACTTGACAGTATAAAAGTATTATGTAACAGTAGGGCCTATGTTAGTAGAACTGTCCAGTATAGCAAGATATTTTACTGTGTAATAATACTTTCAGCACAGTATAAAAACACTATGGTCACTTCATTGTTACATTTTTAAAATAAATGTTTGTCTTGTAAAGTTGATAATGACTGAACAGTATATTCTGAAAGTTTGAAAAGTATGGAACAGAACTTACAGTTTAAGAATAGTCTGAAATCATTATGGATACTATTCAGACAAACACAAACTTATATTCTACAGTATGGGCAACCATTATGTGAACATTATTCTATCAGTTTGAACAGTTAAGAAACAATTAAAAACAGAACACAAAACAGTTTTCATACCAATTTCATATTTTTTTTTTTTCAGTAGGGGTGACAAGGGCTACTACACCCTCATACGGGTGACACAGTATTCACCGATGAGACACCATTCTTGTACTTTGATATTCGTTGTTATAGTCAGAGGATCTCTCTATCATAGTTCTGCAACTGTTAAAAGTAAAATGAATTTGAGAGATTAGTGTATTTTGATATTGTGTCATTCAACTTGTGGAGACTCAGATCACAGTAATCTTATATCTAGTGCCTGTATTCCCGTGTCCTATATTCATGCATGCTTGTCAGAAACGTTCATGCATGAACAGGTCCTGTGACCCCTTCGCTAATGGAATGCGCTAGTCAGTGCAATGTCTCTTTGTCATGCAGAGAAAACTCAGTAATTATGTCAAAATGTTTTTGTTAATTCATACGTAGTTTAAAGCCTACGGGAAAATGTTAGAATCAGCATATAAGGCACTGCGTATTTGAGCAGACTGCCTGTTGTATAGTGTGTTATAGCAATGAACAAGTGTTAACGGATGTAGCAAGTCAGTGCATTATGTGGGATTAATTTCAGTGTTTGTTTTAACTGGATTGTTTCAGTCAAAGTGTGGCCCAGTTGGTTGGATCCAGCTGGCCGTATGCATTGCACACAAATCGCATCACAAAGGGCGATATACTTTTGTTCTGATAATTTTTGTGTGCCATAATTGTTTAAGGTTAGTACCTGAACATTGTTTTTGTGTAACCTTCAGTGTTCACAGCATCACTCTGTCGACTCACAGGTTTTTTATTTTTAATATTGTGTAAAGTGATTGTGTTTGCGCCATTTTGGCTTTTTTTTTTCGCAGCAATGGGCACTTGCAGGTCTTGTGAGCCAGATCAGTTTTCATTCACCTGTACATGTGTGTTTTTTTATACTTATTAAATCAATTAACTATTTACTGTACTTCAAAACATGTTATACTTATCGAACCATGTCAAATGCAGTGTCATGATTGATGCATACAAGAAGCCAATTATAACACTATATTTGTGTTTCCCACCACAGATCAAGAAATTATCCACATTGATGGTATGTTGTCTCAGGAGCCGGGAGGAGAGAGGTTTGACTTACGATACCAGGTTTTAGATTACAGTAGAAAGTAGATTATCTTGAATTGTGAAATATAAAGAGAATAGTAAAAACACAAAAGTCTGTTTTGTCACAGTGTTTCCCTTACCCGCAGAGGAGAGACAATCACTTGTGCGTGCTCTTGTGATGTGTCCTTTCACATGTTGCTCACAGTGAACACATCTGGGAGGAGGGTGGTTATTGTTAACGGATTAAATTTTTAATTTTGTGCACAGTTTCCGTTCTGGATAAGTCAATGTCCTGCGTGTATGTAATAAATTTTATGTTGTGGGAATTTTTTAATTTTTTCTTTTTCTATAATCCAAATTTTCGATTACTATCCGAATTACCTTTGGTCCCTATTAGTCGGGATAATCTATTATATACTGTATTCGTATAGAGTTGCGGAGGGTGCCAGTGAAACACCAACTGCCACAATAATTCACATTAAATTATGCTTAAAAAACAAATGTGTCTTATATTTGGTAAATGTGATTCTTCAGCAATATCATATTTAAACCTGATTTGAAAAAATCGATAGTGATTTTTCTACATTATAAATATATGAAAAATGTATTATCCAAAACAAGTAAAAATGCAATCAAGTTAGCTTTTACCATTGCTAAGTTTTTTATATATTATAAAAACCAGTCCTTGTATGTTGCCAGTTACATTTTGTAGTAATAAATTGATTCTGCTACAGAGATAAACATACTTCACAAAAATACAAGAAACTATAAAATCGAGAATTCTATGAATCTGTATGTTTTAGTTAATATTTGACGTGTTTCGCCTCCAGAGGTGCTGGTGGTGTGTTCGTGTCCCACCTGGGAGCAGGTGGGGAACAGGAACTGGTGATGTGCCCAGCGCCACTCTCGGTGTAGAGAACAATTGTTGAAGAGGTCGTACGGCCGACGGCCTAAGGACTCTGGATACACTGTCAATATGAAGGAGAGCTAATTTAATTTGTCTGTTATATTAAGTAATGGTAAAATATTGCCTGTGGGCGAAGTTGTCGGCCACTTCGCACGCCTATATTACCACTGAATTTCTCTGCTTGAGGGAGGCAGGCCCTGTAAATGCAAAACATACAGTGAAATAAACTTGTAAATTTGATGCTGCTTTTAGGGTGCAGTACCCGATGAACTCAGAAGAGTTAAATGCTATATAACATGTCTTATTATGGTATGACTATTTTTTTCCGTAAAGGTACGACAAAATGTTACTACACTTGAGAATGCATATCTTAGTTAAGCGGACCCGGCAGTCTGGACCTGCCGGTGGTCGCTACTTCTGAAAAATAAGGCGTAGGCCTTAAGTTGTAATTACGTAAAATGCGTCCCGTGCGTGAAGTCCTGGTATGTTATGTCAGGATGCAGGGAGAACTCCCCTCGACTAAATAAATGTACTAAAATGGTTCCTGAATTACGTTAACTATGGATATGAAGAAAATTGCAGCCTGTATTGAATTGCTGAGGGTACCATCTGCCCTGCCAGTTGTCTGGAGTGCTGAAGTCTGACAAACGACATGGCTTCGGTTTCGCCGCACGTCCGACGAATCCGGCACCAAAATGAAAACTTGGAAAAAATGGAACATAATGGTTAACATGATAAGTGAAATTGATGCTGTACATAATTAAGATTGCTAAACTAAAACACATTGGTGACATATTCGTGAATGCCAGAGCCCCAGATATGGCTAAGAATGTGACGTCACGAGTACGTCACCGCACTTTGTGTGTGATATTAAATGAATTGATGCCTCAGGTGGCTGATTATAATTAACATATTAGAATCGGCATGTGTCATAACGGTAATAATTACAGGAATGTGTATGGATGTGAGGACATACTGATTTCATAACTAAGGGATGAGCTACACCCTGTCATCTATGCAGTCCTGTATTCTATGCAGTGTTATCAACTCTCTGCTGGAGCGGGCGGTTTCCCTAGTTAATTGTGGTGCAATAGCCGCTAACTATGCCTAAAAATTCTCCTAATTATTGCGACTAGGGAACGGCTCGCCACTTCACACTTCCTGCGGGAATTTGATTCCCCGTCTTTTGAAACCACTTGGAGCACTCAGGATTAGGCCACGGGGCACATCGACATAGTGCACATCGGAAAGCTGTGGGAATAAGTGGTGCTGTGTATCCCAGTGTTCCCTCCAATGGTTGTTGCAGCTAACGGTCGTGACTTCACGGGACATGCTCGTTTAGGCCACATATCCGTTCATCATGAGGGTTATCTCTCGTGATGAATGTTAAATATTATGTCATGCGGCCACAAGTTACAGGACGTTGTAATGCCATTCTTGTCGACCTGCACTGATCGAGACCGCGACCTAATGTCTATCAGTCAAGTGTTGCTGTGTGGTTAATGGGTCTGCAATGGAACAAACTTGCACAAGAGGTACGTGGACATCAGGACTATGCCGTATTATTTAACTTCAATAACTTTAAGTATATTAATCCAGAATACATCCAGAAAAAATATAGTAATTAATGTGATTATGGCTAATGGCTCAGTAAATTTTGAAAAGAGTAAGTACAATTTTAACAGATTTAGAAACCAATTTCTCAGTAACTGCGAATAGTAAAACAAAATGACTATTATGTTGAGAAACTATTAATGTGTGAGAACAGAGTTGTTACATATTAATTTTTTTTGTTTCCTTTCATATATGTTATTGGTGCCGTGCGAAAATACCTTATGTACGTATGTAATAAAGTTAGAGAATATCTTTAGCCAAGGCGATGCTAGATTAAAATATTGTATTCACACATAATATAATGGCATCAGCAAGCTTGACACTAATATAATCCATTCATGTTTTCGTCGGTCTTTTTGACTCGAACGTTTGAAATATCACCCCATGTATGATATGTAGTGTTATTTCCTAAATATGACATGTATCAAGCATTTTATACCTCTATTAACACAGAAGTACTTATCTTATTTTTCGTTCAGTTGAAGTTTCGCCTATATTTTATTTATGCATTATAATATTTTTTAAATAATAAACATGAATAAAAACAGTGAGAAAAAATATGTATTGGTAGTGCAGTAGTAACAAATAGTTCTCATGCAAAATAATATTACAACAGTGCACGGAAAGCGATGTGTTGTCCTTTGGTGTAATTTTCCACACGTAGTTACGCTTAGTTTACGCAAGGTGGAAGAATGTCCTGCAAGTATAATTTTAGTAGAGCTTCATAAAATGCCCAATATACCATGAATCAGCTATAACATAATGCAATATGTTTGGAAACCTCGTGCCTGTGCACATGTGCATGCATACACACAACACACTTCACAGTACTTTAGGTATTTCGCAAATATACATTTTACACTGCAGTAATAGTTTTGTGTGTCAATGTAAATTCACTGGAAACTGTAGTATCAAGGAAAAAGCTGGTGTACCTACGTTTTTTTTGTGGATAAATTTATTTCCCTAATTGCTTTACGGAAATTAATATTAAAAAGACATTAGATAAATTAAATGATTTATCCATAAATATAAAATTATAATATACTCACACTACAAAAATAATGTCGATTATTAAACTCTTTAAATGTGTTATTAGATAACTTTAAAATCAATTAAATATGAAATGTTAAAATCACCAGATTTCCCTCACAAAAAATGAAATCTTTTTTATTAAGTATCTGAAATCAATCTAATTCAGAAATCATTTTCGGTGATGTCAAAATAAGTGTTTACATAATATTTTAAAGTTTACTCTCGTCCATAATGATACGCGTAAACTCATAGTCCCTTCACATAAAATGTAATAATTACCACTATCATATTTCATACCAAGGACAGTACAATGTTTATGTGAAAGTAAGGTAAGTACTGCTTTAAAATACATAAGCTTAGTAACAGCTGAGTTGACAACACGTGAAAAGTAATACAAAGCAATTTTGGACATGTTATCATAGCTATATTACCAATTACATATTATTCCGCTACATGTTTTGTAACATCCACATTTTTTCACTATATGTGCTCCTCATTAACATAATTTATGAATGTTACAGATTTTTACATTGCTTATATTTAACATTTGTAATTTTTTCTGTATGTTGTCACAAATATGTTTTATTGTTTGTTTTTTTTTTTTTCGCATGGTTATGATTTTGAATAATTAGATGTATGAATGGCAATATTCATGTGTTTAAATACATTTAGTTAGCTAGTTTTATTTTTGTTTGTATATTTAATTAATATTTTATATTAATTTCATTTTCATGGTCTCAACTAATTTTTAATGTTTCAGGGAATATTTTTGTATTTTTTTTACATATCTATAAGATCTTTAATTTTATGGCTTAGTGATCTAGGCTGTTTAGGAGCGAGTCGGTTTAGTTTTACATACTAAGCCTTCCGATTGGCTAACATGTTTAAACCTTGCACTCCTACTGGCTGGAGAGTATAGCATAGAGTAGGCCGGTCCATTTAGGTTCGTGTCTCGCTCTCTCTGCCACCATCTTTGCACACATCAAGACATAGAACAGAACACCCAACCAGAAATTGGACGAGGCACAGAATCTTTACAAAAAGTTGTTAGGGTGTTTACTTCTCACAGCTTGCTTTAAGTTATTTTTATGTGTTAACATCGAGTAGAGTGCTTAAATCACCTCTGTATAGGTTTTCAGAAGCTGTTTAGGAGACTGCTAGTAGATAGATGTCACATTGTATGTGAGCTGTGAGCCACATAAGAAATAACCCCTACACTATGTATTGTTTGAGTCTGAAACATATGGAAAGATCTTATCCTGTTCCTTAAAATAAAATGGTATTTCCTTCGAGAGCAATTCTACATGAGCATAAGAAGTATGGTATTTAAATTTGCTTTGAATCCTAGTGCAGACAAGATAGCACTTGTTCAAGATGTTTTACCAGACGCCATGTTGGCAAAGCTTCAGTAGATTAAATCCAGCACTGTTTAATCACAAGAAACCATAGTAAGGGTTAAAGTGTTTTTATCGGCAGCAGCTAAGTCAGAGGCATTATGTTATTCAAATTTGAACTAAAACATTTTTATTTGATTGAGAGGACTTTCAGTGTACATGCATTACGTCAGACTTTTATGTATATTTATGACTGTTATGCCCGGCCTAACAGCAACATAGTTTAAATAATCTTCTTTAGTATTACTATTGCCATTCAGGTTTGTTCAGTTAGTTTATTGTACAGATTTTATTTCTAAGTTTTAGAGAATTTGAATATTTTTTTTATAAAAGGAATATACCTGCAATGTCTATTGAAGCTGGCATCTTTTTCATTTGCTTATTTCTGCACGAGTTTTAGTTTGAATCCTCTCATAATCTCAGTCAATTACATCTGAAAAGACCTATGGTAGATTTAAGAATCTTTGCATGACGTTAGAGGGAGCAGGTATGTTTAGGCCCACTTGATTAGCGACATGAAGATGCAGCAGTTAATCGATTAATCGATTTGCATATCGATTAATCGAATAGTAGAATGTATGCAAATTAATGTTTAATTAATGAAATTAATAAGTATAATTGTTTGATATCAATTTTTTTTTATTATTTTATTGGTGTCAAAAGGATGGTACAGCAGGATCGATGTGTCCTCTGTGACTTTCTGAAGTCGAATGACCAGAGGAGTGGGTTTTAATTGTTTATATAGGTGTTAATGTTGGTGTAAGAGTGGTATAAGGGACATTTTTTTAAAATTGTTGGATGGAGCGAGAGCATGCGGATATGTTCTGACCCACTAGGCGAGTGAGGTGTGGATGAAGCAAGAGCATGTGGATATGTTCTGGCCAACTAGGCGAGTGAGTTGTGGATAGAGCGAGACCACATGGGTATGTTCTAGCTCACTATAATTTACGTTCAAATAGCCAACTGAAATAAGTACGAATCATAAAATAATTAATTTAATTGTGCGATTACGGAATTAAAATATTTTCTTTAGCAAAGCAAGTGGTCTCCACTTTAATCATGTAACATTAACTCGATAGAACTAAACATGTATCCATTAAACCGACTTAAATTGTGCAATTACAGAATGAATGGAACACAACATTTATATTAATATCGTACACAAAAAATATTATATTTCAAACACCGGAATGAACTAAACAGATTTAATTTAATTAAACAAACGAATCGCCCAGCTAATATAAAATTACAACTCACCAGTACTCCAGATCCCCCTGACAAAAATCCCCTCTCACACTGACACACACATGCAACAAGTCACACATACTTCACCCTCATCGGCTCTCTAAACACGCATCGAAATACAAGTTAAATCAGACGAACTTATTGATTACATAATAAATTAGTCGTAATACCAAATCGCAAACCTTGCGTATTATATTAAAACTCACCATATAATTAAACCGTATGCATGTACTTAGTTATATAAAATGTGATAATGCAGAACTGCGGCTGCTACAAATGTGTATGCCGGTGTATCTATCACTCGCCTAATACAAAACCTGTTTCGAAAAAATCATCGAATGTAAATTAATAATAAAAATGTTTCAATTAATCAAACCTAATGATTATCCAAACACACAGGAGAAAACTGAAAGTGTTTGGGACATGATCACTCCTCCAGCCATCTCGCCGGCTCGGGTAGAACTAACCTCTCCAGGGACCAAGCAGAATGCACGAGTCACCCCTCCAATGCGCTCCCGCTAGGTACAAAGAAACAGCTTCAATATCTCACATTGTGACAGGTGGGGGAGCTGCATTGGCGAGGAAGAAAACTCACCTGCCGAGAGAAGCCTGGCTCGTAGAGTAACTTTCAAATGCCATACCCAAGTGAAATGTAAAGGGAATTTATTTTTACAATATTTCCCAAAACATTCCATGTTAAACACAATTCAGATCGAAATCATTTTATGTTATTTTTCTGTACTTGAAAAACTGGTTTCAACACTCTGTTAACATATTTAATTAAGTTTACCCTACAAGTTGTTATTTTAAAAGCTACAAATTCTATGTTCTTATAAGATTATGTTAAAAATATTGTTAAAATATAGTTTCAAACATTATAATATAAAGTGTACATAATCAAAATAATATATCTGTCTTCCCTACTACAACCTATACGGAATCACGTACGTTTCAATACAAGATACAAATTCAAACATGTATGTGTAAATCTTACATTCTAAAATTTTACTCCAAGAAGTATAGTAAAGCATATTAGTTCCGCAAAGGACAAATACATCAAAATTGATTTTATTTTGTAAAACATAAATATGGTTACTAAATATTATGCGATTCACCATTAACAAACTTATAGAGGTATTACAGAAATATGAAAATGTCTTTGTTATACAGTAAATATTTTAATTGCTGTAAACTGGTATTTAAAATATGTTTCCAACATCCAGAGTGTTCGGTGTTGTTGTTAACCTAATCACCAAGGTGTATCGCCTTGGTGAACAGGTTTATTCCCTTACTGGGTCATCAACATAATTTTCATAGGATTTCTCAAGATTCTCCCATTTTCACAGTCCTTTCAATTTCATGTCATAACATTGACGTTAATTTACACCGTAAAACTATCTTAGAGGCATCGCTCAAAGTTTTGTTTAGAAACAGTTTCATTAAAAAAAAATATTGTTTTGATTAGGTGTAAAAGGTTTGTTACAGCAATTTGTTGCAATATATAAACTTTGCTTATAACAAGAATTTCAGCACATATTTGAAGAATAATATCTCTTCACAGCATACATTAATGAGACGATTCACAGTCGTAGTAATTTTTTAAAGTAATACTCGATTTTTTAATCGAGTTATTTATAAGTCTGTATTTCCTTGGAAACTGGTTAAAAATAATGTGGTTTATTGCAAGACAAGGTCGATGCCAACTAAGAATTCCTTAGTCTTGCTCTGCGGGCAAGGGTCCGTTTACCTGAAGTTCTTCCAAACAACTTTCCCTTCCGAAAACCTTGCCCTGTCCCACCATTCTGAGTTTTTCAAGTTCAGTTAGGCTTTCAAACTCTCCCTCGTTCAATTATTTTCAGAGTTCATTCACAAGATTTTATCAAACACTCCCTACTTCTTTACTTTCAGAGTTCATTCATTTCTCGACCACTTCCATTTTCACACTGGTTGGTGTGCAAACTGTGTAAAACAGTAATCATTACATCTCACCCACAAATACACAATCTCCAGTAATTCCAAAAATATATTTAAAATGCGACAAAAGGAATTTAAAGTATTAAATAACAAGTCAACTAAATTCCTTATACCATATATTACAAACTCTAATGTAAACATATTTAAAACAAACACATCGAACAAGCACATTAAACAAACAATTTAAACAGTTTCTTCACGACCGATCTTCTCACATTTCAAACTCTTCTTTAAAAAAAGAAAGTAAGTATGTTAAAAGTATTCTCTAGAAAAAAACTTCCAATTATTTTTCACTTTGGATTCAAAGATAATAGTCGCCTTTTTGGGACGGGAGGACGAAAAACAGGCAAAGGTGTAACAGGGGTTTGAGAGGGAGAGGAGAGGGAGGGGGTTTGATGGCAAGGAGGAGTAACAGGGCTGTAACAGACTGGTGATGGAGACCATGTGAAGACTGGTGGAGGTGGTTATTGTACAACATTAAAAAATTTCAAGTATTCGGCCAATTCCGAAAATAATTAAGGTTTAGGAAGATCTTTCTATAGCTCAGGTCTACCGGCTCGCAAAATTTGCTCATCTTCTAAATATATTGGTAATCGGTTTTCGAAAGCAGCAAATCAAGGACTTCAACATACCTTGAGGTGCTAGGTAAGGTCGCTATATGTGTTGTCATTGGAGGCGGTGGGACCATCATCTGAGATGTTGACGGTGCTGGAAGCATCATCGCTCCCGAGTCAGTCATCTGAGATGTTGGCGGTGTTGGAAGCACCATTGCTCCTGGGTCCATCATCTGAGATGTTGGCGGTGCTGGAAGCACCCTCGCTGCCGAGACCGCTATCCGAGATGTTGATGGTGTTGGAAACGCCATTGCTACCAGGGTCGTCATCTGAGGTGCCATCATTGCCGGGTTCGACTTCATCGCTGACAGGCCCAACATCTGAGACATTAAAATTAATGGTGGTGGAGACAAAATTGCTGACGGAGCTGGGAGCGGTGACAACATTGGCTGTGTTGACATTGTTGGTGTTGGAAGCACCCTCGCTGTCGGAGCTGTCATCTGAGACATTAATGGTGCTGGTGGTGCCATCGCATGTGCAGGTGGTACCATCGCAGGTGCTGGAAGTGCCATCGCAGGTGATGGAGTTGGTGATGATTTATTAAGACAGTAGTCATTCCAGTCATACTTCATAAGCTCGCTCTCAAGAGCTTGAATGGACATTCCACCGAAATACTCATAGTAGAAATCCGATATTTTAAAAAGTTACATGTTCAACGATCACTGAAGTCAAACAGTGGAGGGGTGTAAAGGTTGGACCCCTAATTATACAAAATTTCGAACTCCCATGAAAACGTACTGGAAGCGAGACTTCTCCTCCCAAAATCACCCTCTCCTCCGAAATAGCTTCAAATGCGACCGAAATACACACCCCCTCCACACAACACCCTTACGACTTTCCTTGAATTCACACTGTTAAAAAATAAATTAAATAATTTAAATAAAAATGTTTCAACACAAATAGCAAACTGAAACAGTATAAAAAGGGGATTTTATACAACGAATGTATAACATTGGTCTGGCTTGTATTGCAATGCCCTAAGTAAGACAGGCATACCAGTTTTTTTTGTTAGGGCAGGTCTACATGAGGGGAAGGATGGGGCGGGACTTGTGATCAGTGATTGCCATTGTCAGGCCTACAAACGGTTTTTCTACGCTCTCGCAAATGCATGGGGAATACAGTAGTGGCTTGGGGTAGAAAACTGTGTCGGGAAGCGGACAAAAAATTTACGAGCTCGGCCAGAAATGTCGCTGGATAGCTGGACAATGCTTTCAACGAACAAAAACCTTATTTGACATAATACTTCCCTCACACCACTGTTCATTATCAACTCACCTCTTTCACGCATTGTCTCCCTCCCCATGTTACCTCAGAAGCCATGTTTAATGCAGCTCTGTCAGCCTTGCTCGCCTCCCTAAACCTGTCGTGTGAACATAGCTCGTCACTCGTTGCTCTCTCCACCTACATCATCTACCTACCTAGCTCTACCCACCATTTTTTGAAAAAAGAAGAAAACCTCATCATGGTTTAGCACGTTGTGGTTTGCACTGTCAACGATTCTCCATTTACACAAGTCTTTAGTGCTTTAAATATTGACAATTTCACTGTGTGAATATCATTTATAATAGTATTTGTTTCTGATATGGGAATGTGGCTGAACAAAATATTATGGCAGTCATTAGACTGAGTGAAAGAAAATTACGTATTTTGATCACAGAATAAATACCAAATAATTTTTTTTTGTGTTATCTTGATATGCTTGGTCAAGATAAATATGTAAAAAGAAAAAGGTTATATCCACGATTAAATACATGTTCCTCACACAAACATTTTGTAAAGTTATGACCCTATATTGATAAAGTAATATATTTTATGTAAAGAATAAATCACTCATTTCTTTAAGATATATAGTCTGTTTTGTGTTAAATGTAACAAATTTTCAGTTTGAAATACTATTTATTATACTCCATTTTTTCAAACAAACATAATATTTATTTACATATACAAAAAAATCACATTCTTCTTAGAATATTTGTTTGCATATACAAAAATCACATTTCATCTAAAAATATAAATTTACATATACAAAAATCACATTCATCTTAAAATATTTATTTACATAAACAAGCAATCATATTTATCCATTTAAGCAATAAACTTTGAATTGATGTAGTAAAGTTCAGATCTGGGAATGATGCTGTCGATATGATGCAGGAAGACGAGCTCATTATTCTCTCAAATATGTGAAATGGTTTTATTCTAGATGAATTGTTGGTTCATTAACTGTGAGATTAAACATAAGCCACTATGTGCTAGATGATTCGTACATTCTTGAGGCGGATGAATGCTTGATTCACTCATAGATGGTGGCTGAGCTGAATTTTTATGATAACCCCAAATGTATTCTTGCGGAAAAAAAATTTACCTGTGAATCAGAGCGAGTGAAGATATTTTGCCTAATCTCGAAACTGAGGTCTTGAGAGCTGATGAGGGCGAGGCGAGCAATGTAACAGTGCTGGATTACCTATCTTCTTATAAGCAACAACTTGGATTACCTCCGATCAGCGGTGAATAGTATATATTGTGAGATGTATACATGCATTTTTGTTATTAGTTGTAAAGTCCATCTGCTTCCGCGACCACTAAATTCTTAAAGTCTGTTTGCGAGGTAAGGTACTATGGTAAAATTATAAAGGTCACTAATATTTTTGGAATGTAGAATGGGGAGAGCTTGAGTTTGAAAGTAGAAAGCTTCTGTAGAGGATTCCCCGTTGTGATGGATTCCAAATACTTATAGGATATATTTACACTAAGAGTTATTGACAAGGGTGTTGTAGTTAAATCTATAAGAGGCTTCCTACGCCTTGAAAAATTCTAAAAATTATACATCAGTAGCTGTTTGGTCGTTACATAACCGTGCATCAGTCAGTCAGCCTGCAAAAGCTGTGCCTAAGCTGGGGCAAACCGGAAAGCGAATTACTTCCCAATCCTGAATTAACGTATTGCTGTTTTGAAGGAAATGCATTGGGTAGAGCAGGAAATTTCAACTGTTCTGCTAACTGTGGTATATTCTGATGAGTAGATTGTGGAGGAGTGGAGGGAGGTGCTGTGTGAGGTGCTGCGTGAGTTGCTGTGTGAGGTGCTGTATGGGGTGCTGGGTGAGATGCTATGCGAGATGTTGTGTGAGGTGCTGATTGTGATGCAGTGTTGCAAAATCTATAATGTCTCTTCAAGTTATCGGCTCGAGAAAACTGTCTCTGGCAGAAATCACACTGAAACTGTATTCTTGAATTGCTTATCCCACATGTTGTTCTTTCGTGTCGATGCATGCTGCACAGAACTGTAAATTATTTACCACAGAAGCGACACAGCAAAGCTATCACTGCGTCCATACTCTTCCAAGTCTAGAATGGAACTGAAAAGTTCCAACCTTTTATAGTCAGTTTTTGACAATTCAAGGAAGCAATTGGAATACATTATTCATTTGAAATGCACATTAAAGTATTAAATCACTTTCAAATGTTCTATTGTTTAATCAATATCCACCCACAAACCTTTATGTGCAAACACATTTAGATTTGATTGTTAAATGCAGGTAATAAAAGGTTATGTAGTCAGAAAGAGTCTATATGTGGATATTACATTTAATGCATTTGTAAAGTCATTAAAACACAAAAAAATTGTTTCACACCATTTATTTTGTACAAAAACACACATTTAAGTCATTTCTTCCCTTTGACAATATTTGTAGTATTTCCATCGATTTGATTGTCTTGTAGTAGTGTTATACATTCTGGTAAAAGCAGGAAATGTGCGAATACATATCTTCGAGGGTTACTTGAATTCTGTCACATATAGAATATCGGACATTTTGTCTGATCTGGAGAAGCTATTAAAGCATAACATTTTTCACCTTCTAATGTACATTGGATATTTTTTTAAATTTCACATTTGATTTTCCAGAAACGCAAATAGCAGTTGAGTGGAAAAAATACACTAAAATTGTTACTTTCCAAAACAATTTGTGAAAGGTTTACTCCAACGTGCAAGTAACCTGGTAATATTCAATTTACACTTTGATTTCTGTATGCACAAACCAAATAATTTTATATACTAAATTCCACTCGTTAGTTCTCTCATCCCAGATAATGCCATATCACCCGAATAATATCTATGGGTGATTCAGGAGGAGAATAATCATAATCTGTTTCACCCCAGTCAGACATCAATATCCAATTTAACATTAATCTAGAGTTTTCCTCTGCAGATAAGAAGTCCATTTTATAACCAGATGTTTTATGCAATTGTTTAAACGAAGCAAAATCTGATGTGTTCCTGACATCCACGTATCCCTTGTGCCTATTTGTTCCATCGCAGACCCAATACCCACACAGCAATACTCTTCCAATCGACATTAGGTCACGGTCTCGATCAGTGCAGTTCGACAAGAATGGCATTTACACTTTTCTTACTGCCCTTTAACTCGTGGCCACAGGTCATAATATTTAACATTCATCACAAGAGGTAACTCTTGTGATGAATGGATATTTGGCCTAAACGAGTGTGTCCTGTGAAGTCACGACCGTTAGAAGCAACGGCCATTGGAGGGAACAGTGGGATAAGTGGCGCCACTTATTCCCGCAGCTTTCCGATGTGTGCGATGCCGGCTGGCCCCATGGCCGAATTCGGCGTGCTATATTGCTCCAAGTAGTGTCAAAAGATGGGGAATCACATTCCCCCACGAAGTGTAAAGTGGCGAGTGGCTCCCTAGCCGCATTAATTAATAGAAGTATTTCTAGCGGTGATTGCACCATAGTTAACTAGGGAAACATACCATAGTAGCTCCGCCCTAGTTACGAAATCCGTGTGTCGTCACATCCATACACACTCCTGTAATTATAACCATTATGACACACGCCGATTTTAATATGTTAATTATAAGAGTGTACATGTAATCATCTATTGAGAATCAGCCACCTAAGGCATCATTTCATTTAATATCATCCTTCAAGTGTGGTGACATACTCACATCACATTCTTAGCCATATCTGGGGCTCCGACGTTCACGAGTACGTCACCAATGTGTTTAAGTTTAATACTCATAAATATGTACGATATCAGTTTCACTTATCATGTTAACCATTATGTTCCATTTTTTTCCAAGTTTTAATTTTGGTGCCGGATTCACCGGACGTGCGGTGAAGCCAACGCCATGTCGTTAGTCAGACTTCAGCACTCCAGACAACTGGACCTTATTTTCGACAGAAGTAACCACCAGCAGGTCCAGAGTGCCGGGTCCACTTAACCAAGGGTATGAATTTTCGTGTGCAGTAACATTTCATTGCACATTTGAATTAATAAAACAGTCATACCATAATTATACGTGAGTAGATGAATAAGGCCGATTCTTGTGCACCCCACATTTTCATAAAAAGCTCGTGGTTTTATATTTCAAAATCATGGTTTGAAATGTAAGAAATTAAGCAATCTAAAAAACAAACAAATGTATTCCAAAATCAAGCTATTTACCCCAAAATCAAGTAAATTTGCCACTTTTTCAAAAATGCCCGAGCAGGATTTGTGCCACCTTAAAAAACATTACATTTTAAGCTAAAATCAAGCAAATTTATCATTTTTCAAGCAAATTTTCATGTTTTCTAGAAATAGCAATTTTGCAAGCGAGCAATCAAATTTAAGATAAAATCAAATCAAATATTTAAAAAATTCAAATCAATCGACATTTTTATATATTATTAAGAGTACTCTATATCATGCACAGACTTCCCTTTTTCATTTCTTTTAAGCCTTCGTACATTATAAAAAACCCTTCTCATTTATCAGTTAAAAAGAATTTTTATCAAGTATCTTGACATAGTGCTCTGGCAAAGAAATGTTAAGTTTACCATCTAGAATACAATTAATTTCGTTGCCAAACTTAGACTCATAAATCTCAAAATCTGTAGCTGTAAACCATTTCTTTTTTGTTCAACTTGCTTGAGCAGCGATTCCATTTTTTGTGTTATTTACAAAAAAACAAATTACTAAAGAAAAATATTTTTTCATTCTCTCAATAAATTATTTTTCTTATTAAATAAAAGAATGGAAAGTTTTCACATGCATTAATACACAAAAGATAAGTATATAAACACTTGTAAAAATGTTGTGCTGAATATGACAAAAATTAATATGAGTTAAAAAAAAACGAGAAAGTACTACGCGAATGTGGAAAATATGTTTGTAATGGATATCTTGAAAAGCATAAAAATATTAAATTACACAATGCAATAGTAGATATTCTAAATGAAATTCAACGTGATAATTATTCAACATAAACATGTACAGTATGTAAAGAGAATAAATCTATATATTCATTTTCTCGTCACAAAACTACTAAGGACAAACATACAACAATATGTAAAAAATTGCTATAATGAGAAATATCCTTATAAGAAGAAGTTGAATTGTTGGACACAAATAGTGTTTAACAATTTTTATCCATTATTTAAGAACATATTTCGATTTTACACACATTTTTTACCCCCATTTTTGCAGTCTTCATAAATTTGTTTTCTTATAAACAGACAATAAAAAATGACATTGCACAATATCGCAGTTGATTTGGGTAAGAAGAGATTGAGAGAGTTGAGAATTATAGGTAGAGATTAAAAAATTAAATATTCGTACAGGGTATGAAAAGCTGATTTAATTGCAGCTATTATACCATTTATTATAAATCAACAAAGATAAAGAAAATTTAAAAATGTACCCTTTTAAAATTACACTATAAAACATAGAAAAGCTAAAAAACAATTTAAAGAAAAACTCTAATAATGTATTTGAAAAGACTATAAATAAAAGCAAACAGATAAGAGAATGGATAACAAAGAATAATTTTACAAATTTACCTTTAGCTGATGCCAATATCAATGGATTATATAAACAAGATAAAAACAAATTAAAAGAAATATTCCCATATTCTACTAATGTGTTTGTTAACAAGAGAAAAAGATGAACCAATGAAAATTACAGCCTAATCAATTTTTAACTGCAGTAAAAAAAAAAAAGTTTTTGAGGCAATACGCAATCATCTAAGGAACTTTAGAGAGGTGAAAACAAGCATTAAATTATATACCAATTGTCACAAGCAGGAAAATAATCAGTCATATAATCACACAATATTAAATTAAGGAAAAATTATAAAGAATATTAGTGAGATTGATCCAAACAGAATAATCTGTTGGAAGACTTTTCTAGTTAATAAGGGCAAGACACAATACTGCTGTAATGAGTGTTTTTGTAAATTCGTCTATGTATTCACGTAAGAAAGTTATGGAACTTGGTGATCAGATTTAGTTGTATTAGAAATTAGTTGGTACTTCTGGCGACATGCAGGAAACAGTGCAGATTTTATTGCCCAAAGAAAACATTTTTGATTATTGTTTTTAACATTTATGCATGCCTTCTTAATCTTTGTAAATTCAGGTAGTTCAATATATGTTGTTCCTTTTAATGGATTATACTTATTTATTGCTAATTGTATTCAAATTACTCTATCTAAAGTCCATCCAGAACCTCTTCTTTGAAATTCAGATAATTGTGTAAGTAATTCCTGTTTTGTTGGTGCTAATATCAACGCCAGAAAAATTAACAAGTCACTGGTGTCTGCATTAATTTGCTCGCAGACCTGGGAGAACCCTGGTGTAGCATTAGCTTGCTCTTAAAACTTTTGTTAATTTTTTTTAAAAGTCGGCCTTGATATTAGGACCAACAAAACTCCAATTGGAGAAACCCATCACCTCATCCACCGGCTGGCCTTTTTTTTAAATTATTTTTTTTTAGTGGAGAAGTGATGGATTTTTTTGATTTTTTTAAATTGTACTCTCTCAAATGCTGCAGGTGCCTTGCACCATATGAGGAATACACAAAAATGTTTCAATCAATACTCATATAGGGAATATATGGGCAAGAGCAATTAAATGGTTTTTGGCCCAAATTTTGAATGGTTTGGTTATAATTTAATAGTGTGAGTGCCTTTTCACACAATTAAATTATCCTCTCATCTGGGGATCGAACCCCGAATCTCGAGTGGCTGGGCGAGCGAGGCGCCGATAAAAATGCTGCATGTGGTGAGTTACAATGTTAATAATGGGAGTGTTCGATGCTTGATGAGGAAATAATTTTATTCACTCTTGCTGCATGAATTCTCAACTGTGTTTTCTACGAGGTGTACACTTGGTTGCACTCGCCTAGAGCAGCGCGGCCAAGAAATCAGCACACTAGATAACATGTTTTCTGTTGCGGACAAAGCTCACCAAGGAGGAAAACTTGCACCACTGAGGCCAGTGTGAGCTGCAGTTCAGTGCGATCTCCCAGCACAGATGTTTTTTTTTTTCACTGATAGAGTGTGCTGATGTTTAGTTGTGGTCGAGAGAGAAGATAAGCGAGAGAGTGCTACAGTTCAGTAAATGAAGTAGATAAGCTAATTTGTAAAAGTTATTGGTAGTCACAGCTGTACAACCACACAAATATTGAATTCACAAGAGAGCATTACAATATAAAATTTTTTATTTGATTTCTATACTTACCACTGTCCATTTTTCTACTCAAATCTAATGTAAAAAAAATCATAATTTTCGTCCCAGCACTTGTCACATAGCTCATTTTATATTTCTCAAACTCATGTTTCCTCCAACAAAATCGCTATATGTATATATATAAAGTTTGTTTCATCTTGTCTAAAAATACACAGAAAATTTGTGTTATATCATACTAATTACTCAGGGACTCTGGAATATGTCTGTGCAAGATAAAAAACATCAATATTTTTATTCCGCCCTCTAGTAAAATATTCGCAGACTACATCTTGTTTATCCAATATTGCATCATAAAAAATTACTAGAGATTAATTTTCACATTGACCTTATGAAACCATTTCAACATCGCTACTAAAAAGTAAGCCATTTTTTCATTAAGTTTTCGGATATCACTTCAAAATAATCTTGTAATTGAATATATTTTGGTTGATTAAAACTTTTAGAGCAAACATAGAGTTTATTTAAATTTAGCCATCCTGTCTTATAAATAAAATTAATGACAAAATTTGTTTTCCTGCTGTTGTTGGGCCCTACTATCAACCCACGAATATTATTGGGCAATAACTCTATATATTTTTGATTCTTTGAAGATTCCTCAGAAATTAAAACACCAACACCCCAGTCAACTTCTTTCATTACAATATTTTTTTTAAATAAATGGATAATAATAAGGTTTTTAAGTTTACAAACACTAGTTCTATTCTAAAGAAGGAACTTCACTGTGATATAATTCATAAAGATATATTAATAGCATTAATTAGTTTTCATGCAAAATTTTTAAAACCAGATGTGGAGAATAATACTATAACTGCAATTGAAGAAATGAGTCATGTTGTTGATAAAAAATACCATTATAAATATTCCCATAGGCCAGTACGATGTTGAATCTTTGAAATAACTACAGACAATGTGGAAAATAGAATAACGATTAAAACCAAGTTTGATATTAAAATTGATGATCTTTTGTCTGATATTCTCGGTTTTGAATGAAAATTAACTATTGTAAAAGATAAAATTTTTGAAGGCGCTAAATTGCCTAATTTTAATCCATACAAAACAATCAATGTTCATTGTAATTTGGCATATGGCATGTTAAAAAAATATGATGAATCTAACCACTTGACAGTTTTTCACATTTGGTTTTAGAGATTATGTAATTTATGAGCCCCCAAATCCAATTTTTTATCAAACTAATAATGAGCAATTTAATTACATTGTTCTAGAAATTAGAGACGAAATTGTAAATTTAATTGATTTTGATGATTCTAATATCGACATTGTTTCTAAGATTTAAGAAGTTTAAAAGTTTGCTATTTTATAAAAAATTATAAAGAATGCCATGTTTTAGGGACCCCTTAATGTCTCCATAATATAAAACTATTCTTTCAGAAACAAGTGGGACCCAAATTGTGCCCCATCTCTCATTAATAAAATATTAAACTTTTCTTAGAAAACGTAATGTGTAATAGGTGTGATGAATAATTTTTGTATATCACCATGTGTTGGTGTTTCACTAACGCAGAATTCGCCATACGAATTTTAATATTTCTTCTACTCATCCCACCTCTCATGAATAAAATATAAAATTTTTCTTTCAGAAAAGGGTGGGCCCAAACTGGGTCCCACCTCTCATTAATAAAATTATAAATTTTGATATCCATATGGCAAAGTATCAATTTTATTTTTTAGTATAACTCTCTTATCACAAGGACTCAATCCTATTTTATTAATCTCTACGGTATATATTTTGTGTTTCTCACTCCTTATCAAATTCATTGTTCAATATCGAATTTTCTCTTGAAACAAACAATTCTTATAGTCTTCGATTGTAATTCTCTTATTAACTACACATTTTTTCACACTTATATTTTTTTTGTTTTCTTTATCACCAACTCTATATGCATACATTTTTGCTCGTAAATCAACAAATTCTTTCATTATTTTACCATTACATTCATCTTTCATCTTAGCTATAACTTTCTTATTTATTTGTGTCATGTTATAGATATTGTCGTGTGGATAACCACTTGTATCAAATTTTTCTAACATTGTCTTCATTTCTTCATAAAAATCATCTGTTTTAATGTTATAGATGTATGAATTGGTATCTGGATTACATAATTCAATTTTATCACCACATTTTGGTTGTGTTATGTTATAATGAAAATCATACATTAATTCTTTCGATGTTTCCAAAATTGACATGGCCACATAAATATGTTTATTAAATTTTACATTTGTTTTATTCATATGCATAGCTGCAGATTTTCATTAAATATAGTACTTCTTTTGAAATTTTGTTTTGCTACTAATTTTTCACCTTTTACAGCATCTAATACTAGTTTTATATCAACTCTGTTTTTAATATTTTGCATAGTTTTACCAAACACTGAATTATTCATGAGCTTATAAAAATCTCTTTTCGAAATATTTTTTTGCATTATTTCTAATCTCCGTATTTAAATAAATATATTTCTTCAACCAATCAGATTGATTAAACATCAATATTCTATGTATTTTAGTGAGTTTTAATCCAATATTTAGACACTCTTTCAAGTTGTGATAGTGAATTACATACTTTTGTTGTTATCTAAAGTTGTTAATAATTTAGATTGATTTGTTTTTGGAACTACCTTATTTTCAGGACAAAAAGGTAGATCTTTATGTAAATTATGTAGTTCTTGTGGATATTCTAAATCAACTTCTAATATATAACCATACTCAGAATCATTATCCAAATCTAATATTTTGTCACTCCAGTACTCTAAATCATTTAATGTATAATAAACCCATTCAAAACCACCACATGGTAAATATTGCGACATTGCCGATCCATATAAATCATTAGCATCGAGATATGCTAAATAGTTGGACTCTTGATTTGGATTAAAATCTTCTAAATATTTGTTATCAGCTTTAACACATCGTTTACAACATTATGATATTCTACTTAGAATTCCTTTTTCAATCATTAAAATCATAGTGTTATGTAATAAATCTGGTGGTTGTTTAGTCATTTTTAACATTGCGCCCCGCGATAAACTTGGTGCTGTAAAATACCATGCAGGGTCTAAATCATATTAATTTATACATGTGTTTATAAAATGTTCGGATATATCTGATTCAATAATGCATCACTTTTTAAATATAAATCATGGTATTCGCCAAGATTTTTTTATATTGAATTAGTTCCATATATTTTTTGCATGTTCGTATTCATCAGATAATACTATTTTGGTTAAATTTATTGAAAAATTCACTCTTTGGTGGAAGTTCAGTTTCTTCAAATTTCTTCCTACTATCCATATAATCATACGGGTTACTGTATGGATATACCGTACGATATATGGATAGCACCTTTCCTAGTAACTAAATCAACTTGATCTTCTGGAAAATGTTTTTGTGTGTGTTTCATTTGATCTTTAGTTAAAATAGCCATTAATTTATCTAAACTACTAGTAATAAATTTGATGCGTCTAACAAACTTCATTTTAAAATTTTCTGTTTTTTCCCCAAAAGTTATAAACTTTTCTTCGTTATTTGCTATTAAATATATTTTTTTATCGTCATATCCTAAATCTTTAATAAGTGAATGTGCATCATATCCAGCTAAGTTATGGAACTAAATTGGTACAAAATTTGGCAATTTTAATTTTAGATTACAATTGTTGCATGTTGGATTAATGAATTTTCCACTTATGTGATCATGATGACGCACTTTTTTTAATTTTACTCCGCATATTCACACTCGTCTACATTACATATTTTTAAATTCCTATATAATATTTTATCGTCTTTTGTTAATGGGTGCATTGGTTCAATTTGTGAATATATTTCACCAACATCATCTACTTCACTTTTTGTTGATTGTATAAATATTTAATGAGCATCTGGGCCACACTATACAACTAGTAGTTTTACTCACCAGAATTAAATACAATATAATAGCAAAAATCAGATGCTATATGTAATTGATTTTTCATTACATATGATTCGTCTTTCAATTTTAAATCAATGTTATTAATTCTATCAATTAGTAGGATTGTATATTTTTTTAAGTTTTTCATTTCTTTAAGTGTTTCTTTATAAAACCATTAACAATATCTTGAGTTAAAATTGGATATTTTTTGATAAGGTTAAAATTATAAATTTTTTTTCGATTTGGTTTAGTTGTTGATATTTTATTTAGAATTGATTCAAAATCTGCATGTATAGTAAAAGGAACTTTCATTGTATATTTATAATTTTTGAAAATATTTTCTCTCCTTTCGAAGGTAATTGAATTTTTACTGCTTCATTTTTAGAACAGTTTTCTAGATGTTTATTTAATTTCTCTTGAGAATAAAATAATTGAAGACACATATCACATATATAAGTTTTATGTTGTTTATTATTTTTTGTGCTGAAACTAAACTCGATAAATCTTTAATCCAACAATAATGCGAGTTTGTATCATTTTTTAAGTAAAATAGATGGATGTGCTTATCCTTTTTTGTTTTTTGTGAGTTTTAATGGATATACCATGGATTTATTACCTCCATATTCAATAGAGTATACATTTATAGAAGTATTGATTTGATTTTCTATTTTTGGTATATCATCAATTTTAATAGGATATTGAAATTTATGTAATACTTTCTCAATGTTAAGACCCAAATTTTTTGTAATTAGATACTCTTTGTGGTTTTTTTAAATAATGTATGAAGGCTTAAAATAAATTAAAAATGGAAAGTCTGTGCATGATATAGAGTTCTCGTAAAAAAATATATACCGCAGATGGTACATTCCTGTGCAGGCACTCTTTGCCTCTTGGGATGTTGAAGAGGTAGTGGGCTGGTCAACCCACCATTCTCACTGTCCTCACTACTTACCCCTATACGCTGTTCACTGATACAGTCATGTCGTATGGTTGTGACCTGGCAATAGCATTCCAATAGGCCGGGTCCTGCCCCGAAGCTCTGGTGCATTGTCTTCCTGAAGGCTTACAGGTGATGATGTGGGCGAATGCCGTTATTGTTTAGTCCTCCTATTGTTCCTGGAGCACGAGTTTCCTTTGAGATTGGCTTTAGGTGAACGCGAATGAAGTCTCCTCAACTGAGTCTGTAATGGTTCATCGATCGCCACCATTGCTTTGTGCCTTCTTCTAACTTCTTCCCAACACTTCCAAGCCACTCATCTTCCGACACCCCATACCTCTGCAGGCACATCGTGCAATCTTGTACAAAGGCAGATAGATCCTCATTTAGTTGACCGGAAAAGGTTGGTAATGCCTGGAACCACATAGGCATTGATCGAAATGGTACATTAGTGTGATTGGTAACACTGGGTATTGCCTTCATGACTCTGTTTACATCTGTCGGTATATTTGGAACAGGTATTGAGGTAGGAAACTGGTTCTGTATGGTTGGTAATACTGCTGGAAAACATGGAGTGTACATAGGCGAGGAATAATGCTGTTTGCAGATGCGGAACATAGAGTGTACTAGGTATTAGCGACAAAGATTGGTACTGGAGGGTAGTTACAGGCAGTGGTTGTGACTTGGGTACTATCGCCCTGGGCAGTAACACGAGCGTGTTATGAACATTGGGTACATCAGCAGGTGTGGCTTCCTCTTTGACCATGCAGTCTCCTCACTCGAACTTTTTCTCACTCTTTGTCTACATTTCTGTCTCTGACACTGTAGGTGGACCCTTATGTTGCATTTGTCACAGCTGCATATTCTTCCATCAGAGTTCCCTGTAAATTTGTTAAGATTGTGCATGTTTATTCTTTGCAACTTGTCAAAGAATGTGTCCCAATTATACATGAACTGCTTGTGGGGTAAGGGTTGTGTACCGCACTGCTTACAAGAAAACATTAGTTCTTTAATTGTTTGCAACTCGTTTCTGTTCAAACACTCTGTATGATAATGGTTACTACACAGTTAGCATTTTAATAAGAATGTGTACTGACCAGGGCAAAGCAGGTAATTGCACCAATTTGTGGTTTGTTTGTCCGAAATATCAATGTTGAATTTAGTTTCCAAAGTTTCTAGTTAACTGTTCACTTGCTCTTCTCTTTCGTGGTTGTTCCCGATGCGGATGCTTCTGCAGGATTGTCAGGTACACTTACAGTACATAGTGTCATGCCCGTATTTGGCAATAAAGTCCTGCAGTAGTGGTCGTAAATACTGTGGACAGAGAAACTCGACGGAGTCACTACTTGTCCGGCCAGCCATCATGTTGTTGTTCCAGTACACGTGGTTTCAAGAGAGTTGGCGTGGATGTGCGGCACATGGGAGCACGGTCGGGAGCGGGCGATGCTCGGAACGGTGCAGGTGATGTCACATTGTGGCTGTCCTGCTCGTCAGATGTGCATTGCTGTTCGGCGCAGGAGCGGATAGCATGAGAAGGAGGCGATTTTCTTTTCCTCCTTATCTCATTTCTTTTCCCCCTTCGTCCTCGAGCATGCATGATGCGGGTGGAGGAGAAGGAATTGCTGCCCCTTTGTCTGCTCGGTGCCTGGGTGGTGCGAGCTGGCTGATTTAATGGTGTACCAAGAAAGCCGCTATCCCTTGTCCTGCTTTCTCCCTCATGGTGGTGTTAATGGCAGTGTCCTTGCGGATTCCTCATGCTTTTCCCTGGCATTATGTGCGTAGACTTTTTGGCATCCTGGGTGTCGTGACGGCGTCCCACGGGTTCAGATGTGCACAGCAGATGTTGTTTACACCTCCTCGACACTGGCATAGGTCAGGGAAAGCAGGAAAGGACAGTTTCTGATTGCAGAAAATTGCAGAAAATTTTGAGAAAATTTCAACGGGCATTTGAAATGAAATTTTGCCGGTAGGATACACCCCTAAGTTGGGAAAGCATTTGACAGCAAGGTAGTTGTAGCAAAGTGATGTTCATTAAGTTTGGGAGTGGGACAGGTTAATGTTCCATAGTTTCTCACAAACTCTTCTACTTGTAGATAATGGCCACCAGGTATTCTAAGTGAAATACCAACTAGCTGGCATAGAGCAGACTCTTCTCCTCTCCGGGTCGTGTGCTGACGACCTATGGGCGGTGTCCTCCCATTGCTCCGACCGTCGTGATTAATACAAAAGCAGTTATGTTACTGAAATTCTGCACAGTGAGTTGTTGGGGTGGCTCACATGCCCATAATTAGTTGTATGTAATTAAAAACACTGAAAGATAATACAAAACACTGACACCTTATCCTTAATTATTTGCAGGGCCCTTATGGCCCTTAGGCAACCCAAATGAGAATGCACACCTCTTTACGATGAATCATTGGGTTTTATTAATAGCTCCTCCAGGATGCAAACTTATACATGGTGCCAGGCTTAATCTGCCAGCAGGGTGACATTGTAGAAACGGCCCGAAGACAACAAAGAACGTACATGAAAACTTGAGCATTCCCAGGCGATGCTATTCCACGGGAAGGGAGGAGTGGAGAATCTTCGGTGGCTGCGAAGTAAACAAAGGTTCCGGTAAATTAATGTATATTGAAGCCCAAGCGCACGAAACGCTATTCCGTTGGTCAGCACATCCAACTCCTCGAGACACCACAGTATGACTAACTGTCCTGCGCTGTGTGCTGGCCGAGATTTTGGCGGCCAGGCCAGTTGTGAGGACTATTTTCTTCACTCTCAAACTCCAGAAAACACATCCATGTTACTTTAAATGCTACAAAACTTACAAAAACAATTACCCTTGGAAAAGAAAACTTTTATTGACATATTACTCTGTATGAAACGAAATGTGGATGAAACACGTAAAATTATAATTAATGAAAAATTCAATACTCTGTAATTAAGGACCACTGCGGTATCAAAGTAGTATAGGTCTCCTTGATTGGCCATTTCGTGAATGGGCATCCTTCAGCATTTCTTAATTAAGTTTGATTACACTTAGGCCTAAATTTGCTGGGTCTCCTTTTAAGACACGTGCGTGCGGGCGCATGCGGCTTACTCAACACTTTCACTTTCCTGCTCACATCACAAACACTCTCTTCGGCCCCTGCATCCACACTTGTAACTGAGCTCTTTGAGGTTCGACCATTGCAGTGCATGTGCGAATGGTAGAGTGCTGGCAACTGCAGCGGCTGCCAGCGATAGCGGGCAAACAGGCTGGGGGGAAGCAGATGGGGTCACACTGTTGGTAAAATTAGTACAGTTTTTTGGATATTATAACAATGCTCCTCCTATATAAAGGCAGATATAGGTATGGATATGACAGTTGTTTACTTCCCAATGAAGAATAGTGAGTACTTCAAAGTTCGGACATAACGGTATAAAATGCAATCAATACAATACCTGTTTAATGAGAAATTGCAATGGGAATTATGATTTGAATGGACATATATTACACAATGTGGGTATGTCTGTGAAAGATACTGTTGTGGTAAAAAAACGTTACGTGGAAGACTTAAATACTAGGATATTGAATGTATTTAAATCGCAATCAATCGATATACAAAAGAAATTAATAAATATATTTGAAACTATTACAAAAGTGTCTACTAATATTAGTTATATTTCGGAAATAATGGCAAATGTGATGGTTGCATTGCAGAATATAGAAACTAGAACAAATGGCTGTTTGGATCATTAAAAAAAGTAATTAATGAAATGGTAAGTGCTATGGTTACAAAACTTTTTAATAGACAAATTGATGAAATGATGATATATATAAGTAATGATTTGAAATCTCGAATAAACTATTTTTGTACCGATTTGAGTTTTAAAACTGTGAGTAAATTTAACATACTTTTGAGTAAAGTCGATAATATTGGAAAAGCGCAAACTAATCGACCTAATACACCCGTTAGAAATCCAACAACTTAATTCATATCTAAGTAGTTGGAATTTAATGCAAACAAATAAAATATCATATCTGCTGTAAAGACGAAGTATTAACGAGCTAAATGTGCTCGAATGGAAAGGGATATTTTGAATGAAGAATTATTTAAACCTGTTACGAGTAGAACAGATACATTACATTACATGCTAAATATGTTTAATGAAACACCAGAGTAAATTAAGTGTGAAGAATCTATAAAGAAGAAAAGGCTGTCTCAATTAATACGGTGTTATTTAGATTAAAAAAATCTTCGCCTATGTGCGATACAATATTTGGTGTATATCGTCATGAAAATATATGTCTTCTGGAAGATTTGTTAATTAAGTTTATCCCTCAGAATAGGTGATATTGTTGGAAGTAGAATGAGATGAAATTAACTACCGGTATTCACCTGTATATTGGAACAATCCTTATGAATTGATCGATAGACTAAAACTTCTCATAGCTTCAAGAGAATCTGGTAATTATTCATATACAAACGAAATTGCTTCTATTAAAGAAGACCTGAAAGAAGGTGGTTATATTACCAATGCAGTTCAGTAAGATTGCTCAAGAGCTTCACACCCCTGCATGGATAATATATCCCAGAAGAGCAGCTATTTCTAAAGGACAAAATGATCCTTTTCAAGCCGATGTACGTGAAATGGCATTGCTTTCCAAATACAATAAGGGTTAAAAGTATATTTTAACCATAGTAGATGTTTATTCAAAATATGGTTGGGGTATACATTTGAAAAAAAAAAAAAAAAAACTGGAATCAGGTTACCAATGCCATGAATATTGTTTTACAAGAGAGAACCCTAAATTCGCTCCAAACCGATAGAGGATATGAATTTTTTTCTGCACCATTCCTGAAGCTAATGACTGAATATGGTATCAATCACTATGCAATGTATTCGGAGCTTAAAGCCAGTGTTGTGGAACGATACAACAACTCGATTAAGCATTTAATATATAAACATTTCACATCGAAAGGGACTTACAAATGGGTGGATGTTTTGCCTGAAATAGTTAATTTTTACAACGCCAGATATCATAGAAATATCAAGATGGCACCCGACAAAGTTAATAACAATACTTTGATGAAAACTGTGTATAATAATGTTAAAGTAATCGACGAGAGAAAACAAAAGTTTAAAGTTGGTACGTATATACGAGTGTCGAAACAGAAATCATTCTTTGAGAAAAAATTTATGGTGAATTGGTTGTACAAAATATTTAAAATTATTTCACTTTAAAATTTATTTCCCAGAGTTTTTGCGAACATGAATTGCAAAATGTAAGTTCTGCAAATGCATATTTGGTTGATAAAATTATTTAAAAGGGGAAAGAATAGGTCAATGGTTCGATTGGTACAATGTTTTGTAAATTGTTTTTATAATAAATATAAATATTAAAAATTATTTTTCAAAGTGTTACTCATTTTAAAAAAAACTTTATATGTTGATGGGCAATGGATGTACAATTGGTTTATTACATTTATTGTGCAGTCATTCCTATTGTTTGGGTGGTAATGTATTACATTTGATTTATGATGTAATTCTATGTTTCGGTTAATATTTTCCAGTTCGTACGGAGTGAAAATATTTGCTTTGTTGATTTTATTATTCTCGGCTTAACGGTGGTAAATCACTTTACATCTACTCCTAGCATGTAATCATTTGATTTCCTCTGTAAATCGATGAAACATAAGATTACGAAATGTGAGTTATTTGATCAGTTATTTTTGTGTTAAATTTTTTGGTTTTAACTAGAATGTAGTATATACAGGCTTCGGAAGTATTATTTCTTTCATATCGCATGCGTTGCAGTTATGATATACATATTCCAATGTGTTTCGGAGCATTGCTTTGAAAATGCTGGAGGTTGGATAGTGTCTATAAGTTATGTATTCCCCGAGGAAGAAAGGACGAGCAAATGTCGAAAACAATATATTTTCTAGGTGTGTTTGAGGGAGAGAGTCTTTGTAGAGTAAGGCTTGTCGTTGGAGGGTATGTCTTTCAAAGTGCTGAGAGTTTACAAGTAGCGAATGTTTTCTCGTTAGCAGGGTGTAAATGGCTCCTCTGTGCTGATGGATGGGGTTGGGACAGGAGTATGATCGTGGGAAATAAGGTCCACATTCAGCATTGGCGAATGAGCAGATAGTCGAGATGGATGGACCGGCTGTCTTAGGCATGTGAAAAGGGGAGCGAAGCACTGCAGGCGACAGAATTCGTGTTGGTTGGCGCACTAGAGAGAGTAAGGGGGCCGATGGAGGGAGAGGTGGAAGCCATTACTCTCAGGATGGTGCTTAGTGCAGGTTTCAACAGCCGTGCAGGCTATGGAGAACGGGTGGGAAGCACACCTGAGTGGATCCGCATGATTGGGGGTGGGGGATGGGGATGGTAGCCGATAAGTGGCGCTCAGCATTGTCAAATGTTCGCACAGGCGAGCGAGATGGATGGGCAGGGAAGGGGAAGATGTTGCCCACTGCCCTAAGCAGATAGGCAAAGAATCGATTATTTTCTTGGTGGTGTGATAGTCTGAGGTATTTTCCTTTGCCCCCTCCCGACAGCGCAGGGGAGAAAGTGCATGACGATTTGAGCGTACAAATATCTGAGAAGGATGGAATGGCTGGATTAGGCATGTGAAAAGGGGAACAGAGAAATTTGTGTCCCTCTTATGCCCTCTGGCAGGGAAAATCTGAACTATGCATTTATCCACACTTGTTTGTGTGAAGAGGAATGGGAGTTAAGCACTGGTATAGGGCTCTCCTGGTTGAGGGATGGGGAGGGGAAGATAAGATCATCGCTTGTTTTGTTCGCATGTGAGCAGTATTTGTTTCAGGGTGGAGATGCATCTCACAGGATTCTAGGTTGGCGGAGAAATTGTTACGCCCCGTGAGATAGTAGTTCTACCTGAGCAGGCGAATTAGCTGGATCAGTGATCAAGTCCCATATACTTAGAGTTTTCTCGTGTCTGTTCGGATAATTACTAGGTCTGATAAATTCAAATGTTTTTATTATTAATTTATATTCGATGGGCTTTTCGCAACATGTTTTCACAATAGACGAACGATAGAGATGCCAGCGTACACTTTTGTAACAGCGACAGTACCGCATTTTCACTTGTGATGTAATGAAGCATGTGCATACAGTTGAATTATATAGTAAGTTATAATATAATACCCAGGGTTTGAGATTTGGTGTTACGATTAATTTACTATGTACTCAATCAGTTCATCTGGTTTAACCTATATTTCGATACATGTTTTGAGAGCCAATGAAGGTGAATTGCATGTGACTTTGTGTTTGTGTGTGTCAATGTTGGAGGGGATTTTTGTCAGGGAGATCTGGAGTGCTAGTGAGTTGTAATTTTATGTTAGCTGGGTGTTTCATTTGTTTAATTAAATTAAATTTGATTCATTCTGGTATTTGAAATATAATATATTTTGTTATAATATAAATATAAATGTTGTGTTCCATTAATTCCTAATCGCACAATTAAAGTTTTTTATAATTATATATGTGTCGATTTAATGTTACGTGATTAAAGTGGAGATCACTTGCTTTACTAAGGACAATAGTTTAATTCCATAATCACATGATTAAAGTAATTTTTTAATGATTTGTATTTATTTGAGTTGGCTATTTGAACATGCATGCATGCTCTTGCTCGATCCACAACTCACTCGCCTAGTGGGTCAGAACATACCTGTGTGCTCTCACTTCATCCAGCAATTAAAAAAAAAGTCCCTTATACCACTCTTACACCAACATTAACACCTATATAAACAATCATAATCCACTCCTCTGGTCAGTCGACTCTAGCAAGTCACAGACGACACAACAATCCTGCTCTGCCATCCTTTCAACACCAATAAAATAATAACATTTTTTATTTAAAAAAAACTGATCAAAGAAATTTGATACTAAACTAGTACACTAATTAATTAATCCATTAATTTGGTACTAATCTACTATCCAATTAGCAACTAATCGACTATTCGATTACTCTGGGTTCGGAGTCTTCCAGGCTATGAGCAGATGTGTTCCTGACCTGCAGAAATAAATGTCTACTATCACACACCAAATTTATATAAATATTGCCAACAAATGGACAATGAATACTAAACAGGAGAGATGTGCATGAGCTATACACACAACAGTATATGAACACAGGTAACAGCTTTCACTATGCCAGACAGAAATAGATACCAGTTCGGCGCATTGCCATTCAGGCTGATGTGTGCACTCGTTACATTTCAGGTCTTAATGGTCCTTGTCTTAGAGTGCTGTATCGGAAAATTCACATTAGCATTTTTGGATCACATTATTGTATGGTCTGATAGCTGGGTGGGGCACATGGAGCATTTACCACTTGTTTTAGAACACTTAGAATTGAATGGACTTACCTGTGCACAAGAGAAATGTCATATGGGAAAAGTTACACTTGAATTCCTCAGGTATGTTGTGAGTGAAGAAGGGAACAAGCCGAGCCCGGAACAAATCAAGTTGATAACAGAATATCTGCTCCCGTGCACGAGGAAACAGTAAAGAAAGTTTTGTCGGACTGGCGAATTTGTTGCGAGAGCATGTAGAGGGATTTGCAATAATAAAGGCACAACTGACCGATCTGCTGTTACCGCAGCACCAGTTTCAGTGGACACAGGAAACCGAACAGGCATTCTGTGAAATTAAGGAAGAGTTCCAGGCTTGCCAGTCACTTGCCAGGTATGATGATAGTAAACATTTGTATTTGCACACCGATGCTAGTCAAGATAGAATGGGAGCTGTATTGTACCAATACGATAACAAGGGGAACATACAGATAATCAAATTCGCTAGTGCTAAGCTGAGCGTGACAGAACGTCGTTACGACATGAATGAGTGCGAATGCCTAGTAGTTGTGTGGGCTGTCAAAAAGTATCGTGGATATTTAGAATATCAGAGATTCACATTTCAAACGGACAATAGATGTCTAGTTTGGCTTCATTCCATGCACGAGGCACACAGTAAACTAGCATGGTGTGCCTTGATGTTGCAGGCGTACAATTTCATTGTACAGCATGTACCAGGAAGGGATACTCGGCTGGCCGATGCACTTTCCCGAGTGCCCAGCGCAAGTGTTTTTGTATGGGACAGAATAGAATAGGATGACCTCCTTCCCCCAGTAATGCAACGAAAGGTACACGAGATCAGCATGCAACAAATGAACACTGAGGAGAGCGATGTTTTGACTAGTGAACTTTATGCACAGTAGTGCAGGAACAGCAAGGATTTAAGTTTTGTCAAGAGAGGAGAGAAATGCGTGCACAACAAAATTTAAACAACTGGCATGTTGTGGACGGCCTTATTGAAACATGTTCGCTAACTGACAGTTCAAAATGGAGGTAGTATGTCCTCACAGGTGCGAGGCAATGTGGCGGCACATCCCAGTTGTGAACAGACAGATAGGAATGTGCACGAACAGTTCTTTTTGCCCGGACTGCCACATGACATGCATCAGTTTATTAAGTGCTGTATTCCAAGCAATCTTTTCAAGACTATGCTGTCAGATGGGAGGCAACAACCAACAGCCCAGGAACTCCCTCCCCCCAGAAACCGTTCGAAACTGTTTCCAACGACTTTTTCCCCGGAGGCAGGGGGTACCCGAAAAACTTGACTGATAATGGGTCACAGTACACAGGGTAAGTGGATTTGTGTGCAGGATGTTGAGTGAGACATTTGAAAACTGCCAATTACCACCTGAGGGTCAACCCAGGGGTAATCAGGATTTGAAAGTGCAATTCTGCCTACGAGTCGGTGAACAATATGCCATGCCTACAGACCACCTGCCTGCCACCCTGTACACAATATGCCATCGAGGCAGGAAAACACCGCAAAGGAGACATCAAGGACGACTTCACGACGTCTGGAAACACCAGAAATGTTATGCTGCAAAATGGTTGCCGACCACCACACGGCCGCCATCACTGATCAATGCAGGACAGCAAGTATATGTGCTAGTCCATCTGCAATACACCACCCGCAAGGACTTTTGTGCGGCTATGCAGCAAAGTGGAGCGGGCTGCACCTGGTCCTAGGAAGCAACGGACTAACAACCTTCATAGTCCGGATGGGGAGAAGAAGCCAGGTACATCGAGAGGACCTATAACTAGCAGGAAACCACATTGTCGAGGAAGTCGTGCCTGATGTCCCATCGACCTACGATGGAAACGTTCCTGCCGAGCGCCCAGAATTCAGCAGTGAGGAAGCAAGTGATGAGGCACCCATCCTGGGAGAGCCTCTAGAGGATCCGCCAGGAAGAGCGGAAATCGGTAATCCAACCCTGGCAAGCCTGGATGGCGCTACGGACGACGAGCAACCCAGGGGGTAGTGAAGTGGAAGTAGCATCAGCACCTACAGTAAGTGAGCCACCAGCGGTGACAGAAAGCCCGGAGTCACATGGCGCAACCACGCCTTGCAGGGAGCTTCCGACAGCTGGCCCAGGTGTGAGTGATAGCACAGCAGCAGAGAATACTCCCATCACTCCAACAGCGCAACCAACAGTGCCGACACTTCATCTAGAGCAACTGCAAAAGGATGCCATGACGTGCAATGTAGTGACGCCAAGCATCTAGGAGAGAGGAGTTATGTTGAGGACACCTGCACCAGGTGACTTCCATTCCCCCTCTCCCTTGTCTAGACATACACAGTGTAAGGGCGGCCTATGGATACGAGTACCATAGGAGAAGATATGGGCAACTCTAGCAAGCAGCAAGGAAGAAAGGAATCGGTTAATGGGCCACATATGTCCGGCCATCATACCCTAGCAGCGGTCTGTCTGGGTCACTCCTGGCGACAGCATCATGCATGCGACAGTAACAGCGGAGAAGAAGCAAGCGATGGGGACAGCAGCATCGAGTCAGTAGGCTCGTTCTGACCCTGCTGGAGAATGCAGCCGACACCATCGTGCATCACATGCAGGGGTGTTGCGATGCCCTACGAAACGAGATGGCAGCAGCATCAACTTCGGTCACCACAACCATTCGTATATACTGCGACTGACTCAGACAAGGAGATACTTGTGCTGCTAGTAGCATCACCAGGACTGCGAATGGTCTCTGGAGGGGGTGGGGGGCGTTTGACGTGTGCCAAGTCCCATACCTCACAGACCCTTCGCCCGGAAAAGCACCGAAGCCCACACACTACTAACGCACCATGTGTTAAGTTCGTGTGAGTGACACGCCTGTGTGCACAGTGCAATAAGGGGGTAAAGTGCAAGTTAGTGCACAGAATGTCAGGTGCAGGTCAGTGCAGCTATAGGCACGTGGGTGCCCACGAAAATAGGGCTAAGTTAAAAAGGGTTTAGGACAGGTACTGTGGAACATTCCTAAGGGAATACACAATAATGTACGCCCTGGTACCACCCTTATTTAAATTGAAGCAAGTAAAGCAGAGTTATAGTGTTTTGAATTTTTCACCTAATTTATTTACATTATTGACATGATTCATTGCAAGAGTGTAGTGTTTCATGTGTTAGTTTTAAATGTATTGTTAATTTGCAATGTTTTAGTTTTTTTTTTTCATTTTCAAAAGCGCATCATTACACCATACCAAATGGTGTATGTATTTTTTCAATTTTCTACATTTTTAGGGTTTATTCTGCTGCTTTTTGAGCTTCCAGAATATATGCTTGCTTACGTATCTTCGCCTGCTTGAAAAATTTGTGCAACCAGTTCTGACAGATGACTGTGTATATAAAACTTTTCAAGTTTAGGTAACTTTTTCTTGTCTCTAAAAGTTTTTTTTTCCCTGAATACTTTCTCAATGTACACACATTCATTTTGATCGGTCATTACAACAAGGTAACACGTTCGTCGATCAGTAATATTCAGGGTGACTTACATTTGGTAAAAATAATTATGAGTTCTCCTAAGGTTCATTTCATTTTCAGCCATTATTTCTAAGAAAAAGCCTTTCTTCATTAGACAATCATCATTAGACCCTGTGAAATAGCTGAAGGTATGCATTTAACTTCCAAAACTGCATTTTCTCCTTCGATAAGCCCATCGGGGTTCTCTCCCAAAAAACCCTTTTCCATGCCCACAAACAAACCATACTTGGTAACATTCAAACCACTCAAACTGCTTAATGGCGAGGAACTCGTAACACGTCCGTAATCCATAACTGGCGTTACAACCTGTGGTTGGTATAGTAATTGCTTGACTAGATTTGTGCAAGGGGTTGTGTCTTTTCTTTTGCACACAGCCCCAAAGTTACTGGCTGTTAGTCGAGAGTGCCTCATATCATGCCACACTTGACTTTCCCCTTGTGAAACTGTGTCCGCCCCTATCTTGTCTTATTTTTCCTCAGTAACTTGCAAAGAAATAAGGAAGTCACTGCATTTCTGCTGTAATGCTTCTGTATCTTAGAGTTCTTCAGCATCAGGTCCATAATCGGCATCTGGAGGAATTATATTTTTGTTCACTTTACTGGTATGTCATCTGGGTATTGAAGTCATCGTTTTTTAGCTTCGAGTCGTTCTCTTCTCTGCTTTATCATTTTTTGTGTGTCTATCCTAGGCTTCGACTTGTCACGGATTTGAATGGACTTAATTCCCATGGGTACCCTTTCTGGAACTTTAAACCAGCTATGTAACATCTTCATTGAAAGGAACCTGGCTGAGAATAATTTATCTTTTCACCTGCATTATATTTAGCAAGTAGGCTCATACATAATTCGGCAATATTGCTGGTTTTATTCTTTATTAAACTTTGAGCCTTTAGTACCAGGCGATTGACAAGGGCCACTACTTCATCAAAGAGTTTCGCCTTCATGAGAATATTAAAATTTACTTTATTAACAGTCTTACTGCAGAAGTATTCCCTAAACTCTGCATGCTATCCAAAGAAGTGGCGAGGTCCATTTTTTAAAAGTATCTGGTTAATTCATCGACGGTTTCTTCTTTATCGGCACAATGCCATATGCCTCCCCAGGCTGCTGCTGTCAAGAGAGGTATTGCCTACTTCATAATTTTTCTTGCCTCTGTTGGAAACGATTTGTCAGCTGCTAGCTTGTGTAATTTTTAACGTGATTGTCACACTCAAATTTTGAATCGAACGACCATAAGAAACGTTTTGCATCGGCTGTTCACAGTACAGTCAGCACTTTTGAGGGCCTACTTACTTTTTTTTCAATCATTTTTTTCTTTAACCATTTTTTAAAAATACGTATTGCAATTTAAGTAATAAACACATTGTGTATATTCCACTGCACTTGGAAGTTAACGAGGCTAAAATAAAATATATTTATTGACAATTATTCCAAATGAGAGGGCTTTCAAAAGTGCTCAAAATCCCCATCCCCAATAAAATATTTACATCTTATACCATGCATTTTTTCACTCGCCTTAAAACCTTCAACAATTATGTCTTGTTCCATTGCAGTCAAATGCCTGTTTTGGCCCCAATTCTTGCAACAAGTATGAGGTTTCACTTCACCATCTTTCTGCGTGGCTTTGTCGCACAGACAACTATATTAATTTGGTTCTGACACCTACGAATAATAACTTTTTTCTTCACCAATTATCACTGCCTGAAACAAGGAAGGAATCAAATAATAATTGCTGTTGTAAAATGCTCTATTATTTTTTCACACGATTCAAGTTAACATTTAATTAAGGCGTGAGAGTAAAAAAATAATAATAAGTATTACTATACAGAATGAGTCAGGACCAAGTGCGTTAATTTTGGGATGTAAATCCTTTTTAACAATAAAGCTGATTTTTTTTTTGGACATTTTGAGATGAAGTCAAATTGTGGTCGCTGCGCGCTATCGAAATTCTAATTATAAAATACATTTAGTCAAACATCTCAGAAACCAACCATTTGGGGTGGGAATTTTCAAATGTGTTACAGAAAAGGTGTATCTGGAAACTTTTATGAGTGCGGTGGTAATATCATCTCCCTTCAGTTTGTACTTAAAGTTTATCACCCTTTTGTGGAACGTTTGTGCATGGTTACATCAATCAGAATAAGAACATTGACAAAAAAAGATCATCTTGTCACGTTTTCGAGATATCAGCATTTTTATGTTCAAAGGCATGTGTGCAAATGCCTTGACATTAGAGTGTTTTAGAATTATCGACCACAAAAGGGTGATAAACCCCAAGTATGTACTGAAGGGGAGATGATATCACCACCACACTCATACAAGTTTCCAGACCTCCCTTTTCTGTAATATTGTTCAAATTTCCCAATCTCAAATGACTTCTCACTTGTTTGACAATATGTATTATAAAATTAGATTTTCCATAGCACGTAGCTGCCTCAAGTTAGACTTTATCGCAAAATGTCCAAATAAATTTACGCTTTATTATTAATAAGGAATCATGCCCCGAAATTAACACACTTGGTCCTGACTCATCCTATATAATTTTCTCATACACTGATGTAGTGTTGTTGCCTACAATAAAGTAACAATTAATTGTTAAAAATATTTTGTCCATAATCACACATGAAAATACATTTTGGCTATTTGTGTGAAACACAAATAAACAAACAATATAACCCGAACCACTTGACCAACCATGAGATGCCAGGGCTGAAGTTTTATAAGTTTTGCTACTAAGGACTGTCTGGTTTAAAACAAGCTAATTGGAAAATAAGGATGACGTGGACTGACACACACATGCTTTGCATCCACTCATGTGTTTATACAGTATACTACTTACTACTCCAGAATTTGCATTATAGTTATGGCCATAGATCCTCTTGTTCCATTCTCCATCTAGTATTATTGTGACAAATGGTACCCCATCATGTTCGACATCTCACTTTTCAAGAGCCAGACGTTTTTTCTCTACACCTGGAAAATAAAAACCGTGACCAGTCAGAGGATTTACATGTGTGTAACAATCCTACATACATACACACACTCGCAATTAGGATACCGCCCGGTGGCGAGCTATCTCACCTCTCCTTCACCCAATCAACTCCCTTTCTGAAATTACCAACCCCTCTCACAGATACCAATTCCTTCCTCAACATATTCCACTCCGTCGCAGACCTCAAAAGCATGGATTGCCTACCCCGCTCCGTTCTCCTCCACACCCTCTGAAGCTTCTCACTGTTGTTTCCTCTCCCTCTAAACATCCCCTTACTGAGTTTGCAGTGTAGCCCTCCCCATCCTTCCTCTTCATTCACCATCCTGTACATCCTGACTAGCCGTTCAACTTTTCTCCTGCCCTTCAATGAGCTCCACCCCATTTCTTTCATCATCACTGATGGCCTATAGTTCCCTTCTTCCTCATCATCCTGCCCCTTCCTTCTCCACCTACCCTTCACCCATCTTGCTGCCTTTCTCTGCACCTTTTCCAGTTCTCGCACCTCCACCTCCACATATGGGTCCCATACTGCTGCAGCATATTCTAACATTGGCAGTACCATTGTGCCATATGCATTCTCCTTCACGTCACAGCTGACTCCCTTCAGAACCCTTCCCAGCATACCCAGAGCCCTTCTTCCCTTTGCAACTACCCTCTCTACCTGTTTTTTCCATCTGAGGTCTCCCTGCAGTACAATCCCTAGATACTTATATTCTGCAGCTTCTTCTATCCCTTTTTCCCCCCCATCTGTACATTTCCCTGCTTATAACTTCTTCCTAATGAACTTCACTAACTTAGATTTTCTTACATTTATCTTTATTTTATTTTTCCTGGTCCACAACCATATCTTATCAATGTCCGCCTGCAACTTTCCGCCCCCTCTCCCACTTCAGCATACACAACACAATCGTCTTCAAACAATCTTATTTTTGCCCTAATCACCAAACCCATGTCATTTACCATTATGGTAAATTACAAAGGACCCAGAATGCTTCCCATAATATTATTTTTTTACATGGAAAACATTTAAAAAGTTAAAAATAATTATATACACCATTACTACACCAGACAAGCTAATCATCTTCACCTATTCTCCTACAGAACCTCAAAAGTTACATCAAATTCATACTATGCTGGGACAAAACTAATAAATAACCTTCCCAGTCATTTGAAGTAAATTAATAGTTTACAGAAATTAAAAAGAGCTGTTAATTATACTTTTTAAATAAGGCCTTCTATTCCATAGAAGAATACTTACATAAAGATAAATCTCTATAATGCAGATCAAGACTGATATAAGATGACTTCATGTAATACCTTGTGTTTCAATCTAATGTAGACTTTACATATTTATGCTTTAATATTTATCTGTACATGAATTGTAACAACTTGTACTGCAACCAAATGTAGTCTTAACATGTTTGTAGAGCTGCTAGAATTAATAAGTGTAAATCATATTATTTATATGTAATATATTTTTATGTTAATGTAATTATGTGCAGATATCCATATTGCTAAACAAAAAAAAAAAAAAAAAAAATTGACAAGTCCTTTCCAAAGTGTATTGGATGTATATACGTTGCAAAAAAATGTGCTTCATGAAACAGCGAATACTCTAGCGCAACACCACTATGGCCTCCATCAACTTAAGACGGGAGGAGTTGAGAGAGGTTTAGTGGTTTGTAACAACCAAGGTATTGAGCGCCAATGAGGGTGAAATATGGCAGATATGGAGCAGCATTGAAATGCACGGATGGGGAAAATGGGAAAATCTTGAGAAAATATGCCAGTCAGCAGCATCAAACAGCACAATACCTAGATGTGTAAATCTGTGAGTAACCTCACAGGAAAACCAACATATATCACATTGGTGGAAGGCAAGTATCCTACCACCATGCCCACCACAGCTTGGGAAGGGAGGAGAGGAACCTAAGTTCTTCAGTGATAATGCTTTTCTTAGAGGAGTGTTTGTTTGTCAAGTTTCTGCAGCGTGGTTCTGAGATATTGAAACTGAATAGTTTTTAATGTATTCAGAGGAGAATTCCACACTAAAAATAATAATTGCACAAGTTGGTAGGTAACAACAAAGAAATTTTGTCACAAGTGTGTCTGTGGACCACTTTGAAAGTGGTTAGTACATGTGCGCTTGTTATCAATATCATTGCAGTGCATGCATCTTTCATTTGCTATAAGTCCATAATATGATGAAATCTTAATATGTCCACAACAAAACCTAAGTTTAAGCTTCAGAAGCATTTGGTTACCAAGTACCAGTATGTTTGTGCAGCAGTTTGACTATAGTCTTACAAATGCTTAATAAAAAATGTAGTAACTTTACATTGACATGTAAAATGTCTTAACATAATATATTGTCTCAAATGGACCCCCCCCCCCCCCCCCAATAATTGTTTTATAAAGAAGGCTTTTAATTTTAAACAGATTACATAGTGTAGACTCAGGCATTAAAAGAATAATTGATGATTCTTTGGTGCACAGTCATCTTAGATACACACTCTCCTTGTGGGGTGTTGCGAGAAAAACTATTCTCCGCCCTTTGCAGATAATTCAAAACAAGTACATTAAGTCTGTTTTCAACTTACCCAAATTAACTCCTAGTAATGACGTATACCTAATTTGCAAAATGTTGCCAAATAAGGGAATACATGAATACAACCTAATTCTTTCACTGCATAGGTGTAAGTGCCCTGCTGACCCTGACACAAATAGAGCCAAACATGACCATGCCACCAGAAACTCAAGTGGGAAATTTTTATGTAGTGTTTGGACTGAGTATGGCAAGTCTGCATCCACCTTTCAGGGGTATAAGTTAGTAAACTGAGTGATTAATGATTTAAAAAGGTAAAAAGTCCTGTGGCCCTAAAAACAAAACTGAAACGTATAATACTAACTAAAATAAAAGATTGGCCATCTGTCTTGCCATGTTAGCAATAGCACATACCTAGAGAGAATGTTTAATAATGTGCAACTGTTCTATCTCTTAGTTTGTAAGTATCTTGCTTTTCTTACCTCTTCTGGTTTTTGTAGGAATGTGTATGTAAATTGTATGTATTTATTACTATTAAGTATGTATATCACGCTTACTTATTAGCTGACTTTTTTTTTTAAAACTTTTTTTTCAGTCTTTGTCATCCTTATATAGTATTAAATTAATTTTTTTTAAAAGATCTCCATATTAGCTATGCTCAAGGGGATTAACAATAATGTATATCCTGATATAACTTGTAATGTATACAAATGCAAATTTAAAAAAAACTGCCTCTCAATAACATACACCGCGTGCGCATCACGACACGCGAAACAAAAACAATAGTGTTTGTGTTTTGCAACGTTGCCAACCTGCAAAGAATAATTATACCAGTGAAAAATATAACTTACTCCAAAATCCATATCATAGATTCCAGCCAATTATATTTTGTGTAACATATTAACTCTGGAGACCGGAAGTATCAATCACAAGATCTGAGATCTCTTGAACCTAGTTTAGCTTGGTGCAATACAAATATGTTTGAACGAAGTTTATGAATGAACTCAGTTCATGTGAACTAAGATTTTCTTCGGTGTTGGAGCAACCGGGCATAAGCTTATTACAACTGTACCACAGCAAAAATACTCAATGATGTGTAGGATCCAAAATGAAAAATGCTGACCTGTTTAAGAGGTTTGGGCAACTCTTTGCAGCGGATGTCTTTAGAGCTGAGAAAAAATACAACAAATATGAAGCAGTGCCGGAATGCAAAGGTGGGTGAAAAGAGAGATCCCTGAAAAACTAACCAGCTGCATAGTCTGGCATGATTCCCTCATTAAAAAATTCAGGAGGTACCCAGCCAGGAATGAACCTTAATCACTTTGGTGGTAGGCAAGTGCTCAAGCAACTTGACTACAGCAGAACCTTACATGCATACTGCCCTGTTTGTTTAAACTGTTCACTGTACAATGAGCACTTCTGAAAGTCCTACTTAAGATCTACATGTATGCACATTGTATATTCTTCCCCCTTATGTAAAATTAATATTTCCGTGGGTCTCGTCACTTTATCCATGTGTCGGTCGATTGAAACTGTGAAATCATTAGTAAAGTAAATACTTTACAAATCTGCTCATTTCGTACTTCGATGCATAAAAAAAAAAAAAAAAGAAAGAATATTTGTTATCACAAATGATTTCCTAACACTTTTTATTCAATATAAAGACACGGAACTGCTTTCCCTTCATCGTAAGCAACTTTACTGGGTGTAACGTTTCTTGCCTGGACCATGGGGGGAAATAAGGTGTGGTGAATAGGAAATGTTGTTTGCTAGGGTTAAGGGCGCTAGCACGCGGTATGAGCACAAATGTTATTATGAAAGACACGTGGTCGATATAGACTTACGAAAAAGGTTAACTAACCTATCTAAGCATTTGATTTAAAAGTCAGCATCTTACCAATACGTATTTATTAGAAGTTCTTCCCCATTGGGGCACTAAAATACACAAATCGCCATTCTAGCCAGGCGGGCTCTTGTACACATAAAATGGCAGTAGGGCCTATGAACTTATGTGGTACATTACGCCTCAGTAAAAGACGAACCGAGGGTGAGAGACAAAGTACTCCGGGCGAGTAATAAACAAAGGTTCCGGTATACTAAAGTGAATTAAACAGAATTACATGATGGTTAATGAACAAAGATGAAGTGCCTGGAGCACCACGGCGCAATGGTACTCTTACGAGATCTCGTTTGGCACGGAGGCTACTCACTAGCCGATATTCCAGCCCAAACATCACGTGACATAATTTTACTTAAGGTGAAACACAATAAATGAAACTAAATGGGATGTCAACATTGACTTGTTGTTGTTGTTGTTGTTGTGCGGACTGCAGTTGTGCCAGGGGCATCGCCGTAGGCTACGCACGTGGCATACCGTTGTTTTCTTGGACATTATGTGCAGCATGGAGGGGAGGAGAGTTCCCCAGCTCACAATTTGTCTCTTGGAGGAGGGGTATCCTCCCCATCTACTCCTCACATTGGCTCACTTCCTGTCTCCATTGTGTTTGCCGGCGTGGTGGGTTGCTGATGTCTCGGGGGCATGTTTACCTCTGGTGCACCCTGACTGTTTGTTACTGTTACTCCGTGTTGCGTATCCCTCTGCGGCATTGTGGCCACATGAGCAGCTGTTACCCATGTGGATGAAATTTCGGCGGGTGTGCCAGCCACCTGTGGGCTCGATGACGAGCCAAACAGCCTTCTGATACTTGTAACCTCCACAAGTGGTGGTGTAGCTATCTCTCTCTCTTCTAGACCACTTTATTGTGGTGCATTGTTGACTTGTGTGTGCTTGTTAGCCTGAGGGCAACGCTGTGAAATACTGCTTTTCTCCTTGCGCTCAAATGCACCTTGTAGCATGTATCCCCCGCTTGTTGGTGATTTTGTGTGAGCCGCTGCACTTTTCTGCTAACCCGGTGTAAAATCCCTTCTGCCCTACAGATTGATGATATGCTTCTCTCACTGCGCATGTGTGCCTCTTCTCTCTCTTCTCCTCCTACGCAGCTGGAGCAATCTCCTGCTCCTCCCACAAACTCGCCTGGGAGCATCAGGTTACGGCCCTGTAGCAGCTGGGAGGCGTCATCCCAGTGGCCTGGTTTATCCATGTTCTGAGGGCGAAGAGGGAGGCAGGGAGTTGTTCCGTCCACGAGGCGTGCTTTTCACCCATGCATGGGTGCAGCTGGGTCTTCAATTCCTGATTATGTCATTTAGTTGGGTTTGCACATAGATGATAAACAGCTGTTGTTATGTGGCGCACCCCCCTCTCACACATTTCTCTCCATATATGGCTGGTAAATTATGTGCCATTGTCACTTAATACAGTGTGTGGATATCCCCAACGTTCAAAAAACTAATTTTCCACCACTTTTCCCATGGTGCGTGGGTGGGTGCTGGACCCACCTGTAAAACAAGTCGGTTACCACGACAATGAACTGCTTGCCTGTTGAGGTGCGAGGATACGGGCCCATTAAATCCAAGGCTACTGTTTCGTACGTTTCTCTCATAGTGTGGGGTTGCTGTTGCTGGACACCGTCCGTACGCCGGATCTTGAACCTGTTGTAGGCGTACAAAGGTGCTTATTGTAGCACGACACTGCGGGCAGCAAGCGGCACATACGTTCTCCAGACACCAGTGTAGTTGTTGGCATGCGACTTCAGGGTACTGTTCAACACACGCCACCAGTCGTTTACTCGTTGCTCGCATTCCAAAGTCCACTTACGTGTGACGGGGCACTAAGCTTGTTTGTTTACCACATGCGTTTTCACTGTAATAAAGGAGGGTGCTTGTGGTAGCATTGTTACGTTCACACACCGTACACGTGACATGGTCTCTGTCCGTGTGTCGGCAGGGGGAGGGGATTAGACATTTTCTCAAGCTACCTTGTCTCGCACAATCTCTTCTCCTGGCGTTCGAGACAGGTGGTCTGCGAGTTGGTTTTCGATGCCAGCCATGTGCTGTACTTCAAAATTGTATTCTTGCATCAAAAGAGTCCAGCGTGTCAGTTTTTTCGACTCTCCTTCGTAATGTGTAAACACAGTAGGCAGCGGTTGTCGGTCTGCAGTGTGAAGCCTTTGTATTCCAGCAGTGCTCGGTACTTCTTCAAACTCCTCACCATGGCCAGGCACTCACATACAATCACATGTACCGTCACTCTACTGGGCCGAACTTGGCCCTTACAAAGTCAACGATTCACCGCTTGTCTTCTCACAGTTGGAAAATTACCATGCCGAGTCCTTTCTCATTTGCGTTCGTCTGGATGTACATGTGTCGGCTGGGATCATATCTTGACAGTGCTTGACATTCGCGGAAACTCCACTTCACCTCCTCGAAGCTTCGCTGCTGTGCAGGTTGCCATTTGAAACACACACTGGGTGACATTAACTCAGTCAGTGGCACAATGATAATTGAAAAATGTTCGATGTACTTTCGGAGCCAGTTAATTAATACAAAGAATTTTCTTAACTGTTTCCTTGTTGTGGGTACCGGATACACTTCGATGAGGTTCAGTTGTTATGGCACCGGTTTTCTGCCATGCTCGATGACAAGATGACCAGGAACTGGATATTCTTCTTGCCAATATGACACTTCTTGATTGCACATGTAATGCCATTCATTTCCAAGCACCCGAACACGAGTGATAGGTGGTGTAGATGTTCCGGCCATGATTCACTCCAAACGATCACATCGTCGAGGTACGCCAATCCACAGGTACCAATCAAACCATCCAAGATGTGAACCATCATTTCCTGGAAAGTCGACAGTGCACATTTCAGGCCAAATGGTATGGAGCAAAATTGAAAGCGGTGTCCGTCGGGTGCGGTGAATGCCATTTTGTGTCAGTCTGTGGGTTTTACCGAGACTTGCCAACACCCACTGCGGAGATCAATTGTTGTCAGTAGTTTTGCTTTCCCCAGCGTATTCAGAGTGTCTTGAATGTGGATATACGGTGGTGGAGCACTGTACGTAATTAGATTTGTCCACACAAAAACATCAGGTGCCATCTTTTTTGGCACCAGGATGATTACTGAATTAAATGCGCTTTCTGATGGTTCGATGACCCCTTCAGCTAACACTTCAGTGATTATCTCCTGAATTATTTCCTGTTATGGGTAGTAGCGACATGGGCTGTAGTACAATGATGTGTCATAGTTAATGGAATAGCATGTTCTGGAATGGTCGTTCGGCGTAGCAGGTCGGCAACAGTAAATACATCTTTGTGTTCATTTAGCAGTTGTTGTACAGCCTCGCGGTAATCTGGGGGAACTGCATGATCGAGGTCATTCAGGGCGACAGCGGGTGTGTTGTCGGCGTCTCGAGATCTCAGGTTGTAAACCGTCCGACGTTCTTAGGTCCAAAATGTATCCGTTGAGTGCCAGGTTCGACAACTACTTTTAGTTTCACCAACCAGGGAATACCCAGGATGACATCTTCACTGATGTCGTGGGTGACAAAGGATGTTGTTGTAAGTCCCATATTTACCATCACTTTCACTTCACCATTGACCTCGCCTGTGTGCTGATGTGTGGCCAATTGGATTGCTTGTTTATTTTTCTTAATTTCTGCCGGATCGATGTAACTAGTGTGAACAAAATTATGAGATGCTGCTGTGTCTACTAACACTCTGCAAGGAATTGTCAGTTTCACTCGTAATCTGGCCTAGTGTGTTGCAGATTACGTTCTTTTGTTGTAGCTGACTGGTGTGGGTCGCGTCAGGCTGCCCTACCCCCACAGTCCGTTTCCAGGCGGTGGTTAGTGTTGTGTTGTTGGTCCACGTAGAAAGTCAACCCATGTTGGACACTTGTCCCAGTGAGATCCGTTGCTTCATCTACAAGGTCGCGGAGTTGGTCGGTTACTGTTCGTAAATCTCGGGGCAGTTGTGTTGTGTCGATTTGACTCGTTCACCATACGCTGAGAAGTTGTTGTTTTGGCTGGGGCTGCCGCCGTTTCAGGAACTCTTGTTACTGTTTTACCAGCGGGCGGGTTTCTAGGTATGTTTACGTTCGTGTCTCGCCACGGTTGCGGTGGATCATGGCCGTTACCCGGTGTTGCTGTACTGTTTGCATCCAACAGAAGTACAGTTTGAATAAATTCCTGTTCTATCGTGTGGATGGCGGAAGCTAATGCCGGGTGATGTTCCTTCTGAGCGGAATTTGCTACTACATCCAACACGTCTTGAAGTGAAAGTTCAGGATGATATTTTCGTATCAAATCTATTTTGTTGGTGGCGAAATCGTAGAGTGACTCGTCTGTATGTTCTTTCATAATGGCCTGACTGTGTGCACACAGTGAGGTGAATGTTGTGGCAAACCTGCATTTAAAGTTAATCTGGAATTCCTCCCATGTTAACTTGTAGCGGTCTATACCATGCCACCAGATCTTCGTGTCTCCTGAAAATCTCTCGCCAATACAATGCGGCCAATCTTCCTGATCAACCCGATATCTGCTTAAGTACCATTCACAGTCCTAAATAAAAGCTCCGGGGTCTTCACCTGCTGTACCTGCGTAGGTTGGTAGTAATTGGAACTGATGTGTCGCCGGGTGTGGTTGGCAACATTGGTGCTTGTTTACATACTCTGTCACGTGTGCAGAGTTTCAAAATGACTGACTTACATCATCAAACTGTTTGCACGGTAACGAGGTGGGTTTTAAGATGGACGGCAATGCTTGTTTTGGCACATTTTTTCATTTGGCTTTCCTCTGGCTCTTCCACGTTCTGTTGAACCTTTCTTCTTGTTGCACTAAAGGAAACTCCACCAGTAGCGAGAATGGTGAGCAGAGTTCAAAGGAAAAATATCTGTACACTCACGTGGGCGCACCTGTATGGGACGGTGATTCAAAATGCAGGTTACCGGGTATGTTACACAAGGTTGATACATGGATAAAATTGAAGTAGGCGGTTGTTGGGAACTACTTTCCCTCCATCGTAATCAACTTTACTGGGTGTGATGTTCGGCATGATATTGTTTGCCTGGACAATGGGGGGAAATGAGGTGTGGTGGATAAGATATGCTGTTTGCCAGGGTTAAGGGCGCCAGCCCGTGGTGCGAACACAAAGTTACACTTGGTAGAGACTCCTCCTCTCGGGTCGTGATGTCAGACGACCTTTGGCCTGTCCCCATGTCTATGTCTTGATAGATGTTACCAGTTGTAATACCTTTCCTCCAGATGTGAATTACACTCTACTTGCCCTGTCTAGTCAGGGATGTCGGCACCCCTTATACGCCAGCTCACTCCCGAAGGGTTATTAAGGCTACCCAACGCCATTATTAGAAACACATGGTCGATACAAACTTACGAAAAAGGTTAACTAACCTATCTATGCGGCTGATTAAACATCGGCATCTCACCAGTATATATTTATTAAAAGTTCTTCCCCATCGGGGCACTGAAATACACAAACCACTGTTCTAGCCAGGCAGGCTCTTACACACATCAAATGGCCATAGGGCCTATGAACTTATGTGGTACATTATGCCTCTGTCGTGTAAAAGACAAGACGTCTACGTGTAACACTAGCCTCATCTGTGGCCATTCAAGTAAATACACAAGATGGCGCCTCTAGTTTGCGAGCTGTAAATAATAATTACGGACATACAAGATTGGTCTCGTAGTTAAGTGGTATATGTAATAAGGACAAATAAAACAGACATATCGTATGGCACTACATAATACTGGCCCTTAAAAGTGTAAACACTAAACGTAAACACGTGGCATTCGACCTGAAATGTACACAGCTATTCGTATCAGTACGTACCTGGTAGTTATAATCTAAGTTTGCATACTCGTGCACAGTGATGCACGGTGCGGAACATTAACACTTGTGGTGAAAGAACAATTGACATTTACACTCACACTATTGGCATTGTAGATGATGACGTACACATACAAAAATAAACATACGCCCTAACAACTGAAATAATCCTAATTACAACTTTATACGCCCCTGCACTTAAAACATTACGTACACACGACACTGGTTCTACGACACAGGTGCTCTGCTGTGTTGTTGTGTTGCATTCCTTATGTGTCTGCTGTTACGGCGTGGTGACGGGCCTGTAGCCTATGCTCTGTCGACATCAGGTGCACGCCACTCCATGCACCCGTTGAAATATATGCCGGTAGTAGCAGTGAATTTTTTCTAAGGTTGAATACATAAGTGCTCACTTTATCATGAACAGTCTTTAAAGTGATGCATGTCTTTAAAAATTAAAGCAGCATGCCAGTTCAGCACATTAAACACAGATCAAGCAACTTGATGGAATGGTAAAATAAGTTGATGCAATGGTAAAATACTAGACTCACATTTGGAAGGGCACTGTTTCGAATCCTAGTCTAGACATCCAGTGTCGTAAAGAAATTTTGGAAGCTGTAACTCTCCCCTTCCATTTGGATAATCCAAAATAAAATACTTTTTCTTTTTTATGATGCGGCTACCTTTAGTTAGGGGCCCAATTCAACTGCACACTTTAAAACCCCTTGTCACCTGCCCAGCAGCCATCCTGATTAGTTCCCCATGTTTTCCCAAAATTACTCCAGGAAAGTGCTGTGAAGGTTGACACAGTCCGGTGAGACACAAGACGAATGATGACACAAATACTTACTGGTAATTTGTACACCTGCAGTGCTCCCCAATCACCACACTATTGAGACTCAGGGTTCACAGGGATACTGTGGGTTCTGTGTGCCCGTCTCACACATGCGTACTTACAAACATGTAGGCAATACTAAACTTTTACTAAACATCACCTGAAAAACACTTAATAAAATATATGTGGCTAGGACACTGTCACTAATGAATAAAAGAGGTAAGTTCACTGTGAGACTTGTTTTTATTATTACTATGCATACATATCAACGTGCCAATGAAATTGTGATAATCTCGGTCATGACTAGCTAATTCCGCTTGGGTTTTCCCCAGCCTACAATTACTCTAGCGCACACCTAGATGGATGATCTCACCGAGGTGCGTGAAAGCACAGTCTTCACAAGGGAAGAGGGCCGGCAGCCGCTAGGGTGGACTGACGGCTTTCCCTGAAAACAGGACACTGTGAATTACAAATGAAACCATTGATACATTAACATGTGTGATTACTCCCATCACTAATGCAAACTTGTCGGGGCTAGCCCTCCAGCACACGGGTAGTGTGGTGATGGCCTATACACAGATCCTTCTAGGATGGGAATAATTGTACCGTACACTAATTACAAAATTACATAAACCCTCAAAAGATACACGAAACAAGATGGGACACGAGATGAGTATTAACAATAAACACACACACGTGTGAAAACAAGTTTAGAAAATGCAGATGACGCTGGATGACGTTCGTAGCGGACCATGTGTTGTAGGTGAAAATGCAATATTTCAATCTTTACGATTGAAGTGGTTACAGGTTTGTAATAAGCCTGATGTGGTAAAATGAAACTTTAACATGACTGCATGCTCAAGTACAAAAAGTATCAATTTATGTGAAATTACACGGAACCCTGACAAAAATTTAACATAGAACCCTTAATAAAGTATTGCACATATGATATTACATAAATAAGCTCTCAAAATACAACAATGGCGTATACAAGTACTTCGCATCGGTCGACAAAGTGGTTATGTGTTGCCGTAAAATATTCAAACATGGAAAATACCCTCTAATACATACGTAAAAACCAAACCCTTAAAATTGCACGTAGCAATAATGCAGAAGTTACAGTGAAACACCATAAACATAGGCGGATGGCGCCTGATTCAAGTTGCGTGGGTTGCGTGACCTCACTGACATCTTTCAACTCCTTCTCCTCGATTAAGTTAAAAATCCCATAAAGGCGCAATAAATTAATAAAGCGGAAGTATAATGCTGGGGAAAATGTCTTGGAAAAAAGTACATAGCAAAGGTTAACCGGGAAAATAAATTGACTATAGAAACCTTAATCAGTGAACAAAAATTGTAATGCGTACCTTGCCAGCTCTCCTCGACAGACAGTCCAGAGGCAAGTGTCGCATGGACCTACCATGGCTGCCTACGGGGTTCACATAAGCAGAAGTGCTATGCACACCGAGTAAAATATTTTATTATTGAAAATAATGCGCACGTGCATGGTGAGAGCTGTCATGGGCTCTAACACCGCTGGCTGTTAGCCGGCATCAAGGTTCCTTATGAAAGCCAAGGCAGATTCCTCATTCCATTTCCTGCTAGTTCTGTTGTGTATTCCAGTTTCTAATGACCTCGCTGTTGACGAGACAAACCAACTAAATAAACGGCCAACTGAAAACAGACCAGTCAGTTTACAACAGTTGGTTCACTGGCTGCACAGTTCCAAGTGTAATTCCATCTAGTAATAAAACTGGCAAAATGGGTTACGTAACTTCACTGTACTTATTCGCAAGTATTCCACTGAGCGAGCATGAATCTACTGTGCACAGTACATTTTTTTAAATTTATTAATGGCTTAGAGGTGCAGTTAAGCTATGGTCACCTCTTACACTGGACCCCAATACGGGGTCTCAAATTCTGAGAAGCACATGCTTTTGCAAGTTCAGGGACAATGAAAGGGAAATTTAATGACTTCTGTTAATTCACCTTCACTTATTTCAAATCGTGCAAAAATTTTAGCTATCATTGTGCCTCAATTTGAGTATCGTGGCAGATGATTTTACTGGCAAATAAAGTACATAGTTGTTACAAGAACAAATTCCCATTACATTTAAAGTGACTTATTTTAAAATGTTTGCGCATAAATCAGTTTATATATATATGTATATATATATATGTATGTATGTGTGTGTGTGTGTGTGTGTGTGTGTGTGTATATATATATATATAGAGTGGTTAGTATTGAGGAATATGAGATCTAAAATTGTTGTGTGATGAGAAACACACGAAGGTATTGTAAGCACCGTAAGTGCTGGCGGCTCGCCTCCCTGGGTGCCTGTACTTGGGCCACCGGCACAGCCCAGCCGGCGGCAACTTAGGTTTTCTAGTGGACATATTAAGATTTCATCATGTTATGGATTTATAGCAAATTTATTTAGTTGCCAGCACAGCCGAAGCCAGCGGTAACTTAGGTTTTCTTATGAATATATTAAGATTTCATCATATTATGGCCTTCTAGCAAATTTATTTAGTTTTTTTGTACATAGTGGTGTATTTGTCACATAAAGTGGGGTGTACACAGAATGAACCATCACAGAGTTGGTCTTACATTAGCAGTTAATCAAATCACAAACATGTAACCAAAATTTAAAAAAAATGCAGTGAAATTGTCATCTGTATTTTATGCAAAGTTATAATAACCATTATATCTTTCCAAGTGTTTAATAACAAATACAATTTCCGATATAAAACTGACCACTGATATTCATTGTCAATCCTGCTAGTTTTAAGTCAATTTACAAATTAAAAACCAATCATAATAATCAATATATCCACCAACATACATTTTAAAATTAAAAAATTGATCACTGATAATTAATATTCTGCTGGTTTTAAATTCAATTTCAAAATTTAAAGCTACAGTAATAAGAGTCCCGTAACAAATACAATTTCATATTTATAAATCTGATCACTGACAAACACAATACTGCAATTTTGAAGTCAACTGACAAATACATAATTTATGAAAGTCACTCTAAATAATCAGTACAGCCTGTCCATCAAAGTTCTAGAAACACACACAATGTCAGTTATAAAAATGACCACTGATATTCATAATTAATGATAATATTTTTAGGTCAATTTGCAAAAACCAAATTAATAAAAGTAAACCAATATAAACAGGTAGAGAGGGTGGTTGCAAAGGGAAGAAGGGCTCTGGGTATGCTGGAAGGGTGCTGAAGGGCGTCAGCTGTGAGGTGAAGGCGTATGGCACTATGGTACGGCCAATGTTAGAATATGCTGCAGCAGTATGGGACCCATATGTGGAGGTGGAGGTGCGGGAACTGTAAAAGGTGCAGAAAAGGGCAACAAGATGGCTGAAGGGTAGGTGGAGAAGGCAAGAGCAGGATGATGAGGAAGAAGGGAACTATAGGCCATCAGTGTGGCTAGAGGGAGGATGGGGAGGGCTACACTGCAAGCTAAGTAACGGGGTGTTTAGAGGAAGAGGAAACAACAGTGATAAGCTTCAGAGGGTGTGGAGGAGAACGGAGCGGGGTAGGCAGTCCATGCAAGTGAGATCTGTGAGGGAGTGGAATGTGTTGAGGGAGGAATTGGTATCTGTGAGTGGGGTTGGTAAGTTCAGGAAGGGAGTGGAAAAGGAGTTGGTTGGGTGAAGGAGAGGTGAGAGAGCTCGCCACCGGGTGGTAGCCTAATTGTGAGTTTTATGTATGTATGTATGTATGTATGTATGTATGTATGTATGTATGTATGTATATAGCTACACGAGATAAGCGAAAGTTGACCTACAACATTATACTTTACCTTTAACATCACTAAATTGTTCTTTACCCTTATTCTACAATACACTATACATGTAACATTACTAGAGTGCTCCTATCTACCAACAAAATATAAATGTACATAGCCTCTGATAAATGTATAGTTGTAATTCAAATTAAAATATTTGGTAATGGCTGAACATTAACCCTAGTAGGTTATTAACCCATGCAAAATTAAAGTTTGTATAAATGTCAAATGTCTGCCTCATAAATTACCCACAAATACTTTTTCACTGCTTTTTAAAATACACTTGGCAAATTTATTTCTCTGATATTAGTAGGATAAGCTATTATATAGCTTTGCAACATTAACCATAATACTATTTGTGCCATACTTATATGTTCTAACAGTATTGAAGTGAATGTTGATTTGTCTAGTTTTCTACCTATGAACATCTTCATTATTATTACTGGGGCATTGCAATGTTTTTGTTTGTTGATAGCTTCATACATATACATCATGCTTGCATATGCATAATCCTTCAAATTGTCCACTACATAACATACAATATAAAATCTAATGTATGTCAATCATAATCAACATGTCTTTTAAAGTGTCCAGTTAACAAAAACAATTTCAGATGTAAATCTGATTACTGATAAAGATAATGCTGAAAATTTTAAAGCCTACTTAAAAATACATAATTAATGGCTGTTTACGATAAAGTTAGTAGCACTTCTGAAATAAAAATTAATGAAACTGCAGTGATTAAGTTTCTTGGCTTAAAAGTAGACAATTTACTTAACTGGAAATCTCACATTGTATATATTTTACCTAAACTAAGTTCAGCATGTTTCGTCCTACGGGTGGTTGCAGAGGTCTTGAACAAAAATACAGCAAAAATGGTATATTTTGCATATTTTCATTCCATCATTTGTTATGGTATAACTTTTTGAGGTAATTCCACTAACAGCATAAAAGTGTTTCACATGCAGAAGAGAGCAATAAGAATAATCAATGGAAAAAGAAAGTCAATTTATTGTTCCAGTTTTTCTCGTTTCCTTTTTCTTGTTTCAGCAAAATGACGATGCCCCACAGCATGTTGGAGGAGGATTGGTCAAATTATGAGGAGAAGATGTGATGCATGTACGTGTAGTCTGACATATATATGCGTGTGTTTACTATGTCCAGTGTATAAACTTTGTATACAGTAATTTGACTTGTCCAATATCTTTGTACAGCTATGTATTGAAAAAAGATGTTACGGATGCAATAAAAAAAAAAATTTGAATAATGTCACTGCCCCTTCCCACCCGCATATAGTTATACGGGCACACTGACTGGCCTGCGCGCCCAGTAAAGTTGGCAACGATTGAAGGGAAGTACTTTCACATCTAAACACATATTTAAAATTGTTCTGTTAACATTTGTGAATACAGAAATTATTTATTTTGCCTTATGACTTTTTTTGGTGCATTTTAAGTGTTTAATGAAGAAATTTGCAAACTATGTAATTTTCTAATATATAATTTTGACATTTCATTTGACTGACACACAAATAAAGTGATTACGTCCATAGTAGTGTTAAATATACACATTGTGTCAGAGTACACAATGTGCATACAAGTAGGTCTTATCATCTTAAGAAAGGCTTTCGAAAGTGCTCCATTTACCGTGGGCAGCCTATAATGAAAAAAATCACTCATAGCAAACATTACAGCCTCTTCTTCAAAGTGTCCAATAACACACAACTACTTCAGCCACACAATTCATAAGTAACAAACATTATCCTGATGGTGAGAAGCTTCAGAGGGTGTGCAGAACGGCGCAGGGTAGGCAGTCCATGCTTGTAAAAGAGTGGAATGTGTTGAGGGAGGAATTGGTATATGTGAGAGGTGTTGGTAAATTCAGGAAGGGAGTGGAAAAGGAGTTAGTTGGGTGAAGGAGAGGTAAGAGAGCTCAGCACCGGGCGGCAGCCTAATTGAGTGTGATGTATGTTTGTCTGCTCGTTCCATACATTTATACAAAGAGTCGAGTTATTGATAAAATTAATATAAATACAAAACAAATAACCATAAAAATTGAAATAAAAAACAATTTCAGCCATAGGCCTAACTACTGGGTTTTTGCAAGAAATAGTAGACCTACACCCTCACTTTAACATAATTCTTGCAAATATCTCTCATAAAATGAATCTCATGTTCGTCAAATTTGTTTTGGTCTTTAACATAATCACAAAGTGTGAGAAAGAATTTATCTGCACAATCCAAACAATGTTTCATCGCACAGCACAGTAGCCTGTCCACTGTAAATCTACCATGAAGGCATTTCTCACCAGTCCTGATTGTTTTTTTTTTTTTTTCCAATTTCATAGCTAAATAACATCTCTTGATGCATAAAATAAACCATCTATATATTTTACGCTAGTTAGGGTACTGGAACTTTTCCATTCTCAACAAGGGTTGAAATGCAATTCTAAAATTTCGTAACTTTGTGCAAATAACATGCCACAAATCATTCAGTATAAGTTAGAACGTACTGTGCATATTATGAGATTTCTTGAAGGTCAAACATGTATGTAAAAGATATGAAGCTTCGGTAATGGACAGTATGTTTTGATCTGGAATTCTTGCGTTTGCTGTAGATGCATTTACTGCAGCAACAGACGAACAGCTCATGATACTAATTTTCTCCAAAGGAATGCAGTTTCCTGTAGGTGTTGGTTTCAGTATCATGTTAATTAAGCACTTTTTAAACATTTTACACTAAAGTTCTGTTACGACCAAACACTACGCATGCCATTTTCCTTTAGCTTGCACCTTTACCACGAAAGAACAATGGTCACCGACCACTTTCACACAATATATAATTTATTTACAAATATTGTGGTTTAGCTCGCAAAATAAACATTTATATCTATTTAAAAGTACGTCAATGAAATCCGCACAATATATAGAAAAAAACGAGAAGGTGGCTCACACCGATGTGGCGGACGGGTAAATTCAGCTTCATTGCCCACGACTTTGTGTTCCCCCTAAGCACGTGTTATAAACATGTCTGCTCTGTTAGCAAGTGATGTGGATAGTGAAGGTGATAGGAAGCATGATATTAGTATTAATATGGACTATGCCAACAAGTATGATACGTGGAGACGGAAGGAAGAATTTCAAAAATGTGAGAACCTGAATATTTGCTTCATGGTTGTGTTAGTTCTTCGAATTAATCACCTTATGTTCATAACACGTGTGTTTTTAATTCAGTATTGTAAAGTTATTTTCACGTAAACTTGAGCAATGCGTTGAGCATAATTTGTATTCAGAAATTGTAAATTATTTGATTCCTTGGTAATTTGATGACATTTTTAACTTCTTGTTTCCCGCAATTAACCTAACCTCGGTACTGCGACATAAATGGGAATTTATTTAGTTTGTTTATGGAGCTGAAATAACTTAAGTTCTGGTGACGTAAGTAATGATACCTTATTAATATTATTATTCTAACTTGTAATTGGGCTATTGCCTTGTGGCAAGCACCTTCTTCCTCATCCCATTTCACTGTCCAGTCCTTTCCTAAATCGTCTAACCCCATTATACACCAACACCACTCGCTAAAACATTTCGCGCCTACATAATTCTCACCAGCTTTCTGTTTCGTGTCCGCCTACATAACCTTTGAAACTTTCAACTGTTTGGACGCCTCCCCCGGTCCAGCCTTGTACATCCGGTCCAGCCTCTCCACTCTTCCTGTCTGCTCCTCCCCAAATCCATCATTAAGGATTGCCTAAAATTCCTTTCACCCTTACTTCTTGCCCCTGCCTTCCCCATTTACTCTTAACCTATCGTGCTGCCCTACGTTGCACATTCTCCCAGATACTATATTTACTCTTTCATATATGGGTTTCAGACTGCAGCTGCATATTCTATTATAGGCCTAAATATAGCATTATATGCCTTTTCCTTTACCTCCTTCCAAGCTTCTTCCCTTTGTTACCACTCTCTGTAATTGCTTTCTGTGAGTCATCACCCTTAGTTATGCTTTGAAGCTTCTATCGCTTTCCCTTACCATTTATATTATAGACTGTTAATAGTTACTAATTTGAGCAGTTTTGAAATCAACCTTTGGCAGAGTTCGCACAGTTTTTCCCACTGTGTGGGAAGTACTGGTAAATTCCAGGTAAAAAATGTTGTGGACTTTAAAATTTTTTGCCAGTATGTTCCACTTGGTAGGAAAATTTGCCTGAATTCACTAAATGTTGAAGCAGTTTATAACTAATATTTAAATTTTATTTTATCAATCAATTTTATTCATCCAAAAGACCATACATAATGGTATAGGGCATGTCAAATTTTCTTAAAACAAATACTACATAAAATTGAACAAGATGCCAAACTAAATATTATGAATAATTTACAGGAGAATAAAAATATGTGTGTGTGTGTGCATGCGTGCGTGTACACACACACACATATATATATACACACACTGAGAAGCTTCAGAGGGTGTGGAGGAGAACGGAGTGGGGTAGGCAGTCCATGCTTGTGAGGCTGTGAGGGAGTGGAATGTGTTGAGGGAGGAATTGGTGTCTGTGAGAGGGGTTGGTAAATTCAGGAAGGGAGTGGAAAAGGAGTTGGTTGGGTGAAGGAGAGTTGAGAGAGCTCGCCACCGGGCGGTAGCCTAATTGCGAGTGTATGTATGTATAAGTCAGGCGTGTATAAATTCAGCAAAAATGGTTCCGACACAATGGATTTATTTGTACCAGTATTAGAAACATTTTAACAGAACTTTAATTACAAAAATAACTTAATTTTAATATGATGCAAATAATGTCAAAAAAATATATCTGAAGTATTGAGTGAATGTACTAGAAAAAAAGCAGTTTTTCGCTTCTTTATTGTGAGTGTGTATGACATTACATTAATGAGCGTTTTTTTTTTGTATTTTACTGTCGTAGCTATACTCGTATGTACTGTGTTACATATACGGGAATTTCCATGTCTGGCAACATCGTATTTATAGTAAGAGCGAGTGAGAGGGTTTTACGACACCGTAATAGCGAGGCAAATACGCAATTGGGGTTGGTATGAGAAAGTAAGAAAGAATGCTGCATGTCTGCCAACTGTCTCATGCTGTGTATCCTACAGTTCCTGACCGATTTGCTACTTATATATATATAGATAGATGCGCGCATGCGCGCGTGCACACACACACACACACACACACACAAACCCCCCCTTAGAAAAGCTAAACAAAAAATAAATGTTACTAAACTATGAAAATTATGAAAAATTGTAGGACAATTTCTATAGGGCTATATAAAGCCAGCTAGTAGTGAAAATAAATAAAGTAAAACAATCCACACAAGTTTTCTTTTTTTTTTTTTTACAGAAATGCATATGTATTAAGTTAGACATTACTAATATTACTGTAATACCTACGCAAAGTACTTTAAATACAAACACCAATATACTTCTAATAAAGTTCGAAATATGCAATATTTTTTGTATATAATGTGTATAAAACTTGTCTGATAGTACAAAATAGTCATCAGATAAATAAAATCCTATAACTTAATATAAAACAGTAACAATGTGTGACGAGCGGGACCACGTCGCCTAACGCCCTTGAAGAATTATTAATTACAACAGACTATAATAAACTTTTCAATTAGCTGGCACGATAACGTCGCCTCATGCCCTCAAATAATTATTATTACAACTTAGTACACATAATAATAACCTGTTAAAACAGCGGGCCAGACCATGTTGTCAGTCACCCATTCGAATAGTTACTGTGGTTGCTCACCTGACAATTTGTTCAGCGCAGTGCTCGACACCATGAACATTTTAAACACGTTTCTTTTGGTGTTTAAATGCTATAATAAGACTTAAAACTATTAAAAAACTAACCTGCTATGTGCTCGCCAGCATCATGTTACCTTAAAAAGACCTTGGAAGACCTGGGGTAATGAAGAACTTGCATGTGCTAAATTTTCACATGTAGCAGCGGCCAACCATGGAAGCCCACTGTGTGACGGACAGTGTGTTGGCCTGTTTGCAGCCAGAGACTAAGACAGTCGGTTACAGGCGCTGAGAACTGCCCGTGCCCGTTCATGCGCAGCAACACACCGTGACGTTTGGTTGCATCAGTTCCGACAACATTGTCAAGAGGCCGGAAGTGTGGTTGCATTTTGTCGTATAATTTGTGGTTGACTTTTAAATTATTGAGACTCCTCTAAGGGAAAATGGTGTCTGCTGTGTCTGTTCACCGCAATAGGTAACATCAACTGCCATTGGATGTGAATATCACTACCCCCATAAGTGGTATTGAAAACCCCACCAATTTCTTGGAATTCTGAAAACAAATATGGATCTCATGTGTGATTGGTGAAGCTAGGTGGCGGATCTGTGTATAAATTGCCTGTACTTGCTTTGTTCAGTACCAGTCAGCGACCTTGAGTGGGCAAATTTCTGCCAGATAACTTGCATTCTTGGTTTAAACACACATGTAGGCTCATCAAGTGCTTAGGACCTTTATGTCATTCTGATGTTTGGCAAAAGAAATGATGGCTGGAAATTTTAAATATTTTTAAACCTTGCGAAATGTTGGTCTCTTATCCGAAATGGGATAATGGTAATTTTTGTAACTGATTTTTGTAAACCCATACAAGTATGTGACCAATTTTTAACGAGAATTTTTAGTGGTAGTAATCACTGTAACCAAAATAATAATAATGATCTTAGCATTTTGAAACCAAGTCTAGGCAATGTTAGGCGATACTTGGGATTCAGTTATGTATATTTTTAGTAAACAATTCTAAACACTTTAGAAGTTTAGGGCGTTTGGAAATGCAACTTTTGCTTGTGGTAGTTAAGGCTGGCATTGCTAAGCAGTTGCTCCTATCCTCTTGGGATCGCAAGCAGATGAAGGAGAAAGTATTGCAAAGACATTGAGGTTACGCTGTAGTATAAATTGTCATCATACTGATTTTACCTATATACGACTTAACTAAATTTTCTTAAGTCCAGAGTACATGTTGGTAAAACAGACTTTGATCTGCCATCTTGCGACAAAGTGTGTTTAGGGTATAGAGTAGGAGTATACAGGAGATGGCATGTTGTGACGTAGGTGAAGCCGCTGGAGATAGGTGGTTTTACTATGGACTGTAGCCGCCATCTTGACAGTATCCCTAAACAATGTGTTTATATTAGAATGATGTTGAAAGAAAGTTTACATTCGAAGCATTTTGTGTTGAACAAAGAAGCTGATGAATAAATAAATATATATATTACAATTCACGTGGGAAGTTTTACTCATTTATTATTGGCTTGTGTTAGTTGTGCAATCAAATAATTTCCTCATAAAATTACAGATTGCGTGTGTGTGTGTGTACTGCGGACCAGTATTGGGTTATGTGCGACAATAAGCACGTGTTTTAGATATAGTGCTCATATCAGGATTTGTGGAAAACTATTTATTGAATAAATGATTAAATAAAGTTTAACATGCATGCTACCGTTGTTGTGTAATGTATTGAAGGTTGTGTATCAGTAATGAGTGCAACAACACAGCGACCAGCAACGTAGCTGAATTTCTGGAAGGCAAAGTTCAAATGTTCCTGAGCCACAAATAAATAATTATTTGCTGGCATTTGTATTTAAATTCCTAACACTCGAGGGGTTGGTTTCCAATATGACTTCATCTCCTTTATAAATATTTAACGTCAATATAGCAAATGGTTTCTGATGATAAATAAATTAAAATCCTCTTTCAGTCATTCCCTCCCTTTGCATTACATTAGTTCTCTGTTATGATACAGTTTTATATTTATTTATCCCTTATTGTAGGGTACAATTTTGTTTCTTGCATCTACAATGTTGGACAGGGTTAAGTTACCCTTGGTACATAACTAAAACACAGACATTAAGATTTTTACTGAATTGCCTGCACTGGACATTCAATTTTAGAATTTTTTCAGAAGAAAGAAAAGGGGAAGGTACAGGAAACATTTATGGATAATTTTATTCCCTATATCTACAAAAATTGTGTAACATATTTCTGCAAAAGCGCAATTTAGTACCAAGGGCTTAATCCCCGGCTACCAACACCGTAAAAATTAACAATAAAAAACTGAATCCACACTTGTATATGGCACCAGCTATAACACAACATAATTGCGTAAGATGGCCCTGCTCGGGGCAGCGGCATTAAGAGGATTGAATATTTTAAATTCTTTTACGCCGAGTTCTATGCCGGCCAATCACAAGACAACATTTCCAACCACGAGTGTCAGTGCAATGCAAGCTTATAACAAGAACATAGTTATTAAATGAATTTTGCGGCACAGTTTAGATTTCCGTTTATTTAAATAGTCAATGCAATTATTAACATGTATACCACACTTTAAATATCCTGAAACACGATTCCCGCTAAACTTTTTTCATCATAAGTAGATTAACAAAAATAAATATCATGTTAGCCAACACACTGTTTGAAAATATCCGCGATACATGTACAATCTGTCTTTTTTTGTGCTCGTTTCGCATTAGTCACATAACGGTTTTCTTACTGCGGTTGTAGCCAATTAATTTTCATACTTCCATGGTAACACCACTGTTATTTTGTCACGGGAACGCTACTGTTATAGTAGCGTAGGCTTTAGTCAGTCATTAGCCACAATTTTAATTCAGCCCGACACGTTAAATAATTTCACATTGGGAGAGGAAACTACAATAGGATATTATTTCTATAAATCCACTTTTAGGGATAATAAAGGAACCACCCTACGTTTTAGTTTAAAATGTATGAAAACTTAATTGCCAGCATTTTAGGTTTCTTTGGGTAGTTTAATCTGATAAGGATACATTGTTGAACTATAATGGGTGAAAGACGCATGCACTGCAATGCTATAGATAACAAGCACACATACATACATACATACGTACACACACGTGCATGCACGTGCGCACACACACTCACTCTCACACACACACATGCACTTAGACTACCGCCCAGTGGCGAGCTCTCTCATCTCTCCTTCACCCAACCAACTCCCTTTCCACTCCCTTCCTGAACTTACCAACCCCTCTCACAGATACCAATTCCTCCCTCAACACATTCCATTCCCTCACAGACCACACATGTACTAACCACTGCCAAAGTGGTCCACAGACACCATTACTACGCCAGACAAGCTAATCATCTTTATCTATTCTCCTACAGAACCTCAAAATTTACATCAAATCCATACTATGCTGGGGCAAAACTAATAAATAATGTACCCAGTCATATGAAGTCAATTAATAGTTTACAGAAATTAAAAAGAGCTGTTAAATTATACTTTTTAAATAAGGCCTTCTATTCCGTAGAAGAATACTTACATAAAGATAAATTTCTATAATGCAGAACAAGACTGATATAAGAAGACTTCTGCAGGGAGACCTCAGAGGGAAAAAACAGTTATAGAGGGTTGTTGCAAAGGGAAGAAGGGATCTGGGTATGCTGGGAAGGGTGTTGAAGGGAGTCAGCTGTGAGGTGAAGGAGAAGGCGTATGGCACTATGGTACGGCCAGTGTTAGAATATGCTGCAGCAGTATGGGACCCGTATGTGGAGGTGCAAGAACTGGAAAAGGTGCAGAGAAGGGCAGCAAGATGGGTGAAGGGTAGGTGGAAAAGGCAGGGGCATGATGATGAGGAAGAAGGGAACCATGGGCCATCAGTGATGATGAAAGAAATGGGGTGGAGCTCATTAAAGGACAGGAGGAAAGTTGAACGGCTTGTCAGGATGTACAGGGTTATGAATGAGGAGGGAGGATGGGGAGGGCTACACTGCAAGCTAGGTAAGGGGGTGTTTCTAGGAAGAGGAAACAACAGTGAGAAGCTTCAAAGGGTGTGGAGGAGAACGGAGGGGGTTAGGCAGTCCTTTAATCTCCACCTTATATTTTATTGTAGTTATAGACGTTAACTTCAGAGTGTGGTGAAATATACTCATTGTGTTTATTACTTAGATGGCAATATTTATTTGAAAATGTGTTTAAGGATAGAAAATTGGCTAATAGAAAAAGTAACTAGGGCGTCAAAAGTGTTCACTTTACTGTGAATAGCCTATACCAGTGTTTCTTTAGGATATTTCGGTGTAGGCCCTAAGCCTCTTCTATTTTCTTTTTTCTTGAAAGGGAACCTCGGGCCTTTTTGACTGGATGCTTCTGGTGTACCCAGATTCTTTTACTTTCATCGCACAATCACTGTAGAGCATGCAATCAATTCATAGCAGCACACCTGGCAGACATGCACCTGAACCAGACTGCAAAATAAGTAGGGAAACTCATACTGGCCTGACTAATTTAATTAGCATGCATCACCCCCATCCAGTCCCTTCCCCTAACTAGACAGTGCAGCAACTTCAAATGCTTGTCTGACAATTTCCATACAGTTAGGCTGTCCATGCAGACTATTAGACGTATTTTCTTCCATTGGACAAAAGGCTGCAGCTCGAAGTGAAAATAATGTGTATTTAGTTTCTCTTTGAACAAAGTGAAAGAAGACGTACAGAAAATTATTATTTTTCGTAATGTGCATGTACGATAAGATAAAAATATTATTAATCATCCACAAAATATTACTTCTCAATCACATTTTTTAAAGGAAGAAATTTTAGTTAATTTTACACCTAACCATTCCTCCCTGCAATGTTGGGCTGCTCATGATTGCATTACTTCACTGTCCTTATAGGCAGTAGCAAATGCTCGTGGCAGTAGCCAGAGATGCAGGTGGACACACGTGCCCTCCATCCCTCGGCAGGCTCTCACTTCTCTTCCAACGTGTTGACAGGTTGACAACCCATTACAGTGCTTCTTATTGTGCACACCATCACCTCATCCTGCAGACTCATCTTTTGACCGCTTCATGTAGTTCCATTTTCTACCACTGCGCTATGAAGGCAGCAGCTTCCTGGGAATATTATAGAATGTTTTCTATATGTCCAATATTGTACGGTTATTTGACATGTTATCATTACTCCGATTGATTACTATGAAATTAGACATTAATATCTTTGGCTGTGTGTGGAAAAAATGCTGAATTTGACATTACTTTTAATTTAAAAATAAATAACCCAGTCAACAGGTGTAAAATGTATTGTAACTGATTTTCATAAACTTAATTTTTCAGCACATCTATAAGAAGTTATGCAAATATTTTATCACTCAGAAGCATAGAAGAAATAGCTACTAACCTAGTTAGATGAGGTTTTTTAATATAACTAACTTTGTAATTCATTCAGAGAAGAAATAAACCGATTCTTCGGTAAGAAATGGAAATTTGGTTATTTGTTAATTAATTTAATCATCAAAGAAACTTACTGCGGTAACATATTTTATACTGAATAAAATATACATACTTGTCTTTCATGTAAATTTCAAGCCATATTTTTCTGACGATTTTGAAATTTTCTTTAATTGATGCACTCACACTAGATATATCTTCCCATTTTGGCTGATACCCATCTTCTTTCTATTCTAGTAATGGCTGCAAAGTGGGATCATTCAGCTGATCTTTCCTAATACCCTCAGTACTCCAGGTAGGTGACCCATCAAAAGATGCAGAACCTGGAATTCTTGTCCCCTGTTTCTTCAGCGATTTGTCACTTTTTTCTTCCTGGCGTTCACTGTGATGACAGAATGGCTCACATGGCCTGTTAGAAAATGCATCTGCATTGCTGTGAATGCATTCAGATCTGTGCTGTATTTCGAAGTGATATTCTTGAAAACGCTGTATCCACAGGGTTATTTGACATTTGGGATTCTTGACTCAGTGAGTGAACAGATTTAGGCGGCTTTTAACATAGAAGTTTTGGGAGCAGATGAGGACAGAATTCATAACATTTAGTAGCCAGCATATGAAGCATGGTCGGTTCTCGGAATAAAATGTCTGCCATAATGGTAGAGGTGGAAGTGTGAAATAAACCTTCACCATGGCCAGAAGCTCCATGTGTGTAACACAGTAATTTAGCTCAGCCTTATTCAATACCTGACTGAAGTATTGTAGTGGTCTTTCCTGCCCATCCTAAACCTAAGATAACACAGCTCCAATGCCTACGTCACTAACGTCATTGTCCAAAACGAACATGACCACACATTTCGGGAAACCCAGAAGTGGCGGAGATATCAGAATTTCTTATAGTTTACTAAAAGCATCTTCACACTTAGTGGTTCAATGAATTTTCCTTTTCCCAGGGGTTGCTCATGTAGTATCTTGGTAATCCTAGTGAACACAGGTACAAATCTATGTCAATAGGCACATAATCCCATAAAACTCCACATTTGTTTTGTGAGTGTCTGCCAAATTCTTATCGCTCTGGTCTTCTCTGGGTTGTTTCAATTCTGTGCGTTGACACTATATGTCCCAAGAAGTTAATTTTCGTTTGGAACAGGTTGCACTTTGTAGGAACCAGTTTTAACAGGGTTCGTACGGTCCTTAGAAGTCCTCATAATGCTCTTAATTACTATTTTTTGTTTTAAGGGCCCATGAAAGTTATTTTCTTGTATGGTTGTTAAAAGTTCAAATTTTTTATACCGCTATTCAAAGTTCTTGATTTTGTTATAATTGCTATAACGATAGTACTTCAACAAATTAATTTTTGTGTCAAGCTTTTTCTGTAAACATGTAGCATATTGTGCTATTGCGTCATTCATTGGACTCTTCTGTAAGCCGGGCCACAGTGATGTAAGCGGGTCCACAGTTATGTTGTAAGCTGGGCCATAATTATGTTGTAAGCCATGCCACAGTTGTGATGTAATCCCAGCTACAGTTATGTTGTAATCCGGGCCACAGTGGTTTTGTAAACCAGGCCGCAGTGATGTTGTAAAACCGGCCACAGTGATGTTGTAAGCCGGACCATAGTGATGATGTAAGCCAGGCCACAGTGATGATGTAAGCCGGGCCACAGCAATGTTGGACATATACCAGTTTCTTGGTGCAAATATTGGGCCTAGTTTTCAGGATGTCGTACCACGTACCAAAATACTTTTGTACTTGTACGTGAAAATACCAAGATTGTGGCATTATCAGTGGTACTATATAAAGCTTGTGTGCCACAATAACATTTTCCATACAGGCTCAGGCGGAAGCTTTCACGAGCCTGCATGCAAGCATGTGTGGAGGGTTCTATGGAATAACTTGTCCAACAATGCTTGCTGCCGCACAAGTGTCGAGTGAATTTTCAATAATTATGCTTCAACTTACCCACAGAATCTAATAGTTTTGTTGTAATAACTGAAACTTTTGTGTTAACTATAAAACAAATGTTTAGCACAATTCCCATACAATGCTATTATAGCACCATTAAATATTTTCGTGGTTTTTCATTTATTATTTATTATAATGGTTTTAGCACTGTTTTTGTAAACAAAATTACAACTATTATCAATACCACATTCCACCACACACACACTGATTGGCTAAAATGTTGACCTTGCAAGAAACCTTGTCATAAATCGCACCTAACCAATTATGAAAACATCCATGAAAACAGCCAGCAGATGGCAAAATCTTCCTTGGAACCATCCACAGAACCGGCTATGCTAGCTTGCATGGAATCTTCTAAGGAACCTTCCATCATGGCATGAAGGCTCAAGTCATTATCTCGCACAGTTCTCAGTTTCTGCGCATGACTTTCTTGCGCATCCTTAGTTCCGTTTTGATTTGTGCAAGTTTTTGTGTTCAAAGTTTCAATAATATTAGTTTCTTAATGTGATTTAATATTTTGCAGACCATTTCTGAGCAAAATGCGGTGTTGAAAACCCTGCGAAATTATGTGCCCCGAAATAGATACAGAAAAAAAAATTTCTTGGCTCTTGTTGCATGAATCTGGCATGACATGCCAGATTTTTCGTAGAAAGTATCAGTTTTTTTATATATGTACCAGGATTTCAGGGTGGTTCTAAATACCACACAGCAAAGAGCGCTAGTAGCTAGCAGCTTGAGTGTGATGGTATTTGTTCATGAAAATTATAACTGTAATTTCGTCTCGAACACGAACCTACATCTACGTTCGATTTTTTCATGTGATGTTTGTCTTCGAACATGCCAGGAAAGTGCATCTTAATATATTGTGGCTTGAGAAAGAGCTGTACAAAAATGGCTATCTTGCGATACAGACAAGCACAAGGCAAGATGTCAACCGTGTGGTAAAGTGTTTGGTAGAGGCCATATGTGCGAATCAGTATATTCCTTAGAAAAATATCTTTAAGAGTCCTTAGAAGTTCGTAAAAAGTCTTATAATTTTTGTTCTGAGGGAGTATGAACCATGTTTAAGTTGGCTGTGACAACTTTTGGAATACGGAGTCTAAGCGAGATATTTGTTCTTTAGATATCCTTCCTGTCGCAACATAATTTTGGTAAACCTGACATATATCTAAAGGGAGGACTTTTTCCATCAGGCATTTGAAGATGGCAGGGGCATTGCACAGCCCAAAAGGCATAACATTGAACTGCCAGGTTCCTTTCTGTTGGACAAAAAATTCAGTTTTCTCTTGGTCCTCTGGGGCCTCCTCGCACTGCCAGTAGTCACTCTTCATTTCTAAAGTAGAAAACCATTGCAAACCTGCTAGGCTGTTATGTTTGTCATCTATCCTTGGAAGTGGATAAGAGAGTCTTTCTTTGTCACATTATTAAGCTGGCGATAATCTACACAAAACCTCAGAAAGCCATCTTTCTTCTTACAAGAACGATGGAGGATGACCATGGACTTATTGATGGTTCTATCACATCTAAATTGTTCATTTCCTTCAGAATTTCCTCAGCAGCCTCATGCGAAGCTGGTGACTTTTGTCTTGGTGGCTGCATATGAGTTCAATATTACTGAAATGCTACGTCACGTTTGGTTCTCCTACTCCGCTCTATCCTGTTGCGTACAAGTAAGCAACGTGAAGCACAACTATGAAAGTAATTTCTAATTAAAAGCCTACTCGCATAAGCGCAAGGTGGAACCATAGGCATCTCCACCAGTGTAACGCTTGTCCCTATACCTGCCTACTTCCTTGCCCTGTCATACACTTGTCACTATATTCAGAGCTACTGCCTCAGATAGGTAGGGCGTATAAGAAATTGGCATTCATGGGGGTGATGAGCTTGATGGCAAATAACACAAAGTACTTTTAATTGACCAACACAAAACTCTTTTATTAAAAAATTAATTACATTAATGGGCATGATACAAGTTCCATTAAATTGATCTCTACAAAAAATGTACTGTCTTCCAACAACTCTACACGAGGTTCACATTTCGTAATGAGTAGATATCAAGTTGAGATTGACCTGCCTTTCCTTGCCAGTATATAGAAATTACGTGAGGATAGTTAATAGAAGAGGTCCCGAGAGATAGCCTTGCAATCTGCTACCAAGCCGATTATACTCACCCTAATGCAGATGACTAGGAGCCCCTCTAGGCCTGGACAGTTGAGTTGACTTCAACCTTCAGCCTCGTTGAACCTTGGCATCGTCTGTTCTGGTGATTGAGACACTGATTGACTTCTTGCACGTCGGTCAAGTTATATGTTTGTAAAACAGGGTGGGTGACCCAACTCTGGCCGCCGCCTCTGCAGTAATTATGAGATCTGTGAGCGGCCCCAGCTTTGGCCGCTACACCTTGCTACTGCAACTACCTGGCGGGACACCAACTCTCTCTGCTGGCTAAATTAGACCTAAATGTCTGACAAATTTTAACAATTTCACTAAAAGCGGGCAGCACAGTGTGTTGACCACCACTTACTGGGTAGCTAATTGAGGACAACTCATGCCATGTTGACATCACCAACTTTGTACTGCCTACATGTAGCACACCAAATTGAGTATTGATACAGCACCCCAGCCTGTGTAGTACATTGAGCCCCAAAAGACATTTATACTTTTATTTCTGCTATGTATATGTTGTATTCCAGGCAATTTTCACTAAGCTTCAAGTTCACGTTTCTCTTACCTTTAACTCGTGCGGTATCACTTGTTACCGTAATCAAATATAATTCTATAGTGTCATTGTGCAATCACTGATGGGAAGTCCCAAGGATGTCTGGTATTAACTGCTGTAATAGCCACCCCATTGTCAACAACTATCTGGCAAGGAACATCATTCATGCTCCCCTCCATCAGTATTGCATTCAAATCCGGTTTCACCGAATGTACATATAAGAACATTGGGGACTTCTCTTTAGCAGTTACCAACCTTTGCCCCTAAGATTGGTTTTAACACATTTTCCGAATGTGCTGTATTCTCATCTGCTTCTCGCTGTCTCTTTTCCCGCTGTTGCTGCTGCTGGGGGCAGTAGGCTCTCAGGTGCCTCAGCTGTCAACATAACCAAGACTCCAGCCGTTTGGGTGGAGGGTGGTGAAGTTCTGTAACACAGACTTGGGAGTGATGTCCCTTACGGCCGTCTGCATCTCCTTCAGTGTCTGAGTTACTCTATTTTTGCCATCTTAATTCAACACTACAGTGCGTGCTGGACATCGGGGTGCAGACACTGTCTTACTGACTCAACCTCCGGTGCTCGGACCAGTGCGTCTTATATGGTGTGGGGTGCAGCCAGACGTACTGCTTGCCATACCTCTGTGTTGTGATGGCATCAATGAAAAAGTTGACTGTGATGATGTCATGCACCTCGTTGGGGCACCCTTCCAGAGACAGGTGGGAAAGCTGCACAATGTATTTCCATAGCTCCTGCAGTGGCTCTGCTGGTCGCTGGGTGCTGCTTTGTAGTTGGGCATGGTGGGCATGTCGCAGATACCAATCGCTGAAACATAGCTCTAAGGCTGACACCAATGTGGGGTACTCCAGTCAATGTCGCTCTGGCAGAGATTGTAGTATGCTAAATACAGGGCCTCTCAGAACAGCTGTGAGGTAGTAAGCCCACTGCTCGGCTGGCCAGCCATTCCGGGTGGTGGTTATTTAAAACTGTTGTTGGTACTTCCGCCAAATGTCTGACCATCATGAGGCATGGCCTTAATTGTGACTCCCCTTCCCCACTCCTGGCTGCGTGATGCCAATGTCGAAGAGCTCCTGGCTATCCTCCGATCTTGCAACTCTGATTACGATTTGCACTACTTCCCCACTTTTCTCGGCTGCAGATGTGGTGTAGTGGAACTTGGCTGCTAAAGAAATGCCTGCCATTCCTTTTTTTATGCATTCATTTTGTTTGATTTCATTCCCGACCAAGTCCTTTTTTCGTTTATACTGTCCACTTTTTCAAGGTACGCTGTGAGTTTTCTTGTCCACACAGTCAATTCTTGTATTCACCAACTTGCTAATGCCTTCTATTTTCCTGTCTACATTTTCATTTACAGTGTCTATTTTCCTGTCTACATTAATTATTTTCTTATCTATATTTTCATTTCCACTATTTACATTATTGTTCACACTACTTATTTTGCTATCAAGGCTATTTACACTTGCAGTGTTGCCAGTTCTGGAGACATTTTTCTAGTTAACATTCACTGTGATGGTTGTACAAAATAGTCTTAATATTTTGGACTCGCTATTAAAATTTGTTAATTATTTATATATCACTAATTATTAGTCAATTAAGTTACCTAATTTACAATTAATCATTGTCTCTATCTCACTTCTGACACCAGTGTTACAAGAACATCTGAGGGTAGTATCCAAGTTCACGAAGGATGGTTGTCTTAGTAAAAATAAAAGAACTAAATTATATTTTAATTATAAGTTTTAATTTTACGTGCCATTGTTTTGGAATTGCTTACAGATTTGCATATCAAAAAATAAACTTTCACAAAAAAAAGGGTGTGTAAAATCGCTTGGCTCACTAAGGCTTGTTTTTCATAAGCTGTAGTACCAAACAGTGTAGAATATTTTTTAATTTGTATACTGGCTTCAAAATGATGTACTTTGACTATTATATATAAGGATTTTGCAGTTACAATATAACAAACATGTTTTCTTTATTCACATACATTTGTTTTAATGGCTGTTGGGGACGTCAAATGAATAAATAAGAGTAAGTTAGATGGAAAATTTTCAAACTAAATAATCTGCAGTAGGGGTAGTTGTATATGTAACGTACGTGTGTATATGTAATTCCTATACCAATGAGTACCAGTGCTAATGTATGTGTGGTATGTTTCTCACAGTGAAAGACAGATATGGGAAGGAGGTGGCAGATCAGCTCAACAACATTGTCGGAGATTCCAGCTCTTCTGATGAGGAGGACGAGAATGCATCTGAATGGACAGAAGAAAATGAGAAGGATTTCTTGAAGACACTTGCTTACCTCAAGAAGAAAGATCCTGTCATATATGATGACAGTATAAGGTTTTTCAAAAATGAAGAACAAGCTACAGAGCCAGAGAAGATAAAGAAGAAAACAAAGAAAGAAAAGCCACTTTTCTTACGAGACTACAAGCGGCAACTTATTTTAAAGGAGAGTACCGACTTAAGTGATGATGGTAAGAAAATCTATCTTCAGCATTAGTTAGCTGATCGTATTTTGTAGCCTTTTTACTAATCAGAATACGAGGAACATTTGGCTTCTTAGTAGATCTAGATATTTTTATACTATATAATAATCAATCATTATGGAACATGTATGTTATAAATTAGCCCTCATCAATTTCTTTGTTCTAATGGTCATTTTCACTTCTTAACTAATCTAAAAAGAAATGTATTCTGTTGATTAATAGCCAGTTGAATATGTGAACAAAAAATAGATTGCCAGATGGTGCATATAACAACTATAAACTTTGGCATCATTTTATACCAAACAAATGCAAATAAAAGATTTTTAAATAAGTTTTGCTTCAGTGATATTATAAAATAATTGTTGAGATCTAAGATCTAAGTATGTAAGATGAATTGCAATTTTCTTGTGTTCTGTGTTAATGAAAATCATAATTGAGTTTTTGTCCATCCTTTAAAGTTTCATGCAGTTAACTTCTTATATTTTATCGCCTGTGTGTTATTATCTATGTTATTTCACTAGAATGTTGGCAATGCACGCATGAAAACAAAAAATGGAATGTTATTTTCTGGGTAATGTTATGACTTCGATTGAAATCGAGAGACGAGTCTAGCAGTTAGCACCGAGACTATAAGCTCTTGCAACCTATATGTGATGTCACTGGCGAAAGGGCAATACAATTGCTATGCAATATTATTTTGGAAAATGTAGTAACATGGGAAACTAAAATTAATATGATACTTAATGGGTCATTCCATGTGAAACCAGTACATTTGGAATTTTTGGGTTGCTCGTCTATTTTGTATTTTTTTTATTGAATAGTCCATAACCATTTTTATTAAATTTTTATCTCTTGTCATATTGAATTTAGGCCATTTTATGTGGAGCACCGCACAATGAAATCAGCATTTGCAATAGTATATAAATACTTCAATATCTTATCTCCCATTAAAGATATTTCGTTTCTGTTTTGACCTTAAGGAAGATAAGATCTCAGGTTTTTTTTTATTACTATAAACATAACTTTGTTGTATATTAGACTTTTAATACTTGGGCTCATTAAATTTTAGGTTGCAGAGGAAAAAATTTTCAAAATCTTAACATTCCCAAAATTTGCAAAATTTATATGCACATAGAATGAAAAGGGTTGAAGGGATTTTGTTTTATTTTGGAGGAACAAAATTCTCTTGGTATATAACCAAACCCCTCAAAAGTTTTGTGGTTGAAAGTGGTTTGAAATTTATCACCCAAATACCTTACAAAAATCACCTATGTGTTTGAGCTGCTCAGAAAAGCCATCTTCAACATCCTTTACCTTACATAGGGCTTTGAACCACAAATGTTTATATTTTTTTGGTTAGTAGCCTGAGGAATACGTTTGATCTTATACACTCAAGTCACTTTATTTTCTCACCATATGAAAAAAAAAATCTCAATTATCAAACAATTTGCAAACATCACAAAGTTACTTAACAAAGCAGTATATTTTTTTCAGAATGTAAGCTTCCCCTGTATGTTGTTAAACACTCTTAACAAAGTATTGTGCTTAAAAGTGACCGTTTACTAGTTGTAATCACCCATATAACTTAACAAATATCACTGTTGATGAATAAGTGCCAATGTTTAACTAAAATTTAGTGCAAATTTTTATTCCTTGGATCCAAATTTAGTGTTTTAAATTAAATGTTTGGCAACTTATCTTTGAGTATTAGTCATCACAAGATGTCTCTTCTAAGCTTAATAAACAAGAATTATCTGCAATTCACGTATCAGAAGTTAGTATAACAAATAATTAAGCAAAATGATTGTGTCATTACCTACCTATGATAGTTTTCAATGGATGTTTAGCCTGTAAAGTTTACTATGGTACTTAAAACTTGGATATGTTCATTTCATTTTTTTTAAGAAGATTGTTCAGTTTTAATGATAAGAAAGAATTTTTTTCTTGGGAAATGTATACTCTTCCAATAGCAGTTAAAAACTCAATAGGTATTAAAATATCCAGAATGTTTCTTTTTCCCATCCACACATGTCTTTCTGAAAATTTGAAGGTGGATGGTCCATTACACACAAGAAATGCAGTCTAGGAGTTTGAAATTTCTTCCTCTGTAAATATTTTCAGCACTGGTTACCTTGAATACAAAGTTTCTTTGTTTGAAAGATGAAGAGAGACTGTTTACCTTTAAAGTGGTCTGGTCGTGAGGAAAGCAGCAGTGATGTCTTCGTGTCTGAGCCACTTGCAAAGCTTCAGAGAATCTTGAATTACGATTTGCTATCACTTCATCTACTTCTGTAGAAACAGAGACAAAGTGTATGTCTTTTATATTTTACCTGCAGAACTGGTGCATTGCCTCTGGTGTTGTGATATGTTTTGTGGTTGTTCGCTGTAGACTTGCTTTTTGCCACTAACCATTTTACCACACCCCTACTCCATCACATGGCCCTTTACCGTGGCTTGATGTAAAAAAAAAATTCCATTCTGCGTGGAGGTCAAAATCATCTTGGTGTTTGCATTAATTATAAAAGATTTTTCTGTTTTTGTACTGTTGGGTTTCACCATATTACTTTCTTGATACTGGGGTTGATGTTAGACTTAATGATTGGTATCAGTTTTTTCTGGAATGCATAAACCAGAGCTGTGTTGTGGTTTAAGCAGTTACTAATAAAGCATACACTTTTACAGCAAGTACGGCCATCATTGCCTTTGTAGTAAATGCAAAAAAAAAAAAGGGGGGGGGGAGTTGCGTGGTTATTTATACAGTTATAGCCATTAGTTTCCATATTTTATTTTTTCATTTAAAAAAAAACTTTGATTGCATTTGGGCTATATAGTGATGGCTTTTCAATTTGTAAATTTTATTCAGGATATTTTCTTCAAACTCTTCGTAGGTTGCCACAACTGTCACGAGATCACAGCTATCTGTTGTGACTCACTGCTGGTAAGCGATAGTTTCTTCTGCATTTTCCATGTTGAATTTGCATTGTACATAAACAGGTGGGTAATTTGCACACTCCCCTAACATACATTCTTTTTCCATGTCACACACAGTCTTCTTAATGAGGTCCGTAGAGACATTAAGTTTTACAGTATTTATCATGAGTTTTACATTTTAGTGAGTTATACAAATGCATGTACTGTGTGTTCCATGAGGTTCTGCTAGAGTACACCACTTTGATGCAGAGTAGAAAACTTAGAAAACCCAATCGTTGCTGTTGGATGCCTCTCCTTGAAATTAACGTACAACTTTCAAATTACAAAGGATCAGGTATTTTGGTTTAGCAGCTTTGCACCTTCAAGGTGAACTGATAGAGTATCTTTCATTCCAGGACATGGTCTAGTGACTTTTTTGTTTTGATAAATCTGGATGACCAAATCTAGTCTCCTGTGACAAAATTTTACCTTTGCATTTTCAAGTTTATTTCAGGTGTAATTCCATATTCTTTCACAGGGTCTCTGGTTTTTCTAACAATGTAGCCAAAACATTAGAAATACATATTGTTAATCCTTGTTTAATACTTTTAATGAAGTAATCTGAGGCCATGTCATGACTTCCAATGTTCATAACTGCCTCATCACTTTCCTCAAAATTTGGGACATTAAATTCACTAAGCAATATTGCTGTGGAAGATTTGGTTGCTGTTCTTTCCACTTCTAAGTGTTTTTTCTCATCATTGCGTTTATGATCTTTATTGGTGACATGCAGTGAGTTAGCAGCTTTATTTATGGTTTTTATGACAACTTCAGGTCTAGAAAATGTTGCATCTTGTTCACAACCTTCATGTTCCTTACTTCCTTTAGAGCTAAGTCTTTTTAGACTAGAACCACAAATGGACTTGCCTGGTGTAAGCAGCAAGCTTGAATATGTCACTAAGTTCTAAACTGATTTCTCTTAACTGCTTCTTGATAGCTTACTTATGGCATGAAAAGGGGTCACTACAACTACTTCCAAATAAATGCTAAGAGTACTTACATCTTCACAGTGAACTGTCATTTTCATTAAAGCAATTTCTCCAGGAAGATAATCAGCAACACTTTTTGTGATCAACTTCCCATTTGAATTTTTCTCACAACTGTCAAAAATTTACTAATGGAACACATTTTAATTTTTTTATCTACTGATGGTGCTCCCTATCACAGGAATAAAAAAAATTAATTCTACAGGTAAGGAGGCTGAATCCCTTCCCGGGATAAGTGATTCAAGGTTCCCCTTGTTAACCCTTCCAGTCACAGATAAATCTATAATTTTAGGCATTGCAACTAACAGAATTTTTGTTCGTAACTGTTCTGATATTGATACAACATTTTGTCATACATTGGCACCAATAAATGTTTGTCCATGCTTTATCTTAGTGGCAGTAGCGGTTTATGAGGCTACAGAATTTGGTTCAACAGGGAATGATGTTTCCCACACACAGGGAACTTCTCTCATTGGATGGCATGTTTTACTGTATGCAGCATAGACCAATAAAGCCATTTCTTATGGGATATCCCATATAGAGGACACTGTGACTGAAAGGGTTAAGGAAAAATATGAGAAAGATGTTTGCCTGCCTGGGATGCAGTTTCTCTCACATTGGAAGGTGGTGATTTGTGTAGTGGGGCCAGTCTAATCCTAATATGTTGTTCCCACCTTGCTGTATTGCCTCACTTCCCAAAGGTGCGATTCTATGTAGAGGAATCCCTGGTTCAAAAAATGGTTCTGGAGATATAGCAGTATTGGAATTAAAGTGGGTGATTCACTGGTCAAAGTGTTATTTGCTAATAGGACATCTAATTCTCTTTGCCGTGCATGGCTGGCTAATCTCTTTTTATTACATCTAGGTCCTTTGGTCTCACAAGGCATCTCAAAAATAAAAATAGCACCAGGATATATTTTGGACTCACTGGGCAGTATCCTTCTCTGGTCCAGTCTTGTGCAGAGTGGGACTGTAGCCAAGGATATGGAACTAGCCTCTAGGCTCGGCTTTATATCCCGCTGAAGGGTTGGGTGTCTCGGGGTGTTCCTGCAGTAGTCCAATCTTATTCAGGATGGGGCTATCCAGAAAACTCTGCTCCGTTCCTCCCTCCAGTGTGACTACAGAACATTGAAAACCTGGGAAACAGGGGAAGGTCAGGTAATTTCAAACAGCCACAGAAAACAGGGAAACGTCAGGGAATTTTTGTACACATTAAAATGTAGATTACTTTTAATGCTTCTGTGCAAAAATCTTTGTTGTTTCTACAATTGGTGACTTGAAAGCGATATTTGCGGAATGCAGCTGGGTGAGTTGGAGCATCAGTATTTGTGGTGTACCTCAAACTGGAAACCGGTCTTTGAAAGGCTCCTTATGGAGGTACTACAGAAGTGTTATTTCATAAAACATGAAAAGGTTTGCAGACTTAGTTGGAGTAATCAGGTATAAGTCTAGTTGGCTCGGCCACAAATGGCTTTACACCTAGCTAGGGATCCTCATCGCATGCTCTTCCTTAGCGTGGCTGACTTAGTGCCTTCCTTTATGCCATATACCTATAGGAGTTGTGCAAAGGGACAAGCTAGGAAGGCAGCTACTGCCTCTGAGTCCAACTTGATCTGTAACCCACTGCCAACTACCCTCTGCAGTCTAACCCCCCAGAAACAAGCTCAATCTGCCTGACAACTGGAGAGGTCTCACCTTCCAGTCCCTCCATGCTCCTTATTTCAGCCACCCTACAAGACCACCGACAAGCCGCATCCAATCGTAGTCGACTTCTGCTAGGGACCCCATGTACCACTGGGTATAGCGAACCCATCGTTCCAGCCCAGTAGATCTAGCAGCCCTCCGCGGGCTCCTACCAGCACCGCCAGCTACAGCACCACCTTCACCCAAGGACTGGGCATGAGTTCAAGCTGGCACTAGCAGCAACAGTGGCCGAGTCAGGAGCTATGCCCACTCCGGGTAAACCAGTGTTGGGGAAGACAGTCAAGCCCACACTATACTTTGTGCCGTGCCGTCAAGCCACGCACCTCAGCTTATATACAGGCTGGGGTCTAGTTAGCAGCCAATAAAATCAGCTCACTCATATCGCCCGTGTCTCCAACTAACACACTAAAACCTTGCCCGACCTGTATATCATCGTCAGTCACCCGATATCACGCAAACAACCTATTACACAAATGAAAATTCCTCTCATTAAATGGATAGCTGCAAGAGTGTATGTTCATAAACATTTATATTAGCTTGTGTACAAGACTTCACTTAGATAAAACTTATGGAAAATATGATTTTATTTCATTGTTAGTCCAGGGTAAAAAAATGTGATAGACCGGGAAAACTTGGAAAGTCAGGGAATTTAATTTTATGTTTTGTGTAGACACCCTGTCAGGATAAATAAAAGGAGATACGTTCACACAGCAAAAGGTCCTTTTAAAATTAGTAAAAAGCCCACAATTCTAGGCAACAGCTGGCATCTCCGGGATCCAGCCTTATTCAGGCTGGGATTGAGATGGAAGCTGGAAGAACGGCCTGATAATTTTGAGGGTTTGACTCTGGTAGATCAGACTGTCACAATAGTCCTGGACCCCTTGACCTTGTTCAGGCTGAAGGAAATTGAAGGATATTGATTTTTCCCACACTAGTCAGTGAGCAAGATTGCACTGGGAACCAGGTAAAGGAAGATTCAACCAAATTCTAATAATTCACGTATTTAATGAATACATATGGAAAAGAATGATATGCGTAGCTCCAAATAATACATTAATTAATAATTAAATGAATTATATGGCAGGTGAAGGCTACCTGCATAAAATCATTTGTGGAGCAAAATGTGCGAATGCTATGTGCTAGTGGGGAGAACTGAAATGCTTAACAGTTCAGAAGGGACGTCATCATGACCTGCTGCGGCAGTTGTGAAAGGAAATGCTTTCTGGGTAGGGATTCAGGTGAGGACATAAAGATATCTTTGGCTGGTGGCGTGGAGACGTCTGCTAGAATTGATAGATGTGGTGCACTTGCGAAGACGTAGGAAACTAAATTTCGACATGTGTAGTCTATGAGCGTTTGCTCTCGTTAGATTGCGCAAGTCGTAGAAGACTGTGAGAGGTCGAGCAGCACAGCTTACTCCCGCAGAATTTGCTCAGTTCAGCGGGCGTGAGTGGCCTAGTGGTCAGAATCCTGGAGTATTCCCTTTGAGTCCTGTTCAGACAGAAAACAGAATCTACACCACTTATCCCTGACTTTGACGAAGCCTTGCTAAGGCTTGTTGGCCGGTTAGTTAAGCCTTACTCAGGCTTGAGTGCCCTATCTAGCCTTGTTCAGGCTTGAGTGCGCTATCTAGTCTTGCTCAGGCTTGCTGGTCCCCTGTGCCTTATTCAGGGCCGACGAACACTCCAGTGTCTGGATCTCGCACCTCCTTATATACCCTAACTCTTTGCTTGTGGGCTGTCGGAAGGGGAGGGGGAGTTGCTATCTTCATTCCACAGGGGTTTGTTTCTTCTGGCTTGAGCACAGCAGCACTCTTTCCTTATCTCCTTCGTTGGAGGCTGTTGACGTTATCACCTCTGCGTGAGGCTCTGGAGGCTGTGGTGTCCTTTTAGCAGGGATGCTGCATTCTTGCATCATCCCTTGGAACTCTCATCTCTGGCTGACTGGTGCCGATGGCTCCATGGATTAAAAATCTTGATAGGGAAAATATGGGTGACCGTGGTTGTCTTCGTAGACAGTACAATTTCTTCTTTCATGTCCCATATCTGTAATCACTCACTAGGCTGGGAGTGATCCTGTTGGCATAACATTAAGTGACCTGTCATAATATGACTTCCCCATGAGCGTAGCAACTCTAGAGATGGTGTGGTCAAAATGTAGAGTGTGCATGCCAGATGAGCAAGAATGTGCCATGCATCACTACTTATCTCAAATATTTTTGAGAGGAAGTATAAAGCCTACACTTGTAATTTTGTCATTTACTTGGCATTTAAGATGCATTATAATAATATGGTACCTACTCTTAATGAACATAAAAAAAATAGTTCCATAAAATATTTTCACAACAAAGAACACTTACAATGGACTGATGTATGGAACATGAAACATCTCTACTGCACTCTTGACAGCAAGTTAAAACATGTTTAAACAGGTCTGTGCAGTTTTGAGTGAACACACAATGACACCAGTAATCATGCATTCTCACAACATGAAACATGTAGGAACATGCATTGTTTTTTAAAATAGTAAAGAAAGATGTGATTTTCTGCATCTACAAATTTGTGGTAACCATAATGCCTAAAATTTAAACCAACTTTTTTTTTACACATGTTGAAAAACCACTTATTCATCACAAACAATGATATTTCTAAGTTACTAGCTCCTGCTTACACCTTATAAACTGTCACTTTTAACCAAAATTCTTAGTTGTCTGAGGTTTAACAATATTAAAGATGTTTACATTCTGAAAAATTGTATACTGTTATGTTGAGTAACTTTGAAATATCTGCAAATTTTTGTATTTTGGGGAGTTTTTTTCTCACAAAGGGTGATAAAATTCAGTGACTTGAGTGTATAAGGTGAAAGATTATTCCTCATGCTACTAATAAAAAATACAGTGTTTGTGGTTCAAACCCCTTGCAAGATACAGTATGTTATAAATGGCTCTTCTAAGCAGCTCAAATCCATAGGTGATTTTTGTAAGGTATTTGGGTATTAATAACTTTTAAACCACTTTGAACCTCAGAAACTTTTTCTGTGGGGACCAATGGAGGTTTATTCCTGCAAAACAATTAAAAAAAGTCCCTACTGCCCTTTTTATTGTGTATGCCTGTAAAGTTTGCAAATTTTGAAGAGTTTGTATTTTGAAAAATTATTTTTCAGCAAGGGCGAAGAAACTGGATTATTTGATTGCATACCTACTGTACCAAGTCTGTGGATATACAAAATAAATGTAGGCCATCTTTTAATTTTTTTTAAATTTACTCTGTTGATATTTACAAACAAGGGAAGACCTATGTTAAGAAATCTTGCTTAATGAAACATTCACAGAAATATCAAATAGTCGTAAGCTGTTTCTTAATTATTCTTTGGCTAGTAATCATGTTACATAATAATGTTTACCTATTGGAGAAGGTATTGCAAATACATATAACGTCTTTGGAGTGATGATGTATAGAATATATTTTACCTCTTTGGAGTGATGCATAAATTATTTATGTTTGAAATAATTTGAAGAAACTGACATACAAGGAAGTTCAAATACCTGAATAAATTTGTTTAAGATCACTGAAATCAGTTTTATTTAAACACAAAATACTATAAAAATAATTTTCATATATAAGGTGTATGAAACATATGTGTCAGCGGACTCCGTCACTGGGCGCATGAATACTCTGTCCTGGAAGTAGTTTCCGCCACCCCCTGAAGATCAGTGGAACTCAAGCTGGCATCGGGGTAAGTTTCCTAGTGACGATCTCTCTATCGTTGGTTGTCCGGCAAAGTTTGTATATGAATTGCAGAACATTTTTTGTCCTCCGGGCCAGATAGCTTCACGTGTGATACCGATCGACGATTATGTGTTGTTATTTTGTCACTCGAGTGCGTGTACTACGTAATTGTGATCTCCCACACCCATGAATCAAGTACCGATGCTACCTCAGAAAATCACTCGCTGTTCAGACATCCTGTGAAGAAACAAGATATCTGCCCTCGTATCACCCAACCTATTTATATATTTAACCTATTTAGATATTTTAAATTCCCCAAGAAGATAAATCTGAGATACTGTAGATGTGGAATCTTGTTACAAAAATAAATTGTATTTTTTTTGCAAGTGACTTCATTTCTTGCTCCGTGCATTTATTTGATCTGTTTTGTTTTAAAATACTACTTGGCATCAGAAGTCTTAGGTTTAAAGACTGTAGAAATGCTTCTGAAAATTTAGCTGAAAGATCAGACACCACATAGTCTTAACATTGGTGTGTAAATTGACCTCTGATAATATTCTTCACAGGTTCCATGTGAGAATTTTCTGATGTTTCATAAAATGTTAGATAAAATTTGTAAGGTAAAAATTTTTTTTACATAATATTTGAAATTATATCACTTCATTGCAGGTTTCTGTTATAATATTTTGGGTACTTTTACTAATATAGGTAGCTCTTGAAGATGATGATTTTAGATGCTCCTCAGATTTTTGTTCCCGGATTCAATGTGAAATCATAAAGTTTCTCTGAAATTTTCTTTTAACAAAGCCTCGTTGATCACTATTGTTCTGCAACAATCCTCCTTCGTCATGGCGGCCATGTAGTGGTATATTTTGTCTACCCAAGAATATGATTGTATTTATAATCGCCCTTAACCTCTCATGGTTTTCCTCCACTTGCTTCAAACTTTGAGAGTTGATTACTTCAGCTTCTGGTTTGTGGTAAGACTTCAAAAATTCCTTACCCACATCAACATTAGCCTTCTGGTAATGAGATTTCTCATGTGTTTCAAAATGGCCATCCTTGCCATAAAGTTTCACGAAGGATGTTAAAGGCTTTGTCACAAACTTCTGCAGTGTAACACCTCGATTGTGGCCTGCCTTTTCACTAACAGTAAACAACGAGTAATATTTGCAATGCAACCCTTTATGCAAATCAGATATAACGACCTAGTGGCGACTTTCAATGAGGCTTTTTTTTAAAAGCATTTTATGGATTTCCCCATTTTTCATATGTATGGAATGTGGGGTATATGTAACCTACTGGTGGTTGCCAAGGTTTTTCTAATAGCCTAACTGACATTTTGTGTAATTGTCTACTTGTTTACCAATGTACACTCCTATATCACATTCATGCAGTAGTGCAGTAGGTATAGTACCTCCTCCTCCACCAGGACCAGAGGTTGTTGATGATTCTTTATGCCCCAGTGAAGTTACTGCAGGTTCAGGATCAGATAAATTCAGTTTCTCCAGTTCACTTCCATTATCAGGCTGCTGTGAAACCTTCTTCACCTTTGCTGATTTTTTGAAGAATGTGTCAATTGTTTTGGTATTGGGATGCTTCCGGCTGCCTTTTTCCTGAAAAGAAAATATTTTTTTTACACTTACACACCCACACACATACAATTACACACACATGCACTTGATATCCTGTCTTGTCCATTACCTCATCCTGACAGTTTGTGCATTGAGATATATACGTCTACAAATTTATATATATATATATTTTTTTCAACACTTTAAAAATACATTTTAATGGTAATTTTTGGATTATAATTTTTTTATTTGTGTATTTTGTTCAACAGTTTGCAGATAGCTAATCGCAAAACTTTTTACACTACTGCATCAGTTTCCTAAAACTGCATCTTGACTATCGCATGACTCACGCCCTGCATAAACAATTGAGCTACTGCCTTGTGTTTCTGTTAACCCAGTGGTGTAAATGTAGCATATCAGTAAATTTTTTGTTTGAAGTTATTTTACAGTCCATGAAAAGTCAGTGTGATTTATAACTATTTACGCAGTCGGGTGAGACACGAGACGAATGATGGCACAATTTACTTACTGAAGATGGGCATCAGCAGTGTTTCCCAGACACCGCACTGTGAGACTCAGGGTACACAGGGATGCTGTGGGTTCTATGTGTCCGTCTCACCCGAGCGTCTTTACATAACACTGATCAATACTAAACATTTTATCACTGAAAAATGGGCGGGAGATTTGCTGTTCTGATGCTACAAGTAAATGCTCATGTTACACTGCGTTACATACCATTTATTGCTTTCCAATTACAAAGTTGTGCCAGGAAAATGAGTTCGTGATTAAAACTCGGACGTGTCTAGCTTATTCCGTTGGGCTCTTACCCCCAGCTCGCAATTACTGTAGCGCACTTCTAGATGGATGACTTCTCCGGGGTGTTTGAAAACACAGCCCCCACAAGGAAAGAGGTCTACAGCCACTAGGATGGACTGTAGATTTTCCTGGAGACAGGACGTAGAGAATTACAAGATGAGCATTGAACACGTGTGATTATTTGGCATCGCTAATGCGGACTCGTCGGGACGCATCTCCCAGCACGTGGTGAGTGTGGTGACAGTCTTTACATATAGCCGTCTAGGACGGAAATAATATCACCATACAAATTACACAAATAGGATGATACAATATGGGACACGACATGAATGGACACAATAAACACGCAGATGCGTGAAAGTATGTTTAGGTGGTGCGGATGCCGCTGGATACAATGCGTAGCAGACCACATGGTGCAGGTGGAATTGCAGTAGTTTTCTGTAAGAACGGAAAATAATTACCAAACAAAATGGTAGCGGTATTGGGAAAATTATTCCCTGAAGATTTAAGCATCTAACAACTGGTAGCAAGCCTGATGGCGGAAAATCAACATGTGTAAAAGACAGCTTGTTTATATATAAAAAAGCATCAATCATGAAAAATATATGGTACCCTGAATAAAATATTACATAGAATCCTGAAATTAATTATAGCGCACATGATATTACACAAATATACCCTTAAAGCGCATGGATGGCGCAGACACGGACTTGACGATATCTGACCACGTGGCCAGGGGCAATGTGGCCGTAACACAATTAAACATGAAAAATACTCTGAAATACATACATAGAAGTATAGCCCTTAATATTGTACACAGCAATTAAGCAGAAATTACACTGAACAGCCTTTGGTATAGGCGGATGGTGCCTGATTTACAAGTTGTGTGGGCCGCATGGTCTCTCAGACATTTTCTCCTCCTCTCATTTAAGTTCTAAAAAGCCACAAGGGCTGCAAATTATTAAATAAAGCGGAAGCATAATGTTGGGGAATGTCTGGCAAAAATGTATGCAAGGCAAAGGTTAACCGGTATTCTGAAAGTGCTATGGAAATCTAGCTCAGTGCAAAAAGGTTGAAGTGTGTACGTGACATCGTCTTACCTCGCCAGCTCTCCTTGACAGACTGTCAAGAGGCTAGCGTTGTGCGGACCTACCATGGCCGCCTATGGGTTTCACACAAGCAGAAGTGCTATGCACGCTGAGTAAAACTTTTAATATCAAAAACAAATGGCACATAAATAATTTGCATACATAATCTCTCAAAGCTTTTAAATTGTAAATTTTCTGTGATCATTGATTGTTCTTTATGGAGGCATTTACGCTGGAATAGTAATGTCCTTATTCTTCATGCAGCGCGCATTTTGAAATTTAACCTAACAATGTGCAACATTTTTGGAACATACAATTTCTAACTCTTTAAAACACGTGAACCCTGAAATTAAATAAAAGACATGATTTACACTTCAAAACAAATATCCCGCTACAGGAAAGTCCAGGTTACGGCCTCTTTGCGCACGTGCATACCCACGTGTCGTGAGTGGTGAGCACCATCATGGTCTTAATGCTGCTGGCTGTTAGCCGGCGTCAAACGACCCCTCCCTCGAAGGCCAAGATCGTGCAAGCAACTCAACTTTGCCTTGGCGGGCTCTGTCCGGTTGTGAACCGTTACCACCAGTTGAGGGCATAGGAAGCATGGCCTTGATAGTCTTCTCACTCTGCAGCGTTTGCAGGGAGTGGGGGTGTAGACTGGAACCATGTTGTTGGGATGGAGCGGTGACTCGCCTCGCCTCTTGCGAGTGGCTCGATGTTGTTTGTTGACATTTGACGTTACACTCACTTCCCTACTAGCTTCCCCTAACCCTTTGAAACTCTCTTGCCCTACTAGACTATCCCCGGTGGGTGCTGAAAAACCTCTGAAAGGCGTTACACTTACACTTGTGGTATGAACATTTACATTTTCACTTATTTTACAACCATGTTGACTTGTGCCTCGGGGAAACCCCTTAAAACTTTGTTGCCTTGTGAGGCTTTTCCTTGTGGGTACAACAAAACCTAGAAAAGGCATATCATTGGCACTGGTTGTGTTGCAGTTTATGTGTACACTGTTGTTACCACTTCTTTCCTCCTCTACACAAACAATCTTTTTAAAACTACTTTGATTCGTTAGGCTTTTGCTTGCCCCTATGGGAAAGCCCTGAAATGGTGATTAACTACTACTCATTTTGTTCACTTGCGTGTTCACACATTTGTCCCCTTCTCCCTCCCTGTTTGGTGTGGAGTGTTTGGATGGCGCGAAGCCCTTAAATTATATAGTGCTTACAATGTTGTTGTTTACGTTTTCTGGGTGCATGTTCATGAGACTGGTGGTGTTGTTTTGACCTGTGTTGCTTTTGTCATTCCTCGTACCACCTGGTACTCAACGTCGTGCTTGATGAGGTACTGGGCTTTCCGGCTTCTCCTTGCCCCTCTTCCTTACAGGTGTGCAGGCTATGGGCTATACACATGTTGTCGCTGTGACATTTCGTGATTCGTCGCGGACCTAGTTTCACAAGAAATGTGGAATTCCCCATAATTGCCGTTACTCTTACCAGCCCAATCCACTTGGTTGACAGTCCTGCACAGTGGTTCTTGGCTCCCGCTGATAATGGGTTTACCCTTACATAAACATATATACCGGGCACTAACTCTGGTGGTGGTCTTCTGCTTTCCGGTACCCAAGTATTACAATAATTTCCCTGGTTTTCCCTCGACTGCCCGTGGATCTGTAGTTGGTGGGCGACAATTTCCTCAGGCGTTACTGGCGGGTTTTTGCGGGGTTCTCTGGGCGCACGCAGTTTGCAGCCCTGCACCATCTCTGCGGGGGTTTTTCCTGTTGTGGCACTGACTTGATTCCGTAAACAAAACATGACTTCTGAAATCAGTTCCGCCCATCTCGTGTGGTCTGTTCCTAACCTGACTCACAACTGGATTTTTATGTCTTTGATACGACGTTCAGTTGGGTTCGCCCTGGGGTAAGGTGTTCGGTTCCCCATGCGGTACAGTATTCCCTCCATTTTCTTCCTACAAACTGTGTACCATTATCTGTCAGTAGATATTCTGGATAACCTCACCTGGGAAAGAATTAATTTTGCATTACATCCGCAACCCTGTGGGCACGGACATTGCTGACTGGAAATGCCTCAGTCCACCTTGTAAACAAATCAGTGGTTACAACGAGAAAACGTTTCCCACCTTTCGTGCGTGGGTACGAGCCGCCTTTCGTGCGTGGGTACGAGCCGATGATGTCGAAAGCAACAGTTTTGAACGGCTCCATTGGCAGCCTTGGCTGTTGAGGAGCATCGCCATCTATTCTCAGCAGCTTCCGGGTGTTGCACGTAACCCATCTCTGTACATGTTTATGCACATCCCCCTGTACTCCTGGCGTTGTGCAGCATCTGGGGAATTTTGATGTGAAGTATGCACGAGAAAAGTTCACCGGAGGGTGTGGCAACAATGTTTTGTTGGTGGCTTTGTTGCCTGTGTGGCACAGCAAGATTGTAGCGCCTCTTCCCACTCAGCGTCATTGGTTACTGTTATGTTTGGATATGGGTTCCTGGACAGTGCATCTGCAAATTCATTGGTGTTTCCCGCCACATGTACCGTAAGGTCAAACTCTTGTAACAGCAAAGCCCTGCGGGTGAGTTTACTCTTTCCGTTATGCATGCCTTCCAACCAAACTAAACAACAGTTATCGGTTTTCAGTGTGAACCTCCTTCCTAACAGATACCACCGGAATGTGCCTAAGTGCATGTACAATTGCCAAACACTCTTGTTTGTTTACATGATATTTACGTTCTGTATCACCAAACTTCGCGCTGTGGTAGTTGATGATGTGTTTTCCCTTGTTCTCCCACTTGGTATAACACTGCTCCAATGCCTTCTTGGCTCGCATATGTCTGAACAACGACAGGTAGTTCCGGGCTAAACCTGGCTAGTGGTTTACAGTTTTAAAAAGTAAGTTTAATGCCTTTGAATGCTTGATCGGCTTGAGGTGTCCATACAAATTTACACTTCTCACATAACAATTCAGTCAATGTGCCGTGATTACAGAAAAATTCTGAACGAATTCCCTCAACAAATTTATTAAACTGACTTCGTCGGATGAGAGACGAGATGAACGATGACACAAATTACTCACTGATGATATGGGCACCAGCGGTGCTTCCCAATCACCGCACTGTTGAGACTCAGGGTTCTCAGGGATACTGTGGGTTCTGTGTGTCAGTCTCACCCCAGTGTACTTACGATACATGTTTGCAATACTAAACTTCAATACTAAACATTTTAACACTTGAAAAACACAGGTGGCAAGGACACTGTCACTACAAAATAAAAGAAAGAGTCACTGTGATATTGGTTTTATTTGTTCAGTGCGTACAGATCGAAGTCCCATGAAATTTAGTGATACACTCAGCCCACAATTACTCTAGCGCACACCTAGATGAATGATCTCACCGTGGTGTATGAAAACACAATCATCACAAGGGAAGAGAGTCAATAGCTGTTAGGGTGGACTGACGAGTTTTCCCTGAAGACAGGAAATGGCAAATTACAAAATGAAACACTAATGATACATCAACACGTGTGATTAATTGGCATCAGTAACACAAACTCCTCTGGGCTCGCCTTCCAGCTGGCTAGGACGGAAGTAGTGTCACCGTACACAAAATACAAAATTACACAAATTACATAAATACATACCCTTATAAGATGATGGGGCACGAGATGAGTATTCACATTAAACATGCAAATGCATGAAAACAAGTTTAGATGGCGTGGATGCCACTGGATAAAGTTCGTAGTGGACCATGTGGTGCAGGTGAAATTGCAATGTTTCTTTGTGGAGACAGGAAATTAAATTCTGACAAATGATTATTCTTGTTGAGAAAATTATTCTCTTTATGCTTGAAGTGGTTACAGGCTTGTAGCATGATGGCGGCAATAGCAAACATTAAAGTGACCGCTTGGTGAAACACAAAAGCATCCATTTACGTGGAAATCACATGGAACCCTGATAAAATTTAACATAGAACCCTGAATAAAATATTGCACCCATGATATTACATAAATAAGATCTCAAAACGCAATGATGGCGCAGACATAGACTCTGCATCTGATAACCATGTGATTGTACATGATGTTGCCGTAAAATATTCAAACATGAAAAATACCCTTAAATACATACATAGAATTAAAGCCCTTAAAATTGTACGCAGCAATAATACAGAAATTACGATGGAACGCCTTTAGCAGAAGCAGATGGTGCCTGATTCAAGTTTCGCAGGTTGCGTGACTTCTCCAACATCTTTCTCCTCCTTCTCCTCAATTAAGTTAAAAAATGCCATAAGGGCGAAATAAATTAGTTAAGCGGAAGCATAATGCTGGGGAAATCTCTGGCAAAACGTATGCAAGCAAATGTTAACTGGTATACTAAAAATGTTATTGAAATCTACCTCAGTGCTCTAAAGTTGTAGTGTGTTCGTGACATAATCTTACCTCGCCAGCTCTCCTAGATAGACTGGCCAGAAGCAAGCGTCGCACGGAACCTAATATGGCTGCCTACGGGGTTTGCATAAGCAGAAGTGCCATGCACACAGAGTAAAATATTAAAATAAAAGTGGCACAAATAATTCAAATATTGTTTTACGTTTTATAATTTTCTAGATATTTTTCTGTATTATTTTAGTGTCTCTTTATGATGGCGTTCACACCGGAATATTACTCTACTTAATCTCCATGCAGCACACACTTTGAATTCATAACCAAACATTTTCAAATTGACTACAAACATTTAAAAACATTTAAAGAGATTTCAAGCTTTGAAAATGAAATAACAAGACACATTTTACACTGCAAAAATTATATTCCGTTAGGAAATTTCATATTTGAGCCTTTTTGCGCACGTGCATATACACGTGACACGTGCATTGTGAGCACCGTCATTGGGCTCTTGCGCCCGTGGCTGTTAGCCGGCGTCAATTCCAAAAAATTTTCGAACTTGTTTACGTGATCTGGGTGTGGCTTTTTTCTGTATCTGTTGTACATGTTAGTGTTCTGGTTTGTGTCCGTTCCCTGTTACTTAGTGTCCCAAAATCTCCATTTACTCATCCCCAACTTACACTTGTCGACCTTAGATGTTAGCTTGTTGTGTTCGAGCCTCTCAAACATAAGGCTCAGGTGGTGCAGATGTTATTCCCAGCTGTTTGACCATACAAGTACATCGTCAAGATTTGCCATCGCAAAGTCTCCTATATAACCATCCAACACATTTACCATTAAGTTCTGGAAAGTGGCAGGGGCACATTGTAAGCTGAATGGCATTGCAACAAATTGAAATTTATTCCCCTTTTGGTGTGGTAAAGGCATTCTTTTTACGGTCTTGTTTGCGGATAGGTACTAGTTAATACCCTGATTTAATTTGGAGTGAAGTGAACACAGCAGCTGGCCCTAGTGATGACAAAGTGTCCATTATAATAATTACTGGAGGTGGCATGTTTACTGTTGCTTTGTTGAGAGGATGAAAATAGACACAAAACCTCCATTCACCGTCCTTTTTAGGGCCTAGTGTAATGCCTGATTTGTAGAGACTCTGTGTATGTTCTATTACATGATCATTGAGCATCTCACATACCTGTTTATTGATTACACGCCGGAAGAAAATACCTGGATCTCGTGGCTTGGAGTACACGGGTCCTCGTGCGTCATGATGATGGCGTGCTTGGTGATGACGGTGTGCTGCAGCTTCCTGTCAGTGTGGAACACACTGGCATTCTTGTCCAGCAGTTGTAGCTTCTCCTGATGTTGTTCGGGCACCTCGTGCGCGAACTCTGCAAGTGGCACGGCAGCTGTTGTTGTCAGTGGCATTGCTCCTACTGCGTACAGCGTCCACCTTCCAAGTGTCCCCATGTGAAGATGATTGAGATGTGGCTCAATCACTGCTTGGTTATCAATTAACCATGGTAACCCCAAAATCGTTTCTTCACACAGGTCCGGCACAATGTAAACATCACAGTTTGTACGGATTTCACATACTTGTACAGTCATGTGCGTTATGGTCACATGCATTTCTCTTTTTTCCTCACTCTGTTGATTGATAGTAGCGAATTGCAGACGACGTGGCGGTATTCTAGTTGTTATTGTCTGTATTAACCCCTCACATACAAAATTGTGGCTTGCGGCAGTGTCTATCACAGCAATTGTATACTTCCCTTCAATTTCTACATTGACCCTTTAGGCACGTAGAGTACTGTCACTAACCTTAATCACTTTGGCACCTTAGTTAAGTGGATTCCTACGATCTGGCGGTGAGATTGGTGCTGGTGCTGTATAGCCAACCTCCCTACTCAGTTTCCCCACAGATTACCCTGGTAGTAATTTTAACGGTTGTTGTGATGGAAGTTTCTCTGTCCATGATTTGATCGCACTGGCGTAAACGGCGGCGGTGGCTGTGTAAGATCTGGCATCATTGTGGGTGTTGACGTGTGGTAGTTCTTTCTCAGGGATTGGTATTCTTGTCCCGCACGTACATCACGTTCGTACAGGCACGCCTCCCTCATGAACTGCTCCACCCTCACACGTGTTGCCCGTCGCAGGTACGGCCTAATGTCCAGTGCTGACAGGTCTACAATTATCTCTAACACTCCACGGGTAGGTGGACCTGGGTTTAGGCATAATTAAAGACCTAGTTTGCGCTGAATGAACTCTTCAATTCCTTCCATTCCCGCTGCTGTTTGTGGTACAGTTGTGCTTGGGCCTGGATGGCGTCTCCATCCGTATCAAACCTGCCTGTAACCTGTCACAGAACTCTTGTCATGTTACCCGATAGTCTCGCACCAAGTTCCACCATGTGACGGCTGTTCCCCTTAGTCTGTTGGCCATGACCTCTGTCCAGTCTTCCCCATGCACGCGGTGATGGTTCAGTTTTTCTTCGCAAACCACGAGAAAAGTACCTGAGTCTTCCGAATCGTGCCCTGCAAAAGTTGGCAAAAGTACATTCCTATTGTGACCTGTTAAGCACTCTGGCGTGTACGTAACTACTGCCAGTTGCGACGTGGGCTTCACCTCTGGTGTTGTCGGTGGCGCGATGTCTGCACAGTTCTTCTTATGGCACTCTGCACAGTTTATAACACCATAGCGGAAGGTTACATATTCATCTGGCCCAATACATCGCAAATGTAAGTCCCGTTTGCATGGCTGGCACTCCGCCCACTTGGTCCCTGCCCCATCATATCTGTTGCATGCGCATAGGCGTTGTTCTGACGGCGTTTACACTGTATCGGACGTGCATTGGCATAGCGGATGATCCCATAGATTTTTACTAACCAGGTTGACTTCACTTAACCTTCCACAATGCACACACCATTCGATCGGTAGGTCCAGGTAGTTCACACTCTCGTTTGCAGGTGTAGCGGTTGCCGATGCAGATGTCTTGAGGCCTTCTCGCGGATGATCAGATATTTTAACACGTCTGACGCAATGCAGATGAAAACACTTGCCCCACTTGGGAACGCCAATTGACGCCATCGGGTGAGACACGAGATGAATGATGACACAATTTACTTACTGTAGATGGGCGCCAGCGGTGTTTCCCAGACACCACACTGTGTGACTAAGGGGTTCTCAGGGATGCTGTGGTTTGTGTGTGTCCTTCTCACATGAGCATCTTTACAAAATACTGATTAATACTAAATATTTTATCACTGAAAAATAGACGGGAGATTTGCTGTTCTGACGTTACAAGTAAACGCACATGTTACTCTGAGGCACATACCATTTATTGCTTTCCAATTTCAAACTCATGCCAGAAAAATGAGTTAGTGATTAAAACTCGGTAGTGTTTAGCCTATTCCGTTGATATCTTACCCCCAGCTTGCAATTACTCTAGTTCACTCCTAGATGGATGACTTCTCGGGGGTGTTTGAAAACACAGCCCCCACAAGGAAAGAGGTCTACAGCCACTAGGATGGAATGTAGATTTTTCCTGGAGACAGGATATGGTGAATTACAAGATGAGCATTAAACACGTTTGATTATTTGGCATTGCTAACGCGGACTCGTTGAGACGCGTCTCCCAGCTTATGGTGGGTGTGGTGGCTGTCTTTACACATAGCCGACTAGGACGGAAATAATGTCACCGTTCAAATTACATAAATAAGGATAATACAATATGGGACACGACATAAATGGGTACAATAAAAACGCAGATGCGTGAAAGTATGTTTAGGTGGCACGCATGTCGCTGGATACAATGTGTAGCGGACCATGTAGTGCAGGTGGAATTGCAGTAGTTTCCTGTAAAAACTGTAGCGGTATTGGGAAAAATATTTCTCTGAGGGAGGTCAAATTTTAAAGGAAAGTAGAGTGGGGATAGAGATAGAGAGAGATAGAAACAAAAAGATGGATAGCTATGGAGAGTAAGATAGATAGATATATTTGGGGAGAGATATATAGATAGATATATTTGGGGAGAGATATATAGATAGATATATATGGAGAGAGATAGACAGATATTTGGAGATATATATAGATATGGATAGAGATAGATATGGCAAGAGATAGATACATATGGAGAGATATAGAGAGTTGGATAGATATGGAGAGAGAGATAGATATATATGGAGAGAGGTAGAGATGGATAGATATATATGGAGAGAGAGAGAGAGATAGATATGGAGAGAGATAGATCTGTCTCTGTCTCCATATCTATCTCGCTCTATCTCTCCATATATAGCTATCTCTCTATATATATCCATATCTATCTATCAATCTCTATCTGTACATATATCTCTCTTTTTCTCTCTCTTCATATCTAACTATCTCTCTCTCTCCATATCTATCTATCTCTCTCCATATATATATCGCTCCATATATAGCAACATATATATCTCTAAATATATTTATATATCACCATGTATATCTATCTATCTCTCTGTATCTAATCAATATCTCCGTATCTATCTATATATCTCTATATCTACCTATCTATCTCTACCTCTCCATACATATATATCCATCTCTATCACTCTCTCCATATCTATCTATCACTTTCTCTCCATATATATATCTATCTCACTATATATCTCTCCAAATATGTCTATCTCTCTCTCCATATCTATCTATCCAAATATGTCTATCTCTCTCTCCATATCTATCTATCCAAATATGTCTATCTCTCTCTCCATTACTATCTATCCACATCTCTCTCCATATCTATGGAGAGAGAGATATGGAGATAGGTAGATAAATTGATTAGATAGAGATATAGATAAGATAGAGATATACATAGATTATATATATATATATATATATATATATATATAGTGTAGATTAGATAGATTAGATTAGATATGTATATGGAGAGAGATAGACATATATGGATATATAGAGAAAGGGGAGATTGAGATAGATAGATATGGAGAGAGTGAGATAGGTGGATTATAGATATGGAGAGAGTGCGATAGATAGATATGGATAGAGAGAGATAGATATGGAGAGAATGAGGTAGATATAGATATAGAGAGATAGATATGTAGAGATATAGATAAATATGGAGAGAGATATAGTTAGATATGGAAAGAGAGATATATATAGGGAGAGTGAGAGATGGATATATATATATGGAGAGAGTGATAGATATATTTGGAGAGATAGATTGATATATATGGAGAGAGAGAGAGAGAGATACATATATGGACAGCGATATATATATATATATGGAGAGAGATGTGGATATATAGATATGGAGAGAGAGTAAGATAGATATGGGAGGGATATAAATACATATGGAGAGATAGATAGATTACATAGAGCTATATTATATAGATATATATATATAGATAGACTCAACAGATTAGATTATATATAGATATGAAGAGAGATACATTGGGATATATATAGATAGAGAGGTAGATATGTATGGAGAGAGTGAAAGACGGGTATGAAGAGCGAGAGGGATAGATAAATATGGAGAGAGATAGAAAGAGAGATAGATATGTAGAGAGAGATTGTTAGATATGGATATATATAATCTGTGTGTGTGTTTGTGCAGAGAGGAGAGAGATAGATTGATATATATATATATATATATATATATATATATATATATATATATATATATATATATATATATATATATATATATATATATATATATATATAATATATAGAGAGAGAGAGAGAGATAAATGTGTATATATATAGACGTATCTATACTAATATATAAAGAGGTAGTGTTTGTAACTTTGTGTGTTTGGATGTAGGAGGTAATCTTCGAAACTACTCATCCGATTTTAAAAATTCTTTCACCAGTAGAATGCTACGTTATCACTGAGTGTCATAGGCTATATTTTATTTTAAAAATCAATAGGGATCCCTACTAAAACTGCAATAATGTAACCCAAAGTGTAAATAAATGACCTATAATATTCCTTACATTGCGTGCGCTGCGAAAACTATTGATGATAGAACAATATAATGTACTATGGCTTTGCAGAACACATCATTATCTACAAAAAGTGTCACGACACCATATGTCTAACTATTATAGTTATGTCACAAAAACTATTTTTTTATTTTAAAAACTGAATTAAAATGCCGCCACTAGAAAAGGCACTTTATTTGTACCTTGGTATAAATCCTTATTAAAATAAATTACTTCACATTCAAGAAGACTGGTTCAGTACCTGTATATTACTTTGTGAATTATTGGGAAACATGTTAGGAGGGCTTATATTCCTTAAAAGCATGATAGGAGTACCGACTTTTAATGATAGTTTGTGAGGTGGCAAGCCAGAAGGATTAAGCGAATTTAGAAAATCTTCAGGAAAGATACTATTGCTCTGGAACACAACCAGTGAAAGTTGCCTAGGAATGACACTGTCAATGAAATCAACAATCTCATTATACAAGGAGTTCCCGGCCAAGTCAAGACCTATAAGTCGATTGACACAGTCACCAATGTTGACGATGTCATCCACTTTCCTCAAGATTTTCTAAATTTGCTTAATCCTTCCGGCTTGCCACCTCACGAACTATCATTAAAAATTGGTACTCCTGTCATGCTTTTAAGGAATATAAGCCCTCCTAACATGTGTAATGGCACAAGATTGCTCATTAAAGACTTGAAAGAAAATTTGATTGTCGCGACCATCCTCACCGGTCCAGCAGCCGGCCAGCTGGCAAACATCCCGAGGATTCCCATGATTCCCACGGATTTGCCAATATCTTTCAAACGGTTGCAATTTCCCGTAAAAACATCGTTCGCGATTACTATTAATAAGTCCCAGGGTCAAACTTTCACTTTGGTTGGAATTGACCTACGAAAAGAGTGTTTTTCCCATATGTTGGTTTATCACGAGTTGGAAGTCCCAAGAAACAGTACATTTTGCTACCAAACAATAACAGGACGTCAAACATTGTCTACAGAGAATGTCTTAGCCAATAACATATTAAATACTTCTATCTCAGATAAATTGCATTGTAATATAATGTATATTAATATGAAAAATTATAAAAAAGTAAAAAAATATAAAAAAAAATAGCAAAAAAACTTTAAATTATAAATTATTTAATTAATTATTAAATTATAATGTGTTTTTTAAAAATGCTTTAGGAGAGTTTACCCAACCTAATTAACGCCGGGTTAAGCAGTTTTTTTATCTTAATTGCACCCGTGCGAAGCCGGGGCGGGTCGCTAGTATAATATATATAGAGATAGATATATATGGTTAGAGAGGATGTATATGAAAAGATAGAGAGATAGATAGATATGGAGAGAGGGTAAGATATAGATATGGAGATAGAGAGAGATGTGGAGAATAATAGATAGAAATGGAGAGGGACATTGATAGGTGTGGAGAGAGTGATATATATATATAGAGAGAGATAGAGAGATATATAGATAGATATATATATATATATATAGATAGATACGGATAGAGATTTATATAAGGAGGGTTAGATATGTTTATATATAAATGATATGGAGAGAGATAGATAGATACAGAGAGATAGAGAGATAGGGGGGATGCTAAATCATTGTGCTGGTTGCTAAGTAACTGCTTTCCATCTCGTTAGGCGTGTAAGGGACTGGGAACCAAATGGCACTATCACTGAAGAGTAGTTTGCTGTCTAGAAGCCCTGCCCAGGCCTATACCTTCCCACTACCCTCTGGTACTAAACAATTTTTGCTAGAGCCACTGCTCACATAACACCTGCAATTCCTCTCTTTATCTGATCGCCCTTATGCCACAGCATCAGTCTGGGATCTGGTTCTCTGGAGGGACTACTGGAGTTGCTTTTGTATACACTTAGTTAAGGGCAGAGGCAGCCCTTGGGAGGGATGCATGCATTGGCTGGACAACATACCGGAGCCATAGAGTGGAACCCAGATTCATGCTAGGCTACCTGCTGAGGTGTTTTGCGGTACTATGTGCCATCTCACCCTTGCCACAGACTCCGTCTCTACAGAAACCTGTGGTGACTTGGCCACCCATCCAGATTCTCACCATCAGGAAGCTCAAGTTGTTCCCAGCCCTGTCTGCTCGTGCAAGGTTTGCACCAGTCAGATCAATCACTAAGCCTGTCAGTAAGCCAGCACCACCCAAGGCCCTCTGCCAAATTGTTTCAGTTCCATCCAAACCCATATTGAAAGTCACGACTAGACCGCCCGTTAACTCAGTACCAGCTCCATGGCTCTAGTATGGAGAAGAGCTTTGAGGTCAATACCCATCTCCCTGGAGGCATCACACACACAAGTGGTGGTAGATGGATCTGTGCTTTAGTGTATCCGGGAACCACTTTTGGGGGATGAGGACAGATGGATCATGCTTAGGCATTTCCTGGCTATAATCCTGATATTATGTAAAATGCTGATGGGTTAGATGGAATCATGCCCCATTATATGCACTTCACCTCGCCCTTTGGTTCCCATACAACAGCAGAGTTGAGCATGGTTAAGAGGAAACACAAGTTGTACCCCATTTCCTTGATGAAAGACCTCGAGAATGAACAGCAGCGTAGGTGATCACCAGTTGTGATCTGAGTCCCATATGTTGTAAACAGCAGAAGCTACTTTTTCATAATTTATGTGAATATAAATAATTAGTATGTTAAAAATAATTGTTTCACATTTTTGCCTTAAGTTTTAAAATTTGTTGAAATGAAAGTTTATTTTTTGAAGCTACATGTAACCATGAATGCAATTTAAGTTTGTCTTCAATAATTACAGCACTTACTTCTTTGAAGCAATATTAATGGTATTTTAGGATTAGAGTAACTGATATTTCCCATGTGATAAGGTTAGTTTATTCTGCTGGATTGCCCTTTAATAATATTTGTATAGTAATATCAGTGTCTTGCTGTGGAAAAATATAGTGTTATGATGAAGGTATGCCACTTTCCCAGAGAAAGGGAGTGATGCAGAGCGCCAGGAGCAGACCGCGTCACCAGCACTGGTTGAAGAAGAGAGGGCAATCAAGGAGAGCTTGATGAGCTCCCTGAAGGACTCTGATGGTGATGAAGATATGGCATGGGGTGGGTTGTTCCAAAAAAGGAATAAAACTCAGCAAGAACTGGTGAGTCAACAATTATATACTTGATAATGAATGAATTGTAAAAGTTAATTGATTTTGTGGTTTTTTGACAAGAAATATTTGCTGACAACGGTTTTATATTAAATGTAACAATCACACACTGCAGAATTCCTGATATTTTGTTGAATCTGAAGGCATCAGGCTTTGTCTCATTCACTGTAATAAATTCTTTGATATCTTGCTGATTTTGTCTTTTGAGAAGAATAATTTTGAATATGTGACTATGGCTTTTTACTTTACCCAGCACTAGAGGCATAACATCTGTATTTATAATGTAATTTATTGTACAGTTAACATAATAAAAAAATTTGGTTTATATTTTTAGTTACTTTGATTGTAACAATATTATCTTAATAGGTAAGATGTAACATTTGCATATTTATAGTTATAGGCGGTTCACAGTAAAGTGAGCACTTGTGAGGCCCTAGTTACTTTTTTGTTTCAGTAATTTTTTTTCCTTTAACCACAATCTTAAATAGATATTGCCATGTATGTAATCAACACATTGTGTCTATTTCACCGTACTCAGAAATCAACTAAACTAAGGCTAAAATAAAATATATTTATTGGATATAATTCCAAATGAGAGGGCTTTCAAAATTGCTCACTTTACTTTAATGGTGATGGTTTAATTGATTTGCATTTAATATTGGAATGGATTTTGGCCATCGCCCATGTTTACTGCAAAATAGAACTTTGGAAAACTACATTACACAACAAATGAAGAAAATGCATATTTAAAATATCTATAGCAAAGAAAACACACAAATACATATTGCATGTGGCACAAAGTCCTCTGTGCAGAGATAGGTACATAGATATGAGCAACAGAGTAAAAAGTTAATGTAAAGATTTTCTTTCGCATTAGATTTTGTTTCATTTTATTGTGACAGTGAACTGTCACATTGGTATGACCTCTGTAATACTAATTAATAACAAAATGTTTATTCTTGGATTTCATTCTGTGAACAGATGATTTTGTTTGATTTTATAATTTTTAAATATTTTCTTCCATTTTGTTGTGTAAACTTTTCTATTGTGGTACTTTAAATTAATTGTAGACAATGGGAGAAAGTCCAGTGAAATCCTGCATTAAATGCATTATTGATATTTAACGTTTGGAAATTAATTCATCCAGTTTTGTTTGTGAATGTAAATCTTGATCTGGTGTGCTGAAGAAATTTATAATTCTCTCTTACCAGGACAAAGAGAATGAAGATTATCTAGAGTGGCTGAATGGTCAGTGTGAGCATTTAGGTGATGAAAAAGTTGAGTTGGAACTGAAGCCTCTTCGTGAGTACTGGAATGACCCCAAACTTGATGAAGGTGAAACATTTTTGAGAGACTACATTCTCAACAAGAGGTGATTACTTATTTTGGTCATACCCCATCTTGATAAATTTGGTGTGTCAGTGTATGGTATCACATTAGTGAGTGGTTCGGGCTTTGAACATCTTTCATGTAGATTAGAGAAACCCCTCAAGTATCATAGAGATGTAGTTAGCTCCTTGTAAGAAGGTATCATACATATGCAGTTTTTGTAGATACCAGCTATGAATTACATTATTTTTCTTGAATAAGCTAGCTGTCTAATAAATAGGGACAAAATTTGTGGTGTTATTTTAAAGCTAACTGAGTGATTTCGATGTTTTCTGTACTAAGGTGACACATTATTATAGCCAAGACTTTATTGTGTTATTTTAATGAAACTTTGGCCTTCAATAATTTTGGTTTTCATTATTTGTCTTTATAAATATAGTAAAGCCTTTGTTTACCATAGTAATAAGGGGTAGGTAGGTTATAGACCGGTAAATGGCAAAATACAAAAAAGTGTACAGTTATAAATATTTCAGTAGCTCACTTCGGTGTTGATGTTTTCAATGTGGCAAAGCTGTTTGTGCAATTAGGAGGAACAATGAGCTGCAAGTATTTATAGTAATTTATGTCAAACATTTAACTTTCCAAGGGAAAGGAACAGCTGGAGTAGTTCACATATTTTCTGGTCTTGGCTGAGGAGCATTTGCGGCCAGCACATCAACTTGCACTGGCATGTAGCTTTGCCACTGAAACACCTGCTTCTAGTTTGTTTCTTGTGGTGGAAGCTATTTCACACAACAACAAACATGCACAATCTTTAAGGTATGCATGAATGAGTATAATTAATTGCAAGTGATATTTTCAGTAATAAAGTGTCGACTATGTTACATGTGGGAAAGACCATGCTCAGTGACCATGTAACCACACCTTTGCTCAGTTATTCAATTGTACACACTTATCTCGCTGGTGTACAGGAACAACACATTTCATGGCCTACAAGTGACAAGTAGACACAATGATTAAAACTATTTATTTTATAAAATAAAATCTCCGTACATACTTTTATGTGATTTCCAAGAGCATTGCATGAATACACTTAAAAAATAAATTCACAATCAAAAATGTTACAATTTAGGTTTAGTTAATTACTATTCTGTTGAAAATGAATGACAAGAACACGTATATCTCTTTGCAAGAAATACCTACTCTCTGTCTCGTGTAACCATGTAACTTGGCAAGATTTTGAGAGTTCGATGAAAGTAGCACCAGTGTATAATTTTCGTTTATGTATTCTTTCACCATCAGCTGGTGTGTCAAATGGCGGCTTGTAATATCGCACCCGTCAAAAATGACTTTGAAATCACGGCTCAGTTTCGCTCACTCGGTAGAGATATGAAACTTAAAGGTGCCATATTGAAATAAAATTAATTCTGGTCTCAGATTAGTTACTCAATTTTATATAAAATTCCCAATCTGAGTTTCACAATCTTCAAATAATGCAGAGTCACAAACAGTTAGATCAATGAGACAAAAGAAAACCGAACAGCGCTGCAGTAGTTCATTTTACTGTCACTCCAAAACTTGCATCGCGAGAGAAATTCAAGAAGGCATGAGGGAAATTAATTCCCTCCTGACACCTTACTGACCTCCCACATTGGTGGAAATAATTTAGTAGAATAGAATTTGTAGGCTGAAAGTACTTAAAGTTACAAACAAAAGAAGTTGAGGTCGTGGGTGCTTGCCAGTGTGTGCTAAGTTATTCACACTCGATGCATCCTCTCCACTGTCTTGTAGTAATTTGCTAGCGGGCGGTAGGCACTTTACACTCACATCGCGAAGCACTTACCCCCGCTCCTCATACCTTGGTGCCAAAAATGTGACCTAATGAAGGGCATGGTGTACTGCATTGGAACAAAAAATAATCAAACTTCTGGAACAGTCTGGAAGGAAAAACTCTATACGACAATAGAAGAAAGCTTTAATGTGTAAATATTGATGCAACTTGAACTATGACTTCAGAAAAAGCTAGTGCATTATAGATAAACGTTCTAACACTGTCACAAATTCGAATACTGATAAAGTATTACACTCACATGCAAAAGAAATGAAAATTAACCAAATGCCCATTTTAATTATTATTAACAACTTGCATCGTTACATTACCTCCCTCGGTTTGGGAGAGATTTTGAAGAAACCTTTCTGAAGTCGAAACCTACCTTGTATGTATCGACTCTGCAAACTACTGTGACTCTGTTGTTTACAAACAACTCAATTTCATAATTTGATAACCAAACTCATGTACATTAAAAAAAAAATTCACTTCATATCTGAAAGAAAAGCACTCAAGACATCTACTGGGATGCTGCAAGAAAATAATGGATATCACCTATTCATATTACAGTGATATTCAAATGTAATTTCTTAATTAAGGTTGAGGTCATATTGTTACGGGGTGGGTCGGAGGTGTAATCTCCAGGAGTAACCAACTGAGGAAACTATCCGGAGACTACACCAAATGTTAACGAGGTGGGTAGGAAAGGGTGAGGTAGGGTGAGGGAAGGATAAAATTTAGACTTACAAAAATAGAAAAATGAACCAACACTACTATCTAATCTGCAAAGTCTCCAACACATGATGTAACTTTTACTTAGCAGGGCCAGCACAATACCTTGTACACTAACCACTTATCAGAAAAATCAGAGAAAAGCTCATTTCAACCAAAAGAAAACAAGGAGTAGGGAAAAGAAAAAAAAAGGGGGGTAGGTTAAGGGAAAGAGGGGGGTTCACTCGCTCAGGCAGCGAGAGGGTTTCGCGATCACTTCATGAGTCTGACACCTTAATAATGCATCAAAATAAATACTAATAAAGTAGATTAAACTACCTGTTAATAGGCCTAAATACTATTCTACTAATGTTATCGGTTGTGAGCGATAGCTGCAAAAACAAAGAGAGATTGGAAGGGGAGGGGGTTTATCCTTAACACATAACAAAAAAAAAATATAAAAAAAATAGAGGTTAAGATCCAAAACAAATAAGTATAATTATTAATAGCACAACACATAAAATCCCAGCTATTAAAAAGAACAAACAAAATAATTTAAAAAAAATGACATTAAGAAGTGAGAAAAAAAAAATAGAATTTACTGTAGGGCTAACAGGATGCTCTTCTCACTGGTGTAGCTCACCCAGAGGTGAGTATGAACAAACAGCTAACTTCAAAGATAATTTGGGTAGACTGTCCTCTTACAAGGAATAAACAAATTAGCTGAAGGGCTAACGGGAAGCCATTCTCAAAATGAAGATACCTTAACCAAAATTATTTAGGATCAATGCATCGAAAGATAAAAAAATTGCGTAACCATTTGCCCCCTAGTGCTTAAATGAAAATCACACAATAGAAAAAAAAAATTAAAAGCTGCTTTATTTATGAGTGCTTATAGTTTCTAGACACATTGCTTATAGTTTATAGATAGATTGGCCAGGATAATTAACTAAGCTTTAAAGGAACTTGAACAAAATTTTATTTTAGAAACCAGAGAAAAGGGTCAAACGATATTGAAATTCTCCAAAAAAAAATCTTAGTTTTAGGGAGGAACCTGTCAAATGAAAAAAAATTGGAGAACATAATCTAAACCTCGGTTTCGGTCAGTGCAGTAGTACCAACACCACTCCACCTCTGATGAACCCAACAACCTGCGGAACCATCTACAAACCAGGCACTACTGATACCCATGACATTTAATTCTTTCACAAGAGATCTGAAAAACAATACTACTGCAAAAAAGTAGGTTCCTTACCCTTCTTAAGCAACATAAGAAACCCGACCCTGATGGCCCCTCGGCCAGTGCTGATGGATTTAGCAAAATTACCTATAGAGTTGCAGCTCATGTCTCTCGACACACCCTTGCACCTCGCAGCCGATATCGTACATCATCTTCAAGCAACTAACTACTATTTATTTAATAAAAACCTACTATAACCCTAAACCTACTGAAAAGCAGGGAACAATGACCCGACCACTCACCACACCACAGGTTTACCCCATACTCATTGTGACCACGTGCTGCCGCGGCCATCTTCCAGGCCGCCCACCAGCCGCACACCCTGTGTCTGCTCACACCAGCTGCTCGCCTTCGACTGCCGCTGTCCTATTCACACCTCTCCTAGTCAACCCGTCTGTCATCCATGACCTCGTCACACACAACCGATTATAACATCTGCCTCCCCTGACATCATGAGTGAGGGCGACGTAATTGGGGGGCCAATCAGAGCCCACCACCGCCATGATTGATACATCGATACCTCGTAGCCAACTTCCTTTTCATAGTATTATTCTTACTGCCTATCGGCAAAGTGAACCTGTCATCACAACAAACTTGGCTATTACCAGGGAAATCGCCGACTCAGTTCGCAGCTGCACCCAGTGCTTTGAACAAGCAGAAGATAACAATTCTAACGAACTGCTGAAAGTGGGATAATAACTCACACCTGGCCGGGAATAATATGGCCAGCCGTTAGCGCTTCAGGAGAAGCCTGCTGATTCAAGTGGTGATGAAATGTTTTCAAGATTAAAAATATTGAGTGAACTCAGTTCCTTAAAAACCTTGGCAGTCAAAAAATAAAAAATAAAATACCTATACTCTAAACATAAATAATGCTGAAGTAACTGTTTCCTAATTTAATTCCACCATAACTTAACTGATCTAACCTTACAATAAAAATAAATAAAAATGAAACAAACACTATCAGTTAACTTCCCAACTAAAACCTAGATATCTAGCTTAAGGCCACACCTTTGAAACTGACTTCCCCACAAACACATTTTGAACTAAACAAAAATGAGATTATTTATCACCACATTGCTTATAAAAAAAAAAAAAAGGCTTCACGAGTTTCTTTATTAAACCTAATGAACTAGTAACAAGGAGGGCTTAGCCCAACCAACACACCCTAAATCCCTAGCCTAACCTCCAAGGAAGGGAACGCCATATGAAAATAGAAAAAGACAAATTAATTAAGGGTAGGCCTATCAAATCTAACAAAAAACAAAGTGATAAGAAACTTCATACTGTCATAAAATCTAGGGCACCCGAACAAAAACGAGATAGCCAGTAAAAAAAAAAAAAACCTCTACAGACATCACGCTTAACAAAGAAACTTAAATCACCTCAAAAAAAAATTCCTCCAAAATTTGCGTTGTAACCTTTTCCGCCTTGTACAGATTTGTGGACCCCCCCCCTTCTACCAAATAGAAAACTCCAAAACGTAAAAATTTTTATATTAGTACAAGACACTGGCTTTTATCTTTTTTTTTCAACATACAGAATTTTTCTTTTTTACATATGTTACACAACAATGAAGATAATATTTAAGCCCCGTGTATTATAGATAAGTTAAAGGTACAATACAATGTTAAGTTTAACAGAGATTGAGATTTTAAAGTGAGGGTCAATAAATCTGCATGGTTCTCTCACAACTTCCTGCCAATCTTTTTTAAAAGTTACTCAGATGCAAAGATCCGATCCACTGTATTCCTACAGGGACCTCTAGGTTCCATTAAAATAATTACTACTAGATATGTTTCCCATACAATGGGATGCGTTTGTACATTGCAGCTCTATATATATATATATATGTATATATATATATATATATATATATATATATATATATATATATATATATATATATATATATATATATATATATATATATATATATATATATATATATAATATATATATATATATATATATATATATATATATATATATATATATATATATATATATATATATATATATACATACAAGCGATTTCAGCTGCCCAAGGGTCCTGGTAACCATCATGTCGACCGAGCGTGAAGAGGGTGACAGTTTTGCAGTTGGGGGGGGGGGGGGAGAATTGTTCTTGAAGTCACTTCAAAACAGCAGTTGGGGAACGGTTCAGAGAACCACAAGTACCATGGCACTCACACAAATGTCCAAATCACCTCTGAACCATACTTCAGCGCCAGTAAGAAGTTGACAGTCCAATTGGTGTGGAGCTGCAGAGTACCCTTTTCCCCACAACGACGAAGTATACAAAAATTAGTGTACATCGCCCCCAACACTCTCATAACTAGCTGCAGGTAAGTCTTTTTACAAAGTTCGAAAGCAGCATCACCACCGTTTTGACCAAAAACTGTTCGTATTTTAAAGTCTATGTTGCACTACATCCATTGTCTTTGTTGATTCAAACACTTCAATGATACTATAAGGGGTTCATAACACCGTGTCCATTGCATCACGTATCTGCAGGGATGAAGCAAAGATCTACAGCCTGATCTTGCCCACCCATTTACTCATTTTAAAAATTAACCCCAAAAAAAATTAATATTAAGTATGACAACAACTGGGGGAAAAAAAAAAAAAAAACAATAAGTATTCCAAACCTAATAAAATTGCATCACATACCTATACCTACTTCATTTTGTCATGCCACACTTAGTTCTCCCCTAAACTAATGCAAAACACGTAACGTGACTTTAAAGTTAACTTCCAGCACCTCAACTGTGCTGTAGGCATCACACAAAAAAAAAGATACTACAAGCTCTGACTGGTTTTAGGATATTCACAAAACAAGGGATCATACACCCTTTTCGTGTAGTTACACAAGACTAAATAAACAACTGTTAAATCTTATATCTTTTCTCCTGGCATCCTATATCAACAGTCACAAAAACATAACCAATAAACTTTATACATACAAAAAAAAGTACTGCTCTCCTCAGTTTTCCTCTAATATTTAACATTGACATTATGAGATCTCTTCCATAGACAACCACAAAGCCACCTTATGACCATCGGCATCCCTGATAGATGCTTTCACTCGGCCACTATCTCTTATATGCAAAATAACAGATTCTATTGAGGGACTATTTGTTCCTCAGGGGGAGTACCTTCCTGTGCTTCCTGTACATCAGGACAGACTTGCCCTTTTTCAACTTCCTTAAACTAAAACATCTCCACAGTAAACAAGACACAAACAGTACTGGTAACAGAATAATCAATACAGTAGACCCAATCTCTAGGCCTACAATAGCATCAAGACTAATAGTATCCACTTTAGGCAAAACTCCTAATCTAATTAAATAGGGATTCTTTACAACAATTACTAATAACACAATTATTGTTAGGCCTAAGGACACACTTCGAAAATTTCTTATCCAAAAATTCTCAAAACCCAGTGGAGCATCAAAAACAATGGGTTCCAATCTATGGATGCTAGTACTCATAGCTGCATTAATTAATAGGATAATTTTTAAGCAGTTTTAGCAATGATTGCACTACAATTAACTAGGGAAACCGCCCGCTCCAGCATAACATATCATAGAAGACGTGTGGCGAAACCCGTGTGTCGTCACATCCATACACATTCCTGTAATTATAACTAGTACGACACATGCTGATTTTAATATGTTAATTATAAGAGTGTACATGTAATCGTCTATCGAGAATCAGCCACCTGAGCCATCATTTCATTTAATATCACCCTTCAAGTGCGGTGAAATACTCGTGACATCATATTCTTAGCCATATCTGGGGCTGCGGCGTTCACAAGTATATCAGTGTGGTTTAGTTAAGTAATCATAATTATGTACAATGTCATTTTCATTTATCATGTTAGTTAGTAATTTCCTTTTTTTCCATGTTTTCATTTTTGCGCCGGATTTGCCGGACGTGCGGCAAAGCCGATGCCTTGTCGTTAGTCAGACTTCAGCACTCCAGACAACCGGCAGGGCAGATGGTAAGCGCCGCATACCCCCCTCTGTAATTCAATCTAGGTTGCATTTTCTTTCATCAGAATCGTTAACGTAGCTCAGGAACATTTAAGTACTTTTAGTTAGCTGAGGGAAGGTCTCCCTGCTTCCTGAAGTAGCATACCAGGACTTCACGTGTGAGATGCATTTTTTTACGTAACTCTAACTTAAGGCCTACGCTGTACTTTCTAAAGTAGTGACCACCGGCTGGTCCAGAGTGCCGGGTCTGCTTAACCAAGGGTACACATTTTCATGTGCAGCAACATTTCATTGTACCTATGTGGTAGTAAAACAGTCATACCCTAATTAGACGTGTTTTACTGCGTTTACTCTCCTGAGTTCATGGGGTACTGCGCCCTCATAGCAGCATCAACTTTAAAGTGTCTTCCAGTGTATGTTTTTCATTTAAGGGGCCTGCCTCCCTGAAGCAATGTAAATTAAGTTATAATATAGGCGTGCGAAGTGGCCGACAGCTTCGTCTCCAAAGGAAATATTTTATAGTCAACATAATTTAACTGACAATTAAATTAGCTCTCCATATTGACCGTGTATCCAGAGTCGCAGTGGGCCGTCGATCGAATGACCCCATTCAACATCGTTCACTGTACCGAACGTGGCGCCGGGCACATCATCAGTTCCTGTTTTCCACCTGATCCCAGGCGGAAGACGAACACATCTCAGCACCTTTGGAAGCGCAGTGTGTCAAGTGGCTTTCCCAACTCTGGCGAATAGAACATGAGTCTACACCAGGAAGCCACATTCCTACATCAAGTGATTTTCCCAACTTGGGCTAATCAAGCAACAGTAGAACATCAAAGTGCTAGAAGAGCACCAACAACACGTTGGTAGTCTGCTCAGCACAACGCGTGGACAACAGGCTACGCGACAAAGGTAAAAGTGCAACACAAGTGCTTCACAAACAGTTACAGTCATTGGTGAGTAACCTGAGACCTTCAGACACTTATCTAACAATACAGACAGTACAGTCAACACTACAATCAACATCAATAACATCAAGGGTTTTTATGTTTTCATTTGTCACACTATTTGTACAATTATTCATTTGTCAATTTGTCAGATTTGTTTGCTCTGTAGAGTGAATATATGTGTTACATCAACAGACGTACAGTGAATTGAGTTTGAAATAATGTACGTTAACTGACATCTAGTGAGGGTCTGCATCTGTCAAAACAATTCACTAAGCTGTGTTGTTTACGTGCAATGTCATGAGACGTTTTAACTTTTGTAAATATGCACTGGTTAGACATAACAACACGTAATGCAAAAGACACAACTGTATGCCAAAACAGATGCAAGTTGAACACACCCACTCGACACTGCAAATGTAAATTGTATGTAAAAGTGTACCTGTACTCAACACTGCACAGCAGCAAGGCAGCAGCACAGCAGATGTGTATAAGTAAGTGTGATATTGTTTTGTAAACAAACACATGTGGCATTTATCAATGTGTGCAGTAATTGGAAACAGGTATCGCAACAATCAAAGTAAGATGGTATTTTCAAGCAATACCAGTCAGCAATTTAATATACAAAAGCAATTAAATTTTAATTTAATTATTTCCGGAACTTTTCGGACAATTTTTGCAGCATTTTTCAGTAATAAAATTTTAAAACTTTTTCAAAATAAACACTGAACATTTTCAGTGTTTTCTCTTGGACAGTAACAAACTGGAAGTCAATCAAAACCATATTTTTAAAACTTTTCTGAGCATTTTTCAAAATAATTACAAATTTTAAGGATTTTTCATGAACCTTTCAAAAGTCAACAAAAATTTTACAGCCATTTATCCAGAGCATTTTTGCAAAGCTTTTCAAAGCTGTTGTGTGGCAATCATAAGTCAAGAGCCCTCAACAAATTTTCAAGAAACTTTTCAAGGTAATTTTTCCATTTTTAAAAGCAAGCAGTATTTTCAAATTTTGCTATATTTGGTTTAAAAAAGACAGTTGCATTTGCGTTAAATTTTGTAGTTTGATAAAACCACAAAAAACATCAGCATTAAAACTTAATTTCAGAGTGGTTATTGTCCTAGTTAATCATAGCAAGAACATTAAATCACTGAGCACACATTTTTGCTAAAGCCACATACACTACAACACTTCAATCTTTAATTTTCTAGACAAAATGTCTTACTTTTTCAATTCTTCTTCATTACTGAAATTTGTCAACATTAAATTTGCAAAATAGCAGTAAAATTATATTCACTCATAACTCTTTCAGTAATATATTTTTATTGTTAAGTAATTCTCACCTAATTTTCAAAATTGTTATTTCGATGCAAAATTTGTTACATTCTGTATTATTCAGTATAGCTATATTCATTCAAACTCTTACATCCACATCCATTGTAATTGTTTAAAACTTCGAAAAGACTTACAAAATTATTATTTGTTTTTAATTGAAATTTAAACTTTTTCACATATGGAATAAATAACTTTTTAATATGCATTGCTCCTATTTGGTACTCTGCTTAAGGTCATTGGGCCAATGAAGACTGACGAGAGTATTGTCGCTTTTCCTTATATAGTAAAAAATGCAGTTCGCTGGTTGCCCCAGGGTTTAGGGGGTTGCTAGCCTTGTTTCACAGGGGTTGTTTAATTTAGGGAAGTGGGCCACTTTACACATTTCTTATCTCCCTGTCTGAAGGCTGTTGACATATTTAGTGCCTCTCATTGCGTGATGATGGGGTGAACTCATAGAGTTTTGCATGTATGCTCGATGTGCAGTAAAGTGGCATACGTCAATCTTAAGTTTGTAGTAATCAAAATAAAAAAGAACAAAATGAATTACTAATGGTAACATCAGGGTTTTAAAAATTACATGGAAATATGGCAATGTTTATGAACGTGTTTTATAAAAAACAAAATTGCTGCAGTGAACAGAAACGGGCACATTCAGTAGATATACTCACACTTTCAGAGAACAGGTACTGTACTGTGAAGTACGCCAATTGTTTAACTTTCAAATAGCAGTCACAATTTCATCTCTTTATTCAATACAACTAAATAAAATAGAAGTGTCTGTCTGTGATTCTGAATTTTCTACTTTTAATTATTTTTTCATATAGTATAATGGATTACTAAGCCACATCTAAGGTTTTTTTTTCCGTGTCTGTCTGTTCAACAGGATTTAACTCAAAAACCACTGAACGTATTGACATCAAATGTACACAGTATATATAAAATAACCCCAGGACCAACTTAGTCTTTGTTTCATTGAGATATCTCAAATGGTTCCGAAAATATGATGATCAGGGATGTACATAGGTACTGGATTAAGATTTTCTTAGAATTACTGCATAAAAAAAAACATTGTTAAAAAAAGTTCCGTCATTTCTCCTTTCTTTTTTGTCTATGGGCTGTCTTCCTTTCCTTCTCAAGAGCAATTCCAAATATTAAATGTGATGCGTACAAAGCTCTGACAATCAAAATCAAGACACAAAGAAATGTTATGTTTGTCACAAATTATGGTCAGGGCTACAACAGTAGACACCTGCAGACAAACCATTGCACAGTTTTGAAAATAATTTCACACGCCCATCCTTCATCTCACACAGATGTTCACATCACCGTTTAACTATGCATTCATGCCTTACAAGCAGCAAGTGGACATGGCAACAAACTGAATTGTGATTTCAGATTTGGTTTTATAAATGTGAAGTCCACTGATTAGAGGTCTGGTAAACACAAGAATTACCATATTTTGGTGTGTATAGGCCAACATTTTTACCAAAAAATGACTACAAAAAGTGGGGTGTGGCCTTATGTAGAGAATAGCATTAAAAAATATATTACCCCCATAAATCTGTATTAAGGGGGTAGTTTCCTCAAATATTATTCTCATAATTGAAGGTATCTGTTTATTAGCTTGATTAAATTCACAATAAATTGATAAGTTTAAAATTGCATTTATCAACTATTAAACTAATTTTTTTTATAGTTTTAAAAAAATTATGCTGGTTTTTTGTCAACTTAAACATGAACTGAGTACATGTTTTCTCATGAATTTATGTTTTCTGTAAATTGTGAAACTATATTCTTTGCTGTACTTCAGGCATTATTTTTAAATTTTGTCGAGAATACTTAAAAAATTTGTTATTTCCATACCCGTTGAATCGTAGGTTTTTTCGCTTTTCCAAAAGTAGCAACTGCAAAGTAATGGAAAAAAATTTCAAAGAAACAAATTTACAGCAACATTGGAAAACCTTGTATATATCATAACACATTTGATCATCGAGCTCAAATAACATAATGATAATGCGACTGACAATCTAATTATTGGCAAATAGTTCCAGAGAAGTGGCGTACTCCTCGTCAGTGTGGCTCATCGCGGAACTACGTGGGCTTGCAGAGAACGGCCTGAGGGCTGAGGTGTGGTGGGTAGGGACCAAAGTGCCTAACGGTAGGCCACCTGCCGGTTTCAGAGCCAAGTAGCTGTCGTGTACGTAAAGTGATGGGGAAACTGCTACCTTCCTACCAGACAGTTCTTGGAACTGGCCAATGCTCCAAATATACGTTGTGTTTTGAGCACTTAAAATTTTTTGAAATTTTCAAATTTCCAAATTAATTGAACTATACCTTTAGACAGGCTAAACTAATGATGGCATTTGGAGTAGTTTTTTTATCTGTATTACATGACATAATATTGTGTTTTCTTTTCCCAAGATAATTCGAATAATTGTAAGATGAATTTTCAGCATGTAAATAAAAAATATTGTAAAGCAATGTGCTGTTTAGCTATTATCTCAAACAAAACTGTTGACACAGACATCTAAATACATGTTATAAAATTAATGAATATGTTGTTTTTATTTTTGTGCTGAATATCAATTAAGAGACTAAAGTAAGTTTTATAAATCGTCTAGAATAACTGATATTTTTTATTTTGATTACATAGTCAGTATACAAAATGAAAAAATAAAAAAAAACTTTTCAAATCAGAAAATGTGTGATAAAGTAACCTATGTAAAGAAAATTGTTACTAATGAAGATAAACAGTTTGCGTATATTTCAGCAGACAATTCATTTTGTTTTCGAATCAAAGCATGTTTGTGAAACATGGGAAATAATAATAATAATTAATTTACGATCATTGTTACAAAAATAGTATAACAAAATACAATGGATACGGCCATTTCAACCACAGAGGAAAAAACTAGTTATTGAATCTGTGTCTACATACGTCTTCATTCAATGATAAAGACATCAGTAAAGTCGAGTGCCTGTACAATTTCATTATCGCATAAATTAGCCTTTCTCATTTAAAGGTTGGTATATTCTACGTGACATGGCCTGTAACACTAATTATGCATATTTTGCTAATGGGAAATTATTATTATCATCATCGTCGTCATCGTCCTGAAAAATGGGTATAAAGAACCCCTGTATTAAATGTTAACTGTAATACAGAGCATGATCCTGAGCTGTTAGTAAATATTTTTGCAAAGCATTTTGCCAAGGAATATGTTCCCACTTTGTCCAAACCCCAAGAACACGTCAATGCCCATCCAAGCTATCCCACTATTGATATTCCATTCATTAGTCAGGGACTTGTCCTTTGGGCTATAAAACAGCTTAAGAGTAGTAAATCCACAGGCTGGGACAATATCCCTAATTTTATTATTAAAGGTTGTTCCAATATGCTCACGCCAATATTAACATAGATTTTTAATCATAGTCTGTTTAATGGTCTGTATCTAAATGCCTGGAAGTGTGCTGTTGTGCCTATTTTTAAAAAAGGTAATAAAACAGAGGTAATCAACTATAGGCCATTATCCTTATTGTGTGGGTTATCAAAAGTCTTTGAGAATGTTATCTATAAACACCTTTCTTTCACGACCAAAAATTTAATTTCTGAACATCAGCATGGGTTTCAAATAGGCAAAACGACAAGACACCAATCTTTATCATTTTGTTGGTAATCTTTATTCTAAAATTACTCAACGACAAGTAGATACCATTTATTTTGATCTTCAGAAAGCCTTTGATACATGTCAACATCACATTATTACATATAAATTACAACTTTTAAGCTTAAGCAATCTCTATACTAATTGGTTTTCTGACTATTTAGCAAATAGATTTTTTGTAGTTAAATTAGATAATAGTTTCTCTATGTTATACAAAGTCTTGTCTGGGGTGCCGCAAGGAAGCATTCTTGCACCGCTGCTTTTTAATTGATTTGTGAATGATATTGTCGGTGTAATGGGTCACTCCAGAGCCCTTCTTTATGCAGATGAAATAAAAATTTATAAATGTATTGGGAGCAGCGGAGATTGCTTCAAGTTGCAAGATCACATCACAGCAATTCACAATTGGTGCACAAAAAATGCCATGTGTTTAAACATAAAAAAAAAAATGTGTATTTCCTTTTCACTAAAAAACTAATATGGTTGCTCACAAGTCAGTAACACTCTAATTCAGAGAGAGGATAACGTTAGAGATTTAGGTGTAACATTAGACTCCAAGTTATTTTTTCATGTTCATGTGGACAGCCTATTAAGTAGCATCAATCGTATATTAGATCTTATTAAATTCATCACTTTTTCTGCAACCTCCTTTGATTCTCTGTTATGTTTGTACCACGCTTTAATTAGGTCTAGACGAGAATATTGCTCAATAATTTGGAATTATGTTACGGCAACTGATGTAAATAGAATAGAAAAAAATCTGCAAAAGAATGTGTTTAAATTATTATTCAACAAATTTTCAATGCAAGCAGATTTTAATTATAATAATGAACTAGTTAAATATAAAACCTGTACACTTAAATAGAGGCGTTCAATTTTAGATGCTCTTTTTTTAGTTAATGCCTTTCTTAATTATACTTTTAGTTTAGCAATTAATAAGAAAATATGTTTAAAAGCACCTCATTATATCCACAGAACATCCTACATTTTTGTTGGACTTAGTCATGACCATGATCTTACAAATAGGTGTGTAGCTAATTTTAACAAGTATTTTATAAATTTTGACCCATTTTGTGGCAGAAAGATAACCTTTAAGGATTTATATAAACATTACTGTAGTGTAAATCCTCTGTAAGTGTTTCAAGACTGTTTCTTCATCCCCCCCTGGGAGGTATATTGTACATTTGTATATACATTAGAGTTGTTTTCTTTAGCTGAACTCTGCATTTTTTATTTTCTTCTTTTTCCTCTGTTTTTTGTATTTTTCCTGTCAATGTATTGTATAGTTCATGTGTTTATATTGTCAGTGTCTTTTATGTATGTGCCACTCAGTAATTGGTTTCTACTGTTGGGTGGCGCAATAAGCATTCAAATAAATAAATAAAATAAATAAATAATTATTGTTGAGGAATATAATTATCATTTAGCACTTTGTTGTCAGGGTCTAGTAGCTGCTCATAAAAACCAATCTAATGATTTTAATACTAACAGAAATGATCAAAAAGGAGATTACATGCCCTTATACTTGCAATTTAAACATTTTGATTGGTCTCCCATGTATTAATTGGATAATGTTAATGTTATGGTTGATTACTTTACAAATGACTTACAAGTATTAATTAATCAATTCATACCAAAATCCAAACATGTAAAAAATAAATATCCAGCCTGGTTCTCTAAAGATTTGATCAAACTGTTAAAAAGGAAAGAGCACTTCTTCAGGCTTTTTAAAAAACTAAATCGGCAATCTGAAATCAATGATAACTGGAAAAACAATCCTGCCAGTTTTTGGAAATACGTAAAAATCATGAAAAATAATTTCAGAGAAAAAATTACTCTAATATCAGAAGACAAAATGGTACAGGATCCATATGCTATAGCTAATATTTTTGCGAATTATTTTGCCAAGAGTTACATACAATCCACCTCCTGTGTCAATTTAAAGCATCATAATTCTATTAATAATGTAGATATATCTCTTCCTAGCAACACACAAGGTTTGCTTCTCTGGGGTATAAAACAGCTTAAAAGCAGTAAGGCAACTGGTTGCGATGAAATCCACAAATTTTATAATTAAATGTTGTGCCAACATCTCTACCCCTATTTTAACTCACATGTATAATTATAGCCTTACTTGTGGTATTTTTCCTCATATTTGGAAGCAAGCAATAGTAGTTCCCATTTTTCAAAAAAGAAATAAGCATGAAGTTAGTAACTATAGACCTATCTCATTATTAAGTAGTTTTTCTAAAGTTTTCGAAAAAGTAATTTTCAAACACTTATCTTTTATTACAAGAAATTTAATATGCGAGTCCCAACATGGTTTTCAAACAGGGAAAACCTCAACAACAAATCTGTTCAACTTATTTGATGATTTATACTCTGAAGTAACTACACAAAAACAAGTGAATGTTATATTTTTTGATCTACAGAAGACATTTGATATATGCCAACACCAAATAATTTTGAATACGTTACATGCAATTGGGCTTGATTTTTTATTTATTAAATGGTTTTGCTAATTACTTTACAGACAGAACTTTTAAGGTAAAAATGGAAAATTCAGTTTCGAAATCTCACACTGTTTCTTCTGGAGTTTCACAAGGAAGCACTTTGGCTACGCTACTCTTTAATATTTTTATAAATTATATTGTTGGCGTAATAAGGCACTCGCAGGCACTTCTTTACACTGACGATCTAAAGATTTATAGACATGTTAAAGATGGTGGAGACCGTACGTTATTTCAAACTGATATTGTAGCAGTTCATGATTCATGACAACATGCATCTCATTTACAAGAAAAAACCAATCCTATTTATTATAAATACCATGTTAAAAATGTGCTAATTAATAGAGTAGAACATGTAAGAAATCTCGGAATTATCCTTGACTCTAAATTATACTTTCACATACATGTAGATAATTTAATTAACAACACAAATCGTACTCTAGGTTTAATAAAATTCATTACTTTTTCTGCTACTTCTTTTGATTCACTTTTATGTCTCTATTATTCACTAATTAGCTCCAAATTAGATTACTGTTCAGTAACATGGAATTATATCACACTGACAGACTGCAATACATTCAAAAATATACAAAAAAAGGTATTCAAACTGATTTTTAATAGATTTTCAAGTGGTGTAGGATTTAATTACAATAATACATTAGTTAGTTTTAATACCCAACCATTAAAAGAGCGTCATGAAATTAACGACACATTATTTTTAATCAATGAATTTTTATCATATATATATATATACTATAGTAAAGCTGTTACGAAAAAAGTAAAAAGTAGGCCTAAAAATTCCAATGTATATTCATAGAACTCCATCTACCTTTTCTGCTTTAATTAAAAAAAAAAAAAAAAAAGATCTAGTTAAGAGATGTGTTACTAATTTCAATAAAAAATTGTTCTAAATTTGATCCTTTTTCAGGTAAGAAACTCACCTTTCTGGATCTATTTAAACATTACAGTAGTTAGTATTTTTGCTTTAGTAAACAGTTGTTTTCTAAGTTGTTTTTTCCTTAGACTGTTGTAAAGTAATTTGTATGTAATCTTCAGAATCTTCTATCATTATTTATTTTTATTTTTTTATTTATTTAATGTTTTTCCATTTTTGTATAGTTCTATGTTGTGTTTGTCTTCATTGTTTGTGGTCATCCTGTGCTTAATGTCTGTTATTGTCTTATGTGTCATCTCTATTTTTTTGTTATTTTGTAGTTTTGGTGCCATCCTGTCATATGCAGTTTCTGTACTGTTGGATGGCACATAAAGTGTGTAAAGAAATAAGTAAATAATAATTATTGTTGTCCGGGCACTCGCGCAAGATGGACGTGTTATGAAGCAGCTCCTGTGAATATAATGTTTTTGTGGTAATATCTGCGTGAAAAGTGTCAGAAACTACCGTACGTTTAGATTTTAGGGGTTTCTACATGCACCGTAGCTCCGATCTATGTTCAATTTGTAATAAACCATTCTTCGGTAAACAAAATGTTAATTAAGTGTGCAGTATCGTGTGGAACAAGATTTCCCTGCCAGTGTACAGACACAGGCCCTGATGAAGAATACACATGCGTGAAATGTGTGAACGTTAATGACAATTTAAATATGTTTGGCTTATCACCTAAAAAGAAAATAAACAGTGCGGAAAAAAAGTTTCAAAAACAAACACGAAAGAGTTATCTTTTACCGTGTCGCTTGGCGATAACAAATCAACTTCTTCGTCTGAACAAGAAATATCAAGTAAGATTGCTGAGACAATGGACGAAAGTGATAAGGCTTTATTCAAAGTTTTATTTTAAAAAATAGATGACCTTGTAAAAAAGGTCAAAGACCTTAAGGAGGACAATGGGGTACTTAGACTATGTTCCAAAGTTTGCAAACTACAAATACAGGAATATGTGCACATCATATGGTGTTTCCACCGAAAAAAACTGAGGCTTTTAAATCCACTCAAGATAATTCCCAGAAAAAACTTTTCAGTGAAGTTATGGGCAAGACGATAGATCCTGTGGCTCCAGGGTATAACAACAAGTTCCTGCATAGCAAAGTTCAGTTGGCAGCACGAGTGATGAATAAGGAAACAGTTCGACATGAACCGCAGACACAGCATGTTGCTGACGAAGATGGTTTTACGCTGGTAAGCAGAAGAGGAACAATAACATCCACTGCAAGTGGTTCTTCTTCTACGAAGCCATCAGCTTCAAGAAAGCAAGTACAGTTAGGTGTTTGTAATAACGCTAATATCAAAACAGTTCTGAAGACTGCCCACCCCCATACGAATGCAGTTTTTTTTTTCCAGGTTTGCATCAGAAGTGCAAGATAATGATATAATAACATACATTAATCAGGAAATAAAAGATTCAAATTTAAAGGTTGCAAAGTTGAAAACAAGGTACAATTTATACTCTTAATTTTATGTGGCAGTGGCGGAAGCCGAATTCGAACACATTTTTAATAGTCTTTTTGGCCCGCCGGCTGTATAATCAGTCATTTCTACGGGAAATTACATATTGAACATTTATTCGCTCCAGATAGTTACTAATACGTGTTGCTGATGTCGCCATCTCTTGTCGAAAGGCTGAAATAACAGGAGAACTTTCAAGCTTTGTCTCTGATGTCCATCAACAGGTGCGACACTTGCCAAATCTACCTGCCATGCGCTAGGGAAACCAGCACCTTAAGTGATTATTTATAACCATATACACTGTAAACTTGAACCATCTAATTCTGTTTGACTGAAATTTCATATCCAGAGAGCATTTTCTGTGGTCCCGAAACAAAATCCCCATGTAAACAATACTAAAATAGTCAGTTTTTGCATAACTCGAAATTCGATTTTTACTGCATCGCTCAAACAAAGATTTCTGTGGCATCGTCGAAAATTACATGCTATGATCACTAAACAACAAATTATTAACAAAAAAGTATAAGTACGAACTGTACTCACCAATGCATACAAGTCAGTATACAGTACATTATGTACTCATGCACCAGTAATACAAATAGATAACAAAAATAACATAAATTTTAAACACATTTTTTTTGTGCACGTCTCACTACCCTGCATTTAGTTATATTTATATATTTTTACCATTTTCAAAATAACTTCTTGTTGATTTATTAGCAAACTCGTTCTTTGTAACAAAAAAGAAAAGATTACACATTCTCTCTTTACAGAGCACGAAAAAAAACCTGAAAAAATGTGGGAATACAGTACATATGTATATGAAATATGTACTGTAAAATTTTAATAGATGTTTAGCAAACAATATTGCAATGTTTTCGGTGGTGGCCATGTTGATAACGACGAGTTAGAAGCAGCATTGCCATATTTTTGAGATATTAATTCACGATGTGACGTTGCCAACAACACTCACAAATTTTCACTTGAATATTTTTTCATAAAAATTACGAATGGATTATGTATAAAATTGTAACTATAATAAATATTCCTGGAAAGTTATAAAAAGGCACCCGCAAAATTAAGGTAACCCTATTCACTGCACTTTATCAATCACAATATTAAAGGTGTACATGAGAAAATAATTTAGCTGTTTAAGAGAAAGATTGCGTATGTATTTCACATGTCCGCCGCATTGCCACAAGTGCAGGTCGATAGATGCCATTTTGTGTAACATGTTGCCATGGTTTTGCTTTCTCAAGTCACATTGCCATCTATGGAATAGTAATAGCGTGATGAACATTTCTAAACAATGCACATAATACAAATTTTCTGTCACAAATGTTCAGTAAGAAAGAAAATAAGTCTGAATTAATTTTGTTTGTATGCAATCGTGAGTTAGCAATATTTACAGGAATACAAAATTTTGAATTTTTTATCAAACACTTCTGGTGTGGCCTATACACGTACGTGGCTTATACACACCAAGATACAGTATATTAATATACTAGCAGTAGCCCCGCCCACTTTTCTGGGTATCTATTTATTATTCTATATACATAGTAATGATGTCATCAATATGATTTATTATAATGTATTTTTAAATTACAAAATTTCAAATTTTTCATTTTGGAAGTAATTAAGATTACAACTTAAAGTAAAATTTTAACATATTATTTTAAATAGCACCCACCTGTGACTTAGTTATTAATTTTTTCTTCATAGGTTTTATTAAATTTACATTAACAGTACAGGGGTGTATAATTCTCTAATTGAATAATTTTGTTCATTAATAGGTAATATGAACCTCTTATTCCAAAATATTTTTTTTTCATGGGTTTTATTAAATTTACATTAACTTGTTAGAGCTTCTCTGTATACTATGATTATTGTTTTATTATTTTCTGGTAGCAAAATATATTAGTTTTCTGGAGTTCCAACTCTAGATAACCTGACGTATAATTGGCCATAAGAAAAACATCCCTTGCTCAAATCTGTTCCCACAAATTGGAAAGTTTGTCCCTGGGACTTGTTTATTGCGAGAGCAAATTATAATATTGTTGCTTTGATGATGTTATTCCGCAAATCTTTTATCAATAGTCTCGTGGGTTTAAGTTGCATAGTAGCATTATTGGGATACCAATCTCTAATTGTAGGTCGTGTGGCAGCAGGCCGGAAGGAAATAAAGAATTAAAAAATTCTTGAGTGTAGTGCACACTTTCCTCAATGTCGGTGATGGTACCAATTGATTTGTAATGTTTAACTTGGCCGGGAACTTCTTGTAATATCATTGTATTTGTTTCATTAACTGTATCGTTTCTGGGAGTTACTATTGCCCTTGAACTGAGCCAATGATAGTCTCTTTGCAATATATTTCCTAGATCAGTATATATTGCTTCTATAAGATGTTCTAATTTATGGACTCTGCAACCCAATCCAGCATCAAGTTTGATTTCTGCGCTACCACTATTTGCGCTTGGAAAAGGGAATTTTCCTTCTCCAAGCTTTAGCAATTGTTGTGGAAAACCATTATCATTGTTTTTACTTAAATGGATTCTCATGTTAGTGCACAAATTAAGTGTTTGAACTGAACTCCATAATGGAGATGTTTTTAAACATGCTTTTACAATCTCTGCATGTGTTCATTTTGCTATGAGAGGAAGTGTTTGCGAAAATCACCAGCAAATGTGACACCACCCATGAGTACATTTGAGTTTCTGAGATCTTGGAGCATCTGGTTTACTGCTTCAACATGAGCTCCATGGTTCATAGTATATTCGTCCCACATAATTAATGACGCATCTTGTAACAGTTTGCCAAGATGTCCATTTTTATGTATGGAACATACTGAATTTTACTCCAAAGATAGTGTTAGTGGTAGCTTTTAGTGGTAACTATCTTTTTAATTTGGCTATTTAACTAAATCAACATTTGTATTATCTATGGTAAACAATTAAATAAAAACTAAAATTGTTAATTTGTAGTTTAGATAAATTTTAAAAAATTATTTGTTAATTAAATTACCTTTTTTAGTTAGCATTTTCAAAAAAAACTATATCCATTATTATTTATTATGTTGTGATAACACTTAATTGTTAAGCTAATGCTCAAACAAACAATAGAAGATCTCTTGTTTACAAAATAAACTCAAACTAATCGCAAAATCATTAATGAAACCATTCGCTGGGCATCGATTTATTTAGAAAAAAAAATTTTTATTACGAACTTTCAAATTTAAATGAAGTGTAAAAAAATTAACAATTCCTGCTAAAATAATACAGGTATGGCAAAAGTATAATTTATTAGCTAATTAAATTCTACACAAAAAAAATTACGTAGATATGATTATTTCGCCCTAATTGTAAGTTAAAGTAAGAAAATTAATTTTAACATTATTTTTAATGGATTTATTTGAAGATTTCTGTTGTTAATCTATAGTTTCGAGTATGAATGTACATACAAAAATAGTAAGTTAGTGGTTTTATGTTTATTAAAATTTTTTGTATTTAAAATTTACCCTAGGGTCATAACGTTATGATATATAGCCTGTTTTCATCCATTCCACTTACCAGTGAAAGAATTTTTTTATCGTATAAGTGGTTCCAGAGATTACCTCTAACAAACTCACAAACTTTACCTCTTTATTATATTAGTGTAGATTGTGTGATCATTAATTACTTTCTGTCATAAATGCATTATAGTCAGTTGTATGCATTTTTGAATAAAAAAGTATTTTACTCATTAATGCTATTACGTAGACAAGGAAAAGTTTTTAATTGGACTATGGTAAAACAGACAATTACCACAGATAAAAAAAAACCAAATTTTTTTTTTTTTTTTTTTTTTTTTTTTTTAAAAAAAAGGTCGTATGTTGGAGTTTCTAGACTGTATAGATTTTATTTTGTCAACTATTGTACAAGAGTTGCTTGGTTATGATTTTATAGAGAAGAAACATTCCGTAATGGAAATAACTACAATATTTTTATATCTGCTTTACAATTTTAGTTATCTTATTAAATTACTTTACTTGTATCCACACAATACGTGATACTTCTGATCTTATTCACTCAGCATGGATGTTAAAATGATTAAAATTAATTTATCTCTTTCCATTGTCTAATGTTAGGGAAACCTTGAATTAGAAGTTTAAATATGCTTATTACCTCTTGGTTTATAAATTTTTGAGTAAAAATTGTTAGTAATTTTGTTATAGATAAAATTGTGTGTTTTAGCAAAAAAAAATTTTTTTTAATTTCGTGTTTTAACATATATTGTGTTAGGTGGTGTCTAACATGAAGTTTTGGTGATATTTTGGTTTTATTGCTGGTGCACATATTTCTAATATAACTTCAGAATTATTAATCACGCACAATACTCTAGTGATTTAATTTCTTCAAGGTTTTTGGAAGGTGAAGACAAGGCCCACATACCAACATACGAAGAGATAGTGCATGACTCGGATGAAAATTTGTCAGGAGATGAGCAGACTTTGGAGCAGCAGGAGGAATTCGAGCATAAGTTTAACTTCCGCTTCGAGGAGCCAGACCAGGAGTTTGTGAGTTTCTGCCTCTTGTATAGGGGCCATTTCCATTGTCATCTCTCATATCATGCTGAGGTTCAGTCATTAGTAGTAACTTCAAACCTACTAAGGGTAATTTTGCACCTCATATTTACATTTAAAATTAAGACTCTACAGTCCTTATCTTGATGTGTAGTACATGTTAACAATTTCCTTTTTATGAAGAACACTACAATGTGTATGGAATCATTGAACCTTTGTGTGGAATTCAATTAATCAGGTGGCACAAAGTTGCCCTGGTTGATACAATGTTACACCAAATTACTCTACTTCTTTGCAGGGAAAAATGTGGTAGGGTAAAACATATTGATATCAATGTCATTGGGGTTGGAAGGAAAATATTAAAAGCACAGCATAGGAAATACATGGGAAACTTTTCCAGCATGAAAATGTACAGGTAAATGCAGGAAAGTCAGTGTTCTGTGTGGAATTTCAGAACAACTGCTATAATACCAGGAAATATGTTCAAGAGAAGTTATAACTGGCATAAAGATTTGTGTACCACTGAAAATTGCTCTGTTACATAACATTTACAGTATAGTATAGACTACAGCGGGACCAAAAAAAACATGTTTGAGCTTGGTTTGTTTTAGAACAACATCAAGATTGACGCATGCCCTACCTCCGTGAGGTAATGGTTAGGCCGCTGACTACCCTCTCGGAATTCTAGGTGAGCTTACTGCGGCATATACCATTGCTAACTTTCCGGGCCCGGCGGGGCGTGAAAGGGTTAATTGCCGTAGTGGGCCGGTTGGTGGTAGGGTTCCATCGAGTTTGAGGGGAATCAAACCCCAGAGTGAGGCGAATGGATGTAGATTCCCGCTCAGGGCGCTCTACTTTCCTCACTTTCAGGGTCGTCAATATACGGGATGCCAGTTGTCCCGGGGAAACAATATGAGGATACAATTATGCGATCGTGGTGGTGGTGGTGTATGGTCTGGCCAGGGAAATCTTAACAGTTCAGGTGGGTCGATGTGCAGGAATGAAATCTAAGGAAGGGGGTGCCGCACGTAACTTGGGAGCTGCCTTTGATGGGAGTCGAACCTGTGCTATCTTCCCAGAAGCTAGCTTTATGGTACAAAATTTTGGGAGCTCTGTACCTTCTGGGTGTTCAACCCGGATGAGTCTGCCCGAGTTGAGTTTAACAATGCTAGACCCTGTAGGTGTTTGGCTATTCACGGTGTCCGCAGGAGTATCATGAACTATATGTTGTGACTTCTCCGCTATATCAACATACTTGCCGGTAGGATACCCGGGCCAACAGGTGCCTAGATTTTGGTCCAGTGTGTATGCGTGCTCTAGGGGAATGAAGTGTGAAATAGGCAGAGGGACGGCTTCGTGGCTTTGCAGCTGGGGTTCGAGCCCGGCGTATCTGCCGGTGCTGAATGCTGCTATTTATACAAAAAATTTTTATATCAGCAGTTCTTTGGGATGTGGTGTTTAGCATAGCCTTCCAACACTGGAGTGCGTTATCTGGGGTGCAGTAGCATCGCTCATTTATTATCGCCCTGCTTGGAGGCGACGACAAGTTAAAATGCCTGTTCCTGAGGCGGGCCGGTCGTGACGTCACAAGGCCATGGGGGTGCTGCCATCTCTGGGCGTTGTAGGAACTTCTTCCAGGGCTAAGCGACGAGTAGTAGAATTTCACAAATATTTATTTATTTCAGGCAGGCAATGTAGATTGCAACTACGCAAGTAATTTACAGTGATGTATTCGACTGCCCAGGCTTGTGGGATTTCCTTGCTCGATAAGTTTATTCATTTTGCCGTTTATATATTTTCCTCCTAAGCGCAGGTGGCTCGTAGATTGGGCGAAGTCATCCGTAGAGTGCGCATCTGCACAGCGCAGTATGTTTGCATGCGTCAATCTGCCATCCCCTTAGCGACGTACACCTGGATGCGTGTAGACTTCTGCTTCTCAGCACTGTTGCAGTCTTCCCGCACGTTTCCTTTGCTCGGTTGCTTACCAAGTGAGGGAGAGTTTTGGAAGGGAGATTGGGGAACAAGCCGTTGTTTCAACCGATCCTAGGCCTTCTTAGTTCGAGAGCAGATCACTCAAATGTGATGAGAGAAAGAAACATTTTATATAGAGCGTGTACAAATGTGGTTCGCACAAAATCTATTTTTACGTTAATTTTTTTTTGTTCTCGAAAATAAATAAAATTGGAGCTAAAAGAATGCAAGTTTACATGTAGGGTTGGTATACTGTGGCCCCTGTGGGACGAAGTTAACTAGACTGGTACTCTAACCAGCATGGTCGCATATTATACTAAATGCATGCAGTGACAAAAAAGAATGATTTTTATACATCCTACTCTCCGGGGTTTTCTCCTACAGGTAATTAGGCACAGAATATGAAGAGAACCCTTCATGAGACATGACAAGCGGAACTCTGAAGTACTAAGTTAGTCTCGTACCAAATTCTTGAAATCTTGAGGTAGGTTATGTTTGCACCATTTGTGTGTAAAAACAATCATACCATTAGTTGCAGCAATTTTGCTGGGCATGAACACTAGGTTACAACTCTTATAAGCTAGGTTATATACAATCATTTGCTTTGGCAAGGTTATATTTCTAACAAGTGAGGTTAACATAGATTGCACTTTCTTTGCTTACAGTAATTACATGTTTTGGCACTCTTACGTACTGAGATAAAAAATTTCCCTTATATAGCGGAATTTGGAATACCTGATTACAATTTGTGCTTGAGTTTACTACTCTTTAGCAAGGTTACAGTTTGATACGCACGTAGGTTACAAGAGTCTGTGCTGCAGCAGAGGATTTGTGTAATAGGTAGGCAAAGGGCGTCCGCTTACGTTACATGAAGGTGGGCTCAGGTACGTGAGCGTGGTGGGAGTTGTGAAATATTATTGGTGTTAGCCTCAATTACAATAAACAACGCATTAAAGGGGTTTCACCCAAGCATGAAAAAAATTTTACGTGCGCATCGTCGCAAGAATGATTTCTCAAAACACAAAAGTATTCTTACTTAACTAAGACACTGGCACTCTATACACGTTTCGTACATGGAAGTTTTAACATCTAGGTTCACAATATTTTTCTAACCTACAATTTACACAAGAAACACACCTTAACTTTTCTCTTTCGTGAATATAGGCGGGATTACATGAAAAATATTCTTATGTGTTAAGCACTCTACAATACCGTACATGGATTGCGAGCTTGTATTTTCCTCGCACTTACTAAGGCTACATCACATATTTCTCCCTGTTCTATTGAAGTTACGTTCGGGATATACACACTTACTTTTCTACTTAGGCGTACAGATACATGAATGTGAGTTGATTCTCTATACAGTTTTGAGGTTATGTGCAATTATTACAATAATTTTCATGCATGGAGCAGCCTGACTGGCTGGGGGATGTGATTTTGCTTTCTTATGGTTGTAGCGCACAGGGTTTCTAACTCACACTGAGTAGATAGATTACGATGGCCGTATTGGTGGCGGTACACATTACACAGGATAGAAATTTTTGAGAGTACATCTCTGAGTTAACAGGATTCTCAATACACAAAATCTAACCTAACATATGAAGTATGCTATGAGAAAACACATCGACTCACTTTAATTCTAGAGATTACACAGGCGTTTCCCTCTAAGAAAATTTAACTAGGCCTACTTTGCTACGTGATTAAATATATCAGTGTCACTGAACACAGAGCCTTAAAATATTACAGGGTTATATTTCTCTGTTATGTGAATTTACGTTAACTGACGTAACAGAAATACACAAACTTATGAGGTACTGACCTCTGCACAAAAATACACTTGATAATTCAATTTTCAAAGTTGCGTGTTATTAACATATTTTGTTAACAGGCAATTCTAACAATTTTACAGTCATGAATTTAATAATTTTTTGAATGCTTCGAATTTCCTGGGTGACGGGTTACGGCATACTCACAGCAAGTTCTCGCCTGATGCTCTTATGCAAATTACACAGTTTCTTTAATCGAATGTCACCCAGTCGCATTGTGGGGAATGAAGAGGGTTTCGATGAGGTTATATTTATGGGCCCGCAGATGGGCTTCGATTTCGCATTCACACTTCCTAACCATGCTCACGGAATTTGGTGGCTTTACGTTAAACGTGTCGTACTAATATTCAAACTAGCAACAACAACCTTTATTCAATTTTCATTAATGCTTATGTTACGTAAGCACTAAGGGGGTTTTGCGGGGAAAATGCAAACATCACTTTTCCAGTTTGCTTAAGGGGTTTGAAGCTACTTTACTTTTCCTCCGACAAACAAAACTTTCTTGGCTAGCAAGCTAGGGACCAAGTGCAAAATTAAAAAAAATAAATTATTTTTCGTTACATTACTTTACTGTGTCCATCGATAGGAGGTTGACTACGTTAATGGGACACTTTGTCATTGTGTGGGGGCCTTGATCCCTACCATTGCGGGTTACTGGCGAATTCTCTACCTTGAAAGCAAAAATTACAAAATTACATGATGAAATATGAAACTCTTGGGTGTGGTGCAGGCACTTTTGACGCACTGCCTAATCCTAACAGGCTAGGATTTTATAGTTGTAAAAGAGACACCTAGCTGTCCCTACTAATTAATCTATGAGCTTTTGTATGCTTGTATTATCTTCAGGATTCGGACTTCTCTAATGCTATCACTCCTTACTAAGATTAAATACTGTGAATATATTAAGAGGGGCGTTTGTCCATGCTGACCTCTGCTAGGTACTCACTCAGAAGTAGATGTCAATGATGGTGGCGTGCATAGACACTTGTAGATCCGGCACTTCATGGGGCGCCCTCTTTTGCGTGGCGCCGCTGTAAGGGCGGCAGGTCACCGGAATGCTGCAGGCACCCGTCATAGCGCTTCCTTATAGCGACCTGGCACGTGGCACCTGCGTCTGGCAGGCAGCGGGGCCACTCGTGACGTGGGCCTGGCCACGGCAGACAACTTGGAGCCAGCATCCCAGGTGTTGTCGACATTTGTTTTGGTAGGGGTGGTGGGGCTCCTGGGCTCTTCCTTCCCACCACAGTGGAAGTACTGTGATCTGCGTCTTCTCTCGTCTGTGTCCTCAGGGCAGTCAGAGTTTAGCTGCAGTGGTGCGGGTGATTGGCATGCGATACTGATTTTTACTGGTCACTCTCGTCAATGGAGGGGCTTCGCGTTCACTCGCGGGTACTGATTTCATGGGTGTTGCAGTAGGACTCGTATGTCATGGATGACTTGGTTGTCGCGGTATCTCTCTCATCCTCTCCGGCCTTATCCAGTGAGCAGATGGGGGCGGTCGCCGAGTTAACCGGGGTTTCCACTGGTGTTGGCGTAGACTGTGTTCGGCTTTCTCCATGTTTTCATCCGCTTACTCCTTGCTTGCCTGCGGTTCGGTAGAATGGGTAGGGTAATGTTGTGCGCGCCCAAGGTTCCCTATCTTGATTTAACTCCGCTGTTTCGGGGGAGGCGTACTCGGGCCCATGCTTGGCGGGAGGGGATACTCTGCCACGTCCAGGTTGATGTCTGGTGTGGGCACTTCTTCAGCCGCAGAGAAGGAGGCCGGGAGGCTCGCGCAGCACTTGTGATCGAGGTCTTGAGGGAGTCTTGGCGTTTTACAGCCAGAGGGGCAAGTAGGGAGACGATGGGGTTTCGTGGCCTAGACATAGCGCTCGTGGAGGGGGAGGAAGGGGGTTTCCTTTCACTATACTCATGCTCATGGGAAGACTGTCGTGGACAAGGTAATCCGTGGGATCGCACCACGAGGTCTCATTGGGGACATGAGGTGGAGTCCAACGAGGTTCGACCTGAGTACTGGGACTAGAGGTAGACGTATAAAGGGTGAACGTGGGGAAGCATTTCCTCGGAAAATGTACCCTGGAGTGTGAGCGATAGGACGAATAAGGGGAGCGATCTACTTTTCCCTTGTCTGGTGAAGGCGATCTATTGCTGGGTGGTGGAGCGGGACGCTCTATCCGCCTCATGGGTGTCCAGGGTTTGGTTCTCGCTGGAGTTTCCAGGTCTAACGAGTTCCCTTTCTGGATGAGTTTCGACAGTAGGTAGCCTCGGGTTGGAGGTTTCCCTCTACATGGGACGCTCAGAAATCTGCCATAGATTTAGCGATTGCTCATTTACATTGGCAGGGCGTATCTCCATATTGTGAGTCCCGTGAAAGGGACCGCATGTTTCTGCAGTGCCCAGCTGCATGCTTGGTGGGCGGGGAGGTGGGTCGCATGCCTCCCGGGGCTGTCACGTTGGGCTGTCTTTATTGTAGTGTCTTACCGGGCAATGACAGCACCATGGAAAGGGGGCAGAGGGGGCTCGGGGGCTCGCAAGGTCATGTCGTGGCCTTCAGACTGTCTGGAGAAGGACGCCAGGCCATTTACACTGGCACATGCCATCTGCCTTCCCTGAGGAGAGGCATTTGTTCATTGCCATGTCTCACGCCCTTTCCCCTAATTCTTTGACCGTCTAGGGCAGGGATGTGACAGTTAAGTTTTGAAATGAGTTGAGGGAGATGCGGGTGATATTTCTCATCCGATGGGCCTTATTTTGATTGGGGTATACCTGTTTGTGGAGGTGTTCTTTGCACCGGATAAAAAGTTCTATTTCCTCCTCTGGTTTCTACACTCTGGAGTGCAGGTTGGTAATGAGCTCACTAAGGAGCTTGTCTCCTGAAGAATTGGAGTTCAACTGGGCCTTGAACAGGGGCCAGCTCTCTATAAACTCTTCATATTTTTCCCATCAGCGCTTGGCGAGACTGGTCAGGTGATGGTGAACATTTCTTAGGAGTTAAATTCTCTCTCACACTTTGTGAGGAATTTTGCAGGGTCTGCATACGACTTTCTATTAAAGTCGGGTAAGGTTAGCTCGCTGGGAAGTCCCGAAATAATAGTACTCTGCCTATGTGCGGGATTCCGCAGTCTGTGCACCTGCTCCCGACAACAGACATCATACTGATAGACCTGACCTGGAGTACATATTCTCTCATCCGACCAACCTATGCATGAGTGGTGGAACTCCCTATTACACAAGATGTAGTGCATGGGAAATCGGTAGTGACCTTCACATTCCGGCCACTAGCATGTCTGGGGCTCGTCCTGCCTGCAATCAGCGCAACGGTATTCCAGCCTTTCAGTGAACCTGGGTGTGTCTTCCCACCCAATACACCCATAGTGAAAGGTTGCTATAGTTGCATTGTATGGTAATTAAACCAGTACCTGAGCAATTTGTCATTGGAACAGGGGGCGTTACTTGCCCCTGCAGCAATGTCGTCGGCTAGGAGGCTGTGTTGACTTGACTCTGATTCAGACATTGTGTGAGAATGGGCGAGTGCCACGGGGTGTTTAAAGTAACTCCCTGAAGTCACGAACATGTTCCTCTTCAAGGAGTGAACAAGCAAGAGTGGGAAGGGGGGGAGGTGGTTTGGTATGGTTCTAACTCCCAATTTTTATCTACCTGAAGTTTATGGCCCCACATTGGGCGCTAAATTGACATGTGCCCTACCTCCTTGAGGTAGTGGTTATGCTGCTGTCCATCCTCTCTGAATGCTAGGCGAGCCTACTGTGGCGTATATTGCTAACTTTCCGGGTCCGGCTGAACGTGAAAGGGTTATTTGCCGTAGTGCGCCGCTTGGTGGTAGGGTTCCATCGAGTTTGAGAGTAATCAAACCCCAGAGTGAGGTGAATAGATGTAGATTCCCATCTAGGGAGCTGTACTCTCCTCACTATCAGGGTCGCCAATATACGAGATGCAAGCTGTCGCGAGGAAATGATATGAGGATTCAATTACACAATTGTGAGGGTGGTGATCTATGATCTGGCCGGGAAAATCTTAACAGGTTGGGTGGGTCAACGTTAAGGAACGAAATCTAAGGAAGGGGGTGCTGCACATGATTTGGGGACTGCCTTTGACGGAAGTTGAACTCGTACTATTTTCCTGGACACTAGCTTTATGGTACAAAAGTTCGGGAGCTCTGTACCTTCCGTGTGTTTAACCCGGATGAGTCTGCCTGAGTTGAGTTGAACAATGCTAGACCTCATAGGTGTTTAGCTAGACACGGTGTCCACAGGAGTATCATGAACTATAGTTGATTCATGATAACTTCAGCCTTTTCTGAAGCGTTGCTAAATTTATTATTTGGTTACTGATTGCGTATCCTTCCGCTACATGTAAACATAAACACAGCCATGTGACTTCTACTTTTATAACTGTCAAATGCGTTGGTTGCTGTTTACAGCTGTTCAAATGATTATGTCATATTGCAGAAACCATTTCCTACGGATTTTCTTGATTTAGGCGTATAACAATATTTAGATCAGCTTTATAACTATATATATGCTATACTACGTTACGTAATACACATTAATATTTTGCCACGACTGTGTTTGTTACAACTGCGGCGGAAAGAACAGTTACCTGTTGTTATTAATGTGTGTTTGGAATAAAAATTAAAATGAAGGGACAACCAGACCAGCGAAACGACGCAGTAAATTCAAGCACGCAACACGTGTCGCTTATTTATTGTACATCGACAAACATAAAAGATAGAGGTGAACATGCAAACACTGTGACATTTATTCCGCTAATATTTAAATGCTTTGGTACTTACAGGTTGGTAGGTTTATTTGATTATTTATTTTATTTTATCTGGGTGAGCTTAGTATTTCGTTGGGATTGCTGCAGATATTCAAATCACAGAAACGTAAGCTAGTTACACAACTGTTTTTCAAACACCTACAGCAAAGGTACAACATTGTGATAAACAGACGTGAATGTAAATAATTAACTTTGTCATAACATTATCAGTTCATGGTTAAAACGAATAAATTTTGCACATATTTGAAATCAAGACACACATCTGGCCTGTGTAACTATTACAACACAGCCACCACACCCTTTCATACGCAACAATCACAACACATTTCATTCTGCCATGGAAACACATATTTATCACAACATTGTAACTTGCCTAGGATGATTAAAAAACACTAGTACGAACTTTACGCTTTGTTAAGAAACACGCCATATCATTGACATGTCACCACTGTCAGTCGTAAGGCCACATAAGAACTGGATATAATTGCCCGCCATATTGGGGCAAGCACGTGGAAGGTGAAGTTCTAGATTCTTCCTTCTACACCACTTCTGCCAACCTGCTGGATTTGTAAGTGTCGCACGTCGCGCCATCGCATCTAAATAACATAGGCATTTAAACAATATAATCTCTTTCCAGTTGTAAATTCCAAATTCAAAAATCATTATTTTGCAGTAATAAGTACGAAATATGCTACAATTTCAAACATGTATAATAAACAGTTTACTAGGGAAGGGAAATTTCCCGATAGAGAGAGCGATAAGCTCCGCCCAGCCAACAGTTTCATCGGTCAAAAAAACAAACACCACGTCACTACGGCCTACGTACGTTATTTTGCGCTGATATTTTTAACTATAACAATTAAATATGTTTCTATCGGGGCTACCTAAATATAGAAATATTACAATAGCAATATTTAATTTACAAAGAGCATACCAAAAAACTATGTTGAAACAATATTTGAACTGGGAACTATTTCTTACTAGCTATTGCCAATACACCGCTGCTCTCGCTGTTTTTAATTTGTATATAATACGAAATAAACATTACAAGTTATAGAAGATATTAAGAAAAGTTTCATTTATTCAAAAATACAGTACTTTTGACTTAATCACAGTGTTCTGTATGTGTGGAATACAAGTGATTGAAAAAACCAGGTTCTCATGTTACGCCTAGGGTGATTTTTCAAATGTTCGATACAAAAAGGCTGAAGAAAGCATGAATGCACTATATATGTAGTGACTTCTCTGCTACGTCAACATACTCGCCGGTAGGATACCCGGGACAACATGTGTCTAGATTGTGGTTCAGTGGGGATGCATGCTCCAGGGGAACAAAGCATGAAATAGACATAGGGACGGCTTCGTGGCGCTTGGCTCTGCGGCCTGGGTTTGACCTCTGACATCGAACTTACCAAGGGGTCGACTATCACGGCTCTCGCTAGGGCGTGGCATACCTTGCGCTGTTGCCTGCTCTGGATTCCTCCTCTTCTATTATACATTAGGTCCCTGTACAAGCTCAATGGTTATCACACAGTATTTCACTACTGAGTGTGATGTTACCTGGTACACCAATAATTGAAATACAATTCTAGGGAACACTAGCGGATTTTATCAGGATGGTAAACTAAGACCTTGTTATCTCGGAGTCACGGAAGTTGACTGTGATAAAGGGTACCGGAGTCGAAGAGTAGGTTTACCTGGCGAAGGAGTAGCTGTCCTCATGGTCAACTGGTGTGGTAGAGGAGAGCTGTTTGTAAGCTGATGGAGACTGCAGTTCTTCATAGTCTGTGGAGTGGATGGTGTGTTGTTTTGCAGGTCGCGGAGAGGAGAGAGAGTCCTCGCAGGCTGAGAGAGCTTTGTCCAAGCTTGAGGAAGTCTTTAGCACACTAGAGAGTCCTTACAGACTAGATAAGGAAAGTCTTTGCAGACTGAGATGGGAAAGTCTTCACAGACTGAGGAGAGTCTTCGCAGACTGGGCAAGGCTCGCGTCTTCTTTGGCCGGCGAGCCCGGCATATCTGAAGGTGCTGTATGCTAGACTTCTATTTATATGAAAATTTTTCATATCAGCAGTTCTTCCGGGTGCAGGGGGTAGCGTAGCCTTCCAACACGGGGTGCAGGAGCGCCACTAATTTCTTATCGCCCTGCTTGGAGGCGACGACAAATTAAAACTCTTGTTCCCGAGGCGGGCCAGTCATGACGTCAGGTCATGGGGGTGCTGCCATCTCTGGGGGTTGTAGGAACTTCTTCCAGGGCTAAACGACAAGTAGTAGAATTTCACAAATATTTATTTATTTCATGGGGGTGCCCTTTGCATGCATAAATTCGGACGGGCAGTGTAGATTGTAATTACGCAAGTATTTAAAAATAACGTATTCGGCTGCCCAGGGTGTGGGATCTCCTTGCTTCATACGTTTATTAATTTTGCCGCTTATATATTTTCTCTCTGAGCTCGTGGGCTTATAAATTTGGCGAAGTTGTCCGTAAAGTGCGCATCCGCACAGCGCAGCGTGTTGGGATGCGTCAAGATAAATTGATAAGATTTTATCTGCTCTTGTTGCTTGTAGCATTATTTTTTTGCCACTGCTTCATACATATATGTATCTTTTTTTTTTTGTACTGTTCACTGAAACTGGCCCAGAAGCCATCACGTCAACACCCCTCTCAGAAGACAGTACTATCTACCAAGCTGCCGATACCGTCCAGGAAGGTCGTCCCAGTTCCACAGTGCGCCGCTAGAGGGCAGCATGTGTTCGACTAGAGTGCCACAGCTTCCAGAGCCTCCAGCAGAGGCTATAAAATATGTCAAAGCCTCTTGCACAAACGATAAGAAAATGCACCCTTTTGGAAACTCTGAATTTCTCAATTCCTGTGAAGCGAGGATAGCTTCCCCCTCACTCTTCTGAGGTCCTACGAGCTCTAAATTCTAGTATAAATAGGAATAGCAGAGCAGGCCTTAGCGCAGTCTGCTGCACCTTCACCACTGTGATGGCCGGAGGTGTCAGCCAAGTGCAAGTGGTGTGCTAAACCCTTCCTCCCCGCTGTGAAGCCAGGAGACTGTCTGCAAGGGTGGACCAGTCACTAAACCCCTCTTCTGCGCTGGTGACAGCAGACAACCAGAGACAGTCGACATCTTCAGCTGCTCTGGAGGACCACCGCCTTCCAGAGGGTCTTGCACCTCTTCAGACGCCTCCAGCTTCAGCTCTAGCAGCTCCTGAGGGCCGCGGATGCCGATGTCGCCCTCGCATTGACCTCTCTTCCTTTTCCTGGTCTATAGGTAACAGGTCATGGCAATGACATCACTTCTGGACAATCCCTAGGTCTCTAGCTAAGCCATCATTTTCGCCCTTCTGGTGAAGATCCCCTTCTTGCTCAACTTAGGTTCCTTCAGAAAAGTCATTGATTTTCAAATAGAGTTTAATTAATTGGCTAATAAATCAATTCCCTTTGACAGTAATGTTGTACACCAAATAATAGTTACTTTATCCAAGTTGCTTTCACCTGCAGTTCACTTAGGTTTAACTTCTGTTATTTTAATTTTTAATAATTGTAGGAGAGTGCAGAACCACGTGTAAAAAATTTTTGTTTTATTTTTATTATCAAACTTATATTTCATGTGTGTGCTCAGTCTTAGCTTTGAAATTCCTTTTAGACCCTTAAGGTATTGTATTTTAAGGGTTTTTCATTGCACTTGCTCTAAGGTAAAGCCGACTATTCGCTTATAAAACCACACCTAACCATTACTGCATAAAACATCACGTAATATCCTAAGCTCTGTTCCACCGTTGGATAACGGCTGGAGGTTCCATCCATCGCTGGGTAACGGCCAGGTCGGAACAGCAGAGTGAGATATTACGTTGAAAAGCCGGTGTGTCTAGAAGTACACGTTAGGGTTGCAACCAATTACCGGCTCATGCCTTACTTTAGGAAAGGCGGTAACAAACAGAAATTAAAGTTAATAGTAAAAGAAATAGAATGAGAGCTAGCAAATTTACCCCCCTCAGAGGCAGAGAACAACATTCTAACGTGGCTTGGCTGCTAGCGAGGCGTGGAGTGGAGTATGCCAGATTTTTGAGGAACCCTGATGCATGGCAAGAAATTTAGTAAATATGTTAGTTTTACCAGGGTACCAGCTCATCTACGACACAGGTGAGCACGTGGAGACTGTGTCTCAAGGCAGTAGCAGGTCGACAGCAATGTGGAAGCCCCCTTGCAGGACATGTTAACGAAAACTATTATGGAAAAGAGTGCAAGTACACATTTTCACTGTTCATAAACTGAGCACGTGAATTTTCTGGAGTGGGCAAGAGCCCTAAAGTATGAAACGTACAATAAAGCAACACAAAGACTATGCTCAAGAATGGCTGTATTTGAACTGATAACATTAATTTAATATTAAGTTGTAGAATTTGAATTTGTGGCATGTGGCATGGCGGGCACCGGAACTGCAGAGTTCATTTACATTAAATTTAACAAAACTGAATAAAATTCAAGACGCTGTACCATTCCGTACAATGTGGTGCACAAAAAGGGTGACCGTCCAATGTGTGTGTGTACTCTACTAACGTATGTGGCGATTACAGCAAATTTCCCAGTCATCTGTGTTCATCTGACAGGGCTGATGTTTACAGGGAAAGTTACTATGGCTACGAGAGAGATACTCTGAATTGGATAAAATTTGTTTATTCTATTAAAGGAAATAAATAATGGTGGTGTTGCACTACCTCCTACCAGCTGGAGCTCACGGAAGCTTATCTACGTAAGACAGGTGAAGGCAACTTGTTCCTAGGCTAATGAGGGTAGGTAGACGAAGTGCTATGAAAATAACTTAAACTTGGCTATACTACTACGATGTTGCCCTGAAGGGGCCAGAAGTGTCAAAGTGTTTAACATTAGACGACTGGTGAAGACTGGTAGAACAGTGGGTGTCTTCGGCACCAGGAGTGCGGTGAAAACGAAGGTAGAGGAATGATCTTCGGCACTAAGGGCGCAGTGAAAGAACAGAACAGACTGACGTACAGGGGTCCAGGGGTCTCACCTTGCTATTCATACTGTGGCTGGCGCACCCTTGTTTGGGCTGGAGAGGGGGTAGATGTGGCATAGATCCTCTGGGTGTGACATCACTGGCCGATGCTGGATCCAGGTTTGTGTCTCGGCTAGTGTACTAGTATGGCTATCTGGCTGCATGCTATAGCACTTGGATGATCTCGAAGCATAGTTTTGGTGGCTTGGCCGGTGAACAGTTAAATCCAGCGTGGAGCATCCACCCTTTGCAGTGGGTGGATAGTACAAGTTTTGACATCTCGTGGCTTGTAGAATCAATAAAACTCCATGGAATTGTATGACTGAGTGATGCATACTGATAAGGAAAACTCAATTTAATTGTAAGTTGAAAGGCATCATGCATCATTCTCCCCCCCCCCCCCCCCCCCCCCAATTTCCAAATTGCAACACAGACTTGTCTGAGCGTGAAGGAACAAGAAAATAAAAAATTCTTTTGCGGGAGTGGAGTGTAACTCTGTCCTCCCAAGAACGATTTTTTCTTTCTCCAGCTGCTTCTATAATTGTCTCTGGTCTGTGCTGAATCCTCACTGGGCACTATTGACTCAGTGGTGTATGGCAAAGATGAGAAATAAAACCTCACAATCAAAGGTCATCCTATGAGTGTTCTACAACTTGCTGCCTGATGTAACTGGCTTAGCCAACAAAACATCGCGATTGCGCAATCGCGTGGAAAATGTGTTGTCCTACTTTGTGCGTGTGTGCCTGTCAATGAGTACTACACTGTGAGTACTTGAATTCCTATCTTTTTATATAATTTTGGTAGCTTAGCAGCTTACTAGCAATCTTAACCTACAAAAAGAGGGCTGTAGTTACCGGAAATCCTATCATGGTTGGAGGTCCAACACAAGCCTTTACTTAACAAGCACCGAGGTTAGCTGCACACACCTGCTTAGCGGCTCGAGCTCCGTGCCTGACGTGGAATGGCATAGAAGTACAACACAAAACGGCAAGCAATAGATGAAGTCCTGACTGGGCATGTATGCCGACAATGGTTGATGGTGCGTTCCCTGGCACCAAACAGTGGAATCATCTGGTGTTATGGATCGTAGACCGCCTTCTTGCCACTACCGAGTGTGGTCCACAAAGGTAGGGCCTCCAATCCCAAGCAAATACCCCTGCCAGCACCTTAGGCGCTGCGCTCAGCTATACGACTTGAGATGGCTGTCCCACCTCGGCGGGGTATGTAACTAGTGTTAGAGGCTCTACCGTTCTATACACCGGGGTGTACAGAATGGGTGGCTGTCGAAAGATAAGGTATATGTGGTAACGGGCAGACCCCTGAAGGGGGGTCTGACGTCCTACTCTCGGATATGTTAAAGAATTAGTATTTATTGAAACAATAAATACTAGGTGACTCGTACATAATATGAAGGGTTTGTGCAGCGGAAGAAATAGCTACGCAAATGGAGAGGCTCTAATTTTATTGGGTGACCACTACCAGCAAGTAGTGGTGGCTGTCGACCCAGGAGGATCAACAACGAAAGTGTTAAATTGCTGGTCAATGTCTTCTGCAGGCGGAGGTTTCTGGTGATGGCGATTTACGAGAAGGTGTTGTTGCCTCTGGAAGGTGGTGGCGGCAGCCATTGGTGCTTGGTAAAGAACTGGAAGCTCTTGGAGAGAACCGTGAGGGCCTAGATCAGTAAAGAGTCGCAACACACAAAGTGTTGGGGTGAGCTACTAGAGACGATAACTTCCAACCTCGGCCGCGCACTGCCTTATATGCAGCTCATGAGTGCGTGCCGGGCCTGGGTGGGAGACGTGACGTGCCCCTGTGACGTCTGCCTGGAGTGACCGGGTGGGAGAACTACCCTCGTTTGCTTGGGATATGGCTTCGGGCACTTGGCGGCTTTCGGCCATCTTCGGCAGTGTGGCAACACTCTGTCTGCCGGGTGCATCGAGAAGGCTGATGTGTCACACGGCCGTTTTGAACACCCTTTGTTTTACATGCAGAAATAGGCAGTTTGAGGTGAAACTATTCTCGACGCACTCGTAAAACTCGGGCTTCCTCTGACCCTTCCTTGTATTTTAAGACTCATTAGTAGAGAGAGAAGGGCAGGTCAGGAACAGTCTGGAAACCAAGTATCTTCAATGTCCCTTCCCGGGAACATATTCTGCTAGACGTCTTGGAGTCATTTCCTGTGGTTGTTGAAGCACATGTGGATCAGTCGTAGTTGTATTTGGTATATTGGTATAAGCAGTACGGGTCAATCTTCTGCATCTACTATATATTCTGAAATTGTTTCAGAATGCCAGGAATTACTTTCTTTGTGAATGTCGAACGTGATGGAACTTTTTACAGTGGTTGTGCTGAATGAATGCATTACTTTCCTGAACATTAAATTTTACACTGTCGATTATGGCACCATTGCATAAGTTAGCCGTTCACCTAGTCTGTTAGTGATTTCCATTACCCTAAGATGATTGTGTGGCCATGTAAAAGTATCCTCTATTTTGAGCTTTTTGGAGTGCCAGCCACCTCACAAAGCAATTTCTAGTTTTTCCTTATTTTACTTTTTGGAAGCAGTTTGGTGTTAGTCATTCAGAGTCGGATGTTGTGACAAATGTCTTATTAATCCTGTAGTGCTGCCATATAAAACATCTAGCATTTGCCCACACGTACAACACTTTGCGTAATTTTTATCTGACATTCTGTTGTAATATTTTCACGTGGAAACTTTTTCAAAAGTGGTGCATACTTCAAGCTCATTCATGACTGTTAACACCAAATTACATTAAATTTGCATAGTTCAAATGACAAAATTTATTTTCAAAACTATTTAGGATGACTATAATAGCTTTATCTCCACTATAACAAAAGTGTCACTTTCATTGCTGTTCAATAATTGCACATTCAGCAGTATCCGTAAATCTTACATTTTTTACATTGATTTAAAGAAATGTATAAAATATCACTCATACTTTTATGTAACTTATCGTCATCTTCTTATTGTTACATTCAGCAGAAATTTAAATTCAGCTATTTACACTTCGGTTTGGACATATATAACAAAATTAAGATAACTTTCAAGTTTTAAAATAATTTTGTTATTATTTTATAAAAACCTCTTTGAAACTATGCATGTGTAACAGTTATTTGGTAAAACTTTACAAAATATAATACCCTAGGGTTCCAGTGAAACTTGAACTGGAACATTTAAACTACCCCTAATTTTTTTACTTTGATTGCAAATGTGTTAATTACTTATGAAACACAAAAAGTATGAAAGATGTTAAAGATATGTTTTAAAAGATTATGCAATTAAAATACTAAAAATATTTATTGCATTACACCATGTATTATCACTGACATAGTTGGCAACAGTGTCTGTCACTTGACCAGTGCTAAAATTGTGGCGTAGTGATATTTTTGTACCTCTTCCTTGTTCATCCCAGTTTATCACATTGAAGTAGCTATGTATAAATATTTACAGTTTGCTATGCAAATAATGTTGCACACAATTTAATAATACAAATTAGTAAAATTAAATTGATGCTTCACATCATGTGTTTTTAATTCACTATTGTATGTGACTTAGGTTACTGTGGGAATGTGTCTGTTTATGTTGCTCCATGTATGCTGTTTTTGTTTAAAAATTTATATTCACAGACTTGTTACTTGTCATCCATCTCTCTGTAAACTTTTAAAAATTTTATGTTTACTTTTCTTGGGCAAAATTATCACCCAAGTTTCGGGAAAACATTTTTCCCCAAAATTGTCTCTAAATTTTTCCAGAAATTCGGGATTCCGCACATTCCTGGTTTATAGAATATCTAAAGAGAGAAACTACTGTAGATAATTGTTAAGTGTATTGATGCATGACAGTCCTGGTTGGTTGAATGGTGACTTACTCGACGTTAGATGAGATGCATCTCAAGGTGGTTATTCAATTCTGTGCACTGGGGCCTGCCTGGTGTACAATACGGGCCGGGTTGATCAGTGACTTGGTACAAAGTCGGGTTTGGCAAGTTTTACTTGGCGTGGAGTGGGTTAAGATTGTGGTACAGTATGGTGGCGTGGTGGTTCAGTAAGTGGTGGTGTTGCCGCTGTTCCTACTATCTGGGTAGCACTTGACTGAGGGGTGGTGTGTGCATTTGTGGTGCAAGGCTGCCATTCCGGTGCGCTGGCGGACCTGTTGCCAAACAGTGCCTACTGCACTATATGGTGATATTCTTCCGCGACCTTGGTGGGTGATTCGAACAAATCCACTGGCATGGAATCCGTCCGTGCTTGGTGCACCATCTGTTGATCCACTTGACTAGTAGTTGAGCTCATCCTGCCTGAGCCGGTCTTCAGCGTGGGGTTCTTTCACATATCGACTGTCCCCAACAGCATCAGACAGTAAAGTTCGAGTGATGCACATTGTGGGCTATATGACGATACAACCATCCTGCAATTTTCAGCCTGTTTGAGTCCTCTCTCAAAATCAGTCAGGCGTGTAGAGGGACATATTTGCCTTCTTTCCAGCATTCTTCTTCACTCTCTTTGCTTGCGTGGCATTATCTTGTGTTTCTCATTTTGTGTAGCTGTGACTACATGCCAGTGTTTATGACTGTCCATCGGTCTTGTAACACCACTGCTAGCTGTGCATCAACATAGAATCATGTACATACCAGTCTGTGCTCTTGCTTTTACATCATTTTGTGACTGTTGCAAGGTTTCTTCATGGTGCACAATTTTTATTGTCAGGCAGTGTACTACATTTTGGCGTATATAGGCCGCTCATTGTATATATACTCTTTCTTGATGTGAAAAGGTGGGGTGCGGCCTGCACGTAAAACGTTTTGGAAAAAAAATGGGTGAAGTGTAAAAATCATCCTTACCACAATACTAAAATGACACCAAACTCTCTGCATCATCAGGGAATAGAACTTAGAGTAGAAGTAAATTATTTGTATGTGCTATTATTGCATTGAAAAGCTGTTAATGATTGTGTATTAAAGTCCTCCCCAAATTCTGCAATTGAGTCATCTGCAAACTTCTGTCTGCCAGTCGCACCATTTCCATATATTCCCGCCTGCATGCAATAATAAACAAACTGAAATCTTCTTGGAAATACAAAAAAATTAATTTCCTATATTAAATCATTTTAAGTGGTCTTTGAATGAATAGTTTATAGTTGGAGATTTTTGGACATTGTGATGCAGATGTTTACCATGGAAAAACAGAATCAAACACAAAAAAATACTTCAATAATATAAGTAACCTGCGGACAAGAAAATAAATGTATGTATACAACACTGGAAAATGTCAAGAGGGAATAGAGTCAAAATACGGAACAGCAACTAACTATGAAAAATAGTCGTATGTATACACAACCAATAGATACCACATAGAAAACAACACAGGTTAGAAACCTGTTTGAAAAAAGTAGGATGACAATGACAAAATAAGCAGGAACAAAATAGCACAACACAACAAAGAAACGCACACAAACACAGCAGTTTTACCAGACACGATAGAACGCAAGCCAGGTATGCTGTAGTCAAGAATATATATGTGCATAAAGCCAGAAAATTCCATGAAGGAATCAAATCAAATATCTGCACTACCATAAACTTATAATTCCTTCTTGCTTTCATTATTATCTCATACCAGTGTTCACGAATATAAACAATTGTGGTTTTTGCCTGTTTTCAATCAATCCAAAATCAGCATTGTTTGGTAAGAAAGAGTGTCCAGAAACCATAAACTTATGATCAGTAACAGGCACTGCTGTGTCCTCTTCTTGTGTGAGCTTCATTAAGGATAAGTCCAGTTTCAAGTTAAGATTCTGTCCTATGCTAGCATCATTGAAGCATATAATGTGGGATGTATCTGCAGCAGTGGTTTTAATGTGTTTTCTGAGGCAGCATGCAATCTCCTGTGAGCCACCTGAGGCAATACATTCATCCCAGACATACATTGTGGCCTGCCCATTGTGTGTTCCCAAATTGTATACCTACATATCCCATCTGTAGTAGGCGTTGGAAACCGAAAGTTTTAGGAATGGTTATGCTTTTTGCAGATCAAAGGTAAGTGTGCAAATACAGTAGAACCTCTCTATTACAACCCCTCGCGGTTCCCAAGAATAGAGTTGTAATAGAGGGGGATCGTAATAAAAAATTTGGAAAATTTTGGGCCGATTTTGACCCACCCCTAACCCCTATGCCACCAAACTTGCCATTTTTTTGCATGTAGTTCATGTTCAATCGTCTCTAGCGCATAAAAAACCACTTTTTAAATAAAATATAAATATGTATGTATATTTTAATAGCTGGACATCTCCTGATTAATTTGATACCCAAGAAAGGCATATTGGACCACCCCTTACCATAAAAAAGGCCTAAACGCATTATGACATGGCCATTGAAAGTGTGTGAAAAGATTAGACTATGTATTTTTAAAATATAAAGTTATTGTTAAAGATTTATTACACAGGTCTCGTGGGTCATACATTCGTATGAGGCACGTAGCGATCAAAAAGTTTTGGTGGCATTGCGCAAAATGTGTGCGCATGCAGTGCTCTCGCTTTGGTCTGGCAGTTTCATTGCTAGAAAATTGGATGTATTACGCACAAAGCAGTAACAAAAAACACTGTTGGAGATACCTTATGTTTGAAGTAAAACACAGCACTTTATTTATTGATAATAGATATGAAGGTACATTATTTAAATTAAATCACTCGCGTGCTGCGGCTAGCAGCGAATACATTGTCATGTGTAAGTAGCTGGGCGAGCGCCTAGATCCTCTGTAGCGCAGCCGGCCGCGGCTGCCGGCAGCTTACTGCTGTTGCTCGGGCCTAGATCCTCTGGCTGGGCTGTGAAGTGGGCGGCCTTGGCATGATCATCACGCTCGTACCAGGCCGCCCGAATGCCGCTCCTCAGCTGTTGCTCATACCTGGGTCGACTGCCTTGTGCAGCTATCGATCGATCGCTACAAGATTGCTCATAACATACTTCCACTACCTGCTTGAAGAAAGGGAATTTGCTATCTATACAGACCACAAACAGCTGACATATGCCTTTAAGCAGCACTCTGATAAAACCACACCCAGACAACTATGTCATCTAGACTTTATTGGTGTATTCACAACCAATAGTAAACATGTTTCTGGTAAAGATAATATTGAGGCATATGCTTCTTGTAAAATACATTCACTTTCAATCTTGTCGGATATTCCACGGGAAGAGAATGCAGTCATCCAAGTTGTCGATAATGAGCTGCACCACCTCCGCCAATCACAATTGTGTTCACTGTAACTTCGAGACATTCTGTTAGCAGGTGACATTCATTTAGTGTGTGAAACAACAACTGACAGAGTGAGACTGTACATTCCACTTCAGTTTTGAAAGGCAGGATTTAACTCGCTTCACAACTTAGCTCACCCGGGTGTCAAAGGTTCAATCGACCTCATCCAGAAACAGTTTGTATGGCCATCACTCCAACGAGACTTTGGATTATGGTCCAGATCATGCATCCATGTCAACATTCCAAAGTGTGGAGTTACACTACAAGTGCTAACAGCAATTATGAACCAGTCGACCGTCATTTCTAGCATGTAAAAATAGATATCACTGCGCCGTTACCGCCTTAGAAGAGATACCGCTATTTATTCGCAATGGTTGACCATTTCTTCCATTGGCCAGAAGCTGTTTCAGTTGCTGGTATCAGTGCAGAATCAATAGCTGAAGCCATAGTGTCAGTATGGATTGCAAATTTTGGTGCCCCAAAATCAATAACCATATACAGAGGTTGCCAGTTTGACTGTGAATTGTTCACTTACGTCAACATACTCCTAGGTGTTCACCACATCAAAATGGTGGCATACCATCCAGCAGCCAACGGAAAAGTCAAATGATTGCACCGCCCGCTGAAGTCTGCCTTGAAGGCTCACCTCATGGATGAATGGGTACCCATTCCTATCGTCCTCATGGGCCTCATGTCATATGCCATTCCACATAACAACAGCACTCCAGCAGAAATGACATTTGGTGGACCTATTCGCCTCCCTTTGGACTTCCTTGATGATACACTAACACACCAAGAAATGCCCATGTTTTTATTCAAGCTCAAGGAAACCATGAGGGCATTATGACCGGTTCTGCCTGAACACCACACTCCCAAAAAAATCTTTGTGCAGTGGAACTATGTCGTCACCATTTGCATTTGTCAGACATGATGTAATTTATATACCATTACAGCCTGTATATGACGGACCTTTTCGTGTTGTGTCACAGAAGGACAAACACTTTCTACTGGAGACTAACTGCGGTGAACAAAGGATTTTGATTGACAGGCTGAAACCAGGATTCGTTTTACAGGACTCCTCATTGCCTCCTGCTCAGCCTCTAGAGCTGCCAGGACCGCCACTGAGAGTTCCAACTCATCAGTTCTCACCAGCTGTGCCTTTGATGGGTAGGACACAGTCGTCAGCACGCCATCTCCCAGCTCCAACAATGCAGAACTGTACCCATTTTCGCCAAGTAGTGCAGATTCCCAGGCGTCTTCTTGACACTGTCATTGTAGGGGGAGTATGTTGCACCACTAGTGCCAAGTCAATATTGACAGTCTAAGAGACTCAATGTGATATATTTCTTTTGGAACTCATGTTTTGGTTTTATCTAAGTTGTTCAGCCTTGATATGACCACGAGGGAATAAGTTACGTTTGTTATGGCTAAATATCATAAAATAGTCTATTATCACTAGGCATATTAATTTTATTTGTGCATATCCACAACCTCACTATATATCTAAACAAAGAGCATCAAACAATATATGAATATATAGTTACTCAATTTACTCAAAATAGTGACTGACTTCACCTTCATTCTAACCTCCTCAGAAACAAATTATTCCCTCCCTTCCTCCATGGCATGTTTGTTTACTCATTACTTCCACTATCTCTTGCACCATCTTCTCCAACTTCGGCATCATCAGCTTTGTCGTCAACCTTGTTGTCATTCTACAGAAGGTTGTCCATTTAGTTTGAAATGCCGGTAACATTGAAGCTTTTGGTTTTTATTTTGGAGAAATTACATGACATGCCATGCCTTGATGAACCACCTGCACTTTTCCGCCGCTGACACTCTTATTAAACATCCAGTTTTCATTGTCTCTTGATTCGTCTGCACCTATGTATTGTACAGGCACTGAACATGACTTTTTAATTCTCAGTTTATCACATCATCAAGTGGTTGTAACATTCTCATTACTCCTCCTGGAATGATATTGAGATCATTGTTTTAATTCGAAGGGATTTCGCCTGCTAACGAAGCTGATTGCTAGCATGGGTAACATGGAGGTTGCCATAGATGCAAGTTCAATCACTGGATTTATGCACGTGTTACTATTTTACTACATACTTATAATCACAGTACACATTGTAAAACACGAGTCGGCTGGGTTCCCTACATAACTTGCGCAGGAACGCCATCCCAGTACTCCACCAGTTCTTCCTCCCTCACTCCGCACATTGGCAAATCCTGCGCGGCACTGACTCAGGTAGCAGGGAATGTGGGCTGTTAGGTTGTCTGGTCCCTCACTTTGTTGACGTGCCCCCATAACCCTCCAATGACCACTACTAGATTAAGTTTTGAGCTCACAAACTCAGAGATACACAACTCTGCAGAAAAGTTTTCATTCTTTTGACATTCTGGGAGACGAGACCATGAAAACTGTCCAACACTTAACAGTGATGGCTACACCAAGAGTGCTTCAAGTTGCTTACACCAGACACTATTAATCATGTCAGTCACATGTTCTTTGATCTTCTACCCATTTTCCTGTGTGTGAAACGGTCATATAGACTATTCACGGTTAAGTGAGCACTTTTAAAAGCCCTTTCATATGGAATAATAATTAATAAATTAATTTTATTTTAGCCTTAGATGTTAACTTTCAAGTGGGGTGGAATATACACACTGTGTTTATTACTTACATGGCAATATTTGTTTCAAAATGTTTTTAAAGGATAAAAAATGGCTAAAAGGAAAAATTAACTAGGGCCTCAAAAGTGCTCACTTTACTGTGAACAGCCTATACCAGGCAAAAACTTCTCATTAGTAACCGTTTTCAGCTTCAACACAATGTAACGAGGTAATTTCTGCCCATTTGCTGTAATGCTCAGCATGACTGTACATCTCTGTTATCTGAATAGTAACTGAGCGTATCAAAATAAAATGGTGTTTGGGTGCATTGAAAATCTGATCGAGGAGGTAGTTGTACTGGTTTCATTGTTTCACAGTGAATTTCTGAAAATCCATCAGTTTTCTTTATATGGTTGTGGAAGTTTCTGAGCAATAGACATCTGCTGCCTTATGCTTAAATCCCGCCGGTGTATTTTTCATCACAATTTTTCTGGTTTCAAACAGAAGCATTTATGTGGTAACAGAAAATACATTATTCCTAGTAGCGAACACGTGCTGGAACAGCTGGGAAGTGCACACGAGAGAAAGTGAATGAACTGAAGCAATTAGTTCTAGCATAGATGTAAACAACTTAGGAAGTCTTGCATATCCACATCTGCACTGTTGCCAAGGTTGCCTGCGATCACTTCATGGGAGCATATAGTTGCCAAACATAAGTTATTGTATGTGAACAAACTTTGGGCTTTAAAAAAGCTTCCAGGGTGTGTACACTAGATTTTTATTTTTCCAGTGTTGGAAGCTCAAAGTCATGGTGCGGCTTGTAGATGCACTTGGCCTATACATGCCAAAATTTGGCACATATTCTATGTCCCCACAAGACTAGCATCATCTTCCTGTGGCTTTCAGCATATTTATATTTTTTCATTTAAAGCTTTGGGTTGTTTTGTTAAGTGTGATTAAACATGTTTGAACATTCCAGATGTAACATCATGTTCCATTATTTCTCTTGGCGGTGTGGTTCAAAAGACTGCCAATAGTGTAGATTCTTCTTTCTCTGGAGCCTTGGGTTCATTTTCCAGTCATAATTCTCTATTCCAGTTTTGGGAGTTACTATGTTTCTGGCAGGTTTTTTAAGATGTCACCCAGTAGCATGTTATTTTCATTATGGCAGTGAATAGGTGGACAGGGGGTGCAGTTGTGCAACAGGGTAATGGTTTGAAATTGTGTCATTCATGTGTTGATTGCATCACCGATTACTATGTATATGTTAATTTGTTATATTTTAAATACTGTCAAATGAAGTTCATCGTTGATTTTTTTTTGTTTCCTCACATGATTATTTTTGATTTTGACTTGATATTTTGTGCAGTTGAAGCGATTTCCTCGAGTGATGGAGAACACCCTGAGAAGGAAGGATGATAGGCGGAAGGTGAAGAGGGCAGAATGGAGGGAGAAGAAAGAGAAAGTAAAGCTGAGGAAGATGGAGGAGGTGAAGCAGTTGAAGGCTTTGAAGAGAAAAGAGCTGGAGGAGCGGATTCAGAAGCTGAAGGAGATCACTGGAAATGCAGAGCTGGGCGTTAAGGTCATATGCATCGCTGTTTTATATCATCTCCATAGCAGTAATTAACTATTTTTTCCTTACATTAAAGGAAGCTTGCTCTTCATCCTTTCCCTCTTCCCTACGCGTTTATCATAGTCTTCATGTCTCCACACATATTTTTTTGGTGATTCAGGCAGTAAAATCTGGTTACAATGTACACAAAGGGACTTTCAAGTTTATTTTAAGTACTGAAAAGTATGGATGGGATCCTCGATACTGCGATACTTCGATACTTTATAGTATCGAGTATCGCATGAGAATATACAACAGTATAGAATTCCAACACCCATTTTATTGTACCATAATTATGGTACAAACCCGTCATATTTTTCAGGTTGTGTACGATAATTTTGGAAAGTACCATACATTTAATATGCACCATAGTTTTGAAAAAGCGTACCAGAATTTAAGCACAAGTGTACCACAATTTACTATATTTTATTCATAGCATAATATTCACACAATTGCGGACGCCTTAAGGTGTTTTTAGGCAACCCATACATACTACAACAAGCTATGACTTTTGACATTTACTCTTATGGTTCATAATTGAAGTACAATAAAAATGGGTTGAAAGTTGTGAGAAAGCACCAATACGTACGAGTGAGCAATTTGAGTATTAACTGTACATTCAATACATACCACAATTATATGCCGCACCGAAAATTTTCATTTAATTAATTTTTATCCATGAATCACTTTTATGGTATATATTTCAGGTACCATAAAAGCAAGCAGAAAGTTGTGAGCGAGCGCCGATAGGCATGAGCGGGCAAATTGAGTTGTTATACATCCCACACATACCATAACTATTTTATGCAATTGCATTATTAAATATTCATAAAAATAAATACCATAATTATCTGATACACCTGTCGTGGCCTAACCCGCGTATTCCGTGGTCTGTGCCATAACTGGTGTATAAGATAATTACAATATTTATTTAATGTTACAGTAATTTCCTTGAAGTAGCAAAATAAAATAAAATAACTGCAAAATCGCAAAATAAGTGTGTACTGAGCTATCATTTTCCTCAAAGTTTGATTACAGCTTTTACTGTAGAAACGTTAGTCTATAGAATCAAAGGCGACAGTGTTGGTTTATCATTGGTTAAGGACGTTTGGGTTACAAGCAGTAAACCTTTTTTTTTACAGTGTAATGTGGGATTTTATATAGTTTCAGTGTGTGTCAGTGATGCTAGTAAAATGAGCAATTTTCGTGGTGAAGTTGTTTTGTATCCATGACAATTTAAATTTGGTATTGAGAAAAGTATCGGTATTGAGTATTGTGAGAATGTTTTGGTATCGAAACTGATATTGAGTATCGAGAAAATGTGGTATTGACCCATCCCTACTGAAAGTACTTCATAGTGAAAATCATTACCTAATAAGATTTTAATTTATTGAATAAAAAAAATTGTTCAGAAATGAAGCCCTAACTGAATTTAAACAGAAAAATCAGAATACTTTTGATATAAAACAGACACGTCACACTTTATTGGAAGTGTATTGATAATGCACAGTATAATTTTAACTGAAGTTTATCCCTTCAATTATTCACCTTATTGTTACTTACTTTACTAAAGTTCGTTATTTAAGATTCATATACAGTGGAAACTCTATCCAACAAATTTCAGGGACTGACGTAAAATTCTGTAGATGCGGACATTCTGTAGATGTGGACCCCAAAAAATGTCACCCCAAAAAAAACCCATCGTCATTAAACTTTATGTTAAGCATATTGATAGGCCTTTGTTAGGTATTTGTTAAGTTTAACTAAAATAAAACTATGCAATTGGGAATATTAAAGAAAAGTTTTCCGGTAAACTCACACTCAAACTTAATAAAACACCTCTTTTGAAATCACTTACTCAGAAATACCTGTTTTGGCATGTATCGGCTGCACAGAATTTTTGTATTCCTGTAAATATTGTTAAGTTACGATTCCGTACAAATATAATAAATTACAACTCAATTTCTCCACTACAAAACATTTGTGACAGAAAACTTGTATTACATTGCAATGTTTACAAATAAATATCATGTGATTACAATTCCACAGATGGAAATGTGACTTGAGAAAGCAAAACCACTGCAACGCGTTACACAAAATGGCATCTATCAGCATGTACTTGTGGCACGGCGGCGGCCTTTGCAAAGTATGCATGATATCTTTCTCTTGTCCAACAGCGGAATTTTTTTCTCATGTACGACTTGAAGGGTTATTGATAAAGTGCAGTGAATAGGGTTTCCTTAATTTTGTGTTGCCTTTTTCTAACTTTCCAAATATAATGCATACATAATATGAAAAAAATATTCAAGTAAAAAACTTGTGTGTTGGCAACAGCGCATTGCGAATCGACTTCTCGAAAATATGGAACTGTTGCTTCTTGCTCGTTACTACCAACATGGCTGCTAGTTAAAAACATTGAAATTGTTTGCTGATAATCTAATGAAATTGTACAGTACATATTTCTTATACATATGTACTATATTCTCACTTTTTCATTATATTTTTTTGTATTTCGTGCTCTCTAAATACACAATGTGTAGTCTGAGACGTCTGTTATTATTTTTTGTTACAAATTATAAATTAAGTGTGATATTGCGACTCAACAGGTTATTTTGGAAGTGGTAAATTACATAAATATGACTAAATGGAGTGCAGAGAGACGTAAGCGAAACAATGTGTGTTGAAAATTAATTTCATTTGAGATTTTTATTAGTATTACGTGTGCATGTTGACATAATGTACTGTATACCGACTTAGTATGTTTTGGCGAATACAGTTGACATACTTTTTTTAATATTTCGTTGTTTAATGCTCGGAGCATGTAATTTTTGGTGATCTTACAGAAATTTTTGTTTGATCGATGTGAATTAATTTAAATTTTGAGTTTGGCAAAAATTAACTTTTTTATCATTATTATGACGCATGCCTGTGCAGCATGACTGCGTACTCTACTGGCCGACTTCGCCCCATTAGCGAGTAAGTCAAAACAGTTGCATACAAAATTTCCTGTGCCTACAGGATTGATTCCACAAGTTGGAACATCCACAGACACGCGCATGATTAACGAGATTAATTATGAGATTGTACTGCCCGTACAGATTTCTACATGCGGTCGCCAGCCCCTCAACTAGAAATTGTTTCACCCGACAAGCCACGGACCAGCAGATTTCTATAAGGAAGTGAATAAGATTTCCACAAGATCACAGCACCTCTGCGCCCAGTGACGTCACAGCTGCCAAGTCTTGGGCAGAGGAGGTAAAACTGTTGTCAGCCTTAACCAAGGGCGATAAGAAATATACTATACTGCCCGCTACTAGAGATAACCAGCCCTTGTGTTGAGAGGCTTGCAACCTCCCATACCCCTGAGAGAGCCACCAAGATTAGATTGGCACTACATAAGGAAGCTTCGAAATGCTCTTGCCAGAGTTCGTCGGCTCGCCGACCGTAATGGTCAGCGAGTTCTTCTGGGCCTGAAAGGACCACCATGTCTCCTAGCCTACAGCTTGTGAAAGCTCTCTCTCCGCTGCTCCAACAGCCTGCAAGAGGCTCTTCCTACATCAGCTCCAGCAGCTTGAAAAAGTTTGTCTTCCAGCACCAGCTCCAGCAGCTAGGTAAAGCTCGTTTTCCAGAAGTAATCTCTACGTCCTCCCCCTTGTCATTCTTGATTCCGCGGTAGCAGGTCGTTGCGATGCCCAAGGTACCCTTCAGTAATTACTCGCAGTATATGTTATAGAATACTTGAAGCTTAGTTTGATGTGATAATTACACCCAGGTTTTCCTTCACTTGGTTTATCGTATTTAAACAACTACAATTAAATCTCGTTAATTCGAAGTAGATTAATTTGAAATCATATATAATTTTAAGTGTGTATTCACCCCAAAGGGAATAATGGGATTTTATATGCTTTTAAGTTTGGTTAATTCAAAATTCTTCTTTTATGTAATTCAAAGTTGGATTTCATCCAAAAGTGTATGTGAATTTCAGATTAATTAAGGCTATAATTAATATGATAATAGACATGCATCGCCTACACTGTCGTGGGTGACCGCACGTAAACCAGCGATGGGTGGCAGTGCGGTAATCAGCTGATGCAGCCACTGCCGCCACCCACCACAGGGGTGTCATTGATCGTGCCAGAGTTTTCACGTCTGTTGACTGATTTTTGTTGCCTTTTCCGCCCGGTGAAAAGGTGAAAAGATGCGACAGTGCCACACACTTTGTGAAGTTAGGGAGAGTGGGACAAAGAAAATTCCGGGCTGCCTGGTGTGACAGTTGGAGGGAGGAAGGAAGCGGTGTGGGGTTGCTTGAAACACAAACAACACGGCACTTGGCTCCAGCACCCAGCTGGCCGGCTAGGCAGCGTAGGATTAAGACAACATTCATTGGAAGTGCATTCATAGTAGAGGGAGCGAAAGGATTCTAGCTACCACGATAGGATTCTGGCTATTACTGCTGTAGTTTTTAAGCAAACGTTACAATTTTTTTTCTTCATGATTTGGTGTAGTAATTAATGGCAGTGATTACAACACCTATATTTTACAGTATGTGAACATATAATTAATGACCAATATAAATGCAACAAACTTTTTTTTTGGGCTATTTCCTTCAAATTTTTGCCTTTTTTAAGCCAAAAATTTTATGGTTCCCCAAAATAGGGTTGTAACTTCGACAGAGTTGCCATTCCCAGGGCTGTATTTGTGTTTACTTTGGAAAGTAAAAATGTACATTTCTTTAATACATATAAACAAACTTTTTTTAAGTTCCATAATTCAAAGTGGAAAAATTGAGTCCTGAGGTTTTACTGTATTTAGATTCTTTGTATGAATCTGTCTTCTTCACTGCTTTCCTAAAGCATCAATAAACGCTTAGTCAAAATTGTATAGTTTTGTAACTTTTTTTATGGTAACCAATTTCTCTATTTCACATAACAATGAGTATTTATTTAAAAAATAAATTTTTGGCTAGATTATCATTAAAGGTTTCTCTGGGGGGTAAGTGCAAGTGGACCGAACTGTCCAGTATCACTGGGACTGTAAAGTTTTCTAGTCCGATAGGACATACTCTGATATCTGGACGGGTCTGGAACACCCACGCTTCCCTGCAGACGCATTCCAACTCTAGCCCGTTGTTCTCATCGGTAGGGCCTCTGAGTGGCTGAGAAGCCATTCACCGAGAATTACTGCTTGACGGCTAGGGAAAGCATGAACATTGTACTATATATGAGAACCTAGTGTATTGAGGGTATTTTGTATCAGAAGTGTAATCGTATTGCGGGATAATGTTTAAATGCCAAAGAAGGGAGGTGGACACCATAGTCCGTTGCGCCGCAATGGTTGACATGCCCTACAGTGTGAATTAGCTAAGTACAATGCCCCTCAGACAGACTACCTAGCTCAGAGCAGCACACACCCACCAGGACCACTTCCCATTTTTGCCTATGATAATTCCCACTCACAAGTCCGAATTGGATTCTGTATTGATTACGTGTTGGCCGCTATGATGATGTTAGCTATTTGTGTACACTGTCGTCCATCTCAGTAACTAAACCATCTTCTCTGCCCCCGTCCGATGACCACTCACATGTAAAGACGTGCACAGCCCTGATTCATAAACGTAGGATTGCTTCCCCACTTCACACATACGTCCACATACATAAACCCACAAAACCATCCCCTCTTGGGAGACTATCGTAAACGGTACGTTGAGTAGGGACATTCAAAGGAGGATCACCACACCCCATTCCACATTTGTCCTTTACGGTGAGCAAAGTTGTGCTTCCTGGGAGAGAGGCACGCACCATTAAGTTTACCCTGTGGTTATATTCTCCTCTGCCCTCCCAGCATCCTCCAGTTTTGAGGAACCTTACCAAGTATTCTAACGTGAGCCAAATCCCGACCCACTAGGCTCATCCGATAAACATAATTCACAGCCAAAGGGTTTATAACGTCCAATCACAGGGAATTGGCATTTGAAGAAAGAAGAACAGAGAGATGGTACCAAAGGTACCAAGACCTCTACCACAAAATAAGAGGAGGAAAGCACAAGAAAGTGCACCAATTGACGACCAATGTGGGGCATACAGCTCCAGTCCACCCACCCACCAGAACTCGCCCACCTGCACATACCTGCACCCACTCACCTGCACCTACCAACCTGCACCCAACCGCCAGCACCCATCCACCTGCACCTATCCACCATACCCACCCACAAGCATCCACCCATCAACACAGTCCCATCTGCACCCACCCACCTGCATCCACCAAGAGCACAGGTAACTTGTAGAGCCTAAACCAAGCCCCTCCCCCGCCCTTCTATTTACAGTCGCGTTCGTAATACACAACTACACTGCGAGACAAAGAGAGTGCCTGAACTGGCACCCATTGTGGGGCCATATGCTCCAAGTAGCTCATCCTGGGTAGCTGGGACCTCGCCATACAAGACTCCTTGCTGAGGAGCCACAATGTTGACTTCGGGAAGTCGATCTAAACACCCCATGGCGTTCAACCAAAATACTGTCATGTACAGCTCTGAGGAAAGCCTACATGACCACCAGAACGAAACAGTGGAGCCCATTGTCGAACAGACACGAGCTGACCGCTGTCCATTACTGTCATGCCCAGGAACAGGCATATATGTAATACAATGTGTGTACTGCAGTAGACAGTATCACTACAGGTGCCTAGATTGGGTGGACACCCCTAGGTACACTGACGTTTTAGAGTTCAGGTGCGAACGGCCTGAGTTCACAGGCCAAGGACGGCGCACAGTATGGTGTATACTCTGCAATAGAGAATACCACCATCAGTGTATAGGATGGGCAGACGAACGGTTATGGAACCTCGGACAAGTGTGTAGAAGGGAACACACTCAATGACCCTCGAACTCGATAACCCGATTCAGTCTCAGAACTCCCAGAATACCTATGGAGATGGTATTGCCGGAATTCCATAGTAGGCCATATGAAGACGCTGAGGGCTTCATACATGAATGCGAGAAGGAATTAAGGGAGCACCTAATTCCAAATAATTAATGGGTAGACCGAGTAAGCCACCAACTGGGCGGCCAAACCTGGAAATGGTGGGAAAAGAATGGTGAATTCATTGAAAGATGACCCCAGTTTCGAACCCAGCTATCCACCCACTTCACCGGAGATGAAGTGCTGTTGGGTTTAATAACCTATTTTAATTCCCGCACGCAAACCCCGGATGAAGAGGCAGAACTCTTCATTCAAAAGAAGGAGCGAATACATAAAAGGATTTAGCCAGACTACAACGAGGGACAGAGAGTTCGGAGTATAGCTCGCACCCTTTTTCCAGAGTTCAAAAACCTCCTACTAACCCTGCTGCCACAGACAATCGAGGAGTTGGCAGGAAGGGTGAGGGAGATTAAGATGAATAGCCGCCCCCCTCTTGGGAAGGTCTCCCTGGCATGCGCCGCCAAGAACGTCAGCCCAGTCCCTTTCCCCAGACCGCCCACAGAGCAAAACTCGACCCTTCCTCCACCTGCCGCCCCCTTCCTACGCTGTTGTTATTGTACCGGGCCAACATTTAAACAGAGACTGCCCGACATGGCGAACTATGGAGACAAGAATCCCTCTACCCTGCCTGCAGAGCGTGCAGTCTCGCCATTGTAAAACATACTTCGCATCCCGAGGAAATGGGCCACTGAATGGTTTAGAACCATGGCTAACATCGGACCCCTCAATGTCTGACAAATCTGAGTGACACTTAGTCTGCTTCAGGACTCGAACCTGAGACCCCGATACATCTAATGATCGCTCAACTAATCGGGGAACCCCTGGGTATGCTGCCCCCAGATTCTCCACGGATTCAGGTCAAAGTGGATCGTCTCCCCTACAGGGCCTTATTAGATTCTGCCGCTAATGGGAGTTTTATTTGAACCAATATCTTGACTTCTTCTCAGAGAGCGGAACTCAGACCCCAACCCTTACAAGTCCGGACGTCTAAAGCCAACAAAACATTACGAGCTTAGGTACAAGTGCAGCTGGCACTCGGAATAGGACAACTAACCCACAATGTGTGGTTCACAGTGATTCCTAATATCGATGAAGAAATCATTTTGGGACAGCCCTGGCTTAGGGATCAACAGTGTATAATCAACCATGGGGATGGGACCATACACTTTGGAAAAACGGACAGTTGCACCCTTAGTTTGGAGAACCCACTACCTGAAGTGGAGGACTATATTATCCTCCCAAAGGAGATACAACACCAAATGAACCCCTCCCCCCTTCCTGTTTCCCAATTACAATGTATTTTGTAACAGCACACTAAGGTCTTTTCTATCTCCGGCCTGTTACAGCATACTCGAACCATTCAACACAAAATTTGGCCCTACACGGAGCAACCTCTTTATAGTCCCCAGTGTAAAATGTCTGCCCATTGCAGACAGGAGGTTCTGGAACTAGTAACGGAGGTGAAATACCAGCAGGGGATTGTCGAATTCTCCACTTCCTCCTATTATTCCCCCATTGTTCTAGTCCTTAAGAAGGATGGAGGGAAGTGCTTCTACGTAAACTACAAGAAACTTAATGCCAACACCCACCTGATTGCTCCTCCCGCGATCAACTTGCAGAACACCCTCCGGAATATTAGAGAAGTGTCCATATTCAGTATGCTCGATCTTCAATCTGGGTACTGGCAGATTGCAGTACATCCAGAAAACCGGAAATATACCGCTTTACCACCCCCATGAGGGAAACTCTCCAATTTAGTGTTATGCCCTTCTGATTAAAGAATGCGCCTGGAACCTTCCAGAGGTTAATGGTTGCCGAAGTGTTAACGGGATATATTGGAGAATTCTGTTTCGCGTATCTCAATGATATCATAGTCTACTCACGAACCTGGGAGGAGCATTGCAATCACCGTACAAGGGTGCTAGAATGTCTTGAGATGCATGGGCTAACCTGCAAGCTCAGTAAGAACCATTTCAGAGGGCGTAGTATAGAATATATGGGACATATAATTTCCCCGGAAGGGAATTTTCCCCAGCAAAACTCGATACAAGTGATTCAGGAAAGCTCTGGTTCCGCGAACCAAAAGACAACTCCACAAATTCTTAGGATTATGTAACTGGCTTTGTGAGTTTTTAAACAATCCAGCCCAAATGATGCCCCCTCTTCACGCTCTCCTCTGCGAAGTTCATAGATGGTGTTGGATCCCCGAGGCACAGAGAGTGTTCACTAACTTAAAGGAAAGGTTTTTACACATTTAACACCTACACCGGCCAACGGAAGGGAGACCTTTAATCCTTCAAACCGATGTCAGCCAAGTTGGGTTGGGAGCGGTACTGTATCAAGAGGACTGCGACCAACAACCCTTGATCATCTCCTACGGGAGTACTCAACTAAACGATACGGAGGCCCGTTACCACAGCAATGAACATGAATGTCTCACAGTCATTTGGACAATGCGTAAATACTGTTACCTGCTGGAGGGTAGAAAGTTTATCTTGCACACATATAAGCAAGCATTAAAATGTTTACCTGAATCCCAGTTCACGCGAGCGAAATTAGGAAAATGGGAATTCTTCCTGACTTAGTTCAACTTTGTGGTACAGCATTGGCCAGGCCACCTCAATGATTTATAGTATGCCTTGTCGCCTTACCCCGACCCTGAGGGAGGAGTCAAAGCGAGCAAAGATTGGGAAAGAGTAATACCCCCTAGTCACTTACGCCCCTACCCCGGCCCGAGGTTAAGGCTATGACAAACCCACCTCACCCAAAAGCAGATTCAGGAAGAACAACAAAGAGATGCGCAGGTAATGCGTTTACTCGGGCAACAGCCCCATCTATATCAGCATAGAGGAGACAATCTGGACCCCTAATGGCTCCACGGGTTCCCCCTGCTCTATGCCCAATGATTTGTAATCACTTCCATGCCCACCCACATGCTAAACGCCCTGGAACCAGGAAACCATACGCAGTATCCGCAAAAGGTATGTGTGGGATGGGGTGAACCGAGACATTCGAAAATACGTTTCACTATGTGAGATATGTTGTCGGTATAAAGGGTACCTTCAGGTAAGGGACCCTTACATACCCCGCCGCCCCAACCGAGCCTGGGAACAAATTGCTGCCAACATAATGAGACCGTACCCCGGAGTAAACGAGGCAATCTGTACCTATTAGTCATGACAGACCTCTTCTCCTGTTGGGTGGAGGCCTTTCCTCTACCGAGCCAGGGAACCAAACAAATCATAAATAAGCTCATCTCAGAGGTATTTCCCCCATGGGACTACCCCCATGTTATACTCACAGATAACGGGATGCCGTTCACTAGCCGACTGGCGGGATGCCTGCTAGATCTGGGGGACGAAGGCATGGACAACCCTACCCTACCACCGTAGGGCAAATGAGAAGAAACCAGGAGCTGAAAAAGTGCCTTTGGTTAAGTATGGGAATCGATCATGGACTGTGGGACAGAGTGATCCCTTCACTATAGTTGGGCAAACTATATTGAAGGGATCAGGAAAACAAGGTTACACAAACAATCCCGAGCCAACTCCTTCTGTCACACACCCTTTGCCGCTCTGGGGACTTGGAATGGGAAAAGTCTCCTAAACATCCAGCCAGTCTGAGACAAGCGGCCACCGCAACCCGAGCAAGAGAAAGGGAAACGGAATGACACCAAGCCCAATATATTGCTCGGAAGTATCCCAGTAACTGGTCGTTAGGGAAGGTTTATCCTTTGGGACTAAGTGATGATACGAAACCACCCCCTCAGCAAAGCAACGGACCAATTTGCCACCAGCTTGGCCCCTAAATGGAAAGGGCCAGTCGCCATTGTCTGACACTTTGGAAACGTGTATTTGGTCAGCAATGGGAAACAGAATATACAAAAAGTTCCCCACGCTCAGCTTTGGCCATACCACGAGAGCGAATCCCACAAAGTGAATGTATCAGAGATGGAAACCAGAGAGAGAACTGAACCCCAACCTCCCAAGAGGCGGGCGAGACACGTGCACGAAGCGCCAGTCATTGAATCCAAAATGCCAGACTCTGGAAGGACAGAATCCACCCACTCGCCTCCCCAGACGTACTCCGTAATATGTAGACCATCCTTACACTGAGAGATATCCCTGAGGATACTATCTTCCACCCCCAGCTCGTACGTACCTTATACACCTAGATTCCATTAGGGAAAACAGAGCATGATAACCGAAGGATCATGGTGAAGTCCTACGAATAGGTTGAATATGCGAAGGCAACCAGTAGAAAGCATGATGGAGGAGGCCTTCGAACCTCAAGCCCCCTAAGGATGTAACCAAACGGTCACAGACTCCCCTCGTTCAGCCACTTGCCTTACCCCTCTCTGTAGAGCGGCAGGAAGTTAGCGAGACATCCCCTCCAAGCGACGGGAGTGTCACCCCAGCCTTCATTCCAGCACTGGAAGAAGTGCTGCCCTCGAAGATTGAACTGGACGAGGCCAGCTACCTGCTACCCCCAGGCTCAGTCCCGGTTAGTCCCCCCCCCCCCCGAGGGCGGGGATATCCACAAGGATAGGGCCATGAGGTCACTCACCCTGCTACCCTTCCCATGCTTTCCAATCCCCGGCAAGAGGGAAAATGAACGAGAGAACGGAGAGAGCTTAAGGTGTGACATAGAAATAGTGGAAATGTCAGTCAACCAGGTGACTGACCCTGCTATTGGAGCTGAAGATACTACAGAAAGTGATACGCGCAAAAAAGTTACAATGAGAACGGTTATCTGAACTCATGAGTGCGTTGGTGCTGCAGTAGCAGCCCTCCAACCCCGGGAGTGGATGAAAACTGCGAGTACCACGCACCTCTCACCCTCGCAGCTCGCACCAAAGCAAGCCTGTCTCCATTGACGAGAACCACAATGCCAGTAGCCCAGGACAACACCCAGGACAACACCCAGGCCGCTGCTGTAGAGCCGAAGCCTGCAGCTGACAGCACCACCAGAGCGATGTTGCTGTGTACGAGACGCATGACACACGTCGTGGGACGCTACCAAGAGACATCGTGGAGGCCACCCATGATGTTCCTGTGGTCACCACACCTGCTGCACAACCACGCAAAAGAGGATGACCACCGAAGCGATGTCTCTACAAGTTTCAGCGACCTGCACCTACATCACCTGAGTGAGTACTTGGCAGAAGGCAATTTTGACGATCACACCACACAATAGGACTCCAGTTAGATAGAAATATAGTAGGTAGTGATAGAATAGCCACGAGAATAAAGATACAAGAGTGCAAGAACTCGTAGGACATAGCTTAGTAGGGAAGGTTAGGTGTCCCATAACACCTCAAAAAAAAATCCTAACCTGATAGTCAGGCAGTGAGTAACTATGTGTGCCCCCTCAGAAATAAATATGTGAAACAGGAAAATGTTTCAAGAGATGTAAATAGAGGTTAAAGTTTCTAAGGTTAGGAATTTGAATCGCATTGTCAGGAGCGGAGGCCCCACACTAAGATGTTCCATTCTGACTAAATATTCCTCCTTACTAACGGCACTTGACGTAGAAGTAAAAAGCTTGCATATTTTATTATTGTTCTTTATATAACCTTGACCCCTAACTTGCAAATATAGGAATTTACATAGCGGCAATCCCGAACAAACTGGAAAGTTAATGTTTGATTCACCCTACTCTCCAATAGTATTCACGTAAGATGTAATTATTAAAATAATGTAATCTCAATTTGTAATGGTATCTAGTACGATGTATTTAACGTAGAGCCACTCGACTCCGTGAGTACCGATAGGAAGTGAGATACACATAAGCGAAACCTATCAGCAGGCCCGTAAAGTAAACACATGTGTTCCACCCTCACTATTCCTAAAAATTTGACACAGTGCGACATTGTATTAGTCTCCAATGTACATTGCAGTAAGAGCATGAGGCGAAAACTCAATGTAAGTATGCCGTAACCGCTGCCCAGGAAATTCCCAGCCGTACTAAAATACATAGAATATAGTATAGACAATAATAAATTGTCCAAGAAAGATATATATATATAATCACTTATTTAAGCGTATACTTGGTTAGAAAGTAGGAAAGAAATCAAGGATAGGAAAAGAACGTAAGATATTAAAGTTCCCAGTAAAATTGCATATTGTCTGTACTAGTAGAAAATGTCCAATAGGAAATGGTCTAGATCTGCAGTAGTAATCACTAAGGTTAAATATGAAGGCAATAAATGTGAAATGTGATTTATTTCCTCTGGAAGTACGACTGAGATCAGTAGTGACTCGGACAGAGTCGAGAGAAACTCCTCAACTACTGGAGAGATTAAGGAAAGGTGTATTTATGAACATAGAGTAAGAAGTTCTCCCAATGTGGCAAAAGGAAATAGGTTTGGTTACACGTACTTGTAGAATGAGCAGAATTATCAGTATCTTGTATGAACTAAATGCAGAGAGAACTCAGGTAGCTGAATCTTTGAAGTTGGGGTAATTAAGGAATATGCAAGGTAAATAATTGAGCTAAGCGTACACGCATCCTTTTTGTTCAAGGAACTATCAAAGTAAGAGTAACTAAGGTTACTCGGTTAGCTATTTTGCCAGTAGGGTGTAATAATATTTTGAAATTAAAGAACTCTCTTCTACTCACATATAAATTGTTTACCGTGCAACGGTGCTGGCTGATAAACAGACCAATAAACATTGTCCTGCTGGGGCCACTGTAAACTTCTCTTTTAAAAATCCTTGCAAGTGGGATTTGATTGTTTATTCATTAGCTACATGTTTTTCTCTCGAGGGCAGAGATAAACATTACGAAACTTGAGAATTTGCAGAAATTTATTGTATGAACTACTGTTTAAAAGTAACCTAGTTTAGTGGTATGTAAAATGCTCTCGACGTAGGAAGGCCAAGGGTTCAATAACAAAACGACCTGCTCTGGTAGCTTCCTTTCTCCAAACATTCCTCCCTGTGATGAAAGGTGGAAGAGTCGAGACATCCCGCCGCCACCTGTTAACCGACTGCAGCGGAAGAGGGGCGGGAGAGCACCAAAGAGTTAGAGAGACAACAGAAGGAGAAAGATAGGAGAGGCCACTAACCCAGTGACAGTAACCATACGCCACCCGGCCGGATATGGGCCGCTATCACTCCAGCTGGCCGTGCAAGCCACAGAAGAGATGCGAGTCCAGATCTGCAACCACAGTACATCGATTGAGACGTCACACCTAAAAAGTAAAAGTAGTCTTACTCGAGATGGGTCTACATCGCTTCAGGGGGTGGCCGATTGATGCATGCCACATTGCTGCGCAGCGTGACTGCGTACTCTACGGGCTGACTTCACCCTATCGAGTGCTGAGGAGCTCATAGCAGGTCAAAACAGTGGTATACAAAATTTTCCGCACTTACAGGGTTCATTCTACAAGTCGGGACAATGACAGACATGCGCATGATTATCAAGATTAATTATGAGATTGTACTGCCAGCCCAGATTTCGATATGCGGTCGCCAACCCTTCAACTAGAAATTGCTTTACTCGACAAACCACGGACCAGCCGACTTCGATAAGGAAGTGAATAATATTTCCACAAGATTGCAGCACTTCTGTGCCCAGTGACTTCACAGCTGCCGAGCCTCGGGCAGAGAAGGCTGTCGTCAGCCTCAACCAAGGGCAATAAGATATACGCAACGCCGCCCACTACCAGAGATAATTAGCTCCTGTATCGAGAGGCTTGCAACCCCCCGCACCCCTAAGAGGGCCGCCAAGATGAGACTGGGACTATATAAAGAAGCTTCGAAACGCTCTTGCCAGAGTTCGTTGGCTCACCGATCGTAATGGTCAGCGAGCTCTCCTGGGTTTGAAAGGACCACCATCTCTCCTATCCTACAGCTTGCAAAAGCTCTCTCCCCCCAGCTCCAACAGCCTGCAAGAGGCTCTTCCTACATCAGCTCCAGCAGCTTGGAAAAGTTCGTCATCCAGCATCAGCTCCAGCAGCTTGGAAAAGCTCATCTTCCAATCTTTCAGAGGTAACCTCTACATCCGCAGCCTGCACCCACTTCCTAGTCATCATTGACTCCGTGGTAGCAGGCCGTTGTGACGTCTGAGGTCCTCCTCAGTAATTACTCGCAGTAAATACGATAGAATTCTGGAAGGAAGCTTAGTTTGATGAGAGAATTTTATCCAGGTTTGCCCTCACCTAGTTTACCGTATTTAAACAGCTATTTAGATTCTTTGTAAGAATCGGTCTTCCCCACTGCTTTCCTCTAGCGTCAATAAATGCTAAGTCAAAATTGTAAAATTAACTTTGTTTATTGTGCCCTGTTTCTGTCTTTTACGTAAAAATTAGAATTTATTTTAAAAATAAATTTTTGGCTCAATTATTATTATTAAAGGTTTCTCTGCGGGGTAAGTGTAAGTGGACAGAACTCTCCAGTATCACTGGGACTGAAAAGTTTTCTAATCCGAAAGGACATACTCTGATATCTGGGTAGGTCCAGAACACCCACGCTTCCCTGCAGATGCATTCAAACTCTAGCTTGTTGTTCTCATCGGTAGGGCCTTTGAGTGCTATATTTGAGAGCCTAGTGTATTGAGGGTTTTTTTTACGAGAGTGTAATCATATTGCGGGATAATGTTTAAATGCCAAAGAGGGGAGGTGGACACCCTAGTCCGCTGCGCCGCAATGCTCGACATGCCCTACAATACAAATTAGTTAAGTACATTGCTGCTCAGACAGAGGACCCAACTCAGAGCAGCACACTCCCGTCGTTTATACTGGAGGTCACCGCGTCAGAATCACATCCAATTTCGCCTGTGATAATTCCCACTCACAAGTCCAAACTAGATTTCATGTTGGGTACGTGTTGGACGTGGCCCTGCTACGACAACGTTAGCTAATTGTGTACACTGTCATCAGTGACAGTAACTAAACCATCTACTCCGCCCCCGTCCGATGACCGCTCATATATAAAGACGTGTACAGTCGGCATGTCGCCGGGAAGGTAATAAAAGTTGTGATTCCACCCCGACTCATAAACGTAGAATTGCTTCCCCACTTCACACATATGTCCCCATATGTAAACCCACAAAACCATTCGCTCTTGGGAGACTGTATCGTAAACGGGACACTGAGTAGGGACATCCAAGGGAGGATCACCACACCCCATTCCACATTCGTAGAATTACTGATCGTTCATGATTCATCAACATTGCAACCTAACTATTTAATTTAAACTTGGGATAGCTGGCGTCCCAAATATTAGCAACCTTGACATTGAGCGAGGTTGTGCTCTCTGAGAGAGAGGCACTTACCATTAAGCCCACCCTGGGGATCTATTCTCCTCTGTCCTCCCAGCACCCTTCACTTAGGCAGAATCCTGCCAATTACTCTGATGGGAGCCAAACCCCGACCCGCCAGGCACATCTGACATTCATAAATCACCGCCGAAGCGATTGTAACGACCGATCATAGGGAATCTGCACTTGAGAAAGAATAATAGAGAGGCGGTACCAAAGGTACCAAGACCTGTACCACAAAAAGAAGAGGAGAAAGGAGAAAGCACAAGAAAGTGCACCAATTGATGACCAACGTGGTGCATACAGCTCCAAGTAGGCCAAGGGCACAGGTAACTTGGGAAGGCCTAGACCATGTACCCCCCCCCCCCCCTTACACTACGTACAGTCACGTTGGTCAAGTGCTGCAACTCCTCTGTGCCATGATCGCGATGTGGACAACTAATATGTTGATCCAAGGCAAAATAACCGTGACCATCGGTTCGTACGTTCAGCTGGTCAAGAACTTTGACCGTGCTGGTAAATCCGATTAATGCAGCTACCACAAACAATACCGAAACACACATAAACACCATACTTTTCTGGAATGCTCGCAGCCTCAGCTCAAAAAAGGACGAACTTATAAACCATTTGTCTCGACATAAAATTAAAATTGCGGCCATAAACGAGACACATTTTACACCTAAATCTCACTTTTCAAATAGCCTGTCCCTGGCTATGCTGTTTATAGAAAGGACAGGCCTTTGATAAGAGGTAAAGGAGGAGGAATGGCTATTTTACTACGCAGTTCCATCACACATAACAAAATTAATTTGCCAGGCTTTCCTATATTAGAAGCAGTTGGCATTGAATTAAAATTATGCCAACAACGCATTAAATTGCTAGCAATTTATGCTCCCCTAGGGCGCTCGCTAACACTGGCAGACCTGGACCTGCTATATAATAATACTGGCAACACATTTCTCGCCCTTGGAGACATAAATGTCAAACATCCTAACTGGAATTCTAGAAATAGAACAGCAAATGGGATGCTCTTACAAAGTCACCAAGCGAATAGAAATTATCAAGTTATGACCCACCAAATATTAACCAACATCCTGATATTTTAGATATTGTTCTAGTTAAACAGTTTAGAACTGGGATTGACCTAAGAGTCGAACATGATCTCTCCTCCGATCATTACCTAGTTCACATTGATTGTGACAATATTTCCACAGAAGATAATGCCCTGAGAAAAATTAAAGATTATTCTAAGGCAGATTGGCCGAGTTTCTCAAATTTTATAACAGAAAATTTGCAGCAGATAAATAATGATTCCCTAGCAACAACACAGGATGTTGACGAAGCTATAACCGTCCTTACAAGCACAATACAGCAAGGCATGGCTGAGTGTGTTCCAGAGAAAACACATACAAATAAATCTATACTTTCCGCAGTATATACGGGATTTAATCACTCAGAGAAACTGCCTAGGACGCCATTATTCTAGACGCCGAGATCGGCAAACTAAGGCGCGAATTAACGAAATACAGGCTGTCATTTCAGAGGAAGTAACACTATGGCGGGCCAGTGTCTGGGATGCTAAAGTAGCTAAGCTAACACCATGCAAAAATAATTTATGGGGCTTAACTAAACGCCTCTTAAATAAAACCGATATAATCTCGCCCTTCCAAACTAACATAGGATTTTTCACCCCTGAAGCTGGAAAATACTTTTCAGCGAAATCAGGATCACTGTGATAGAAATTTTACAACCCACATTTATCGCGAAATTAAAATAAAGCAAAGAAAACAGACTGAAGACGAACCTGAATTTACACAGTCCCACAAAATAAAACTGGCAGTTCACTGCATGCATCCCAGAAGAGCTCCAGGAGCAGATGGAATTCAGGCTATTGTATTAAAGAAAATGCTTGAGCTGGCCCATGATTATCTAGCTACATGCTTTAATGCTATGCTCAAGCTGGAATACTTCCCAAACGTATGGAAAACTTCAAATGTGATTGTCTTTTACAAACCAGGAAAGGCTAAGAAACTCCCACAAAATTATAGGCCAATCAGCCTTTAAATACTCATTCTAAAGTTGTGGAATATATAATCCTAAGATGGATTAATTCTCATATAAGTAATAATAATTTACTTCCTGAAGAGCAGTTTGTGTTTAGACAAAAGCATTCCACAATACACCAATTGGTACGAATTTCTGAATATATTAACCATGTCTTTAACTGGAAATACTATGTAATTGCAGTTTTCTTAGACATTGAAAATCCTTTTGATAGGGTTTTTTATGCTGGATTCATTTATAAATTATATGAATTAAAATTCCCCGATTGCTATATTAAATTATTAGCCAGCTATTTGAATCGCAGGACTTTTTCTGCCCAATTGGAAGGGGCAAAATCAGAAAGTAAAACCATTTATCCTGGAGTGCCTCAAGGCAGTATACTTGGCCCAGTTTTATTTAATCTTTATATACAAAATTTACCGAAACCAGACCACCGACTGGTGCAATTCAGTTGCTATGCCAATGACACTGTCGTATTTAGTTGTTCACACGACCTCGGCTTAGCAACACGACAATTACAAACTGCCTTAACAGCCTTTCAAGAATATTGCACGAAATGGCGGATTAAAATCAATATCGGGAAAAGCGAGGCAATCATTTTCACGCGTATGTCACTACCCCAAGCTGCAAATAGTCCGCAAATTACTTTATTTGGTGAACCCATAACCCATAAAGATGTTGTTAAATATCTAGGCGTACACATGGACAGAAAGTTGACCTGGAAAGCACATATAGACACCAAATGCGTAAGTGCATACACCAGTCTCTCTGCCCTATACCCTATACTTAATAGGCAAAGTGCCATAACATGAAACACAGCAGTATTGCTATATACCATGCTCATACGGCCTGTTATAACAAAGTGCTGTGCCCACATGGGCCCATGCAGCTAAAACTCATATCTAGAGACTGCAGATTGTGTAAAATAAATGCCTGCGAATTGCGGCAGATGCACCTAGATACTGCTCCATTACAGATCTGAATAACAAACTCAAAATTTAAAAACTAGACGAGCACTTCGTCATAATTGCAGAAAAATTTTACCGTGATTGTGCCACACATACCAACCAGAAAATATCTAGTGTCGGCGATTATGACTCCGATGAGACTCAGAAGCTTATAAGCGGCCTAAAAGCATTTTAGCACACAAGCCGCCTTAAAACACCAAAATTCACAATGCAGGCCCTCAGCCATGCACCGGACTAACAAATTTATCCCGGAAACCCGTAATACTGCAACACATTTAACTACAAAATACACTCCTTGACAAAATAATAATCACAAAATTAGCAAAGCACTATGTGATCACAGAACAAGGCAAAGAAGGCTCTGTATAGCCTCTGGCTCGGAGATGGCCCTGTGATTCACATTGCAACCACACTGCACTTCACACACATGTGCTACAAAGCTTCTCTCATCTGACAGCTGTTTGTTTGTATGGTCTGTCGCCACTACCGCAACGGTCTCTGGACAGTTCCAGTGACAACGGGGGGACTGTGGCATATTATGCTCTCTGCAGCAGCTGGTGAGGGTTGTAGAGTGACACTTCTACACTAACATTCACTCACACCTACATTCACACTGACTAACCTATAGTATACTACACTCAGCTGCACGCGATGTCACAGACAAGGTGATAAAAATATTACCTTTAGTTTTAAATTTCTTTTAATTATCTGTAACACACTAACACTCTTTCCTGTGTTACAGAGAAATGGCTGGCATCTGTCAGGTGGGTGGTGCAGTTCTGTCCCCCACCACCAGGGCCACATAGCTCGACCCTGCTGATCAAACAGCTACAACCTCATTTCATTTCATCCTGTATCACATTCACAAAGTCTATCTTTGCAAACAAACACTGCTCTACTTTCTCCAGCCCTAATCCAATAAAGGAATTATATTTATCCTCTGCGACTGTCATCAGTAAAAGGGAATAAACATATACTTAACCAACTTAAGTGTATCTTTCCCGTAGTAGTAATTCCAATCCCAGTGGACTTCATGCCTGTCCAAGGGATTGCAGGTGACTGGGGAAGTTACTTTAACAGTGCGAAACACCAATAGAGTACCCGCATGCACATTGGACAGCCACCCTTACTGTGCACCACGGTGTACAGAACTGTAGAGCCCCGACACTAGGTACTCGGTTTCTTGTGGTAAGCTTGCCGGCTCAGTGGCTATTCTCTCCGCCACGCTTCTTGCACAGGAGTTAGTGTTCCCTGAGTTGGGGGAGACTGTTCCTCCTGAGACATTGACCTATGTGCTGGGACTGTCCACTGCGCAACCGGAATCTCGGTATTCATTGTGTTTCAACGCTGAATGCTGGGATTGGGATACTGCCCTTGGTGGGCTGACACTGACATGGCTGTACACCAGTGTATGACAAAACATTGAGACAGTCTCAAATGTATCAGTTGACAATATCACTGGACAATGCCTGGCGCCCCGGTATTGTATAAAATCCTACCAAAATTTTGCCGGCTATTTATTTGCAGCTCCTGAAAACCTCAGTAACAGCTTACCGCCAGTTTGACTACCGTCAAATGTCGCCCAACTTAGTGGCGTATCCTTCTGCTTAATTATCCTGATTCATTGGACCATGAGAAAAATTCCTCGAAAATTTCTAAAAATTTAATTTCCTTGTTAAAAACTTTTCCTGGATGTTTCCAACAATTACCCACAACAAGGGATCAACCTATGCCTCATATCTGCTCAACAACAGTTTTGGGATGCCGTTCCAACGCCTGTAGATGCCAGGAATATTCAACTCGTGGTTTTGCGCCAAACGTGCGGGGAAAGCGAGGACAGCCGCCATTGTACAGCTCAAGGGAGAAGGACGAGCATGGCAGCCATTTTTAAGCACCACAGTGACGTAAGCAGCCACTCTGTCATCAGCGAGGGACAAAGGACCACGATGGGTCGAGCGCACCCACCTCCCCTCCACCCACGTCGCGTACATCGTGAGGAGGCAGAGAAGGAGAAATGAGAGAAAGGTGAAACTTGTGGTATGCTCCTCCCTTCTACACTTTCCACCCGCACTGCGCTCCGGAACAGCTGAGAGCACGCCGACTATTGACCCCTGCACCACACGAGCAGGGACAGCCGTGATGCGTAATTACCGCGCCATGCATAGCAGAACTTCCACGATCATGACAACCGCTTCCGCGACTGTGTCGACCGTGCCGCGCCCTTGGGTTTGTATACAAAAAAACCATGGCTGGTCGGACGGATGACAGCGCACCGATGCTCATCTGTCTGCACTGTCTGCGAGTACTTCCACAGGTCCTCATAGCTAAATATGAGTACAGCACGGATTACTGCCGCTGCAACTGCCAGTCCAGTCAGACACCCAACTGCGCCGTGACCAATTGTGCTACAATCAACCGCAAGTATGATGGCAATAACATTGACTGTCTGGAACAAAAACTTTTTTTAGAATTAGCAAGATTTTCGGCAGCCTACTTGGTGTAGTAACTTACTGTGCGCTGGTCAAGGCACACTGCTTCTTAACTGCACGAAATGTAACACAAAATATCATTGGGAGTATAGGAATCCATTTGAAAGTGAGACTATGCAAGAAATGTAATTTGAATGTAGACAGTCTAAAGTACCAACACAACCACAAGATACCACACCATACAATTGGGAACAGTTCTTCAGAGAGCTGTGGAGAGTAAACAAATGTGACCACACTGCATGTGAAGAGGACATACGAGATGCTAAATGTAAATTCAAGGTGTGTGGTTTGGTGATTCACCATTGGTGTCAAATGAATATGGAACAGACAGCAGCGCAAGGAGCCCAGTTCACATGTCGGGACTGTACAGTGGAGCCGAAAGCAAACAACGGCACATCACGTGCCCACAGCACGCACGTGGCTCTGATTCGGACTTCGCCACTGGACGGGCAGCCAACAGCAGTGCCAACCTTACCAATCATGCCTCTTCCCATGGTACCACAGTCACCCTACCTACCTCCAATGGCTACATACTATACACCACCTATGTTCACCCAAGTTACCTGGCAATATTACCCAACATCTCTACCCCTTTTCCCATGGCAATGCCAATGACAGCAGTGCAGCCAACTCCGACAAACTTCACGGAAAACATTAGAATGCAAGTAACTGACCACTGGAACCCGTACACAGGCCGACCCCGACATGTTTTCAAACACTTTCTATGTTTTCCGGACAACTGAATGAAGACCCAGCATACACGATTGAACGACCGAAGCTGTTTGATGACGAGTAGCCAGGCTGTGTGGGGAAACAGCTGGAGGGAGATGCCAAACAATGGTGGCGCTCTATCAATCACTACGGGATTATGTTGACTGAATTTGGACACGCTTTCCAATGCCATTTTGGGGGAACATTCACATAGATACAAGCACAGAGTAAGCTTACTCTTCAGGAGTAGCATCCTGGAGAAATGTTAAGCGCCTTCACCTTTGTTCGCCGTTTCCGACCGGAACTTCCAGTGTGGGAAGTATTAGAGGTGATAGCAGAGACCGCCAATGCAGAGTATCGTGCCGCATTAGTGCAGCTACTGAATAGCATGGTAGAGGAGTTTATGAGAGCAGCAAACATCCTCGAGCGTAGCCCCTGTCAACCGTCATGCAAAACCGCGAGTGCACGATGGTGCCACGGACGCAGAGAAAACAACAGAGAAGAAGGGCGTGACGAGCCGGCGAACCTGTACTCTTGCCGTTGGGTGACATTGAATTTGTTTGGTTTATGTCCCCACCTACACGTGCAGAACAACTCCCATGGAAATCAGCAGGGAAACGGGCAGTAACGGTGAAGGGGCCTGATGCCTCTCCCACCCCTATTCAGCCCAGCAGCACGGAGTTGACACAGCAGCAGTCACTGATTAAACCAGGTTAGTTTCAGTGGCGCAAAATTTATACTGATCCTTGTGTTTATCAATAATTCACCATGTCACGCTTTGATCGACACCACGACCTCGCACAATTTTTGGTCAGCAAAAGTTCGTGAACACACGGGACATAACACCCACGGGACATGTGATCCGGCTAGTGACCGGACACCAAAGTGATTCCGCAATAGGCCAAGCGATAGTTACAGTTAGGGTCCGTGACTTGGAAACCATAACCACCGCAATTATAACTGCAGAGATTACAGAGGATGTATTATTATGAGTGCCCTGGCTAACCGAACAGAACATGATTGTAGAACTAGCAGAGCGCAGGATACATTTTGGTGCCAAGGAGGGAAGAACAGTCTATAATATAGATAGCAGGGCTAGTGAAAATGTGCAGAGAGTAATGCTGATGGAGTTTGCACACAGTATTCCAGTGGAACACCAAGCTGCGTTCCAGCGCATGCTTGACAAGAGAAGAACGGTCCTTGTGAAACGTGATGCGCTGCGCCATACTACCTACCATTGCTGAACACGAGATTCTGCTCACCCAAGAAGGGCCAATTTATTCTAGTCCCTGCAGTTACCTTCCACACCAGGCCAAAATCATTTGCCAGCAAATTGCAGAAATGCTAGCTGATGGGGTTATCAAACCAACTAGGAGCTGATTAAAATCAGTCATTTTGCTAGCGCTTAAAAAGAATGGGAACAGGCATTTTTGCGTTGATTTCCATGCCATCAATCAGGTTACTTGTAGCACGCTTCCGCCCTACATAAGTGTAAAGGATCCACTCAGCACGTTGGGCAGAGCAAAGATAATGTCGTCGCTAGACCTGTGCAGCAGGTTCTCGCAAATCCCTCTATGGCAGGAAGACCGGTAGAAAACAGCTTTCACTGCCCCAGATGGCACCCGTTATCAATTCTGTGCAATGTTCATCGGGCTGAAGTGCGTTCCAGCTACGTTTCAGTTGGTGATGGTCAGAATACTTGATGGATTGGTAGGCGAATTTACACTCGCCTACCTAAATGACGTGGTAATCTGGTACGATTCCTGGGAAGAGCATGTACATCACTTATCACTAGTACTACAATGGCTGGAAATGAATGGTTTGACGTGCACAACCAATAAGTGCCACTTGGGAAAGGAGAACTGAGAGTTCTTGGGACACATAGTGAGCGAGGCAGGAAACAGACCTAACCCCGAACAGCTAGTGTTGATTGAGAACTACACAGCTCCGCACACCCAAAAGCAGCTGCACAGATTTTTCGGACTGATTAACTGGCTGCGCGAACACATAAAAGACTTTGCAATAATATCTGCACTGTTAACAGACTCTTTATCGCCACACGTACCTCACGTGTGAGGTAGCAAGGCGGAAAAGTTGTTCCAAGACATAAAAGCAAAGTTCAGAGAATGCTCCGCATTAGCAAGGTACAACCCAGCACGCCACTTATTTTGTCAAACAAACGTGAGTCAAGAGGTACTGGGCGCAGTGTTGTATCAGTGCACGGAAAGCGGGTAAAAGCAAGTTATTGACTTTGCAAGCACCAAGCTTGGCCCAACTGACAGACATTATGATATCAACGAGCATGAGTACTTGGCTGTCATCTGGGCAGTTAAGAAATACTGCCCTTATTTGAAGTACCATAGGTTTACATTGCACATGGACAACAGCTGCCTAGTGTGGCTCGCAGTAAACTCACCCGGTGGGCGTTGCTCCTGCAAGCTTACGATTTTATCATAGAGCACATCCGTGGGCGAGAAAATTAACTCGCTGATACGCTATTCCGGACTCCGAATAAGGAGGTAATTATGCAAGATGACGCGGAATGGGAAGACATTTTGCCGCCTGACACGCAAGATTCGGTTCACGAGGCCAACGTTAACAAAGAGACTGTGGTAAAAAATGAGGTGTTAATATCAGACCTATGTCAGGAGGTGGCAACTGTGTAAGTGGACTGCGCATTTGCGCAAACGATGAAGGCATGTTGTGCAAGTGAAAATGTCGATGGATGGCGAGTAATGGACTATCGTTTAGAAACGTGCTCACCGCAGGATAGAACAGCATGACAATTGTATATACCATAAAGTTTGAGGGAAAAAGTGTTGAGTCATGTGCATGGGAGTGCAGTAGTGGGGCACCCCGGTGCTAAGCAGACAGTGCGCAATGCGCGAATGCACTTTTTCTGTCCAAGATTGACACAATGCACATGGAAATGGGTATAACCGTGTACCATGTGTAACAAATTTAAGTCATGAAGAATTGACAGAGCACAGCAGCAGCAAGCGAGACAGCAGAGAAAACCATTTGGAACGGTCAGTCTTGACCTGATGGGACCGTACCACAAGTCAGCAGGGGGAAAAGTCATACTAGTGATCACGGATAATTTGTCACGCTGGGTAAAAGCTTATGCATTAAGGAGCACACATGTCAACCAGATAGCAAAATTATTTAGAGATGAATTATTTTACCGGTGGGGCTTCCTGCGCAAACTGTTAACCAATAATGGGACACAGTTCACCGGTAAAAGATGGCGAGAGCTGTGTACATTGTGGGGCATATGGCATCTGAAAACCACAGTTTACCATGCACACGCTAACCCCACGGAGCAGGGCAACCAAGAGTTAAAGGCACAACGGCTCCGTGTGGGTGAGCAGCATAATACCTGGGCCGACCACCTACCCGCCGCACTGTTCACATTAAGGAGACGAACCAATGCAGCAACAGGTAAACCATCAGCACAGATATTACTAGGGAAGAATATAAGTCTAACCAGCGAGAAACAGTGTCTGCCGGTGAGAAATAGTAGCGAAACAGAAACCAGTGGCACACGAGATGAGAGGCAACGAAGCCGTCACCAAGAACAGCGGTGCCGTTAAGTGGAGTATACAGAGAGATGGGTGCTGGAGACCACTTTGCCCCCACTGGAAATAAGACCCAATTAAATGGTCTACATGAGGCTGCATCTGCAATCAGCAGCACCGCGCAACATTTGCGCGGGCCTCGCATCATAATGGAGTGGGCCGCACCAGATCGCTAGGAGTCTGGGGCTCACCATGTACCTGGTACGTGTGGGTAGAAAGGTGGTTCGGGCACACAGAGACAACCTACGAATTGCACGAGATGAGATTTTGAACGAAAATGTGCCGAACACTTTGGGACCCCACGATGGCGCAGACCAGTATGACCAACAGAAGGCAAGGAGCGAAGAGGAAGGTGTTCCAGCACCTCCCTCGGAGGAGCCACCACCTGGGACAGCACAAATTCTGGCGCCAAACATGATTGTGTTCCACAGGGACCCGGAAAATGGAAGTGTCACCATCGAGGACGCTATAGTTCTGGAGCAGTATGGTGTACCGACACATAAACATGCGGGACTGCGGAACTGGTGTCAGCCCTTTCCTCTTGGAAGGGAGTGTCTTGAGGGGGTTGTCTGGGGTTGGGGCTCTTCATGATCCCTTATCCTGACGGCCGGGTGATGTCCTTCCTCCTGTACAGGAGGGATACATCTGCGACCTTGGTCCCGTCCAGCGTTGAGATCTGAGATTTTGCCGGGTCCTCCTGGACCAATGTGACCATCGTAGGGGTAGCCAGAGGTAGGTAGAGCCTTTTTGGATAGCTCTACCTTGACAGCTTGCTGGGAGGGCTCCTACATCTGGGCTGGAGGTTGAGTCCTGGGTTTGGCCCTGACACCTCTAGATGTTGAAACCGATGAGGTCGTCAGGGGGAGTATACTGGTATGTTCTTCTCACCCCCTTGGCATGGAGATGGTGGCTGTCAGGGGGAGCGGTTCCGTTTCTTCTCCTCCCTCTCCGGCGCATAGTGATTACGCCTTTCTTGTAAGGTGTGATGATCTGGGACGGAGGTATTGGGTGTACTTCGAGCTCGACAGTCGTACGGCTGTGCTCAACCTTCCAGACTGGTCAGTGTGTCCCTGGGTAAAGATCCCTACATCCGAGGAGGGAGTGCCGCCTATGGTGCTCCTCCCTCCTCGGATTGGCAAATTTCCACATCCTCTGGATGTGGCATTGATGAAGCAGAGACAGACGGCAGAGGTATCATGGATACATTCTGTTGCATTGCTTTTCTTTGCCACCGCGTTTGGGCAACAAGAGTGTAGCATTGGTTTTCTTCGCCCCCACGTCTGGGCAACAAGAGTGTAGCATTGCTTTTCTTCGCCACCATGTCTGGGTAACAAGAGTGTAGCATTGGTTTTCTTCGCCCCCATGTCTGGGCAACAAGAATGTACCTTGGCAAAAGTCAGTTCCCTGCCCTTCCAAGAATACATTACTGCAGTAGCCCAGTTGGGTTACTCACAAGAATCTGGCACCATGTTTAAAACAAATGAAAAGATGTACTTCCATTTTGGAATATGGTTAAGGTTTATTTTTGGGTTCTAAAACAGCTTACAAAAACACTAACATGCACTGACGGATCTTCGCTCATAACTACAGACTTTCACTCATAACAGCGCCAGAGTAGATAAAACATTACATCAGCAGTCATGTTGCCTACTACCAGGCCTGTAGAACTATGGGTAAAAAAGAATCACGCCTCTGGCAGTGCAGCTTGGCGCATGGAGCTCTCCCCACTCCTCGAACTAAGGTCTAAAAAATATAATTTGGCTGGGGCTCACGGCCTCCTTTTGGTTAAAAACTATGTCACTGCGAGGGTTTCAAAACAAATATTGCTGATGGCAGGGGAAAACTAAAAGAAGTAAAAAAAACCTAATCTCAAAAGTGACGCAACTTCACTCAGATCCTGGGAATTCGAAACTGCCACGTATTACAAATAACAACTTGAAATACAGCCCAGCACTAAAACTGATAAAACCCTTACTTTTACACATAGCATGAAAGGACAAATTTAAACTATTACACCCAGTGATAAACAGGGGAATTCAACTTAAAGTCAGATGAATAACAATTATAAAAACAATTAACATTTACACTATCTGCAATGTTACAACGTCCACCTCTGCTTCGAGGGGATGCACGTCCTCCCAGGCTGGAGGGGAAGCATCATGGACAGGGCATCGACCAGGGTCCTCCTGGACCGTGGAAACAGACGTCATGTGGGCCGGAGGTAGAGGCTCTTCAGGAACCTCTACCTTGACAACTTGTGGAGTTTCATCTCTCTCGGAGATGACGCTAGTTTGGGGAGGTCTCTTATGAGGATCTCTATCCAGAGGGCTCCCCCAAGAAACCTCTGTATTTGGAGGTAGTATCACGGTCCTTAAATTCCTGTTTGCATTCATCTGTGAATTTTATAGGGTCTTCACTAGGTCTACCTCCGAATTCAGGCAGCTGAAGTTCGGAGGTAACCTAAGCCGTGACAGCGCACTAGCATGGGCCATGGTTTGATGATGGGTAGTCTTGGACATGCCTACAAACTTCGCAACTATACAACAGGTCAGGATGCGTGATGCGTTAGTCGGGCCATCCAATGCATACATGATGGAAGTCTTTGGCGCAGACAATACACCGTACAATGTAGGTCCCTCATCCGGTGTAATTCAGCCAACTACAGCATACAGTTTGGCGATTGTGGCATTCTATACAGCAGTACTCCAGACAGTCTGTATATCTGGGTTTGTTTACCCAACCCAAACATTGGTAGTGGTATTGTTAGGAGCAGTGTGTGCATGAGATCACGTGTACCCCATGCCAGGGTATGTTTCTATAGGGCTTCGAAGGGGTTATCAGCCATTGCGGCCTCTGGGTTATCAAGCAGGCTCCGGTCAGAGTTTGACATGATTGGGATAGCGTTGTTGAATGCCACAGTGGTTTTCCAGACACCTTGAAGTCCTTTGGATGTTAAGTAGCTTTGACACCCTGCTAGATCACTAGTCGACGGGGTCTGCTGGAGTAATATGTTAAGTTATCCTAGGAGATAACCAAGAACTGTGCGTGATATAGGTATCTAGTGGACTTAGCTGTCCAGCTAGGTCATTAGTATGTGGGGGTCAGTTGGCTTGGTTGGATTGCCTAGTCTATTAACTAATACTATCACACCCCACATTGGGCTCCAAGAAAATCAAATTGATGCGTGCCCAGGTGTAGCGAAGCAGATATGCTTTGCTTTGGGAGCTAAGAAAACTCTAAAGTATTAATTTTCTCTGCTGAATAACGTCAATGCAGTTGACACATGAAGCTGGACGATAAATATCACACAAACCTTAGTTATGTGATTGCTGAAATGGAAGGTGTTTGTCATGGTTAAACTTAAGGCTTTATTTCGAGATGCCACAATCACTAGGAACATGAAGGGAGTTAGTCCTTCACTGGTGTGAAGCCAGTATACAAGACTGGTCGAGTGACCTGTCGGAGGAGCATGAAGTCAAGAGACACTGTTACGGCCCTGTGAACGGGCTGGCAGTTATTCATGTTTTACCTGGTGATAAGTTGCATGGCTGGAGATTCTGTCCCGGTTGTGGTGTCCGCTGGTGGCTGCCATGGACGTCCCCAGGACATGGAGTGCTTTTGCTCGGCTTTTTGCTGGAGGTAAACTTTTGACTGTAGGGGAGGCGTTCACTGAACGATTGGTTAGTGATTCCTAAGGGTAGTACTTCTCTTCTTCTCAACGCCTCAACCAATGGGTGAGGGGTGCCAGTGGTCTTAATTAACGGTGGAAAAAGTGGTGATATAGTGCTGACGGGTGAGGCCTCTCAGTTGTGCAGGTGGTGTGAACTCATCCCTGCTTAGGTAAAGTTCTGCTAAGTGCAGAAGAGGGAATTGGTTTGGAATTTGGGTTACTTTCAGAGGCGTAAGCTGTCTTTCTCAACTTTTTCTGCATGTCTCTTTTCCAGTTGTATGACACAGATAATAGGAGTAACTACTGCCTCGCAAAAGTCAAGCTGGCGACTTATGTCCTTAGAGTATACTTCAAAGTGATCACAATCATACAGGCGAGAATTATACCTTGTGATACCTTCATCCAGTCCCGTAAAGAGCGGTAGGTTAGTTCCAGCTGCACACCAGGATACTTAGGTGTGTTTTCCACAGGGGGTCAGTCATTCAGAACAAGTTCCTGCTCCCTTTCGGCCACATATAGAGAGGTGACGGAGTATGGAATAGTCTGACTGGCTGATTCACCTGGTGGATGAGTTTTGAGTGGTTGAGGCTCTAATGAACTGTACCTAGGAGCAAAGCTTGGGTGGCCCTCTAATGTGCATCTTTCTGGCCTTAAAGAGCACTTATTCTGCTGGCTTCACTTTAGCGGGCTGCTTTTATGAAGGAAACAACACTGTGAAACTCAAGAATATAGCTCATGGAGAATAGCTTAAAAAACACGTTTTATATTAGTATATAATATGGTGGCCCTGTACTACCGCTTATACTAATCTGAATTGACATGGAAGTTCTAGACTATGTAAAGCCAGCTGAAGGTGACCTGGTTGTAAATCTGATGGAATTAAAGCAATAATATTTGCTAGGTAAGTTAATTTACAAGTCGATCCTAACTACTGACGTGTTGTCCTGAAGGAACAGGAGTGGTTACTACCAGAAGGGCAGTGTTGGGGATTACCATTACCGTCTGGTAAGGCAGGTGTCCTAACGGAACTGTCGACAACCGTTATCGTATGGGGTGAACCAAGGGCTGGTAAGGAAGAAGCAGTCTGCATCTTCAGGAGCTATTGATGGTCCAGTATTCTAGAGGGAAGAGGGTCTGCAGTGGTGCAGAAGAGGCTTCTGGATGGGTTATCTTCCAACTGGTAGCTAATCCCATCCCTGAAGTGAGCACTGGAATCTGCTGGCATACCGGTTAGGGCGAACCTCCAGTGGCTTCCTCTGGTCGAAGTCTGAGCAGTGGAGAAAACATAGACTGACTTCTGCTGGTCTCGCAAGGGTATTTATACTAATATCTTCCTGGACTGGAGTAGACGAGGGGTGAGGAAGGAGATAGCTCCTCCCCCTGAGCTCGGTGGCTGTCGTCTGTTGGCATCATCTGCTGGGCAGCGTAATTGCTGTTGTGGCGGTCTTCATCCCTTATCTCGTCCACAAGCTGCCTTTAGAATACATGCTGTCCTCCCTTGGCGCACCGTGTACAGTCTCAATTCAGGGTACATCTGGTTTGGAGATCTGGGTGAAGAGTACATGGTGGACTGATGTGTCAGTAACAGCATCCAACCTTGCGCAGGAGTATTCTATCACCACATGTCCAGCCTCTTTAGTATTCTTGGTTTAATGTCTTGTCCAGAGGAGTGAACATAGCATCTAAATGGGGCGAAGTCGAGTGTGCATAAAAGCTGTGCAGAGCATTATGCATTAAGCTTAATGGTTGTGAGAGTTTTCATGGTAAAATAAGCTTACGTTGTGGTTTTACACATACTTACTGAAGCAATCTCGTTGATGTTTTGCGAATACGGGAATTATTACAGAATTTAGCTAATAAACATATTTTCTCAGTACTTTGCATTATTTCGCAGTTTGCGAAAATTTTTAGGATCTAAGTACGAGATACATTATTTCTTGCAGTTGTGGAGACACTTAGTACAGCTTGTAGTATTGGGTAGATTCTACATTACAACTACCATTTCTATTTGTAGAGAAAATGGTGTAAAATAGGGTTGTAATTAGAAATATAAATAGTAGTACAGTTTCCCTGATAGGTGTTCAGTTAATTTAAAGTGTCTCAATAAAATCACTGTGATTAAGAAAAATTGTTTGGCGAGATGCTGTAGAGCAGCAGATAATATGGCAGTGTTAAGTTTTTTATAGTGTTTCAGAATAATTTGGTAATGCAAGTTTCCATAATGTTTTCACAGGATGAAGACCTTGAAGGGGACTTCGACCCATCAGAATACGACAAGCGGATGAAGCAGTTGTTCAATGAAGAGTTTTACGAGGAGGAACAAGACATCAAGAAACCTGTGTTCGCTGACCTTGATGAAGAAATAGAGCTAGGTAATGTTGCTGCTTAATTACGTGCTGTAAAGGGTTATGTATGAGTGTTGTACTGTACTTGTTGTGAATTCTTGCTTTGGACTAGCTTCTTGCACGTTATTTTTCAACTACAGGTACAAGGTCTTCTGAAAGCGCAAAAAATATTTTAATTACTGCAATGGTATTTGCTGGGTCATAAAAGTCACTAATGTTGTGTAAAACTTATGATCATAAATTAACAAGGAAAGTCCCCTGAAAAATTGTGAATGCATGTTGGTTTGGTGAAAAGGTACATTGTGATATGTGTTTATAGCGATTGGTGAACCCTCCATTCATTTTTATATGGAAATAAAAGTGTATGATAAAAGTTATTGTGCGGACAAATCCTGGGGTAATTTGTAATTTTAATGTTATTTTGAGTCAAAAGTTGACAAAACAGCCCCGTTAATAATAATTTTCTCAAATTAAAAATCATGTTGTAGCTAATCTTAAAGAATTTGATTAAAGTATTAATAAAAAATTTGAAGGTAATATGCCAAAAACTAAGTTTGTTACTTTTATTTTGCTTGCTAACTGTTACGATCCTCTTCGCCACTACTGTAGGGATCCAAAGCAGAAGTAATGTAAAAATAAACATTACTCGCTAACACACAACCATCTGCCCCTTCATTAAGTTTGCCTATATTTATCCATGCACGCTTGCTGGCCTGCTATTACTCAAGTTATGCTCCAGAGATTGCCCTTTGAGAGGCTACAATAAGTTACTGATATAACTAATGAGCTTCTTTCCTTTACATGGGTGCAAATAACTTTCAATGTAGTTTTTAATGATGTGTAGACATTGATGTCTCGTTGTCAACAAAATCAAAAGAGACGAAATCAGAAACATATCCAACACTATTGAGACAAACATAAATACAAACATGCTTTACCTGGAACTTAAATCCAGAAAATCTCTTAAATAATAGTTAGCGTGAAATCAACTCCTTTTCGGGGGTAGGATTCGGAGCATCAAATTCAGGTGTAATCAGTAGGGATCCCAGAAAATGGTGAACCGCGAAATACACAAAATACAGTTAAATTGGACGTTATTTCACAGTTTTCGCGAAATCTACCTATTTTTTACAAGATGTGAAATTTTGCACGAAAATTCTTTACAATTGATTAAATGTTGACAATCGATTGTGAGTCAACCGTCAATTGCGTGTACACAATCAGTTGTGGTGACAACTGCCAACATTGCAATTTGCCGCTCTTCCTTGTATTTTGTAGTGATTATTTTTGTTCCGAGATGCTGAAAATAGCTACTATTTTTAATCGCGAATGCGTAATGAAGCAGTTTTGACATCAAGAATAAAATTATAATGTGTTTTGTTTTGTTTTATTGCATCTGTATGATCTTTTTCAATACACAGCTGTACAAAGATATTGGACAAGTCAAATGTCCAAATTCTGTACCATGCATGCTGACAGAGTTGTGAAAAAATACTTGGTTGTTCTGGTTTTTGAGGTTAGGTTGAAACAAAGACCTAAAATGTAATGTTCCACGAATTTAATTTTCGTATCGAATTTAAGTTTGTTGGTTTCAGGAAAGGTACACAGTGCTGATTTTATTGAATTTTTCTGGAAATAAATTATTTAATGCTAGTGATCAACAAACGTGATTTTAGTAATGTAAACTTGCAATGATTATAAGAGGAAAAACACGTGTTCAAGAGGGGTGCATTTTACAAACAGCAATTTTGTGTGTTTTGTAATTAATGTATTTGTAAACATTTACTATAATTATTGAAATGCACTTGGCCTGAAAATGTCTATAATCCATTCCCCATTGAAAGCAACTTTCTTGGAGCCGTTCTAAACATGTACTTGTAGGCCCGTTTTGTATCCTTCTGCCAAATGTAAACAAACATTGCCATGTGACTGCCATGTAGCATCTGTCAAAATCAATGTTTACATGCCATTGTGTGTGTACATGTGTACGTATACTTTCGCTACACCTAAAAATAAACATTGAAAGGTGACTGCTACCTTTATACCTGTCAAATGTGTTGTTTACTGTTTACAGCTTTTCAAAGGATTCTTCCTAAGGTCTATTTCAAAAACCATTTCGTACGAATACTCACAGTTTAGGCCTATAACATTATTTATATGACATTTTAAATGTGCCTGAATTAACTATAGTTCTTACGGTTATGTTACATTAACATATTTGTTTTCTACGACAGAGCACATTACACGTAATGCATGTTAATATTTTGCCGCGATTGTGTTAAACACTGTTACAACTGCGGGGTAATGAACTGTAGTATTTAACTTTTTGTTATTGATATGTATTAGGTTATTTCTTTAAAAGGACGACCTCAGTTCAAATAAAGAAGGAATAGACAGTCCAACGAAAAAGCGACATTAAAATCAAGCATGAAACTTGTGTCGCTCATTTTTTGTTATAGAAACTTAAAATATAGCGGTGAACATGCACTCAAATAAGCCTACCGTAACTTTTCCACTCATACTTATATGTATTGCTACTTTCTGTGTATTAGGTTTATTCAAATTTATTGGGGCTGGGCTTGGTTGTTTTGTTGGGATTGGTGGTAAATCACGTTACATGACTGTGTTTCAAACACCCAGGGCAAAGGTACAATGTTGTGATAAATAAACATACTTGGATGTAAATAAATAACTTCGTCATAAAAACAGTTCACATTTACAACGTATAAATAGTTCACATCAAATATTTGAAAACCACGCTCACACTGATCCAGCGTAACTATCACCAAACAGCCACACCACGCTATTTCACATGCAGCAGTTAACGAAACACACCGTAACAATAAATTTATTACTGCTGCGGAAATACAGATTTATCACAACATTGTAACTTGCTTAGGTAGGTTTAAAAAACACGTCTACAAACGTAATGTGGTAATTTGAAGTATTTTTCGGAATAAGTATAATTTACGCTTCGTTTGGTAAAACAGCAACATGCCATGTCATGGCTCGCCACGTCTGCCAACTTCACTTTGTTTCTGCCCCCGTGCCCTGCCATCATATCTAAATATATTAAAATAAGTATTCAAACATTAAAATCTCTTTTCAGTTGTAAATTACAAATTCAAAAATCATTATTTTGCTGTAATAAGTATGAAATATGCTACAATTGAAAACGTACAATTTTGCTCGTACGAGCGAGGAAACTTCCAAGTGTGAAAGAGACAAATACACACACACGAAGCACACTAACAACACACACAAGCAAACAGGCACGCAGCAGTATAGAACACAAAGATAGAGAGATGATAGATAGAGATAAGAGAGAATATAGATAGAGAAATAGATAGAGAATAGATAGAGAGATAGATAAGAGAGATATGATAGAGAAAGATAGATAGAGATAGATAGAGAGAGATAGAGAGAGATAGATAGAGAGATAGAGAGAGATAGATAGAGAGAGATAGATAGAGAGAGATAGAGAGAGAGAGAGAGATAGATAGAGAGAGAGATAGATAGAGAGAGAGATAGATAGAGAGAGATAGATAGAGAGAGAGATAGAGAGAGAGATAGAGAGAGATAGAGAGAGAGAGATAGAGATAGATAGAGAGAGATATAGAGAGATAGAGATATATAGAGAGAGATATATAGAGAGAGAGAGATATAGAGAGAGATATATAGAGAGAGAGATAGAGAGAGATAGAGAGAGATAGAGAGAGAGAGATAGAGAGAGAGATATAGAGAGAGAGATATAGAGAGAGAGGTAGAGAGAGAGAGAGAGATAGAGAGAGAGAGATAGAGAGAGAGATAGAGAGAGAGATAGAGAGAGAGATAGAGGGAGAGATAGAGAGAGAGATAGATAGAGAGAGATAGATAAAAAGAGAGATAGATAGAGAGAGAGATAGAGAGATAGAGATAGAGGGAGATAGAGATAGATAGATAGATAGATAGATAGATAGATAGATAGATAGGGGGGAGGGAGAGGGGGAGGGAGGGAGAGTGTGTGTGTGTGCGAGTGCATGAGTGAGAGTAAGAGAATGTGAGTGCATGAGTGCGAGTAAGAGAATGTGAGTGCGTGAGTGCGAGTGTGAGAGTGCGAGCGAGAGTGTGAGAGTGCGAGCGAGAGTGTGAGAGTGCGTGCGAGAGTGAGCAGGAGTGCGAAAGAGCGTGAGCAGGAGAGTGTGTGTGTGAGAGAGTGAGAGATTTGTATGTGTATGTGTGTGTGTATATACATATGTACATATATATATATATATATATATATATATATATATATATATATATATATATATATATATATATACATATATATATTAAGGTAAAGTTTCATTTATTCAATAATATAGTCCGCTAAAGTTAACAATTGTGTTATATATTTGTGTATTACAGGTTATTGAAAAAACAGGTTGACATGTTTTGCTTAGAGTGTTTTTTCAAAGGTTGATTTTCATAAGTCGCTTCCAATCGAGAATGGACTATATATAATAAATTTGAATGTAAGGTTAACTTCCGTCAAACTATGTGTGAATTGCTGAATATGTACAAATACGACGAACAGCAATGTATATATCGCTTTTTGTTTTTTCATTGAAGTTAAAATTTTCGAAGTAATTATCATTATCATAGGTTGGAATCCCAATCTAGCTATAATATCCTACATTAAATACGGGATGGAAGTTAGCTAACGTCAGACTTTCAGTGCCTGCCATGGCAGGGAACACGTGGAAAGAGGAAAATGCAAGTGTGCATTGGACTCACATTTGTTTACAAACATCTTTTTCTTAAGTGAAAAACAGTTGTGGTGGAAGGATACATTATGGCTGTGCTACTTTTCTAGAACTGTCAAAATCTACCCCACATTTCTTAAATTAGTTAATTGTACTACTGCTGTTTCTCGTATTTAATTATTACTTTTCTATTTCTTATTCAGACATGGAACAGGTGAATTTATTTTCTTTCTAAACATTCTAATTGATCAATTTTATTTTCAGATACGGATATTTGGTTAATTTTTTATATGAATGCAAAGAAATTTGTTATTGAGTTTTATTTTTATAACAAGTTAAAGAAATTTAGCATCGCTATCATTTTAAACCCCAAAATTGATACTGCTTTCATTTTTAAATAAGGAAATTTAACACAGCTTTAATTTTAAATACCGAAATTTAATATTGTTTTAATTTTTAAATACTGAAATTTAATACTGTTTTAATTTTTAAATACAGAAATTTAATACCACTTTCATGTTTAAACACAGAAATTTAACACCGATTTTCACTATTTTTTGCACCAAAATCAGGCATTCTATTTTACCATTTTCTGGGGTCCCTAGTAATCAGTCTAATGGAGGCTTGCCATTTGGACAGATTTTATCCGTTTTAACTGATTTTTAACTTTAGGGAATCTCTGTAAAATAATTCAAATATATACCACTGATGTGTACAAAGTAATTTTTTTGTGATCTTTAGTACCTTGACTTTGTTGCATACTTGAGGCACCATAACTAATTTTTAAAAAAGTGTGTAAAATCTCACTAAACAATTATTACGTGTAACAAAACAATAAGGTACAAAGAGTCTCACCCAAAGTTCTTAAAGAGCAGTAAGACCACTGCATGTTTACCTCCATTTACTCAATTATATTACTTTTGTAACTGTGAAATTTTTATCTTCACAATGAATAATCATGTATGTTATTTACACATAAATCACGCAAGTGTCATCTACTAAACGTTTTCGTATTTCACTTTAAAATAGCTATATGTTTATGAATGTAAAAGGTAAACAAACTTTTTTTTTTTCACGTGCCAAAGATATTGTGCGTGCACGCAACACTTTATTAGAAATGACTGCTGCGTACATGCGACACTAGCACCCGCAGTGATGTGCGTCAGTTTCACTGACTCGTTTCTTTTAAAGTTTCTTGCAACGGAGTTGTTTAATTAAGGCAAAATATGTTAGAAATACACCATTGCTTAAACAGTGCATGTCCAAAATATTTCGCTTAATCATTCTTAGGCACGAGGATACAATTGTCGACATATTTCTGTTCTTGGCTTTATGATAAACTGCAAAGGCAAATGCCATTTTGAAAACAACCTTTGCCACGCTTTGCCGTTTTTGTGAACACAATCCAAATTTGGTGACGGTGTTTTACGTTTGGCATTGATATCAAAATGCAGAGGAAACAAAAATTACCATCGATACGGTCGCTATGTAAATAAAAGTATAAGTGTGAGTGGAGAAAAGAATTACTACCATGATTGTACATTCCAAACAAGTACAATTACATTAAATAGGTAAATGTCCTACATATACACTTTTTTCTATCACTTGCCAATTATTATTTAATTCCAAGGATTTTATAGGTTTTGACTCAATAATTTTAGGATTTTTATATACAAGAACCAGGATTCCAGCTTCAGGGCTGGTAGCAACCCTTGTCTAATGCTGTTAATGAGTTCATTAACCAGAAATATTTACTTCGCCATTATTTTTAAAATAGTGTCTGAGCCTATTAAATCACGTAAGTGTACATGCCTTGCCTTAATGGTACTTTTATGAAGAATTTGGTGGAAATAGGGTAATTTGTCTTGAGATATGGTGTAATAATCTTATTTTATTAATTGGTGCTATCTAATAAAATAGTCTAGAAAAGAAGTTCTGTATAATGCTTCTAATACTTATAATGGATACTGTTAGCTAGAAAATTTGGTTGAATTTGGTTTAAATTATTGAACATACAGTAAAACTTGACTATAACAAACTTGAAGAGCCCAGAAATGTTGCTTGTTTGTTATAATGAAGTTCTTTGTAGTGAAAGCACTTACAGAGAAATTTTGAGTTTGATGTTTCTGACGTTTATGGCTACATGATTCTTCATTATTATATTAACTGCTTCATTTAAATATAAGGAAGATATTTACATGCCAAAAAAATGGTTTTGGTTTGATTTTTAATAAAAGAACTTTTAATTTTTTTTGTAATTACATTGCACTGTGAGTTGCTCATAAACATTCAGTGCACTGATAATTTCATTACTTCTTGGATGTTTATTACAATTTACACCATCCATTTCAGCATGTATATGGTTTCCAGTTTCAAGTGCATAACTATATTCTACTACAATACAGTAAGCCTTCATAAAACTGTATTTCAGGTTATGTGACAGTTATAAACACCACAGGGTAATTTTTTTTTTTTTTTACAAATAAATGCCTTGATTTTTTTTACTATGATTTTTGATTATGTTGTATCTTCAACAGACAATTATTCATATGCATTAAAAAGCAACATAACCTATACGGCATCGCAAAATAATATTTCACTCAGCTTTTATCAATTTTCATAGCATACCGAAGCAGTTTAAATGGCACACCAGAGGTGCAGTAATTTTTTTGCGTTCAAAAACAACATAACCTTCACGCTGATCATAAACAAATGTCCTCACATACACCACAAATGCCATACACAAGAAAATTATTTCACTGCAGTGCAAGATAAAGACTCTCTGTAGTTGACACACCTGTGGCGCCACAAGTACTTTGTGTACTGAGTTGCCATTTTGTGTGACAGTTCACTCAAGTCATGTTTACATCTGTGACCCTGCCATAGCTAATGGCAGGGCCACGACACTGTTTTTGTGTAAACATTGTAATATTTTACTACATGTTTGGTTATCTTAAGGAGGGAAAATACTGAATTTATAACGTTGGTATAGAATTGAGTCATAAAGTGATTATTAAGGTGAATATTTTATAAATATAACAGAAGTCATAACATAAAAATTTGTTAAAGTGAAAAAAAAATCATTTTATTGCATAGTTGTTTGTTGGGACCAAACAGTTGTTTGTTATAATGAAATGTTCGTTAACATGAAGTTTAATAAAATGGTGCTTTACTGTATACGCCAAACTTATCAAAAATATTTATGTGGGCATCAGTTTGAAAATTGATGTTGTCTTACCCCATTTAAATCATGTAACATTACATGGCCGTCTGTAGCACTAATGGTGTGAAACATTGGGTGAAAATTAATTCAATGGTTCCAGAAGTGTGGCAAAATGTTCAATTTTCTCACTTGCCACTATTTTGCAAAAAGGTCAGAAAAAGTATCTCTGTAAGCATAATTGATGATTCTAGTGAATAGTGTTAGTTGATGTGTGACATGTACAAGGCATATCTTTTTTTTCGACTCCAACTTGTCCTGTGTGGTGACACAGCACGCTAATGGAATATCAAACCTTGAGTCAGCTTGCTTCTAGAGCGCACAGGCATGTTCCCAACATGGGACAACCAAGGAAACAGCAGACGAGCTTCAACTATGCCAAACGCATACGTAAAGTAATCTACCCTGCCAAGAAACCAAGTGAAGCCAGGCTTGTCGCTTGCCCCTAAGTGAGCATCAGATACCACCCGCATACAAGAAACTACTCTGCATCTTGTCTGCCGAGAGAGCACAGCAAGGGCTGCACCAGCCATGAAAGGAAAAGCCACCTCGCCAAAGATGCCCGACTGTCGAAGGAAACGGAGGGATGCGTTGGACAATCATATATAAGGCTCAACACGCCTCAAGAATGCCAGTTGTCTTGTACACTCAGCAGATCGCTTTACCACTGTCCATAATAAAGCTTTCTCCTTACCATCTTCCTCACGAAGAACCACGAGCCTCTAGAAGTCTTCCAGATCCTACAAATATCTCCAAAGAAGGCTTAACCCCCCCCCTTTTTGGTAGTGACACCCGAGTCCCTTCAGGTCAAGCTAGTCAACAGTTAGGGTCCTAGTTGTTCTTCTCCCGACTACCTAATTTGTTTGCTCTATTTTTTTTTGCCAACAGGTCCCCTTCACATGTTTCACCGTAACTTCCACGGGTTGCTTATGAATCACGAGAGTGCAAGAGATATTTTGGGTCACCGGGTTATTCTACTCAGAATAAACACGCATCCCTCAAGGGAGAGGCAGGCAACCACGCCTTTTAAACCCATTTCTGATATTAGTTAGGACTGTGGACTTCCCTTCACTGGGGAGTATGTAGGTCTGACACTACTCACTCCCTGTGATACACAGAGTGATTCGTAGGGTTCAAGTTACCTGTCGGGCACAGACTACGGGTGCCTTGGGTGTCGAGGGTTGTAACCTCGGGTAATACTGCTTCTCCTTTTCTTTGCTCTGTCTTTGCGGTGTTAAGGGCGATGCGTCACTCGGGGTAATTTGAAGGCTTTATTTTCTCTTGTGTTATCAGGGTGCCTGCCGTCCTGTGCGGTTGGGGAGAAGTAAGAGGTGCCACTGATCCTATGAGGGGAAAGGTGGGTCTGCGACTGTTTGCAGCTGTGATGTAGGTGGTGTCTCGAGGCTATGATCCTTCGTTCTCTTCCAGTCCCCCAAAAGAGGGGAGGGAAGCAGTAATTACACCAAAAAATAAACTAGATGTAATTTAACTAATAAATATGCCAGTTATTGGTAGAGACCTGTAAAAGTAGGTTTTATTTTTTCCAAAAATATGTGTAATTTTTTTGAAAAAAGGTGTTATTTTTGTCAAATATAGCTGTTATTTTCTTGTTGCAAAAATGCAGGTTTCTGGATAAGAATTGCTTAAAATTTTAATGTGCTCATTATAAAGACATACCTAATTTGAGAAATGTCACTTTATTCATAAAACCTGAAATTGTCAATGTTATTCCTATTGATAAGCTGTGCTTATTTAACCAATTATTTCCTTGCAAAAATTCCTCACTACCAGAGAAATACACAGTTACGGTTTTAAGACAGAAAAACTAGTTTCCTCTATCAACGGACAACTTTGAAAATAATTTCAGATTTCACTTATGATTTTGTGTTCTGCCTGACCCCTGGAACAAACGCTCGCAATGCACTGCCAAAGGCATATGATTCATGAAAAGAATAATGTAAACCATTTATACACAACTATACAAACACTGTTAAGAAAAAATAATAAAAGTGCCTTGTACAAAGATAAAAAAAAAATTAAGAAAAATCTGCCTGTACGTTTTTGAACCATAGAAACTTTCAACAACAGATTTTTTTCGTTAGACATGCGCTGGCAAAACTTTTGTTTCTTCAAAATGTGTCATTTTTACCGCAAATATTTATGGATAATGAGTATGATGAAAATCCCGTTAACTGGATGAATACAAGTTTAAAATACGTTATAGATTGATTTACAAATATGCTCTACATGAGTAAATGGATATGAACACAATTTTCACTGCCGTGCTATGAATGTAAATATGGCATGAATTCCATAGATAACATGGTGCATGGTGGACGTGAACACTACAATCGTGTGTTTTCGTATGAACAAATTATGGAGTTTGGAGTATACAGGAGATGACATGTTGTGACGTTGGTGAAGCCGCCGGAGATAGGTGGTTTAACTATAGACTGTACCTGCCATCTTGCCAGGAACCAAAAACATTGTGTTTACTTTAGAATGACGTTAAGAGAAAGTTTTAATTCGAAGCATTTCGTGTTGAACAAAGATGCTGATGACTAAATAAGTATATATTAAAATTAACGTGGGATGTTTTACTAGTTTATTATTGGCTTGTGTTAGTTGTACAATCAAATAATTTCCTCATGATACTACCGACCGCAAGTGTATGTACCGCGGACCAGAATTGGGTTATGTGCGCCAATAAGCTCATGTTTTAGCTATAGTGCTCATATCAGGATTTGTGGAAAACTATTTTCTGAATTAATGATTAAATAAAGTATAACAAGCGTGCTACCGTTGTCGTGTATTGTATTGCAGGATACGTATCAGTAATGAGTGCAACAAAGGGCGACCAGCAGCCTAGCCAAATTTCTGGAAGGCAAAGTTCACATGTTCCTGAGCCACGAATAAATAATTATTTTCTGCCGTTTATATTTAAATTCCTAACACTGACAATGACTCGAGAGGTTTGTTTCCAATATGACTTAATCTCCTTTATACATATTTAATGTCAATATAGTAAATGGTTTCTGGTAATAAAATCCCATTTTAGTTATTCTCTCTCTTTACATTACTTTAGTTCTCTGTTATGATACAGTTTTATACTTATTTATGTGTATGCAGAAGTGGTGGTGGGGGCAATTTGCAGGTGGACATTGACAAGATATGGTTGTGGACCAGAAAAAAATAAGATGAAGATAAATATAAGAAAAACTAGGGTAGTGAGGTTTACAAGGAAGAAGGTGATAAGCAGGGACATGTACAGATGGGAGGAACGAGAGATAGATGAAGCAGCAGAATATAAGTATCTAGGAATTGTACTGCAGGGAGACCTCAGATGGAAAAAACAGGTAGAGAGGGTGGTTGCAAAGGGAAGAAGGGCTCTGGGTATGCTGGGAAGGGTGCTGAAGGGAGTCTTAACATTCTAACATTGGCCATACCATTGTACCATACAGCTGTATGGTACAATGGTATGGCCAATGTTAGAATGTGCTGCAGCAGTATGGGACCCGTATGTGGAGGTGTGAGAACTTGAGAAGGGCAGCAAGATGGGTGAAGGGTAGTTGGAGAAGGCAGGGGCAGGATGATTATGAAGAAGGAAACTATAGGCAAATAGGGTGATCATTGAGGGACAGGAGGAAAGTTGAGCGGCTAGTCAGGATGTACAGGGTTATGAATGAAGAGGGAGGATGGGTAGGTCTACACTGCAAACTAAGTAAGGGGGTATTTAGAGGAAGAGGAAACAACAGTGAGAAGCTTCAGAGGGTGTGGAGGAGAACGGAGCGTGGTAGGCAGTCCTTTAATCTCCTCCTTATCACAGATGAAGCTACGTAGCAGCCGGGTCACACTTCTTGTGCGTTTTGTTTATTGTCCGTAGCGAAATTGCAGCAGTACTGTCGCATGTATACATACATACACTCGCAATTAGGTCCATGCTTGTGAGGTCTGTGAGGGAGTGGAATGTGTTGAGGGACGAATTGGTATCTGTGAGGGGGTTGGTAAGTTCAGGAAGGCAGTGAAAAGGAGTTGGTTGGGTGAAAAAGAGGTGAGAGAGCTCTCCACCGGGCGGTAGCCTAATTGCGAGTGTATGTATTTATTAATTTTATTTATTTCTTTCTTCATATCCCTTATTGTATGGTACAATTTGGTTTCTGGCATCTACAATGTTGGATATGGTTAAGTTACCCTTGGTACATAATTAAAATACAGAAATTAAAATTTTTACTGAATTGTTTGCACTGGACAATTAAGTATTTTAGAAATTTTTCAGAAGAAATGAAAAGGGGGAATGACAGGAGATATTTCTGGATAATTTTATTCCCGCTATCTACAAATTATGTTACATCTTTCTCCAGAAGTGCAATTTAGTACCAAGGGCTTAAGCCCCAGCTACAATCACCGTAAGAATCAACAATAAAAAATTGAATCCACATTTGTATATGGCACCAACTACAACATAGCATAATGGTGTAAGTTGGTGGCCTGCTCGCGGTAGCAGCGTTATGAGGATAATATTTTCAATTCTTTTATGCCGAGTTCTACACCGACCAATCACGAGACAACATTTCCAACCACGAGAGTCAGTGCAGTGCAAGCTTATAATGGCGGCGTGGTGTCAGCTGGCATCTTCCTTTGCAGCTGGATCTCTTTGGCGGCATAGAGGTCTCCGCTGGCGGTTCCTTCTGCTCTTTGACTCTTCGATGCTCACAGTGGGGTTGGAGTGTGGACTCCAGTAGGCAACCTCTCTTTTGAGGTCGCCATTATCAACTGACATTTGGACAGCTCATATGTTAATATATCTTTCCATCGAGCTTCGTGTGCCGCCTCCATGAGCACTGAGTGCAACCCCTCCCTCATTCTGCTGCTGTGTGGACATATAGGCTTGCAGCTTTGAGATTTGTAGGGCCACTAGGTTGCGGCATGTTGCATCAACGCCCGCTCAGGTGCAAAACACATGGACTCGTATGCTATTCTCTCTTTGAGAGTTTTGGTTTGAAGTGGCGGGGATATGACAGTGTGACTATAGAATAGAAACAATGGACACGTGCCACGTTATCATACTATTATAAACAATTGCAACTCATCTCACAACATGCCAGTATATCTCCTTCACCCAGTGAGAGTCGAACTCTGCCAACTTGTACACGGACGTTGCGGGCCGCCACAATCCTAGAGGGCTCCCGAACACATGGATACGAAGGTTGCGCAAGCCAGCGGACACGTCGCCCTCCCCTCCTCCGCTCTGAGAGCCTACAAGCCGTCATCCACCTCAGGGTACGGCAGAGCGCCGCCGAACATACACAAAGCCAAGAGATGACTAGAGGGTTGCTACCCCTACTCTGGCCTCGCACCAAGACGACGTCACCCCCCCCCCCCCCAGCCTGCTGTCGCACCTGCCCTTCGGACTATATAAGTTCATGCACGGCAAGCCTTGAGAGTGATTCTTTCAGATCGTCGAGCTCACTCCACCACTTATACTGCTGGGGTCTCTGACGACCTCCAAGTCTTCAGCAGCTCCTGTATTTGACTATATTGTTTTCCCTCTGTACATCTGTTCACACCAAGACTATCACCCCATCCTGAGTATTTGATGTATGGATTTGAGGTCAGGTACGGGATCTCCAACGCCAGGTTCTGGAGCAGAGGAGGAGCCGCCTGGAATCTATGGTACCGTGTTGACCGACATGGTATCAACAACTTGAAGCCAGTGGACTGCGCCACCAACTCCTGCCAGCAGTCATCCACCGTTCTCCAGCCGGCTGAAGAAACAATAAGCAAGCCACGTAAATCCAACACCTCCCATTAGTCACCTACCATCCGTCAGACACTAGCCAACCAGGCTATCGATAACTTTGTGCCAATTCGCAAAGCGACGTGCCCAGTAAAAGTATTAAGCCGAAAACGCCAACTGGAACAATAAATCCCTAATGAATGTGCTGGTCTAGCAGAGTCAAAGCCACAACGACCGTGCCGCTTAATCAATAACCCGGGCATGTGTCACAATATGCAGCATGTGTCGATTCTGCCCCGGTTGGTGTGACGCTGACACACCTGTCATTGTGTCGGCTTTCAATTGCGCTTCTGTCTTGTGCCTGTTTTGTGGTTTTCTCTGTACATGCCGCACATTGGTTTCTAGCACAGTGCTCCTTCTTTGCATGCTGCGTGGCCAGTTGGTGCTAATCTTCCCTCCCCATTTGGGCTACCTGTAGTTGCTCGCTGCTCAAGGTCACATGCCTTAAACTGCTTTATTGAGGCGTGGCAGCCTGGCTATTAATGGGATAGTTCCCCCTCTGCTGTGCGGGAACAAACATTGTGCAGAAGATGTGGTTGTTACAATACACATTTTTCACTAATACAACATCGCAGGTTGTACAAACACTTGGGGATAGAAGACGAAACTTTAATGTCCAGTGGGCGGTTAAAAAACTTCATTCACTCACTTCATTCACTCAGTTCACAGCATTTTGGGTCTGTACAAAAGCTAGACAGACTGTCGTATTGCCTAATTTTGTCGTGGAAAGCCGTTACTGGACAAGTTTAACCTCATTTGAAACCTATACGGTGGTATGCTACACATAATTTAAACTTGCAAGGCTGGGTAACAAAGTCATCTCGGGTACACTTACGTAATTAAATACTTTAACCCTTGTATCAGTACTTACCCTCTATCCAGATCACAGTACATAATTATAAACTTGTCACATCTTCTCTGCTTCTGCCATCCTGGTAAAGAATAGGCGTTTTCAAAAACAGGAATTGCAGGTTTTTGTGGTGGATGGCCGGTAATTGGTAAGTTGCCGGGCAGCAGTTAAGTGTAGTGACATGGGTTTCTATTTACAGTTATGGGCAACACACATGCTATTCAAAGGAAATTCTTTCCTATCTTACTGGCACTGGAAACTTGGTTCTTCAGTTAAAAACTAGTGTCATGCAATATTTGCCGTTTGCAAAAGGGGGCTGAAAGAAAAAAAAACATTGACACTGGCAAAAAAAAAAATGTACAATTTGGCTGATGGCCTAGAGTTTCCTAAACTTAACAGGTAATAAACGTGTGGACCTTGTGCAAAGCTAGATGAGGTCTCTTTCCTGGTCTGCATTGCACACACACGCTCTTCTCTATAGTGGTACCGGTATCGGGTCATCGAGGCATTGGGACATCCGGCCGTTTAAACTGGTGACGGGGACACTCATTGCATTTATTTTTGTCATCAGGCCGGGGCTCCTCGTCATGGTCCTCTCAGCAGATGACATGAGGCAAAACAGTCTTATCTCATGCCACACAGAGTCTGCACTGGGTCGGCCACTGGAACTGGCGTGGTCTGCAACAGAGAGGTTCTTGGTATAAGCCAGACTTATCTTTGTTTTGGTCTCAGCAGCTACACCATGACTTGGTACGCCTGGCCTTGTTCAGCTCTATTATCTGCGTAGAAAAACGCCTTGCCTTGCACTGGGACCTGGACAGCATGCGGCGGAAGGGCCCCCTTGCCATTCAATCATCCTGGTGCCCTGGAACCTGGACAGCATGCGGCGGAAGGGCCCCCTTGCCATCCACTCATCCTGGTGCCCTGGGGCCATCTCCAGACTACTGTGGGCTCTAATCATCTGATTGGTTGCGGTCCCCGGATATTTCTTAGCTTCTTTCATACTCGTTATGTTTGGTTCTCCATTGGTGTTTAGTCGTAAGGAGCGTCATGGTATTGCCTTATACTCGTTGCTTGTTTCCTTCCGCATTCTGTCTCCCATGCTCTATCGCTCACGGTTTCACTCGCTTCCTTGCGCTCCCTTTCTCGCTTGCTTCCACTTCCTCTGTTGCTTTCCTCTTGTTCGTTTCCACCCACTTTCTCCTCATTCGCTCTCTGTCTTCATGCTCTTCCCTTTTCGCTCGCTGCCATTTCGTTCTCTTGCACCCTCCTCCCTGTTTACTCTCCCTTTCTTGCTCATTTCCACTCGCTTTCTTGCTCTCTTTCATGCTCGCTTGCCCTTGCTCTCTCGCGCTCCTCTTCTTGTTGCTTCTACCTCCTCTCATGTTCTTCCCATCTCGCTTGGTTGCACCTTCTCTCTCGCTCTCCCCTTCTTGCTCGCTCACACTTTCGGGTTGTCAGTAAGATTGTATTACTGGTCTGACTGGGGCCCCTGGTACCGTTATTGGCCAGCGTGGTTGCTTGAGTGTCCATGTGACTCGAACTGATGTAGGGTTCCATTGGGGTAAGGGCACTGGTGGCTGTGGGGCTTTATCCCTTTTGCCCTTTATCTCCACGTTATTGTCCACCATCTGGTGGCCTAGTGGCTTGCTGCGGGTTTCCTCTGGGTCGTCCCTCGGTGACAGTGTTGGGATCCCAGGGGTGCTACTTGAACTATATCTGGCGAACATCAGGGCTCACCTAAGTTGTCACGTTGCAGCTTTGTAAATTCCCATTGCTGGAGAAAATCCTTACGTCTCCTCTTTCAGCAGGTGATTAAGGGGGGTGTGGTTCATTGAACTGTTCCCCCTCTGGTTGGGATTCTGGGTAGTCATCTTTTGCATCAAAACTTTGGTCATATTGAGGTCGGCTTCTGATGGCCCTTTCCTTTTCTTTGGGGCCGTGGATTTAGGTTCAGGTATAGGCCGTATCTGGTTCCTTGCCACCTTCTGTATTTTTGCCGTCACGTCCTTTGCCCAATAGACATTTCCTTGTCGCCCTACTACTATGTACATACTTTCCCATTTAGGTGCAAATCCCATGCAGAATTTTCAGTGGCTCGGCACAAAGGATGTTTGCGTAGTAATACGTGACTACCATCGGGTAAGTAACATTCGACAGTCGCTTATTCTGGGTACTTACGCTGGATATACCACTGTTCTCCAGATTGCAGCTCTTATTTTTTTGAGGGTGGGAAGTTCTGTAGGTTCAGTTTCCCCCTTGCCGTTTCCTGGGTCATCTGAGGTTATGTCTTAGTATCAGCTGGCTGGGGGAAGTTCCGATGGCATCACTGTGCCATCGTCACAATGTATACAAGATTTCATGTAGCTGTGTGTCCAATTGCATGTGATTGTTGCCTATTCTTTTGTAGATGCTCTTTTTGAGCTCATGGTTGCGGCATTCAGTAGGGTTGACCTTTGGGTGGTAGGCTGGAGTCATCCAACTTTCAGCCCCCTCACAACTTGCATTCTTTTGTCCATCAGATGCCTATAAACTGAGCTCCATTGTTGGTTTACACACATTTAGGATATCCCCATTGTGGGAAGACCTCTCGTTCCATCTGTCAGATAGCTTCCTGATTGGGTGATGGGAAAGCTTCCATCCATCAATAGAACTGGTCCTTCACTGTCGCATATGTTTCGATGTACAATTTGCGTAAAATATGAAGCACTAGTACTCTGGTAAGTAGAATAACTGAGGTTGTTCCGTAAATTTACAGTTATGTGGCCATTTTAAATTTACTTAAAAATGTGTTTCATTCATTTTGTATATTTATTTTTTTCATTTTTTAAAATGTATTTTTACAACACAAGTGGGTCAAGTGTACTACTAGATTCCCAATAATTGTTTATAAGAGTGACAAAGGCAATGCCATCAGGACATTGGCCATATAGTTGAAGAGATTGGTAGTAATTGCATCGAATAGAAATAATTTAGAATAAAGAAGAAATGGAGTTTTCGTAAGTTGTACGTATGTATGTTTATGCATATCATAGAAAAAAATTAGTAGTTGTTCTTTTGCGGTTGTAGAGTGAAAAAGGTAGCAGTTTACCTGTTCAGAGTCTTCAGAGTTAGTTTTATTACGCAACATTGTGTCATAAAATGGAAACTTGCCATATACAGTGATAAAATAGTATGCTTTAAATTAAGTGAAGTGGTATAGAATAGTGTATGTAGTTAATAAAAAATATGTTGTGAATAATGGTGTGATTTACTGCGGATAATTATCTACATAGTGTAGTGTAAATAATGTGAATGTCATGGAATAATGAGTATATGAGTGTGACATAAGTTGGCAGAAAATGGATCTGTTTGTTACAGGTAAGTATTAAAATGTAATTTAGTAATGTTTGTATCAGGTTTAATTAACAGTGTTGTAGGTAGGTAATGTTATGTCGGAATTATGTAGCAGGTACATTTGTAATTAATAAATGGTTACGTTTTATGTTTGTAGTGACATTTAGAATAAGGTTGGTGTAGGTAGGTCCTGTGAGGAATGGGGTAGTATGTTTAGGCGGTATTTGATACAGCGAAGCGTATAATATAGCAGAAATGGTATTTAAACAGGAAATGCAATTGTGTGTGGAAAATAATCCTTTGCAATTGGTTGAAATATGAAACCATTACAGTGATTCATCCACACGCGACCCGTGATGAACAAGATGTGGCTGAACTACCAAAAATTATGATTTGTCTTTTACAGATATGTTTAGGCGGCAAATTAGTTATTTATTGACCAAGTTTGTTTGAAATATACATCCATTACAGTGATTTGCCCACACGCAAGTCGTGATAAACAAGGTGAGGCTGAAGTACCAAAAATTGTGATTCATCGTTTACAGATATAAGTTTTGGCAGCAAATTAATAATTAATTGACTATATATGTTTGAAGTATATACCCAATACAGTGATTCGCCTACACATGACCCATGATAAACAAAGTGTGGAGGAATTACCAAAAATAGGGAATCGTTGTTTACAAATCAAATACATTTGTTTTGTCGGTAAAATAGTAATTTATTGACTACGAGCGCTATGTGGTATCACGTAGTACACTTGGGCGGATGGGCTCTAGTATACTACATGATTCCGTGTATGGAATCAGGTAGTACACTATAGCGGATGGGCGCTAGTGTACTACCCAATTCCAACGTCTATAAATGTTGAAATGGTCCCCGCTCGAAAACCCCAACATTCCAGTGAATGCCCCTCTAGATTGTTATAAATAAGGGATGTGGCAATAGTAAAATACATATGACGTCATCAACACCATATTGGTAACGTCATAAAATGCATGTAAACATTGTGGAATCTGGTTGTACATTAATCCCCACATAGTCATCATAGCCCTTCCCTCTATCACATTTATATTTTAATGCTCATAATTTACATTATTGTGAGAATGTTTACTTGTTTGTATATTAAATATCTGCCCAGTTATAATACAAAAGAATTGAGAAAAATTAGGGGCTAAACTTGTAACCTTCATTGCAAATAAAAAAATAACTCATCTTGTCAAGGTTTTCTGTGAGTCGCCTAGCTGAAATTTAACTTACATAGTTTGCATGTAAATATTACCTGTTTAAGGTAATTACTATGTACAATTTATTGTACTTCATGTAGATTTTTACTGATTTATACACTATGTACTGGAAATGTTCACCACTTAGGTTATTTTAGCTCAAAGAGCATGAAAGAAATAATGTAATTTGCCTCTTATTTTTGTAGTACTTCCCATTTTCAGTTGTCCTAAGGCATTGTATTGAATTTGAAAAAAAAAAAAAAATATTAGGTACATATTGTAGGGCAAAGAAAAGATCATACATAATACATAATGTATAGTTTCATTTGCCAATAGCAGTTGAAAACAATTTGCTAAATTACCGAAGACATGAGAAAATGTGCATTTTCAACTGAGTAACCAACGTATTTATGTAATTTTGTTGTATTTCAACCACTAAAACAAACTTCATAATGTTTACAAAAACAGTCCTTGTTTTATTACGAGTATGTGAAACGCAAAAAGCGCAAATTCAACAGTCTTTCATGTTCAACCATTACGGAAAACAGCCCCAAATCAGCTGTTTTGATGTTGGTATCACTCCAGAGTGTAGCGAGCATAGCCAAAGCTGGGTCTAGTGTGTGTATGCATACGTGCATGTGTGTGTCTCTCTCTCTCTCTCTCTCTCTCTTTGGTTATAACACTGGCGTTAATTTGATGGATGTAGTTGTTATTTGATACTGTTGACTGCGAGTTTGGTTAGAATGTTAAAGGTCTGAATAAGACTTGGCAAGTCATAATTGGCAAAAATTGTTGCAAATAAATAAGTTGTCATTTTAACCAAAGGATTGAGTAAGACTTACCTGAGGAAGGAATACTAAATGAAATTATTAACATAAATAAAAAAATCAGCTCAATTTCAAGTGAATATTTAATACTAAATTGATTTCAATAAGTTTTTTTTAATGACATTGTTAGGCTGTGGGTTTAAACTGATGCCGTCGGGTGAGACACGAGACGCACGATGACACAAATACTTGCTGGTAATTTGGGTGCCAGCGGTGCTTCCCAATCACCGCACTATTGAGACTCAGGGTTCTCAGGGATGTTGTGGGTTCTGTGTATGCATCTCACCCGTGCGTACTTACAAACATGTTGGCAATACTAAACTTTTAATAAAATTACTGAAATAAACAATGGATAAAACATGTGGCTAGGACACTGTCACTAAATAAAAAATGAAGTTCACTGTAGACTTGTTTTTATTGATATTGTTTATACACATCAATGTGCCAATGAAATGGTTATCTTGGTCATGACTAGTCAATTCCGTTTGGGTGCTCCCCAACCCATAATTAATCTAGTGCGCGCCTAAATGGATGATCTCACTGAGCTGCGTGAAAGCACAGCCTTCACAAGGGAAGAGGGATGACAGCCGCTAGGGTGGACTGACGGTTTTTCCCTGAAGACAGGACACGGTGAATTACAAATGAATACCCTTAATACACATTAACACGAGTGATTACTCAGCATCATTAACGCCAACTCGTCGGGGCTCGCCCTCCAACACGTGGTTAGTGTGGTGACGGCCTATACACAGAGCCGGCGAGGACGGGAGTAATTGCGTCGTACACTAGTTACACAATTACATATACCCTTGAATGATACATGAAATAAGATGGGACACGAGATGAATATTCACAATAAACACACACATGTGTGAAAACAAGCTTAGGTGTTGCAGATGCTGCTGGATGAAGTTCATAGCAGACAACGTGGTGCTGGTGAAATTGCAATATTTCTAAATTCAGATAAAATATTATTTGTGTTGGGCAAATGGTTCTCTTTACGATTAGCGTTGTTATAAGCTTGTAACTTGCGTGATGGCAGTAAAATCAAACATTACTGTGACAGCGTGGTCAAGTACAAAAGCATCAATTTACGTGAAAAATACATTAAACCCTGAATGAATAATACATAGAACCCTGAAATAAATGATTGCATGTACAATGTTATATAAATAAGCTCTTAAAATGCAGTGATGGCATATACAAAGTCTTGGCTTCAGTCTGCCACATGGTTAAACGTGATGTTGCCATAATATATTCAGACACGAAAATTACCCTTAATTACATACACAAAAATAAAGCTCTTAAAATTGTGTGTAGCAATTATGCAGAAGTTACAATGAAATGCCATAAACATAGGCAGATGGCGTCTGATTCAAAAAACGCGGGTTGCGTGACCTCTCCGGCATCTTTCTCCTCCTTCTTGATTAAGTTAAAAATGCCACGAGGGCGTAAGAAATTAGTAAAGCAGGAGCATAATGCTGGGGGAAATATCTGGCAAAAACGTACACATGCAAAGATTAACTGGTAAACTACATGGACTATGGAAACCTACATCAGTGAACAAAAGTTGTAGTGTGCACGTGACAGTGTCTTACCTCGCCAGCTCTCCTCGACAGACTGTCTAGATACAAGCATCACACGGACCTATCATGGCCGCCTACGGGGTTCTCATAAGCGGAAGTGCTATGCACGCCGAGTGAAATATTTTATAGTGAAAATAAGATGGCACAAATTAAATTAGACATTGTTTTACATTTCTATAATTTTGTTACGAATTTCAATATTATTTTAATGTCTCTTTGTGATAGTGTTCATGCCAAAATATTAAGTGTTCTTAATTTCGGTGCCACAGGCACTTAGAATATTCATAACCAAACAATTAAAATTAGTACAAGTACTTTAAAACATTTTAAGACCTATTAAACACTGTAAAGACAATATAACACATTTTACCCTGAAATTAACATTTATAGGAAAGTTCAAAATTGTCAGCCTCTCTGCGCACGTGCGGTACACGTGACACGTGAGCGCCGTCATGGGCTCTAGCGTCGCTGACTGTTAGCCGGCATCAAAACAAACATGTACTTTTGAGGTTATGTATGTAATTTCTTCAATCTAAAATACAAGTCCACATCTGATTGCCTGAAGTTTTGAAGGTTGACTTTAATCAATTCAGTTTATAATTAATGCTGTATTGTCTGGTAACAGATTTTCGTTAACTGTTAAGTCACTTATTTGCCCAGTTAAACTATCTATCTTATCATTTATTATTAAAATTTTAGATAAATTTAGGTGAAATGTTTTTAAATGTATTATTTACAGTAAACTTTTTGTTAATTTTTTTAATATCTATTTTTATTGTGCTTATTAGTAAAAAATTATTCATAGATAGTGCACATCTGTCATTGTACTCAAAATTATGTTTAATAATAATTTTAGAGGTAGTATTTTATTATTGTACATGTCAAACCCTCTTCTTCTGGCTGCATGGAAATTTGTTGACAGTCCCTTGAAAACTGGTACATCAAGAGTCCACTATATCACCACTGCTTCTGATGTACACTGATTTCTACCAAGAATTGTACAAAAGTGTAGGTTATTTAAGGTTCATTCCGAACAATACGAGCACAGCCTTGTGACGTGGGATAGCCTATGTAAGAAGTAATTCTGAAAATACTGAAAAAATTGTGATATGTAATGTTACCAACTGTACTAGGTAGTTTAACACTTAAAATTTGCATTTAGGTTTTGCTATATCACGGAAAACGTCTTTCTTAACCTAAAAAAATAACCCTGTATCCTTGGATACTGGGTAAATCATTGTTTTTTTTTTTTTTTTTTTTTTTTTTTTTCAATTTAAACTAATCTAGAATGCTTGATGGATCATTATTTCCCCATTGCTAAGGTAATTTTTTGTCATGTTTGTGATGCATTGTCTTTTTTTTTTTTTTACATATTTACTTTATATTTTTAATAAAACCAAGTAATTAATTTTACATTTACGCATGACGTATTTTGGGTTTAGAGGAAGGGCACTCTAGAAGCACTACTTTGCCCCATCTGAATATGGCAAGTGAAGTCACATGGGCAAGTCTCCCGGAAATAATGAAGGCAGGACACAAGTATTTTCGAGATGTTGACAGTGCCTCAACATGATTTAACCCCATGCTCCTAGCTTGTACTATCCACCAGAATCAACAGAGAGTGTTCGTGTCAATGTACTCCCCGAAGCAATAATATTCTACTTCACAGCGCTCACTAACTGAACAGTGTACTGTTTGAAATTGGCATCGCAGAAGGAAGTAAGCCAACCACAGAAGAGACACGGCCTACTTGAGGGCCCTGAGATCAGAGATTTTCACACCAGGCACCGAGCAACAGGCAAGACAGTCATCCATGGTCAATGCATGTGACATCACAAGCGGCAAATGCAAAGTGAAGCGTCGCTACAGCTGAGGCCTGAGACATGATGCAGCCAGAGAGTGAGATGAAAGGAAAAAGAGGGGAAATGAGCTAGAGAAGGCTTATGCGCATGAGAAAGAGACAGCCCAACCTGCCGTGCCGACAGATGAAAAGCAGATGCCTCCTTCACCAAAGTGTGATAACTTACCAGGACAAAACTATCACAAAATGCCCAACAATTTGTCACGAGCCATCACATCTGCCACAAAGCACTCCGCAACTGTCACGAGATGCCCAGAATAAAAGAAACAGAGAGCAGGGGTTTTACACCCACCTCGACAGACATCATTAGCCCAAGACCGAGAGCACTATGTAAGTCCATACACGCCCGGGCTCAGGAGTTATTCCTTTCTCCAGTAGCTTCCTCTAACACTTTGTGTGCGGGGGCGTTCTACTGCTCAACAGTCTTCGGCAGCCACCAGAGGCTGCTACCATTGACGTTACCAGAGGCTTTACCAGAAACTCAATTGTCAACAACCATCACCAGCTACCAGAAGGTATTTGTCTTCAACCACTGCAGACTCACTACACCTTCTGCTGCTGCTCCTCCTAGGACAGCAGCCATCTCTACTTGCTGATAGAGGTAACTACACCCATTGCTCTTAAAATAGTGGTCCCCTTTTTCTATTGTCTCTTTTAGATGTCCCTTGTATAGAGCAGGACTGAGTTGCTTTCATTGCCTTCAACGCCACTAGATACCTTGGGTAGTTTAGAAACAGGTCGCCTACACCTGTTTACCGTATGTTACTTCCATATTCGCTCTCGGCTTGGTTAGGAGGTAGCATGTGTCACTGTATTTATTACGTCTAATAACTTCAGATTCTACCTTTTTACTGAGGGTATCTGTCTAGAGGTATTTCCCTTGACCACTAGAAATAATATCTATTTCACGTGGTCAACCGAGACCGGATTTGATATAGCAGTATGAACCTTAGAGTAGGACTGCAGAGTCTATTCAGGAATCCATACGTCTGATACATACACCATTCGACGCCCACCTGTTCTAGAATCCAGGGGATAGAATGGTAGAGCCCTGACCAGTAGAAACTCATCTTGGAGGGACAAAACAGTCACCCCAAGTTGTATCCTAACCAGAGCTCCTACAGTGCCAGCGGGGATATTTGCTTGAGACTGGAGGCCTACCTCCTGTTGCGACACACCCAATAGTGGTAGGAAGGTGGCCCAATGGTTCATCACTCTAGGTATGTGCGCCAAGGTGGGGGATTGATTAGAGCACCGAACTTGTGCCATCAACCACTATTGGACATACACGTAGATAAGTAAAGTATCTGTCTTCTGTTCACTATAATATCTTTTAAGTGTCAATCCAACCTCTATGTCTTTTGGTAGAAGGCAAGGCTCACGGAGGGAGGAACAAAACGCAGCCTATATAGCCGCCAAGTGAGTGTGTATTTGATCCGCCTACTCCTAGTAGGCAAGCCGAGCGGGACAGAGCATCACTCACCCACCTTCTGGAGAGACCTTCCTCTCCAGTGCTTGAATATATTTATTTCCCGGTGCACACGCATATCGCCAGAGAGTATCATCCCGTAGTACGAGGTCTGATACCGGGTACTGAGGGAGGCTAACTCCATGTTCTGGAGCCAAGAGTCAGCGGAGTGGAATCAATGGTGCTGTGTTTATCGACACAGTATCAACGTCCAACTACCTTCCACCAGCTTCGTCGGTTCCAGCCAGCCAGCCAGCCAGCATCAGCTCCACTGTCATTGACTGAAGCAATCCCTAGTAAGACAGGTACTACGAAATCAACCTGCATACCAAACAAGCCAGTTGCCGTTCCAGTAGTAGAAAACTATGTTCCCAGTCGCCAATCGACTCATCCAGCGAAAGTTGATAGTAATTAACGTAACCTAAATGTATAACTAGTAAACAGCCAAGCGAGTATGGTTTAATGCTACCAAAACCTGGCACATTTGAAGTGATTTTCTAGTGACTAACATGGGGCGTCAGTGCATATAACTGTTAATCAGTGAAAGCAGAACCAGGTCAGAATAACCCACAGAACTAAGACTCAACCGGGAACTGAAACAGACTATGGGGAGTCTTCTAAACACGCCTTAGCGCCCAAACCACCGTAACGTCCGACACCGACGTTCGTACAGCCGGAGGGGCAACCGATAACATGGTGGACATTACCATTAACAAATGTAGCCATACCGAATTTTGAGGTAATGGCAGATTTAGCATTTCATGCACCTACTCTAGTAACTCATTCCACCATCTCTGCGTAGGGTGGAGGGACGAAGCCAGGAGTATTAAGATACTTGAATACAGATGCAAAGCATGTTGTATACTACTGATGACTTTTTGTAACCAAGTCACGTGTTCAGGGTATGGAGTAAACAGGATACGCTGCACCACCTGTAGTGAATCGTACCACCGACGAAAGGGTCACCAGACCAGGACTAGCCTATCAATGTGAGAGGTGTAGGCAAGCCTACAAAATCTAACCTCGCCGATCCCGTTCTTCAATTCAGCTAGGAACAGTCTTGGAACACCCGGCAAAAGGGAACGACTTAGACATACAGGTCACAGACTTTGCGAGACGGTCACATGAGGACCCGGTTGTGTTTACTTCAGCATGCAAAAAAGGAGTTTATGGAAACTGACCTCCCAACAAAACAATGGGTGAGCAATGCCCAGACCCACCTCAAAGGTTTAGAGCTAGACTCGTGGGATTGCTACGGCAAATTTATCACTGATTGGAAACAGTTTAGTAGTCAGTTGGCGACTGAGTTTACTGGCTATGAAGTACTGGCTAGTATAACCGCCAAAGTCTATATCAAGATGCAGGACAAGGACAAAGAGGCGGAACTATTCACAAGGTACAAATTTACCAACGCCTTTTCCCTAAAATGGAGGACAATGACAGGTCATTCGCTGGCCCCTACGCCTCCTGAAACCCTGACTGTGACTCCCCCTCCTCTCTCCCGGATGCCATCAAAGTGCCAGTACTGCATGGGCCAACATCTCCACAAAGATTGCAGATTGCCCGACAGATAGAGAGGGGGGAGAAAGAGAGAGAGAGAGAGAGCCCAGAACCAGAACATGGGGAAGAATCCACCGTCATGCTCCAGAACTTGACAAACGTTCTTTATTCACCTGAAGCATCCTGTGTAGAGGTCCATGTAAACAACCAAATTACCGGGGCAATGCTAGATATGGCCGCCACGGGTAATTTTATCAGGAGCGACCTGCTCATGCCCCACCGAACCCCACTGACTCCTGTTGAAAGAAAATTCAGGCCAGCACAACCAGATCTCCTTAAGGTCGAAGGAGAAATAAGGTTACCGATCGGGGTACATCGCAAGACATCCTAGGTTATCTTCCTGGTTACTCCCCATGTTGGGAAACCTATGATTTTGGGGCAACCATGGCTGCTTCAGCAGCATTGCGTCCTGGATTACGGACAATGCCGCATCCAACTGAGGGGAGATGGAGGAACTATGATCAACTGGAAAGTTAGGCAGCTCAATGCTACTCCTCCCCATTCCCCATACCCCAATCCGCTTTCAACAATTGCAAGTAGAAATGCATCAGCCGGCCCTAAGTTACCCCACGAAGACTAGAAGCCAGGCCTGAAAAGCCCGATGACATCATGCGCTGCCTCAGTCGACAGAGGCCCTGGACCATGAACTTTCGTGGCCCCAGACCATCAATCAAGACGCTACGCCGATAATGGTATATCCCGAAATTGAGCTAAGGTAAATCAAGGGCCGGAGGCACAAACCCCAAGCTGTAGCAAAGTGTCCTGGTGAAGTTCCAGGGATAGGGAATATGGCCAAACACTTCGCAGGCCAAGTTCCCTGTTATAAATAAAAATATGGGTAATGTAGTTTTATTTATATATGGGGGGGTTTAATGGTCGTAACTATAGATGGTACAGCTTAACTATAAATGAGCGAGTTTTATTCATGATATGTAAGAGATAGACAATACAGTATTGAACAGTTACTGTAACGGGGAGCTATTTCAAAGGAATATGAAGGTGGTATAATTTAAGTTATCATTATCTCACGCCATATCTCTATATCTAAGTTGGACAGTCCCCACCTGACTCTTGATGCCGGAGGCTGTATCTAGCTGTATGGATAATGTCGGACAGCAGACACACCCATGGCTGCGATCTTCCTCGTAGTCTGGCCGATCGTGGAAAGATGTGGCGCCACGCCTTGCGTCGGCCTATATCAATGCATTGTTTAACGTTTTGACATAGCTGGCCCCTTTCCCTGGTTAGTGGAGGGGGTTAGCCTTGTTTTACTACTTTGACACAATCCCTGGCGCCCTGGTTTTACTTAGGAGGTGTGAGGCAGGTGTCAGAATTAGATGTACTGTAATGTTCCATTCATAACATCCCAAAACCGACAGGGAGCATAGCTGCTCCAGACTCAAGACAGTTGACTACATCGTATAACGGGTGAGTCCAGATAGCCCAAGCTTGCCACCTTCTCTGAAAAGGGAAGGGTGCATAAGACTGGCCATACAGTTACGAGGTAGGGAGAGGGAGGGATAAAATTTAGAATTAAGTGAAAGAAAAATGAAGCACCTGCGAAGCACATGCTTTAATTTTTAGCTCAGCAGGGCCAGCACGATATACCCTGTACCCTAAATACTTAGTTCACAACACGGGAGAAAGAAAGAAAAAAAGGGGGGGAGAAAAGTGTGGCGGGGTTTACTCGCTTTTCAACAAAATGTACCACGACCGTTTCACGGGTCTGACTCTTAACAGAGAAGTAATGCATCAATATATTTCACTCAATTTAACTACCTAGCACCCAGTGCTTAAATACTATGCTACCAGTTTCACTAGTGAGGGTCGAGAGCCTCAATAAGTGGGAGGTTTTCTTAACAACTAGCAAGAAAAAGTAAGATTTAAAAAAATTAATGTATGTTTATTCAACTTAACAGATGTATATAAGTATAAAAAGAGAAACAAATAATAATAATAACAATTACAGTCAACTCCCGATTATCCGTGGGCGGATTATCTACTTTGCTGCTTAACCGCGGTATATTTTAAACATTGAATACATTTTTTTTTTTTAAGTTTTCTATAAATACTGGTGAACAAAGTTAAGTGTGTCAGATGTCCATGTTAACTAGTGGAATACAGTTGGCCTATTCAAAAGTAATTATGGCTGAAGAGTATAATCTTTATGTTTTCATTAAGCTTGCAATATAGCTTTTTTGTTTGACCGCAGTCTCAGCTGGCAATGCCGTATATGTAGCAGCCAGTAGCTAGCTAGCCAGCCTGTTGCAGCGGCAGTCAGCCTGTTGCCGAGGCCGCTAGTCAGCTCATCCTATGCGCACTTACTGTCATTGCATTTTACTTGTGCGGGCAGTCTTCTATAGTACATTTTCGTGCTTTTTGTGCACATTTTCTGTTGAGTAATGTCTGCGTAGCAAAAATGCGTAGTTTTTACATTCCAACAGAAATAAGAGATAATAAATAAACTGAAAGAGGGAAGTTCCATAAAAAAAAAACTTTCGGTTACGTATGATAGCCCAAACTGGAGTGAAACTACAGTATGGGACATACATGACATTGAAAAGAAACTCCTAGAGTTTTCAAGCAATGCAGATTCTTCAAGTGGAATGTCCAAAAGAAAAACAATGAAACCGTCAACATACGAGGAACTATAGCCGGTTCACGGTAAAGTGAGCACTTTTTAAGGCACTTTGAAAATTTTTCTTTCATCCAATTTCTATCTTCCTGCTGTTTTTTTATATTAACATTGCAATCTGGTTAATAAACACAGGGTATACATTTCAGCACTCTCAGAAGTTAACGCCTGAGGCTGCAATAAGATATATTTATTAGTGGGAGGGAGTGGGAGGGTCTTAAAAAGTGCTCAATTTACAGTGAATAGCCTATAAACAAGGCAATGTTAGAGTAGTTCAGCCAAAAACGTGCCGCAGGAGAGTTAAATTATGACAGTTTGTTTGTGAACGCAACATTATTTATTGGTAAATTACACCACTTGGCCTATATCTTAATACAGCGATATTGCGTAAAGTTATTTATTAATCTTTTCAGTTAAATGCAATGACAACGGTAAATGTCAGAGTTATTTATGAAAGGTAATCGTGTTCATGTACTTTTCCTAGTAGTTTTTTATCCTCACATTTTAAAACATGTGTCATTCACAAATACCCTGTTTGAAGGGGGAAGGAAAGTCATGGCAGATGCAACACAGATAAGAAAGAAGAGTGGTAAGTGGGAAGGGTCACTAGCAGAGGAGGGAGGGGCGAGGTCGCCACACCTAAACAAAGACGGACAGCTTGATGAGGGTTCTCCTTGTTCGTGTGACATTGCAGGCAGTTGCCAGCTCTCACGTCATTTCCGCATGGACACACAATATATGTTTTAAATGTTATACAACAGCATTCTAAGTTTTGAAGTCAAACAAATTAATGTAAAAAAATTGTATGTTTAATTGAGCATGCTGATTATTCGCGATTTTGAATTACCGCGGCATTCGTCCCTGCAATTACCACGGATAATCGGGAGTTGACTGTATTAAAAAGTTACCAGTTAAAGTTATTATTCAATACCCAAAGAAATTAAGCATTGGAATTGCTGGGTTTTGCAAGAGCAGAACTGTAAACACAGTATAGTTTTTTTTTTTTCCTTGTTGCTCAAAAGAAAAATTTTAATTACAATCATCACAAGAAAATGTATAAAGTTAATTAATAAATCTAATGATCTACAACCAGGAAACCCACTGGCCTAACCAGTGGTCAGCAGAAGTGGGCAGTGGGGTAGGGGGGAGTAGGGCTGACATGATGCCCTTCTCACTAATACTCCAGGTTTAACTCACCAAAATGTGAGTACAAAAATAAACACGTGTAGTTTCTTATTGCAAAACGAATTGGGTAGATTGCCCCATTTTTATGCACACTGCAAGTGGAATAGACAACAAACATGTTGATTAATAGTCAATATTAATTTTCACAAGTGTGAAGTTACCTAACAAAATTATCATGATCAATGCGTTGGAATATTTGTTTGACTTCTAACTTAAATTTGCTAAAGCAAAACTCACAAATATTTGCCATCCAGGACTTTAATCTTACAACTGATTATGTTGACTTACAATATTTAATGAAAGATAGATGGATTGGCCTGGTTACTGGAATAAGATTTAGAGAACTTATGAAAAAGAATTAGCAAAGAAAGAAAATGTTCAAAACGTCTCTGAAATGAATAATAGAAAACACACAAATTTATATTTTGAGAGGAACCTGTCAAAAATTATCAGAAACATAACCTAGACCTCTGTTTACATTAAAGCAGTAGTACGAAACCAACTCCACCAAGTACGAACACATAAGAATGTGGAGCCATTTAAAACACATGGCACTACCACTACCAATAACCTTACTTTTAAGTTTCCCCCAATAGGTCTGAAAAACAACTGCAATAACTAAGGTTCCATCCCATGCCAAAGGTAATTATTTATAACAAAGTAAACATAGCCTCAATAGCTCCTAGGCCAGAGCTGATGAGCAAGACATAATTACCATTTAAGCTTCTGCCATGTTCTCTCGACACCTACATCAACACTTTACACAGGTTACGCACTATTCAACAGGATTCTATGATCTGTTCCTTATTTACTAAAAACTCTCTATTTAAAGGCATGGCCGGGGCCATTCTTCCTGTAAAGCAGGGAAGAAAGTCCCCAAAGATTTTCAATGAATACCTAGTATTATCGTGTTGTCGTGGCCTCCTCCTGGCCGGACACCTGCACCGATCTGCCTCCACTCACTCCAGCTGCTTGCTCCCGACTCTCTCAACCTCGTCAACTACATCACAACGCCAACTGCTCGCGCCTGCAGTCACTGCCTTGGCTGATGTCATGGCTGGTCAATCAGCGCCAGCAACCGCCGTGATCAATACTCGACAGCTTGAAAGCAAACGCCTCTTTCCCCGGGCTAGCCTAGCGGCAAAGTGCCATGTTCATCATAACAGTCCGACGTTACCGAGGAAAGTGTCTGCTCAGCTCACAGCTGCAGCCCTGTGTTTTGAACGAGATAAGACATCATTTCCTCTGAACTGCTGAAGGGGAACTTTAATGTGCACTGGTCAAGTGAAAAGCCTTTATTCTTTATAAAAAAAAATTAAAATAAATTAATGAATTCTTAAAGGAGACACTATCAGTAAACTTTCTACTAAAATCTCAATGCCTAGTTTAAAGCCAAAAGTCCAAAACATAACCCAACAACAAAACAAAACGACTTTAGAAACTGACTTCCCAAAACCAAATTTTGAAATAAATACATTAAATTATTTATCACCTCATTAATTATTAAAGAAAAAGAAAAAGACACTTGCCTCTGAACATACACAAAAAAAAACAAGTAATAAGGAGGGCTTAACCCAACAAAAACAACCTAATTCCCTAACCTAGTGTCCAATGAAGGAAATGCCAAAGGAAAATAATAAAGAAAATTAACATAAGGGTAGGCCTATCACATCATAACAAAAATCAAAGGGATAGAAAACTTCCTGAACCCAAAGTTAAGAGCTTACGATTAAGAAAAAAAGAAAGAGCTATCAAATATACCACTGCTGGCATCTATCATAACAAAAAACTAATTTAAATTGAAATCACAAAAAAAAAAAAATTACCCCAAAAATATGACTTGTTTCAATTCACACCAGGAGGTGGACTTTTGAGCAGTGCGGATGCCAACGCTCTGCCCCAGTCGTCTGCAGCGCAGGAAGATCCCGCCGGTGCACTCGAGGAAGAGAGACCTATTCTGCCTCTTACTCTACTATCTACAGATGAACCTAGGACGTCTAGCCATGCTGATCCCGATGACCTACAACCTCCTTTTCTCCAAGAGGACACTATCTCATTCAACGCGAGAGCAGTTGAGGTCGAAAGGCCATCCCAACCTCTGGCTACCAATGTGGACCGTTGGTGCCCCGACAACTGCCAGCTCATTGTGAAGGAACATCACATTGCAGCGCCCTTGCACTGCCTCATCATCTTGCACCAATGTCCTCCCCAATGGTTGCAGCTGAAGACGATGCCCCAGTACCTATCTTTGGGCGTGAACCCCCTTTTAGTTCCCCCTGATTTGCTGTACTCAGCTTTTGCCACACTTAGTACTTAATGCCTGCTAGTCCTGCTTACACTGTATTCATTAACCTAGCGAAAGTTGCTGGGGCTCCCTTTAGTCCGAACATAATTTGTGTCATCTCGTAATGCCCATTGGGAGTGCTAAAAGCTGTTTTGGGGCAGTCCTCGTCTGCCAATTTCACCTGAAAATACCCGCTGTAAAAATCGAGCATGGAAAAATAATTGGTTTTGGATTTTACTGATATTCGAAATCGGATGGGCTTCTCCTATTGACACCTGGTGGAGATTTCTAAGATCCAGTACAATTCCCCAATTTTGTTTGTCCGTGGCATCCAACTTTTTTGGCATGACTAATATGGGTGCTTTTCAAGGACTCATACTCAGAACTATGATGTTGTCCTTGAGCATCTGCTCCACCTGTTTGTTTACCTCTTCCTTATGTATTTCTGGAATACGATAAGGTTTAGCTGTGATAGGAATGCAGTTTGGTGCTGTAGAGAGCCTGTGTTCAATTGTTCTAGTGAACGTCAGCTTATCTCCTAGTAGCTGAAATATATCATTGTACTCCTCCCATAGTCCTAGCAGTCCTACCTTTTCATTTTTGTGTAGGTCATCAAGTCTTAATGTTTCCTTTAAAACCTTATACCTGTTTGTGCAGCCTTTTCTCAGTTCTAACACTCGTGGTTCTCTAGGTAATGAGTCTAACGCCAGAGATGGAATTTCTAACCGAGCCTCCTCAACGTTGGTGTTTACCACACATATACTTTTACCATTTTCACTCTTGGTAAGACATTCTCCAATATACATACCTTTAGTTATCTCTTGTTTGGGGATAATATCTATACGTCGTCATTTACTGTGTTTATTTGAATTATTTTCTCGCACCTCGTGGGTACTGAAATTATCGTAGGATTCCTATCTATAATTTTGTGGAATGGGACAAACTCTCCCGTTACCCAGGCTCCGTTCTTGCCGTAATCAATTACCGTTCTGGTGACTGAAAAGAAATCTTTTCCTAAAATAGACTCATGTGGACATGATTCAATCAGTTAGCCTTCCAGGTTTGACGCCCTTGCGATTAATCCTAATATACAGGTCTATCGTTTCCTTGTAGTCATTAGTTCTGTGGCTAGTCCCCTCAGTTTGGTTGTCCTGTCGCTATTCCTCTCAGTTATTATTTTGTTACTCAGTATATTTTCCCTGATGAGGGTTAAATCTGACCCGGTGTCCAGTAGACATTCTACCTTCCTATCAATTTCCTTAATGTATAAGAAAACAATGCACTCTTGTGTCCCTGACTTCCCTAATGCCTGATTTCCCGGTCCTCCTCACACCATTTGTTATATTCCTTATGATAATGACTCTGGTATCCTTGTTGCCACTGCTTGCCTATCTCTTGTCCTATATTTATACGCTTTTTTCCAGACCACCTCTCCTTTGTCCCTTTGCGTAGCGAACAATTACTATACCAGAGTGCCTTTTTCCGCAGTTAGTGCAATAAACTCTGTTTTCCTGAATAGCCGTCTCTTGATTGTAGGTTGATTTATGCTGATCCTTTCCCGACAGTCTGTTTGATTCTTCCTCTAAGGCCGCTTCAATAGTTAGCCCCAGTGTGCCCACCTGTCTGGCCTTTCTTCGGATGATGGTTTGAATGTGTTTGTTATTTAGGCCGTGCACGAAACAAGCTCGCATCAAGTGCCAAACTAAGGCTAGAGCACTCTCTGCCTGTGGTTGTGTATAAACCCGTAATGCAGCTTCCTTCAAATTGGTGACCATAGTATCTACCAGACTGCCCCTGTTAGCTACCCGTTTGCTGGTTCCTTGTCTTGCATTTAATAATTTACGTACATAATAATCTATTGTCAAACGAGTCACATAATTGTGCTCTAGAATTTCTTTTACGTCCTTCCACTTTTCTGTACGTTCTCTCGCTAATATTTTATATTTGTCATCCTCTACTATTTTCAACTTTACAATCTTCAAAAGCACTGAATGCCTATCTGGATATACCAGGTCAAAAACAGTGTCTACGTTATCTAGAAACTACGGTGATTTCCCTTTACTTCCATCGAAAGGTTGTGCAATAAGCCTCACTGTCGATGTGACTGAGATATATTGGTCTCTGACCTCACTTCTCTCTTGACTGTCAGCCATCTATAAATTACATTTGTGGCACTAATGCTACACATGTTATTATGAAGCCAAATACACAATTTGAAGTTACAATATTACGTCCTGTGATAACTGCTTTGCATGGAGTTACACTCTGTTCAGATGTGTGCCTAGTGTACAACTAACATTAACATGTTGAAAACTGGCTCCTTGCTGCATCGCGACATGTTCTTTCCTTGCAGCTGCTCTGATGTGGCTCCTTGCTGGAAGTTGTGGAACTGTCTCATTGGTCTACCTTCCGTGGTTTTTCCCCAGTCCCATTGTCGTTATCTCGAAGTCCCATTGTCCGTCCCTCGTCTTGTAGTCCTTGGTAGGGCCCTCTTTTGTCATCGCCATCCTTCTGTGCTGCCATCTTATTGCTTTGATTGCGGTTCCTTTAACTCCGCTGCCGCACCACTAGTTCAACTCCGTCTGCCATCCGTCGTACTGCTGCTTGCTCTCGGGCGTGATTATCGTCTTCTTATCTTGCTACAGGTTCCTTACTACAGGCTGGCTTGCTGTTGCCTGGCTGTGACCTTACTTAAATATCAATCTGCACCTTATTTTGCACTTAGGATTCTTGTTTCATATTTGCCATTATTACCACCCCACATCTGACACCAAAGATTTGTCTTATGTGGTGATCCGAGCAGCTGGAAAAACTCGTGAGATTCACATCTGGTTGTAGCAGCAGTTAAGTGCAATAACACAGTATAATCAAGATATCCATTTTGGCATTAAGTTTATTGAAAGTCATACATTGTGCAATATGCAATGTCTTACAACGTGGCCCTCACTTAGTGTTGTTAACAAGTGCTCATGTACTTTACTAGTGTTGGAATGCATTACAGCGATTCCCCAATTAAACTTATAGTTGTGGGATGCGTTAACAGCAATTCCCCTAGGGCTCAGTGAGCTACCGACTCCTCCAGGATGACCCTTTTACCATTCCTTTTATGCCTTATTTATACAGTCCAATAAAATGCACTTTGCACCCTAGTTGAGTGCAGTGCAGTATACTTGAGGCTCGTGTACACCATTTTAGTGCTGGGCGCAACTGTGCCCCTTGGATTCTCTTTCTCTAGAGATAGCTTACACGTTTCTCTGTCTTACAGTCCTTTTACTCTTTAAATACATATTATAAATATATAAAACACAATGGTATACATTTAATATTACACTATACGTCAAGATTTTCAACCCATACTGATATTAACCGTGTGTCCATTGTGATGCGAAAGACAAGCAGGGCTCATAACAGGTCACTTTTTCAACTAAAGCTAAAAGTCACTTTTTAAAATAAGTCACTAAAAGTTACTTTTTCCTGGGATGTCTCAATAATTAGATTTATTTTAAATTTTACGTTATTGTTGAGTCCCTATGAAGTATATTTAAGGGTCCAGAATATGCTCCAACCTGTTTATAACCCATGTTGTTGCAGCATTTTATTTTGCATGTCTGTGGGGTATGAAATGCAGTCACCAGTGTTGGAAGTTGTGTGGATAAGATTTCATGCAATTCTAAAAGTGTTCTTGTTTTATGTGCAAGTGCTATTTTCTTTGTGTATACAGTATTTGTTTGTGTGTTTGGAATGCATTGTTATTTATATTTTGTCCGTATGTTGAGTGTGCCAACCAAGTGCATGCCTCTAACAAACTGGCATGTAAAAATGTATTACCAATATCACAATTTATCTCACAATAGTCTTTTCTTTCAGAATTGCAGTTGGCTTTCAAGACATAAGTTTCAATACATCACCTTGACTTTTATGCTTTTACTTTAACAATGGGGAAGAGCAATTTCGAAGAGGAGTGGCTTCTGAAAACTGATGTTAATGGTCATCTTTATTCAATTTAGTGACACTGAAGGATTTTGCATAGTTTGTGAAACAAAGATTAGTGTAATCAAAAGAATCCAAGGTTTGTCTCAACATGCTGTAACAAGTAGGCGCAAGGAAAATGCTCGAATTAAGTTAGAACCTCGTCAACTTCACCTTATTGCTATCAGCCCTAGTACTTCCAGTACATTCACTACAGAATCAGGGAGAAATTCTTGTGACATCATCTCTTTCCTGTGTGAAACCTATTTCATCTTGCCCTAGTGCTGATACAATAGCAGCGTACAGTGTTAAGGACTCTGCAACAAGAGAAGAAATAATTTGGGCTTTGAAATCTTTAACCTTACATTATTCGGCTTCTTCTCTGATGGAATTATAGATACATTTTGAGCAATGTTTCGTGGGGCAGTTCCTGAGAATTTTTCTGTCTGCAGGAAAAATTAAGTACCTGATAACAGATGGTATTGGTCCTTATTTCAAAGAAAAGATTGTTGAAGATGTACTGCAGTCACCTTGCTATATGATCCAGTGTGATGAAACCACCAAAAATGCTGGAAAAAAGAACTTCAATTAATGGTTCGATATTGGTCGAATTCCAGTAAATCAGGTAGTCGTCATTTGTAGACGTTTTTCTTTGGCAAGACAACGGGCGAAGGTCTTGTCAAGCATATCAACTTAGCAATTAAAAATGCTTGGCTACCCAGAGACAGTCATTGCTCATGATTGGATCAGATGGCCCAAATGTAAATAAAGTTCAACCCTTCATGAATGAAGATATAAAATCCATGCGCAATAGCAGCTCTTAGACTTAGGGTCATGTACAATTCATACTGTTCATAATACTTTCCAGAAAGGCCTACAAAAATTTAGATGGGGTATCAGCGATTTGACCATTGAAATAAGATTGACCCGCCAGATGGGAGGACTTATTCCAGATCCAATCAAAACTGTCACTGCCAAAACATAGGTTTGTGAAACATGTAACTTCAAGGTTGTTGACAATGACGGACACATGCAAAAGAGTTCTAGAGCAATGGGATGCCTTGGTTAAATACTTCTTAAAGTTGATCCCTCGAAAGACGTCCAAGGAAATGTCATCTCACAAATACCAGTCTGTAACCAAGTTTCTCAAAGATCCTACAACAGACGCTGAGATAAGTTTTGTAATATCTAGTGCAAATGTTTTCACAGAGATCACAGGCACACTACAGCAGAATGAGCCCCTTTGTTCACGTAATTCACTCCAAATTAGTGAAATTGGCTAAAACAAATCTTCAATTTGCTAAGAAGGATGTTTCTTCATTGAAAATTCTTGATGCAAATATTACTGCAGACAACAGCAACTTCATACCAATTTTACAAGTTGAGTGTGGACAGGAGACTAGTGAAATTGTGAAGTATTTGACAGAGAAGTGAACACTAACTTTCAAGAAGAGTGCTGTCTACAAACATATTGTCACTGTTACTCCTATCTCTAAAGATATTTTGAAGTATCTGTTTTGCCTTCATCCTGACTATAGTTCATAAAGTGTCAGCAGCATGTGCATCACCAAATTGGGAAACCTCTTACAAATCAATGTTGATACCGAAGTACTTTTTGGTGAATGGAATTTGTTGCGGGTTGAAGGAGAAATCTCACAACTGAAAGAAGATCAACAGACAGTTTTTCTCAAAATACACACATGTAGCTACATTACTAAAGGCATGCTTGTCTTTAAGTAATGGCAGTGCAGATGTCGGGCGAGGTTTTTCTTTATCTGGCCGTTTACTGGCAGAAGATCGTGCTACAGTGAGTTCAAGAATGCTAGTTGCTAAATGAGCCATCTTGTCATGTATGAAGAAATACGGGAACAAACCAGAGTTGGTACCCATAACTTTCGAGTTCCTCAACCAAGCAGGATGTGCTGGTCATAATTATAAGACATATTTAGTAAAGAAAGGGAAAGAATAAGTTGAAAAAGAAAGTGAAACAGCTGGAAGAGGATGAGAAACTGGCTAATGAACAATCAAAGAAGAAACTTGATACAGAAAAAATTGGAATAAAAAACATGGAAAAGAATCTTCAAAAGAAAGAGGAAGTAGTGAAAAGGAAAGCTGAAGAAGAACTTTTGTCAGAAGCAGCTAAACAGATTAAAACTGCCATCAAACATAATGATATGGCCAAAGTACATGTAGCTCAAGGGATTCTTTAAGGACTAAAAAAGGTGCGGAAAGACTTGGAAGAAGAGAAGGAAGAGACTGAGAAGATTCAAACTCAAATTGATAAAAAGAAACAAGCCGTAAGTAGAAAGTCATAACACTTAGCATGAATAATTTTTATTTTTGTAAGTAATTATCTATGATCAAAAGCCTGTATATGGCTTAAGTGTTTGTACATTGCATTTTTTTTTATTTGTAGGTGTTAACGGTAGAGAATGTAAATTTAAATTTCCTCGTAATTAAGTGTACAATTTTGACAATCAGTCACAGGCAATTTCTCTGCGTTTTTTTTTAAACTGTCGCTAATTATATTCAAGATTATTTGCTTTAAAATTATTGTTATAAATAATATTGTTACGAAGGGAAAAAGTAGGTGTATGCATTTATCATGAATTGCAAATTTTGCTTCATGCTAATTTCATTTGTACTTTGTCAATTTGACATTAGTATGTAATATAGCCTATTGTGTATTTAAATTGTGTGTAAATGGGGAAAAAAAATTAATGTTACAAATTTTAGGATGTGTGGAGGAAAAGGTCACTATCGGCCACTGTTGGAAGCCACTATTGATCACTTTTTTAGATTTTGGTCACTATTTCAACTATTTCAGATGTCATAATCTGTTATGAGCCCTGGACAAGCCAAATTTTAAATTCTTAACTTTTTATGTGTGTAAGTAATTCTTAACTTTTTGTGTGTGTAAGTGAGGTAACATCAGTTTCGTGAAAACAGCCCAATGACGGACACAAGTAACACAGAGCGTTATTCCAAGTTTGGCCAAGGTAATGCTCAGGGTATTGCACTGGCTAACCTTTGGGGGAGCCCTGCACAAGGAATTCATTACACCTTGGTATTGTGGCTACTCACATGATCTGCTGTATAACCCTTCGGGCTAGTGAATGGCCAGGAGAGGTTTAGTGGCAAGACACGTTGGGTCTAGTCACATACCCGTATACCCTAGGATCGCTAACATACCCGGCTTCAGGGCATGTACATATCTTTGTTTGGCACTTCTTAATATATCACAGTTAATTTCCGTAGATCGGCCTCATGCTGAAAAATTTCAAGAGTGGTGCAAAGAACCGTCTTTAACGGAACCTGAAACTCCTCGAGGAGGAGATCAATCACAAATCTATTTCTGAATCACAATATAATGATTCCTTATATTCTCTACCCACAAGAATTCCAGGCAGATTGCAGTTTTTTTAGTATCTGATTATACTTCATTGTGACATGGCCACATTGGGCATAGAACCTTCTGTATTCACCACTGAACATGCTGTCATCCCTCCATGCTTGCCCTTCCCACACCTCGTCAAGCAGCACGAGTACCACCCCGCCACAACCAGAGTCGGCCGCTGTTCCTCAGCCGGCCAGCCCAACACAGCCTACGGAGCAGAGGAGACCTCTGCTGCTTGCAAGACCACAGGTAACGCATCTGCGTGGAGTGTTACCTTGTGTATCTGATTTTGTCCCTTCACACAAACCCACACATCCCACGATTTATGCTGATTCCTTACCCAGGAGAGAATAATCTGCCCAGGGCATGATTTATGCGACACTTTTGTCCAAATATTTTAAGGCCATCCACACCTCTCATACATGTACCTTGTACGAGCATACATTCAAGTTCTAATTGTGTGTCTGGGGTTACTATCTCCAAGCCACCTACATCTAACTCGCCTCAAGATGCTTTATTTCGTAATCTTTGCATTTGAGGTGGGAAGTACTCACTGACTCACTAGCCTGGGACTTGTGTGCAACACCTCAGGTGACTCCGTAGATGAGCGATTGGTTATTTGTGTACCTCTCCTGTGATAGTCACACGTTGGCAAGTGAGGTTTTAACCCTCACGTCATTGACCCTAACTGGTACGGTGCTCCGCCAATATTACAGGTACAAGGAGAGGTCTCCCTTTGTACTGGGTGGCTTAAAAGTTGATTTCATTAAATCCAATGTGCTTCAACATGCATTTTGTTGTGTAATTACTACTTTGTAGGGGCTTAATTTCTAATGTTTGCCTCACTTTGTTTGTAATTATGAAAAGACATGGTGAATTGATTGCAGGCTTTTGTGGCTATTGTCAAGTTGGTCTTGGCTTTTGTGTTCAAATCATGTAAATATATGGCAAATTGTCGGTAAATTAACTTTTTGGTGCGGCTTATTCTGAAAGCCAAGTTCACATACATATGTAAAGGTCAAGCAAAAGTCACTAAATTTTATTTACGAAAACAAATAAACACAATAAACACTTTGGAATTGGTTCAGTTAGTAATTTTCGAGATATAACGTAAAAGCTTTATTTTTTCATATGATGCTACCTTCCAGAATGATGGACTAACATCAATGCCCATTTCTGTATTCAGTGCATATTCGATGCGCTGTCAATATACAAAATTTGGTGTAAATTAGTTGAATGTTTCCTGATATCTGACATCATTCTAAATATTAAAATGACCACAATTTTGAAAGTAAGCACCCGGTGTGGTCAAAAACTTTAAAAGTCAGATGTCCCCTTACTTTGGTCAAATTAGGTTTACATGTTCAAAAATTACAAAAGAGTGGAAGGGGGGAGGCACACATCCACACAGACACACCTGACACACACAAAGAGGGTTGGAAGACAGGAGAGAGAGGAGGGAAGAGAGGTTCCTGCACCCCAAATCTTGCTGAAAGAGGCTAAGGTGATGACCAGAAATTCAATTCACCCAAGGATGAGAGTATGTGAGTCCCTATAGGCTTATCAGTGATCACTTAGGCATCAGTACACCTTTGTAAATCTCTGTGCACTTCCTTGGGTTACTAGCCTGGCCGTAACACACACCTTTGCTCACTCAAGTGAGACTGCAACTATCCCCATTTTCCAGTTTCTTTTCCTCCCCCTCTTACCCCAGTCTCACCCAAATCACATTCAGTTTCGAGTTGATAGGTGCAAGGTATTCACTCACTCACCATGGCCCACTGATAACTTGCTGCAAGGACAGCCACTTCTTCTGAAATCTCTTAGAGAGAGCCGTGTTCCTCATTGTAGAACTGTATTGGAATTTAGTTGGTCCTTGTATTACTTCACAGGCGTGCTTCAGTGTCTTGTTACAGCCTTCATTAAACTTTCAGAACTGCTAATAACCTCAAATTTGGATATCAAGGAAATTACTGCTCCACAAAGATCTTTAGTCATATTTGCTGCCAACATCCTTGGTTAGTGGTGTATATTATTTCAGTGACTGGAACTGTAATGCTGTGGAAAGATTGTTGAATTCTCATCATTAACGTACTGTATATTCATTTTTTAAACTTGTGTAACCCCTGCCTTTTTGGTCCATTCTCTCAGTGTGTCAGTAAGTGTGCTTTTTGTGTTTAGACAACTGGGACCAGTGGGATGGAAACTGGGGAGAGCAGAACAATGAAACGAGGAAAGATGATGATCTGCACTGTGAAGACCCAAACTTCAATGTAAGATCTCAGCCTTCTTACTGATAGTACATTTTAACTTTTAAGTCATTTTATTATATATACTATGTACAATTTTTTATTATATATGCACAATCCAATATTACCTTGGCTTAAAAGTAGTCAGTACCCTTCTGTGTGAACCATATTGACCACTTTAATTACAACATAATATGTGGGTAGTACTGTAGCAGATGTGGAGTATATATTGGCATGGTTGTGTGAAGTCTTCCATTATACATTTCATCATAACTATCACACAGATTAGGTGCATAGTTGTGAACAGTAACCTAGTAGTGGAACCATCTTAACCATCTTAACTGTAGGTTTCCTAAAAGTTTTGTATAGAATTAAAATACATAATAAATACCACATTGTGTAATGGACACTGATCAAATCACCCCACTGATCAATTTGTCATGTATGTAGCCCTCGTTCATTTTGAAGCATACAATACATAACAGTCAACTGGTGTATGACCTTAACTGTATGCACAGATGGTAACACATACAAGTATTGCTCAGTGCTATGTACAAGACATGCTGGGGAACACCTTGATGTGCCATGAGCACTGTCATTGTACACATTATAACCTCTGCCTCTGGTGGTGCTCCCTCCAAACACACTGTGATGCAAAGTGCCAGTGCATTTGCCTCAGTGCCTATCAAACATGATTTCAATGAGCCGCTGAGTTCTGTTGCTGCCTGGTAGCTGGCAGTCAGCCTGTCATGCCTCTCCCATCTGGAGGTTGGGGGATCCACCCCCTCGCTGTGGTAGCTGCAGACAGGCAGGTACCGAAGGCGCATTGCAGCTGCTCATAGGGAAGGTTTCTCCTTCCATCCAGCTATTGCCATCTGCCCCTCATTCGCCATGCTCTCAGGGCCCTGTTTATTTTGCAGAATTGTGGTAATTCACTGGAGATCAGAATCCAGCCTGAGCTTCTCGCTAGCCAGTGTCCTCGCTCATGCAGTTTGCCTTCAACTGCTTGTTGCATTTACTGTATTGACTCGTGTATAGTGTGCACTATGATTTTTGCAACAAGTTCCAGGCAAAAAAAAAAAATTTCAATAAAAGTGCATCAACAGTTTCTGGTTCCTTGTTAATAATAGTAAGTATGTAACATATTATTCTATCTTTACATTAATGTGTGGTGGTGATTGTGATATATTTGGAAATTACTTCAATTAAATAACTTGTGCTAAAACATTGTAGCATGCTGTATAATCATGGTAAACTATGATTGTTAAAAGAAAATCAACTGCGATGGGCGGCCGGCTACCTTTTATTCTTTTTCTTTCATTTAGAGAGGTGGGTGGCAGGTTTACTTATCTTTTTTTTTTCTCTGCGTTTACACGGGATTCTATTTTGCTTTTTGTTTCTTTTACCCAGTGACTAGCTGTCTTTTTCTTGCTGTGCTGGAATGTGACACTACTATTCTCTAAAAAAAAAAAAAAATGGGTCGCTTCTTCCCTTTTCTTTCCCTGTTGGTAGTTGGTTATCCTCAACCGCACACAGAAACAATGAAGGCTTTGTATCGATCGGCAACATATGGACTGGGAAAAAATGGGAAGGAAATTGTAAACTGTGGAAGCTCTGCTGAGGCATGTAACTGCTGTGGAAGGGGAATGGGGCTGCGACCTACACAGCATATTTTGTGACTGACTTCTTAAACCTCGCAGTGTAAGAAGCACGTGAATTTCTGGCATTTATCATTACACGTTTATTGCCTGTTTATTGCGTAAGCACTGCCGTGAAGCAGTTAGATCAGGGAAGTGGATAAGCAAAAAAAAAAGGGGGGAAAGGTGTTAGCAGCAACGATCATGGAAGGGGGTGAGGAGGGGCTGGAGGGATGAACTGAAGGAGGCGCCAAGAGAGAAGAGAGAGGTTTGATGATGTAAGAGCGAGAGATGATATAACAGACTGTCAGATACACTTCTGAACATCTCCGGACAGTATACGACTACCATTCCACCTTCCTTAATTTTTTTTTGCAGTGTCTAGTGCACACCCCAGAAATCTTTCATTTTTGGGAAAAAATAGAGCACTATGCACTAGTATATATGGTAAATTTACTTTGCTCTTCAAGCAGTATTTTGCCACTTTTGTGTTTTTCTACGCTCAGCTAGCTCTAGTTACAGTGCAGTCTCAAAGAATCCTGAGTTGTTGGGCTAGTGCCACATCTTTGGCAGATGTAGCATTCTAATGTCACTCTCGCCCCTAGGTCTGTAGTTTGAACCTTGCTACCGCTTGCTTTATATTCAGTTTGGCTAACATGTTCCTTGTATTTCAGACGTTACCATGTACAGGTCGAAGATTTGTGATTTGTATCTTGCTATGATGAAATAAAACCTATATCTACCACATTATTTTGCTCCAGTCAATTCATTTTCTGATTTCAATCTTCCTATACCTGTTCTACCCACCTCAGTACTTCCAGGATCATGCTTGACCGCCACGAACAAGTGTCGATCTACATACCTATTAAAGCATGCTACTGCCTATTACCAGTGTTTTGTGTTTGGGTTGCTAGCTGGTCACCACCTTGACGAGGGGAGAGAAAACATTTCTTGGGCTCTTAGGCTCAATGAGAATAACACTCGAGGTCACCGTGGGACTTAGACTCTGAGCTGGTAGCATAGGTCATCTAAATACTGACGTAACTGAGCTTTGTTAGCGGTAACATGTCTCACTCAATTGTCTCTGAGGAGGTGCATGGAGCCCCTACATCAGTCTTTAGAAAGCGGAGGGAGTGTTTTCCGCAATTAGGTGCCGTAAAGGTGTTATATTTGTGCAAGTCTGGAAGGACCGTAATTTGCCAATATCCGCTGCACTTATCTAGCGTGCTGAATACTTTGACTTCGCCTACGTTTTTTAGCATGTTGCCTAGTTTGATTGCAGGTGGTGCTATGGAATGTGTTATCTGGTTGAAGTCGAAATGGTTCGTACAGAACTGCAATGTTCTATCAATTTTTTGGGCCAAGTACTTCAAGAGTATTGTATGCCAAATTCGAAGCAATGATATCATTTTCAATTTCAGCAATCTGTAGTTCATTGATTTTGCTGTGATTTTCTGAGGGTTGTCGGGCTTGTTGTGTATAACTGTATTTACCGCATTGTAAGCCAACCTTTTTTTATCAATGTGAATCTTCCAAAGTCACGCCTTGGCTTAGAATTAGGACAGACAATATTAAATACAGTCCTGACCAAGTATATAGTATAAAACAAGCTGATAAAATGGACAGTGTATATTTACCGGTACTCATGCAGCGCTACTACTAATATAACAAAGTGATCACAGTTCATAAAATTATGTGGTTTTTGTGTCAAGTGCAGCACCCCCTTATTGCTTGGCTGGGGCTGGCTTCTGAAAAGGTCATGGTGCAGTCATGGAGTGGTGTCTCATTATTTCTCTCCTGCTGGCCACTCTCTTCTTCTTCATCCTTCCTTCCCTCCCTCTCCCAGCACACCACTCTTATCCTCCTCTACTGTCTGTCCGTCATCCCTCCCCTTAGTCACTAGCCAAGCCTAAACCACTACCCTCCCTTCCTCCCTCCATCCTCATACCATGCCCACACCAAGCTTTCTTCTTCCCTCCACCCCTCCTATACTGCTCCAAGCTCTCTTCTACACCCTACTCTCTTTTTAATCTCTTCTTATTCCTCCCACCTCCTATTGTAAGTCTTTTCTATCACCTTCATACTCATCTGCTTGCTCTAAACACCCCCACCTGCTTTAGAGACATCTGTCACAACATACAGCTCCTAATGTTCTTTGTCCCATTCTTCCTATCTTCATGCATTGCAGTGCCGTGCCATGCCGCACAGCACTAGCTGTCACATCTTTTCACGTCTTTCAGGGGCAGTAGAGGCAACAAAAACCAGTCAACAGACGTGAAAACTCTGGCATGATCAATAACAATACCGTGTGCTCTCTCAACTGATCGTGGGCCATTTAAAATTCGGCTTGCATTCTATATCATATAATTTTTTTTTCCAAGGGTTTAAAAGTTAGGGGTTTGCTTGCATTCTGTGTTGGCTTACAATCAATTATATGCGGTACCAGCTGCTTGGTTATGTGTATTTCACATGTGAGGAGGAGGTGGTTCGCAAATGGCTGCTTTGTTTGAACAAACACCTATGCTGCTTCAGCACTGACCTTGTTTTTTTTTGGCTATCTGATGATTGAAATATCCAGCTGTAATTGATTGGGTAGGTTCATCCACACTTGTCTGTTGTCATGTCACTGTATGTTGCTGGTTTTGGCCTACATGAACTCGACCCTGGCTACAGTCAGTGATGGCCCACTGGCTAGAGAGCCATAGTTGCTCAAGTATGATAGCCTCTCATAGTTTGTTCTCCAGGTAGATTTCTTCCTCTGAGAACTGGCTTCCTAAAGGCACGTTTACAAGCGTGCATCTTGCCCATAGTTGTCGTACGTGTGCATGCGCATGCAAGGTGCAAGATCACACATGCATCTAGCTGCATGCCTCTGAGAAATATTGTGTGCATGTGCCCTTTCGTTTACACCTACTGCGGTAGACACTGTGTTACTTTCAGTCGAGAAGTCAACTGTGAATGGTATAGCTGCTGCAGTCGCGCTGGGATTATTTTGCTACAAAGTAGAAGGAAAAAGCGGAAGTGATGGATTAAGAAATATCATGCAAGCAATGTGGGTGTAGTGGACAAGATGTGGCTAGCAAGGAGTGAACTATTTAAAAACTTTATGCACATGTCTCCAACTGACTTCGAAACACTGTTGCATCTGGTTGGGCCATCTATTGGTAATCTAACACCAAATAGAGAGAAGCGACACCTGAGGCTACAAAACTATCTTTGGCATTGCGATTTCTTGCCACTGATGACAGCATCACCAGACTAACTTCCCAGTTAACGTATCTAAATACAGTATTCTATTTGCAGTATCATACAAGAAGTCCGTGAAGCTCTGGTGAATGCTCTGGAACACTATGTTAAGGTACATTTGATGCTGTCCTCGCTCTGTGCTTCACTCGGGGGGCAGACAGATAGTGCTTGCTGCTGCATCAACTGCACGATGTGCACCAGTGTGTCTTGTGTAGTATACCATTCATGCACAAACTGGTCAGTGATCCGTTCAGTGTCAAAAAGACCCACTTACCAAGGGTAACCAGCAGACTGCCTGTTTCTTTGTGTGTTTAAGTGTGACACCCTTAAAGCAGAGTCTAATGCATGCCCGAGGTAGTGTTATCTCCTCCTTGTGTCCCTGCCTTAAAATGTAATTTAATATTGAATGCCCACCCACGTAGTTTACATGTGTTCACACAGACACAATTTGGAATGCTCACAATTCTTTTTATAATTTCCCAAGTGTTTTGTTTTGAATTGTTTTGTTTTAAAGTGCAGATAAAGATTTCACATTTTTAACAAAGTATATATTCAAAGACGCTAGCAGTTCCGGCAGCCACATTGTCAAGCTCACAGAGCAAATTCCCAACAGTTGAATATTAAATTTTGCTTTATTTAATAGCGCTATTATTAAAAGATTTTTATGTGTAATTTGTTTTCATAATATTTATTGAAGTGCATTTGTGTCTTTTGCTTGCCTTTACCAGAATTTAAGAGAGAAATATATAATTGAAAGACGCTTAGCAACGGCTATATAAGAATTTCTTGAAGCGTTTTAACAGCCAAGAATTACGTAAAATAATTTCCTTATTATTTTCCTGCCTGCAACTGATGTTCGTAAAATGTTTGCATTTTGTGAACATTTCCCTCAAGATGCTGGCGGGAAGGTGTCCGTTACTAACGGTACCTACATGCCACCTTCTTTAGTCTGGTCTAGTTATAATTCGTCTTCGAGGGCGGATGTGTGCCGCTCCGCGCCGCATTCCACGGGAGCTTCATCAAGTGTTTCTTATCATGTAGGATGTCATTAGTTTAAACTTGTAATGTTACCAACCTTTTGTATCTCCTTTGCTCTCTCGTGTGCCGACCCTCTTCTCTGGCGACCCCGGAGTGTTTCATTACCGTAATTTTCTTTGCACTGTTAAGCCATTTTGCCAAATAGGCCCCTGGCAAGCCTCGTGTGCCATGCATTCTTTGTGGTAATATATCTCGTTTCATTGGAATCCATGTCTTATTCAGTAATTAAATTGATTACCACCTCGGAAATTCGCCCTATTGAGTGAGTGTACCACAAGGTCGTCGACCACGTGTTAGACTGTAAGTTAAAGCTATGAATCTCTTACTAATTTGTCGAGGGTATGCCAACGCAGGCTGTCGACCTCTGAATAACCCTGAGTACAAGATCTCGTGCTCCTCCGCATCTGTAGAGGAGCTGGCGCCCTGGAAATCTGAACATCTGTATCTGTATTCATTGACGATCTCGAAAGTCTGTAAGGTAATTTGGCATCGTTCGCCCTTCGCAAGCCCCAAGCCATGTCACATGATCCCACAACTTAGTGGTCATTGACACGTGTCGCAAAAATATTGAGCACATAGTGGAAATTTTCATATGCCGGATGTCCGCCATTGTTCCAGGAAGAACATGGGACAATGAGTTGGCCGCCATAGTTTGCATGTATCAAACCCCATTGTGTGTCATAGGGTGGAGATACCTGTGACGTCCTCGCATACTGGGACTTTCCTTCAACGTCACCGCTTGCCTGCAACCTGACGTGTGCGCGTGCATGGTACGATCCGGCCATGCACTGACCACGGCACCCCAACAGGTCAGGTCTACCAGGAAAATCTCGAAGAAACCTTCGTGCGTGTGGGTTTACGTCCATCCGTCAGTGCGATAATGGAATCTTAAGTCAACATGTGGGACACAGGTGAGATATGTGCATCATGTAGAACCGTTTCGTTGGATCTATACACCTAATACGACCTGCAGGCGAACATCTGCCGCTGCAGACCCGAAGGACAGTGTGTATTGTTTGTGCCCACGACAGTGTCAAGACGTAGGGCAGCTCGCTGTACACGCACTGGCTGCGACGATCCTGGCAACACCATCATCTACTGTGAGATATGCCAGCTGGGAACACACTTTGCCTGCTTTTCTGTCGAAGAATGGCCTACCGTACACCGCAGTGTTTTCCAATGTCACGAGTGTACTAGCACCCCTGGTAATGAAACAGACGAGGGCGACCAGGCTGTAAACGACCTGTACGTAAACCAATACCACCCTAAACGCATGAGTGACAGTGACTGGAACAGTTTCCGCGAAGGGAACTTTCGCTGCGAAGAATGTGTGCTGCTCAATGTCAACAACACGCTACCGGATGGAAACAATGCCAACAGTGACACGCAGCTACCGCAAAAGAGAGAATGGCACAAGCCACGACCAGTGTCATGCACACCCCAATGCCCCAGCGAATACGTAGTTGAGAATGTGCACCAATACGATGCCTGAAACAGCAGACGATCACAACACCAACAAGCTTCCAGAACTCCCAACATTTTCCGGGAAGGGGACAGAGAATTGTAAGGCCTTCCTACCGGAATGCACCAGTTGGCTACAGAGGTACGGAGTCAGCATGGAAAAGTGGCCCAGCACCATCGGCGCACAGCTGTCAGGTGACACGAGAGATTGGTGGTGATCAATTACGAAGTACAATATCTCCTGGGCAATGTTCGCCACAAAGTTATTAGCCCTCTATGCTAGCACCTACAACACACTTAAACAACAGCTGACATTGTTTACGGAGGAACAGATACAAGGTGAGAACCTGGAAACGTTTGTGAGCAGGAAAATCAGCCTCGCCAACTGACACTACCAACATCTACAACCTGAGTATGTGTTGGAGTTAATAGTTGAAACAGTACTTCCAGTGTATCACCTGGCTCTGCGTCCCATGGTGTACATCGGTTTACCAGGGCTACAGTGAGTATCGCTTGCGACTATGAGCCAAGGCATATTTACTACATGGACTCATAGGACTTTAAAATTGCAGGGAGGAACAGTGACAGTGCAGAGAATAAAGTAAACATGCAGCGTCTGGGTTTGAGCTTCCAGCACAGCTCACCCGCACACGTGACCTGGAGTGCGCAAGCGGACAACACGGTGACCACTACGAGGAACAGTGGCACAAGCCCCGCACCTACTCAGCTGCCACGCACTAATAACAGCAACGCTCCATGTCAACCACCATGGTGTAGGACCACCAACACTAGCGGCCACACCTGAGGTAACCAACCCCTCAATCGCTATCTCGGACAAGTGAGTACTACTGTTGACAATTTATTGAGGTTACTCGTATGTGTTTCAAGTGTCTCAACTGTTGCTTTAATGATCACTGCCCCCTCCCACAACTTTGTTCGGGAAGAGCTCATCAAGTCAGTCCACATACAGAACACTAAGGCAACCATAATAGAGTTTGCCACTTTAACTGGTATGAGTAACGTCATTGGTATTACTTAACTTCACGTAAAGATAAGAAACGTAGAAATGTGTGTATCCGCATTTGTTTCAAGGGAAATCCGTGAAGATGTAATCTTTGGAGTGCCCTGGCTAATAGAACAGGAAGTCAGTGTAGAGATTCCCAGAGGCTGCATTCACTTCAGCAAGCAATTCAGGTCTTTTACTCGGGTGGAGGTTGACATGACTCTGTAGCCTTGTTACCTCATGGTTTATCCAGGGCCGCTTGTGCCTGGAAGTTGTGTTCTGCCTCTTTCACACTGTCTACTAATTCATCCAAGTTAGATGGTTTGGGCATGAGTAATACGTTTCTTAGGCTGGGTAATAACATTCTCCCGATGTAGCGAACTGCCTTTGCTTCATTCCCGTCGAGGAATATGTGGTTATACATTTACTCCTGTCTTCTGATGAAGTTCTCCGCCTCTTCTCCGGGTCCGTGTTTGTTGCTATAGAAGTCTGTTGTCAGCCTAGCTACCACGTTTTCACCGGTGAAGTTCGCCACTAGTCGTATGCAAAATTGGTCCCACTTGGAAATGAATTCACTATAGCGCTCCCACCATTTCGAAGCCTTCCCACTTAAATGAGATTGCGCTCAGATCACCCATTGTTTCTTGGGGGAGGCGAATTGCATTGAACTCCTTTTCACACCCATCAGCAAATGTTATAGGGTCCTCATGTGGTCTACCTGCATAATATCGGATTTGGATTTCTTCATCATATCCAAGGGCCGGACAGCTAAGAGCTCTTTCTATCTGCCGGAAAAACCCTGAGTAATGTCTAGGGTTGTGTGGTCGGTATTTAGCGGATCTTTTGCACACTTCGCATCTGTATACTTACGCCGGCCAAGTTACTCTATCTTCCAGCAAACCTATAATGGTGTGGTGGTATGGCTCGTTACATGTTGTACAGTGAATAATGTTGATGTCGTGATCTGGACACGTAATCCAGCTGCAATGGGTGTTTCTAGCTTCCTTTTCCCGTCGCATGCACCGGTAGTGAAATAGTTAACAAAGGGTGCATATAATGCAGTGAACTCCGGTACCCTGGCAAGTGGTGGAACTACACGCTTCTGGGACCACGCAGCCATGGTTCTGGTTTGTGGCTCTGTAGGACTGCCTTTGCTCTCTGACATCTTATTGGCTTGGGCGCCACGAGTTGTTTCAAGACTCCTTGATATCTGGTTTATTATTTGGTCCCAGCTACTGTCTATCTCAGGCCATTCTATCCAGGTCCCGCTTTTACTGGTTAACAGTTATTTACGCTGATGCCCCATGTTGGGTGCAAGAAAAGCACTTGATGCATGATGCTAAGACTAGTCATAGTTACTTTTGTGAGCTCTGGTCAGATGTGCCCTGGTACACAGTTACTTAGGATGAGTGGTTTGCCTACTGGAGAATAACACTGGTTGGGTTGGCTGTCGACAAGGCACAAAGCCAGCTACGGTTGGCACTGCGTTATGTCTGGGTATCACCCTAGCCCTCAAAGGTAGGGTGGACTTACTAGGGCACTCACTCACCATCTCATGGGTTCTGGCGTAGGCGCAAGTCGACTGGGCCAGCAAGTCATCTGGGTGCTGCGGGCTGACGAGATGCTGTACGGAGAGGCAAAGTATCTCTGGCTCCAGGCGACGGCTGCACTGCTTCCGAAGAATGAGTTGGCTATGCCCAACCCTGTGTCCCTCCCAGTGACCAAGGCACGTACTGCAGGATGTGGCTCTGTGCCACGTATGGTGTGCAATGGGAAATAAACTGGGGTTTTGGCTGAAGGGGATTGCCTCTCAGGTGAAGGGCAGACTGAGCACGTTCACATGGGGTGTCTCCACCAATTGTGGATAGTTGAGTTATACCCACTCGCCTAGCAGTAAAGAACTCCTCCTTCTTCTCCTCCCTTCGAGTACTGTGCCTTATCCCAAGTGGCATAGAGGCAGTATTGACACTTAACTTACTTTCTGTCGGTGCAAGCAATTGACGGTACCCCTACTAAGTGTAAAGCCCAACAGCAGTTGACGGTGCGAACCTTGTGCTCCTATGGTTCCATACTTTGGCGCAAAAACCTAGAGTAATAGGTCATGTGGGCAGTGTTCCTACTACTGTCAGGGTGAGTTCCACCAACAGTCGAGTACTCCAGTACCAGGCAAATACTCCTCCCACCACCCGCGGCGCTCTGGTCAGCGATACAACCTGAGGTGGCTGTCCTGCTCCTGATGGAGGTGTTCCTAGTGGTTGGGGGTCTACCTTTCTGTACACCCTGGTGCTGGTGCACAGAACGGGTGGCTGTTGAAAGTGGTGTGTGTGTTGATGTACAAATACCTGACAAGGATGTGTAGTCCTACACTATGATTCATAATGTTATTACACCCAGACGCTTGCTTGCTCCATCTAGAAGTAGAGTTGCTAGTATCAGACAGGATTTACCTCTAAACAAATTGTCTCTCAGAATAGGATTAAAGATCGTATTTATTGTAAATAATAAATACTGGTAACTCATATCTACTACTAAGCAGATGAACTCAGTGGCTTTGAAAACAACTCTGACATAGTTACACTAACCCGAGATGTCTAGAAGAGACCTAACAAAGGGGGCCACTACCATAAGGGCAGTGGTTGTAGTTGCTACTTACCAGTAAGTAGCAGCGACTGTTGATCCAGGAGGGTCAACAGCAGAAGTGTGGAGTGTAGTCGAGCATGCTTCTGGTGTGAAAGACTTCTGGAAGCTGATATTGCTTGAAGTCTTTGGGAGATTTTGGACGATGTTGTAGAAGTCTCTGGTCGTTGGTGGTGGCAGTCACTGTTGGTCATTGAAGAACTGGAAGCTCTTGGAGAGGACCGTGAGGGCCTATGGTAAGTAGTGAGCCTCAGCACAGAAGTGTTGAGGCGAGCTACTGGAGAAAGCAACTGGCGTCTTCGGCCGCGCACTTCCTTGTATTGTGCATTTGGCCAGCTCATGCCTGGACTGGAGTGGGAGGCGTGGCGTTGCTCTATGACGTCTGCCTGGTCTGAGCTGGGGTGGGAGAACTACCCTTGTGCCCGGCTATATGGCCTCGGGCGCTCGGCGGCGCTCTGCCTTCCTTGGGCAACTTCGTGGCTGTGGCGACACTCTGTCTGCCGGGTGCATCAGGGAGGCTGATGTGTAGCAGTGGCCACTTCGATACCATTCTTGGTTCACATGCTAGAACCGCTCACTAGGCTGGGAGTGATTCCGTTTCATTCGTTAATAACGTTCTTTGTTTGACCCTTCCTCGGTACACGTAGATACTACTAGTAGTATGAGGAAGTTGGGTCTGGTATATCAGTAAAATACCATATATCTGTAACTGTCGCTTCCTTGGGAATCAATCCTGTAACTATCTATGGTTGTGGTTCCTGTTATAATAGCAACACATTAGGATGAATTGTAGTCGTGTTTGGTATATTCATTTAAGTGGTACTCGTCAAGTTTTTAGGGTTACTTTGGGCTATGGGGATGACTTGCGGTTAGGCTTAATCACATGTGGCGGAGGAGTAACCGCCGAGCTTGGTATAACATTAGCACAGCAGTCATATCCAAGGCTGCTAGCATTTCCCATCCTTGGAGTTACACTATTATTCTCGGGAGTTCTTCTGTGACCAGATGGCTTGATAGTACATTGGCTTCAAGGGCCCTTTACCGTTTTTCCGGCACTGCAAGCCCCCCCCCCCCCCCCTTCATTTTTGCCGGCATTGGGCTTTCCTGTGCTATATGACTGGATGTTTGCTGCTTGTTACATGTGGCATGGCTTTGCCTTGTTTCGTTCTGTTGGCTGCCGCCTGTTTATGTTGGTACAGTGGAAAATCTCTGTGAAAATGCCTTTTGGGTAATGCCAGCTCTTGGGCAGTTGATAGCTGTTCGGAGGAGCTGGGGTGGTGGTGCACAGCTTCGTTTCACTGCTAGCTGGTGGTTGGATCTATGTTCGTGCAAGCACTTTCACCTTCAAAACTATGTCTTGTTGCCATTTTGTTGTATGAGCTCTTCAATTGTTCATGGCTCAGATTCCGCAGTTTGAATTGTATCTCCAGAAATAGCAAGCGGTTCCATGGCTTCGTCTTCTTTGGACCCATGGTGAATGCATTGGAACGTCAATGCCTTTTGGCAGATAACATTTTCTGTTTTCCCACCGGCTTTCCTGAACAGTAGTTTGTAGTTCCTCAACTCCATCTTTGTGACCACTTTCTTACCTGTGAAGTACTCAATGAACTGCTCCTCCAACTGTTCCCATGTGGTTATAGAATCACAGTATCGCTGCCACCAGTTCAAGGTTTCACTATGTAGTCAGGGAAGCAGCAGTGTCACTGATAACCAGACGCCCGGCTCGAGGTAGAGTGTGGGTCTTTTTGTGGTTAGTGTAGCTTGAAAGGTTTAGTTGCCTAAGGTTATGCCTGAGGCCCAAGAGGCAGTAGATCACCATTTAGGAACCAGGTGGACGGAATGATAAAATACTGAGGTATGATTTATGTAGGTGACTCACAACAATTGGGATGCTTGGGGTTCTATTGTGTTCGGTCAGAGAACACTTGACATCGGCCTTAATGGCGGGATGTGTATTCTCGCTCACCTTTGCCTTTGAGTAACCCGGTATACAAAATCAGCTAGGTAGGTCGTCTGCATGCTATGAAACCGTCTGCATTGACTACAGTCTTCTGAGCGGCTAGGACGTATGGTTGGGTATTTGCTGGTAACATTTTGGGCCCCATCCGGGAGTGACTGGCATTCACCTGGGTGTCGAGCTTGTTCTGGCTGTTTCTGGTGCTGCCTGGTTCTGGGTGGCAGCAGCAGGCATCGACGGTTGGCGGACGACGTCTGCGATGTCCAAGCCCACAGGCAGTCCAAGGTGTAGGTGGACTTTGATGGGGTGCGGTGTCCCACTGGTCTCCTGGGGTGATTCTGATAGTTGTTTGGGAGTGACCGTGGGGTGAGGCCCCTGCAGTTGGCAGGTGGCTTGTGTCTCATCCCGAGGGGAGGAGTAACTGAAGGCTGACTGGGATGGATTACCTGACAACTGATTCGTTGTAGGATCTGTAGCTGCCTTCGTATCTGCCCACTTTGTCCCTCCTCATCGGATGAAGGGCTTGGGGGGTGGTTGTATTGACAAAATGCAACAAAATAGGGACAGGTGACAGAATTCCTTAGCTAAAAATACTCAGAGGCAAGGGTGTCCCGCTGCGTCATTCCTGTCTCTCCAACCGGCAAATTTCACGCTGTGGATGGTGGATAGAGTGTGTTAGCTGATTTGGGGTGGTGCTACTGCTTTGTAGTGAGCCACTTAGATGGGACTGGGTCATGCCTCGTCAGGTCTGGCACTCCAACCTGCGGATTGCATGCAGTGGATGGAGTGAGTTGACTAACTCAGGTGGTCCAGTTGCTTCCTTGTGGAGCGTGGCTTGTATGAGGCTCTACCGTATGTGTGGGCCAAGTGCCATTGCGTACTGGGCCCACAGTATGGGTAGGCAGCAAACTTGTGTTTTGGTGATGTACGTGCTGCCCAGTCAAGGGGTAAGCAGTCCTATTCTGTCAGAAATCAGGTTGGTAATATGCGGTCACTTGCCTCTTCCTTAATATATGGTGTTTACCAGCTAGCAGAGATGTAAAAATTCACCCTTGGAATAGACTCAAATGTATTTTGTGATAACGCTCTAAAGTGGAGAATGTGTAAGCACGCGTTGAATATATTTCCTATCAGTAGCTTCTTCCCGAAGAGATGAGGGGAACAGAGAGTTCAAGCACAGCTGTGGTAGGGTGAGTTGCTGAGTGATCAAGGCAGAGCAATGACAGCTGGCATTCTGGGACCCATCCGGCCTTTTATATTGACATGTGATGCCTTGGCTGTCTGGACGTTCACTATGTCAGAGAGGAGTTGGTTTTGTAGGGCCTTAGGTCATGCGGGTTTTTACGGGTTTGTTGCATAATCTTTACAAGGTACTGGCGCACGTCCAGTGTACAGAAAACAGGCCTGGTAGTTTTGCAGCAGGGAACAAAATCGAGTTCTGGCAGTTGATCTTATGTTTCAGATTGCTTACTTTCAGTGGGATAACTGGGCGACACACAATCTTAGTCGGAGGTTTGGCTTGGGTTGTCTCTGTGGGGTGTACTTGGGCTGCAGGTAGCTGAGTAATCTTGAGTTCTTACATTTGAACGTGTTGGTAAGTGTGGTGCTTCTGGTTCGAGTCTGAAGTAAGCGGTTGGAATACTGAGGGATGATCCAGTCGGCTGAGGTATTCAGTAATCCAAGGGTGAATCTCCTCGCTCTGACGTGTCAGTGCCTCGAAGAGGTCCTTAGGTGTGAGTTGGCTGAGCATGGTGATGAGGGAGAGGGTAAGCTCTTGTATCACCAAGAGCCAGTAGCACCTGCTTAGCTTTCTCGTGGAGACCACTCTGGTGGGTGAAAAGCATTTCAACTCAGACTAGGGATGGGTCGAAACCACATTTTCTCGATACTCAATACCAGTTTCAATTCCAAAACATTCTCGCAATCCCCAATATCAATACTTTTCTCGATACCAAATTAAAATTGTCATGAACACAAAACAACTTTGCCGAGAAAATTGCTCATTTTACTAATGTTCTTGACGCACACTGAAACTATATAAAAACCCACATTACACCTGAAACAAACAATGGATGACCTGTAACTGTAACGTCCTTAACAAATGATAAACTATTACCATCTCCTTCAATTCTATAGAATCTTGTTTCCACAATGAAAGCTGTAATCAGACTTTGAGGAAAATGATAGCTCAGTCAGTACACATTTATTTTGTGATATCAGAGTTTTTATTATTTTATTTAGTGACTTCAAGGAAATTACTGTAATGTTTGTTTACTAAAAGGTCTAATAACCAAGAGTGAATTGAGGCTGTTTACATGTTTTGTTGCTGTTGGCAGTCAAATGATAGGCCTTAAAACAAAAATGGTATATTGTTTTTATATATGCATTGGTTCTATAATAAACTAGATTGTTACTTGCAAACTATATACTCTCAAAACCTAGTTCTTTCACAAAACAAAATGTAGACTAACTGATGATTTGTTCTTGGGTGCTTTGCTACACATTTGAGTTGGCAAAAAATACTTGTTTTTGAACAGGAAGATTCAAAATAAATGCATGTCACAGAATTAATTTTTAACATGAAAATGTTACAAATTATATTATAAATACAGTAGAACCTTTTTTTTTATAATGAATCTGAAGGGAATACTGTCTGTGTTTGCAACATAGCATCAACTCGCCATGTTACAAATACAGGTTACACTCTTCATCACTTACGTTGGGTTCGGCTAGCCTCAGCTGGGTAGAGCACGAAATTTGGTACACCTGGTTTGTTAGAAATGAGAACAGAAAATATTCATTCCGGAAGTATACTCGATTTATTGTTGAAGGTCGAAAACAGTTACGTTCATGTCAGTCTGACATCACTCGACACGTCTTCCTTTTCTTCCTTTTCAAAAATGCATATCGGCATGAGAGGGCGGTCCGTTCGAAGAGTCCTTTTCACGCGGCGACGACCAATCGGGAAGTATGGTGGTGGCCTGTCGTGGTGTAGCACTGTTAGTACAAATGTTGCGTATCGACCAATGGCGAAGCGTTGTGGGAGCTCTGGTCACTTTTATTGCAAAGGTAAGTACAGTTTACCCAGGAAGCGATGAAATATACCGAGGGACTTGGATATATACTTTTTTAAAGCGAACTATCAAATAAAATGTTCGCATTTCAGCTTTTTGATATAGGACTACATAACTTTAGTTAAAAATACATGGATTTTTTTTTTCACTTGCGACCCACATACACACCGCACTTAGCACCTTTCACCTTAGCACTTTTCACCTAACACTCACAGAGTCATAGTAGCATTTACCGAATGTTCAAATGTACATCTCGCCTCGGTTGTTGATACTCTTAAGAACGTCGCACTGACCTGACCGACATGTTGTTCCTTCAGTTGTCGTACAACTATTAAGAACGAACCCTGGGCTCGCTGCCTGTGGTTCGGCGCATGCAGCTGCCCCCACTCCAAACTATAAATCTGAAAATACACATTTGGCCGGGTCTCACGACCTCCTATTGACTGAACATTACATCACGGCGCTGCTCGAAACTACAAAACTGCTGATGGCATGGAAAACATGAAAAAACTTAATCTCAAAAGTTGCGTCACCTTGCTCTGAAGCCTGAGAATTCGAAAGAGCCAAGTAGTGCAGATAACATTTGTAATACAGCCTCGCATTTGAACTGATAAAGCCCTTACTTCTAAACCATGGCATGTAAGGAAAGAATTGAACAATTACACTCACTGACAAATGAAACTGGGGAATTTACCAGTAAGTGAAATTGAAAAACAATTATAAAAGTAATAAAAATGTGTATAAACTGCAACGCTACATGTTCGCTACATAAGGGAAACTTCATGTTTACACGTCTTAAAATAATATACAAAACTAATATACCAAATTGACATGTGCAGAGTATTTTATATTCATATTTACCACTGAGAAAGCTTTTTATAACTGAAAACTGTAATAAAAATTTTTTAATATAAACATAAGTCAAACTGCAATACATTGTAACCTGTATAAATAATTTTTCAAGTTACCTAAATAAAAAATTGATGCATGTTAGCAAGCAATGCATACAGACTTGATCATTGAGACTTCAAAATCTGGTTTACTGGTGTGGGTGGGTGCAATAGTCACAGAAAATACGTAACATGCCTGACATTTACCAGATACACAGCCACACAATGGTTTCCACCCCCAACTGTGACGTCAGGCATGACATCTTTGTTCGCCAATTGAGTGAAAGAGAGAGAGAGAAAGGAAAGAGAATAGAAAGGCTATGCACAGCTGTGAAAACAACTGCTCCCTCTCCTAGTACTTCTGCTCCGACCCTCGTCAATGTCAAGCTTTAGTTTCCAGATGCGCTTAGTTACATGGTAAATCTTTCAACATCGGCAAATTCTGCAGAACCAGATAGGGGTCTGACTCTACACAGCTTTACAACCACTCCAAAGGGGAATGTAAATTATTCACAATTTTCGCATAAGATATTCGAGGTTCAAATTATCAAATAGTGGCACACCTCTAGTAAATACCATTATCACAACGTTAAAATTTGATGCTTTCAGGTATTCTCAGGTGGTAATGTTGCTGTAAGTGACCTAAGCGGTGTGATGTGAGCCTCTTTTCATTAATTTGTGCCGTCCTACAATACGAGCATTATTGTTTGGGTACTTAAAATCAGTATATTTAGCACATCGGCGCTGTGAAAAAGTAGGATAAGCAAACTCATGGTGGGTGGGGCACGTGAAATAGTAACAATCCTTGGGGAATAAAAATATTATTGTTAAAAATGCAATTAAATATTAAATAAATATTAATAAGTTGCCAAATGGCCTCACTCATAAAGCTGTGTCAGCTGTGCTCTGCTCTGCTGTGGCCACCTGTGAGTAAATATAAGAGTGGCTTCTACCCTAGCCTTCTATGTGTTGCATAGCAGGCAAACAACTTGGGTATTAAGAAAAAACTAAGGGGGTCTAGTTAAGCTGAGCGTTTCCAGACTCAGCCGACTGCTATGGTTTGCAAAACGAGTGTGGTGGTAGTGATGTTAACCACAGCAATGACTAGTGATGTTAACTACAGCAATGACATGCGGAGCACCACTACAATAAAAAGACAGTGAGACAAGAAAGAACATTTCAAAACATAGCACTTCAAAAATATTTACATTTTTATTTGCCGTGCAACCTTTTCTTTGGTTTTAAAATATCTTTTTAGGTTGCATTTCTTAAGGTAATCACTCATTCAAATCAACGTGTGGTCATTAAGAAAAGATGGATAAATTTACTTAATCAATAGAATATTTCTTTGAAAAGATACACAATCCAAGAATAAATTAAGAAAATTTCAATATAAAAGTTGACTTTAAAATGAAATATTTCAGAAAAAAAATGATTTTGTATAAAGCAAGAATATTTACGATTTCTTGATGTAACTTGATATATACCAAAGTATGTCGTAAAATTTAAAGTTTAGCAACAAAATGGCCATCATACTTTTTGTTGTGTCTGTTCATATTCTTTTCAATTTGGCATTTTAATGCTTTTACATATCCACATCTTCTTTCATTCACTAATTACGTGTCACTGTCAGACGTGTCCATGTGTTCATGTAATTACAGATTCACGTGGAAATTTACAAGCCATTATCACACATAATTGGGGGAGAAAAGAGCAGCTGATACGGCTGCAAAAATGCAGGTTGCGTGAAAACTAGTTTGATGCAAGCATTGCGTTTAAGTTAAATGTCCGCAACAATGTCTGCAATTACGTAACTGACACTGACCAGTGGCAACACACATAACTTATACATGTCAGCTGATTTTAATGGGGATAGCGTAGTGACAACTATCGATTTAAAGTTTCTGGTTGCGTAGCACTATCACTCTCAGTTTCGACATTCCCGCCGTCTTTGATGGACGTCCTCGCTTATGTGCGGTTGTCGTGGAGTGGCCGTCGTACTGCGTGGAGCTCTCCATTGCCATCAGGGGTAGGTTAGGGATAGCATCTCCTGCTTCCTCAGTTGCTGGAACTGGTACTGGTGTCTGCATTGTTGGTGCACCCACCCTCTTGGATGCGGGTGCCAGAGCGGAGACCATTGACTGGGCTGCCAGCTGAACGACTGGATCGCTGTGGCTCCTCTTCTTTGCTTGTCCAAATACCATCTGGGGCAGGCTGGACATCTGGTTCTCAAGTTGAGCACCTCCGGTTGTAGACTGGGAGTCCGTCTGGGGTAGGTTTGATGCCCAGTATTCTTGTGCTACCCCTCTGGCTGAAGTATGGAAGTCCGTCTGGTGAAGGCTTGACACATGGTAGTCTTGTGCTTCCCCCTCAGCTGTAGACTCGATGGGGGGCCGTCGAAGTAACCATTGAGTTCCCTTGACGGGATGGTGGGTTGGTCGTGAGAAAAATCGTTTGGTTCTCTTGATGGAATGGTGAGGTCTTGACAGTGGCCTGGGCGTCGGGCATGTCTGCAAGGTCCTCCTCTCGTTAGGGATGTGTGGTCACTGGGTTGGCTGCGAATGCATTGGGAGTCTCTGGGAGGTCCTCCTCTTGTCCAGGAAGAGTAGCCATCGAATCAGCTGTGGTGTCTGGCAGCACTGGCAACCTGTGGACAGACTGGGGGGTGGTCATAAAAATGACTGATTAGTTAGATGAGGTGTGAGCCTCAGGAAAGTCCTCCTCTCCTCCAGGACGTTGGGCCTGGAAGTCGGCTCCGACGTGGGATGGTGCCGGGAACTCGAAGGAGGCAGCCTCTACATTGAAAGTCCACTCGGCTTCTAGGATGACCGCGCAATTCGGGGTGATCGGGGCCACGGGTACCAGCTGAATGGAGGCCTGGAAGGTGGCCTTGTGTGGACCGATAGTTCTGGTAGGTGCCTCTCTTGTAGGAGGTGGTGTCTCAGCGGCGGCAGCTATGTTGTCCAACAGTGCAGGTGTCATGCTGTGTCTGTTCGCTGGAGCTGGGGTACAGGCATTGTCCTTCGAGGTGATGATTTCTGGAGTGCTGTCAGTTTGACGGAAGCGGAACTAGTGGCTGATATTCTCTTGGTGGTGGCATTCTGACGAGGCCGGAGATGTCTCGGTTCTCGATCTAGCAGGCTTTGCCAAGCTACTTCAGTCATGCTGGGCTTCCACTTCCCAGGTCGGTTGGCAAACTTTCTGCGGAACTCTGAAGGTGTCAAAGATAGTGTCCATTCTGATTCCTTGACTTTGGGTTTTCAAAACTCTATTTGTGTAGGCATGGAATAGACTATTCCCTTGTTAAGTTGCTCTCCTTCATCCGGCTCTTTAGGCTGCGACGTCCGTGCTTCCTCGAGAAGAGTGTCGTCAGCAGGGGTGTGTATGACATATTCTGGAGCATTTCCAGGGTAGTTCCTCATCTATCCCCTAGTGGCTTTGCATATGCGTACTCTGTGATCCTCTGGCTAATACACTTTATCTTGGCATCCAATGACCTTGTAGGGACCTTCCCACTTTCTGGTAAGCCCCATGTTCGATTGATTGTTTCCTCTACTGCAGAGTAGGACAGCTTTACCAATTTTGAAGACTTGTACGCTGGTGCGTGGCAGCTGATATTTCTTTGTGATATAAACCTCTTGACAGTCTCTTGTCGTGTCCCTTGCCCAGCATGGCTAGGCGTATAGCTCCAGGTGTAGGCATTTCAGTGTGCTCATGCTCCCAATGCTAATCTCCTGGGTGCCGTTAAGTCTGGCTCAGAAGGAGCTGACTGTTGCTCGAGTTGATAACTCCTTTCGTGTGGCGACGCAAAGCGAAGAGTATTTTGGGAATATGGCGATCCCAGCGTTTCAGATTTTCCCCCACACTGAGTCGGAGGCTCTTCTTGAGCTCCTGATTTCTCTACTCAGTGGGGTTGACTTGTGGGTGATATGGTGGAGTTGTCCAGGTTTCAACTCCCCATTCTTGACATGCTTCAGATTCACTATTAAAAAGGTTCCATTATATTTATGAGTTCATTTATAACATTTTCATGTTAAAAATTATTTTTGTGAAATGCATTTATTTTTAATCTTCCTGTTCATATACAAATAGGTAGGTATTTTATACCAACCCAAATGTGTATCAAAGTATCTATGCACAAATCAGATAGCTTACTTTTTGTTTTTACTAAGAATTAGGTTTAAGAGTACACATTTTGCAAGTAACATTAATCTTGTTAGTTGCAGAACCAATGCATTTGTAAAAACAATCCACCATTTTTGTTTCAAGCCTATCACTTGACTGTCAACAACAACAATACATGTAAGCAACCTTATGCATGTTTGCTGTTTTCTGAGTTCCCAATTGAGTATTTATATAAATGTAGACCATCATTTTTTTTTGTCATCACTTAAACTTTGTGTTACTCTATTTACTTTTAGGACACTGTAAACTGAAATATGTAAATAATATAATTAATTGTGCTGCACTTCACCAATACCATTATTTGAGTATTATAGTAACCTAAATTCAACTTAGATGTTAGCAAAAAGCTTTTTCACACATCTGCAGCACATCAGTTAATCAGCATTACAGAATTAGCAGAATTTTGTGAATCTGTTATTTGCTCATCTTTTTATTCCTACTTATTTGAAGATGTTCATTTAAACTTTTTTTTCCTTCATTATTAGAGTTGAACCATTACTGAGCATGATCACTAGTTGTTTTTATGAATGTTTGCCATTTCGTGTGGCGGTAAATCAAAGATTTTTAGATCCTATTAGTGGTATACGATAGAATTACTTTTTAAGAAATGTGATAAAACCAGAGTTATTAAGAAAAACCATTATACACACCTTTATTTTCACTTTAGCATTTACGGGAATAGGAAATATTTCTTCCTTATTGTTTGTAGCCAAAAAAGTATGCATGTATGCCTAAAGGTTATGTTACTGTGGGTGTGCTCTAGGATTGCTTTTATCCACATACTACATAGCCCTGTATGATGAACACAGACATTTTTTGGCAATTCCTGAGAAATTGTAGTGTTTTATTTTTGCAAACTTCATAAGTACACAATGTCAGTACATTGATGACTACACAGTTGACAAAAACCCTACCAACATGGCGTTGCATCATAGCTGTGCTGGAACGCTAACTTACAGTGATAGTAGTATCATAAGTTGGTTGCAAGAGTTTACAACAAAATGTTTGCATTTGCAGAGAGTTTAATCTACTATAATTTTACCTATGGTAAACATATTCTGGTACCAAATCATGACCGCGGTAGCAATAAATTGCACACACATGCAAAAAATTTGAACAATTAGCACTGCAACTGCATGCACCAAACGTCAGCATTTGTAGAATCTAACAACTCAACCAAGAAAAAAGGCCTATTTAAACTTATGGCTTCACCCATGACGCAAACAAGAATGATCACTGAAAATAAAACAGTATAACCGCTGAAAATAAAACTACAACACCAAGGTAATAGTTTCTGTTTCTGATAAGCATTTTTTCGTATTGCAAATAACTTTGAACAATTTTCTGATGACCAACATGTACCGGTTCTGCCCTATGGCGAAGATGCAGGCAAATTATCATGGTTTTGTCGCAATATTGTCTGTCTGATATCTTCATACTTAACACAAAAATAGTTATATAACTGATGTTAAATGTTTTGACATGTGACCTCTATGACGACTTTGCCTTGTCAGTGCAAACTTTCCTGTCACACCCGATGGAGTTAGAAAAGCAGTACAACCTACCAATGCGCCTACAGATACGCCAATAAATTGTACTGTTCACCCTATTGTAAAGATGCACACACTTAACCCCAAAGCATGAATGAGTTGTCGACTGAACCGTCAAGACTGCATTCCAAGGTCACGTACTACAGCGCACAAAGGGATGGCGCCACCAGTAAGAACGCTGACTCGCGCTGCCTCAGTTAAAACTCCAGCCGGCTGACAATGTCACGCAGCGCAGGTGTCACACCACCCACCCGCCTCTAGCCCAGATAAGGGCGACTGACAGAGTATATACAGTGAAACCTTGTTAAGAAGTTCCCACTTAAAATTTTTCCAGCTTAATAAGTTGAATAAATGTGCACCTTATCTGTCTGCATATGTGTAATTTGACCCTTTTAAGAAGTTTTCCTGGTTAATAAGTATTATTTTCATAATAACAGAATTATACTGTATACCTGAGAGCAGCTCAAAACCTCTATCCATGCTCCTCCTCCAGACTGCAAGGTGTAGGAGGAAGCCAACAGGTTCTCACGACCTACCACGAGTACGTGCTCATTCACCGCACTGTACGGTGTCACAGGAACCATCAGCAGTAGCTCGCTCTATCATCATGTGTGCTGGGGCTATCTACTACCACCCACATCTTCACGATATACCAAGAGCTCTTCAGTGCCTTCGCAGACATTTTCAACACCTTCCAGAGGATCTCCGGAATCTACCCCTGCAGAAGTTGTTGAACTCTAACATTGCCTTCCCTTCAGGAACTGCAATACGTCCCACTGAACTTCTGGCCAGTGGCACCCACAAGTATCTTCTGGAGAACAAGTTTAGGATTGTTAGGTTGAGTTGTTATAATAGCCACCTAGTCTTGTCTCCCTTGTACAGCCTAGAACCAGGTCACCTTCACCTTTTTACCATAGTTTACTTCTGGTCAACGTTTTCATCTAACGCGAGAGCACTATTTCCAAGTGTGTTTGTACTGTTTTTCAAGTATCAGTGATAAGCAGGAGACAGCAGAATATTACTTTACCCATTTGCGAACCATAGTGTAGGAATGCGGGCTCCCCCTCAGGGACACACGTACTTTGAAACATACAAATTAGATGGCCACCCATTCTGTACACCACAGTGTACAGAAATGTAGAGCATCTACCATTATAAAGACAATCCAAAGGGTGGCTAGTCAGTCAGCCCAGGTTGTACTTCTTCCATTGCGCTTCTGGTGCCGGAGGGAGTATTAGCCTGGTTCTCAGGGTCTGACCCCTTCTGGACCCACACCCAAGTGTCGCCAACAGACGGCCATTGTCTATCCAATGCTCTGTGTCCACCGCGCTTAATGGTGCCGGATATGAAGGGAGCAAGGGGGTGCCGCTTTGGTCTGTTAAACTTGGACACTTGATGGAACACCTAGCTAGGAACCTTTGTCACCTGCTTAACCCTTGCGGTGCTGATCGTAGTCCTCATGCATATGCCGTACTTCCGTCAAAGTGGTACTCAAAGGAGAGAGGAAAAGGCAGCTCCAGTCTCTAAACACAAAAAAGTGTCTAACCTAATGCAGACTACACTTTGCAATCCTAGTCACCGGGAAAGAGCTCAAGCCTCCTGACAGCTTGTGAGGCTTCACCTCCCAGCTCCCTCCCCTTTCTTGTTTTCAGTACCTATTAAAACCGCTGGGATACCTCATCCCATAGTCATCGCCTTCCTAAGGAATGAAGAAATTCCTTACAACTTATCGAACCCCTGGTTCCAGGGCGACCGTCACACCAGTCCGCGCAGGGTAACTAGCAGTACCAGCAGTAGTCGATCCACCAGCGCACCAGGTCCCGGTGCCAGCATCAGCCACCAACTACCAGTGCCACAGTTGGGTCAGCAGCCACACTAGGCTACCAACCGCCTGGGTAATCCAGCGCTGGTGTGTCTGACTCTCTGTAAGGCTGGAACGCCTGTCGCCGACTTTGTGCCTAGCAGAAAAGCCACGCGCCCAGTATTTTACACCACCAGGGCTCCATTACACCAGTAATCAGGCAAATTTAAATTACCACCAGTGTGTCTGACCTTGCACCATATATAACAGTCCCGACCATGATGCTCCACAGTAACTAAAGGGACATCATACTTTGGTTTACTGGTAGCTATAGTCCATTCCCGACTGGAAGAGACTTTTGAAAACGAACCTTTGGAAAATCAACTTAGGCGTAATATGTCAACCTGTTTTTTCAATAACCTGTATTCCACAAATATATAACACTGTGATTAACTTTAGAGTACTGTATTATTCAATAAATGAACCTTTACCTTAGTATCTTCTATAACTTGTAATATTTATTTTGTATTAAATATGAATTTACAACAGCGAGAGCAGCACTGTGTTGGGATAGTTCACAGATGAATATTATTTTGACATAGTTTTTTTTGTGTGCTATTTGTTAATTAAATGTTGCCTATAGAAGTTCTTAAATATTTAGATAGCCCCGATGGCAACATATTTCATTGTAACAGTTTAAAATAACAGCGCAAAATATTGTGTGTAGGCTCTAGTGACACAGTGTTTGTTTTATTGACTGAAGAAACAACTGTTGGCTGGGCAAGGCTTATTGCTCTCGATCACTTTTTCTGTCTCCCCCTCGTGAAGTTTCGCATAGTTAAGTAGCAGACAAAATATACATGTTTAAAATGTTAGCATATATCATACTTATTACAGCAAAATAATGACTTTTGAATTTTTAATTTGCAACTGAAAAGAGATTTTAATCTTTGAATACTTATTTTAATATATTTAGAGATGATAGCGGGAGAATTACCATCTGAAGTTGGCAGGCGTGGCGAGCCGTGACATGGGGTGTTTCTTTTTGCCAAATGAAGCGTAAGTTATACAGTACTTACTCCGAAAAATATTTCTAATGTGTTTTTTTAAACCTATCTAGGCAAGTTATGATGTTGTAATAAACCTGTTTTTCCACTGCAGTAATAAATATACTGTTACATGTGTTTCGTTAACTGCTGCATGTGAAAGGATGTGGCATTGATGCACCGTGGTCGTTATGCTGGCCCTGTGTTCAGGAGTGATTTCAAATATTTGATGTGCACTATTTATACATTTTGACTGTGAACTGTTTTATGGTGAAATTAATTATTTACATCCACATCTGTTTATTTATCACAACGTTGTATCTTTTCCCTTCGTGTTTGAAACACTGTCATGTAATGTGATTTGCCACAATCTCAATAAATTTCAATAAACCTAATAAACAGTAAGTAGCAATACATAGAAATATGAGCGGAATAAAAGTTATGGTAGGCTTATTTGTGTGCATGTTCACCGCTGTCTTTTAAGTTTGTATGACAAAAAAATAGGCTACATGAGTTTGTGTGCTTGAATTGAATGTGTCTTTTTCGTTGGACTGGTTGTTCCTTCATTTTAATATCTATTCCAAATGAGGCCATCCTTTTAAAGAAATAAACCAACACATCAATTACGAAAGGTTAAATACTACAGTTCTTTACTCTGCAGTTTTAACAGTGTTGAACACAGTCGCTGCAAAATATTAACGTACATTACGTGTAATGTGCTACATCAAGGAAAACAAATATGTAAAATAACCATAAAAACTATAGTCGATTCAATCATTTTTAAAACATTATAAAGCTGACCTAAATATGTTATAAACCTAAACTGTGAATGTTCGTACAGAATGGTTTTTGGAATATGACAGAATTCTTTGAAAAGCTGTAAACAGTAAACAATGCATTTGACAGGTAAGTAGAAGTCACATTTCAATGTTTATGTTTATGGTAGCAAAAGTATACTAACACATGTACACACACACAATGGAATGTAAACATTGTTTTGACAGATGCTACATGGCAGTCACATGACAATGTTTGTTTACATTTGGCGGAAGGATACAAAACGGGCCTGCAAATAGATATTTAGCAAGGTTCCAAGAAAGTCTCTTCCAGTGGGGAATGGACTATATTTGGCTTTGGAACTGTTTGCATGTTATTGAAAAATTTTAATATTCTATTAGAAATTATTCAAACATAAAAATCCAGTATTTGCACACCCCTACTTCACACATCATGACCTTGCTTTGTTTTTGTAAAAATTCTGACATTTTGCCTGCCTTTCTCATGCCCAGAACATGTCCCCCCTCCCCTATTTTCCTTTATCATGTGTCGAAATTGGTAGCTAGATTATTTCACAGCTGCTGCATATGCCTTCAACCATTTTCCAACATTATGAAACTTGTAGTTGATGAAGTCTGTTAAGGGTGTAGGTGGTTATAGTTAGAATGAATGAGCTGAAGTACTGCAGACGTGGTAATGTCACTGCACTGTTGTTGTCTCAGCAGCTATTGCTTGGTTTAGAGGTTTATGTGCCAACCAGCTCTGGACACCACTGCTAGCTGGCGGCACACACACAGCAGCATGGCACGGCCACATGCAAGCTGGGTTGGTCGTAGGCGAGTTGTAGCAACACCTAACATTTTCACACAATATTCTATCATCGTAGCAAGTAAAAACTAAAAGAAACTAGTTATAAATGAGTACTTTTTCCTTTTATTTCATACAAAATGTTTTGCCAAATTAAAATAATTCTGCCGTTATTGTGTAATGTTTGCCACACATTGTTTTGGGCAAAAATGTAGTCAAATGAGTATACACATTAGGTGAGTAAATATGCTATATGTCCTGCTCAAGCATGCAGTGAAAATGATTAAGGCATGCAAAATTGAAGTAGTATACAAATTTAAAGTCAAAGCAAACTTTGTGTAAGGAATAAAAGAACAATTTATAATAACTGTCAGTTATGCTTAGCTCATATCACCATGTGTTTGACTGAGATGTGCAAGACCTTACCACTTGTAATGTTGTTATTAGAATAAGCTCAATTAGTTGCTGAATCTTTGTGTTAAGTTCATGTAGCTTGGCTTGCAGTGGTGTTGTTGCACTAGCATAGTTCAGAGTTTCATTATTTTCTAAAGTACTTTATTATTACTTTTAAAACCATTGCCCTCTCTGCTTTTACATTTTTGTGTTCTTTTCAGATGGACTGTGAATATGATCCCAAAGCATGTTTACAACAAGAGCTTATTGAGTTAACTCATAGTAGGAGGAAACACAAACGACGGTCAAAATTTGCAGAGGCAGTTGCTGTTAAGAAGCCAGTGTTTGACCCACAAAAGAAGTCCTTTGATGAGTATCTTGAGGAGTACTACAGTCTGGACTTCGAGGACGTGATCGGAGACTTGCCATGCAGATTCAAGTATCGCAAGGTGGTTCCCAATAGTTTTGGTCTCACAGTGGAAGAGGTGAGTATCTGTTGTTGTATGGGCCAAAACAGCATAACTATTTAAGGTCCACAAATAAGATATTTATTTAATTGTTAATTGTTATCTTAGTGTGGTTAAGACTATTGTTTGGTGATAAGTCATTAAGCCATTCGCTTGCCTTGAATGAAAAAGGTGGATACAGCAGAACTCTTGTTTACAATCCTTGATTTTATACTTTCCTGCATTTTACACGTACTATTTTTCAGTCCCATTTACTATTTTTGTAATAAATTTCTCTCTTTTTGCACTTTTCTGCATTTTGCAACCAGTTTTCCTGGTCCCTTGAAAAGTGAAAAGTGTAAAATATTTCAATGTTTGCTAGCATTTCTATTTATTAGAAAGACTTCTACAATGGAATGGCCACCCAGACATAGGTTGGGTGAGAAAAGAAAAATGGGTGTTTATAATGTTGATTATAATATACATGTGTTATAGTTATCCCAGAAACTTGTGGGAAAATACATGGAGCCCCACAGTTCTGTTTGTGTATGTTAACTCGAAAAGCGGAAAGGATATCATAGTAAAGTGTGACGCGCGTCCTACTCTTGGGTAAGTGGTTAGAGCGCTGACTGACCTCCCGATGATCAGTAAGTGATCCTACAGCAGCGTTTTGGTTGCTACTCTAGTCCGGTGGGTCGTGGTAGGTTCTATTGGGGGGGGGGGGCACTTAGTGGGAGGATACCGTCTGAGAAGAGGGGAATGAAACCCCAGAGTGGGTCGAACCATGATTGTTTCCCATCCAAGGCGAACAATCTTCCTCACTGCTAGAGCTGCCAAGATGCGATATGCCAGTTATCCTGGGGTATGAGTTTTGAGATGGATTAATCAATAATGATGATGGGGGTGGATGATCCTGCCTGAGGGATGGGTACTATCCGTAGTGGCTGCGTAGGCCCTTCGTGCAGGAGTATAGTTTACGGGAGAAGGAACTGTGTGAGGCTTTGGGGTGACATTCGGTGGTAATCGAACCCTGACAATTTTCCTGGAAGCCAAGTGGATAGTGCACGTATTCTATATGTCTTTCCTCTGTGTGGGTGGTGTTACAGTTACTGCGGGCAAAGGAGTCTCCAACTGGGGGTGACTGACAGGTTCCTGTTCTAACCAAGACCAACAAGCACCTAAATAGGCGTCGAGCTCCAACTCATAAGCAAGGGGGATAAACTGTGAAATTGGCGAGGTCTGAATTCTGGCTCCGCGGGTGAGGGTGTTTCCTCACACTCAATTTCTGTGTCCACTTGTGCATCAGTTAATCTCTGTAATGCTTGCCACTCCTTGCACCAGTTATGGCTCTGGATACCACCCTTCTTACTCCGCATCTAGACCAGCTTTCTGACCTTTCCACAGACGTGCAGTCCTGGGGGTGCATCTTATTCACACACACCTATGGTCCTGACATATAGATCTGCAGTCCGGTATTAGGACGCCACAGAGGGTGGGCAAGGGAGCACTGGAAACCCAGGAGCAGCAGTATGTCTTTTCGGACTCAAAGCCTTGTTCAAGCATCTCCTGTGGCGTTCTGCAGGCCTCACGACTAGTTCTCAGTGGGGTTTTGATGTAACAAACTTGCTCTATTAGAAAAGTATTAACACAAGTGATCCAGAGACTACAAGTAAAAGGAAGGTAGACAACGATTCCAAATTAACTTATATATTACTACGAATTATGAAAGTGGGAAGTCTTGGTTGGATTATACAGGTTAGCAAAGAATTTATCAATTACTGTGATGCCCGAGTGGTCTATGGCTGAGCACGAACACCCAAAAAGAAATAATCTTAGTCAATTTAACACATTTAATAAAATCAAGCACGAAACGTTTACACTTTAATAATACATCTACTTATTTGGCGTTATGGAGAAAGTTGACTTGGTACATAATGTTATATAGAAAAATGCATTCTCGAATAGAAACATCATAATATAGCAGCGGTGATGGAGGGTGGAGTCTCAGCGCACCTTAGGCGAGTTATCCCAGGTGCTGATATGCAATCTCTGGTGTCCACCTCTGAAGTCCCGTGACCTCAGGCTGTGCATGGCATAATAAAGCAACATGAGTGTAGTGGGGAGAAGTCTACCTCCTCCAAGAAGTTGCGCATGAGCCATCTCCCACCAATGAGAAGTCAGGGCGAGAAGAGTCACCAACCAATGAGAGAGAAAGGTTAGGGCATCAGCCAATGAACTGGACCTTTGCACATGGCCCCAAAGTGTTATGTTAAAAACATGTGATGGGAAAATAACACGTGATACGGTACGTGATTCCAGGAGTCATGGGACTAAAATATCATGAAAAACATTATGTATTTCCCATCGAAAGTGGTTAGCAATCACAGTCATGCGTTGCTGAAATCACCTCAGGTTGTATCAGGGCAGATACAGCTTCCTGCTGCAGGCACCGCAAAGCTTGATAGTTGCGAAAATACTTCATTAAAATGTTCTCTCTCTGAACTGGAAAACTGGCGGAGTGCCCGCTGCACTACATCACTCCCTCTTATAGAAAATTTTTGTTCAGGCTGCATCTTGTGAAGTCAAAGGCTCTGTATTCACAACTATGTCAAACCTTTCTATCTCAAATTCTGGATAGACACGATCTCGAGGTATTAACGTCTTCACTATGCGAATTTCAATTTCCAATGTTATTCGTCTAGAAGAATTTTTGTCCTTGTATACTTTATTTGCAGGAGTCGGAAAATATCGCTTTGGTTTTCCATTGAACGCTATTTCCAGTCCTGAACCTGTAGTTAATGCATTCAACTTAGCACGAAATGGTTCCGCTTGAGACATGTCAAAAGATGTGTGTTTTTGAAAAAATTTCTGTATCAATTTATATGAATACTCTTCTAAACCCTTCAAGGCCTCAGTACTACTAGTTAAAACTACGTAGATTGTCAAAATCGTAAACTCTACTACCTTACCTTCTTGCCTCTGGAAAATTAATAAGCATCTTAGCATAATGCTTTAGTGCTTTTGCAAAATACAGCAAAGAAGTGCTGAGGCTGAATCCAGATAATTTCTGAAAAATTCAACTCTAACCCAAGTGTGCTATGTTATATCTTCCTAATCTACGTTACAATCAACACTACCGGTTACTCTGTTATTCATAGGTCCGTGGACATACTCAACATTAAAACGATATGCTTTCCTACAGTGCATGTGTTTGTTATAATCCTGGAAATCTTCTCTTTCACGAACTATCGTATTAGATTCGTCAACTGAAATGTGCGCAATCCTGAACGCTTCAGGATAAGTTAAAAAGTCCCACTGCGCAACACTGCTCAGCTCAATTACAACTTCACGATTCGCATTCATAACATAATGTGCGAATAAAATAAAACAACTGAATTTTAATTTGTCGTAGGAAAACTTAACACTATTTTCAATGACCTAACACCTATCACCTACAATCTATAACCCTTCGAAGTGGGTTCAGTTACAGCAGTCTGGAGTAACTATCCAAAATGCTGCTACCAGTTTGTGATGCCCAGTGATTTAGGGTTGAGCACAAACACTCAAAAAGAAATATCTAAGTCAATTTAACACATTTAATAAAATCAAGCACTGAAACGTTTATACTGTAATAGTACATCTACTTACTTGGCGTTATGAAGGAAGTTGACTTGTTACATAATGTTATGAAGAAAAACGCAATCTTGTATAGAAGCAACATTATAATATAGCCACGGTGATGAAGGAGGGTGGAGTTTCTGGCGTTTACCTCTGAAGTCCCACGTCCTCAGGCCGTGCATGGCATAATAAAGCGACATGAGTGTAGTGGGGAGAAGTTTCCCTCCATCAAGAAGTTGCGCATGAGCAGTCTCCTACCAATGAGAAGTCAGGGTGAGAAGAGTCACCAACTAATGAGAGAGCAAGGTTAGGGCACCAGCCAATGAACTGGAACTTTGCACACGGCCCCAAAGTGTGATATTGAAATCATGCGATGGGAAAATAACGCGTGATACAGCGCGTGATTCCAGGAGTCATGGGACTAAAATATTGTCAAAAGTGGTTAGCAATAGCAGTCACGCGGTGCTGAAATCACCTCAGGTTGTATCAGGGCAGATACAGCTTCCTGCACTGCAAAGCTTGATAGTTGCGAAAATACTTCATTATAATGTTCTCTCTCTGAACTGGAAAACTGGTGGAGTGCTCGCCACACTACATTACATTAATTAATTCAGGATGAAGGTGAGCCTGGCAATAGATTAAAACAAAAGTTATTCTAGTTGCAAACGTACGTTAAACTACGCACTTTGCAGCATAACCTCTCCAGGGGAATTTGTCCAGAAGGTAAAAACGTCGCGACGACCTGCTACCGCGGAGTCAAGGAATTTGACTGAGGTAAAAGGGGTCGCATGGTATTGGACATCGGGGTTACTTCTGGAATGACATGCAATCTTCTGTTGCAGGAAGAGATTAAGTCTTCTGCAAGCTGCTGGAGGTTGAATCCTGCCTTTACAAGCTGCAGGGGAGGCTGAAGTCGTTGCAGGCTGTAAGAGAGGAGATAGGTCTCAACTAAACCTTGGGAATGCTCACTGACCTATGCGGCCGGCGAGCCCGGCGTCTGGTGAGAGGCGTGCTCGTTCCTCCTTATATAGTAGAAAATTCTTGGATCAGCAATCTTCCAGTGGTGCGGGGTAGCATAGCCTTTCATCGCAGTGGTTGGTTTATCATGTTTGATCAGAGCCGCACATTTCTTATCTCCCTGCTGTGAGGCAATGACAAATTTACCACCTTGGCCTGAGGCTGGGGGGTGTGATGTCACAGGGCAACAGAGATGCTGTGATCCTGTAGTGTCTATGGAACGTCCTTCTCAGATAATCTCAAGGTAGTGGTCCGTTGGGTAAAACAGGGTCTACTAAAAGCTCACCTGTCGGGTTCTGGGTGGCAGTACGATTCGTAATGAAACCTTATAATTAATTCCGTGTCTGAAGTTGTCCAATGCTGGAGTCTATTCATTGGTTACGTGAAAAGTAGTTTGCCACTGTTTGTGACTTGCCCCAAGGTCTTGCTTGCTCGTTGATGGGGCGAAGTAGCCCGTAGTGTGCGCAAGCACGTTGCGAAGCAACGTGGTATGCATCAAGTTTATGCGTGAAGAAAGTTTTCAGGTAGAAAAGCAGCAGTGGTTGAGCCTGGTTGAAGGGTTGGAAACTCTTTAATTTACAACGGAATGCCTATTGTTATATTGAGGTTGAAGACATTTTCCACATGGATGTGCAGTCACGCAACATTTTGCTGGCTTCACTAGCTTCATCAGGCTGCAAGTGGTGGCATTTCCATGGAAAATGTGTTTGACTGACTTTTGTTTGTGTGTGTCTATCTACGAGTACCACCCTGTCAATACTTATTTATTCTGTCTACTTTTTATAGTGTAATTAAACCTCTATGGATTAAATTAGCTTGATATTGCTTTTATAATTCAAGAAATATCTTAAACGTAGGCCTATGCAATGGGTATGAACAATAGCACATATCCTCAAAAGTATGAAGTAATTTTCAAAGATAACATTATTAGTATTTATATCTGACAAAGGTTGTGTTTTGTATTTTGATAACAATTTGCAAGAAACATACCTGTTACATAGTGTTGATGCATTGGTCAATTGCCGTATCTTTGATGCACATTCTGCAAACAACTTTGCCCTATCATGGGCGCAAGGTCCAACCCTATGGGCAGGGCAATTACTTCATAACTGTACAGAAGAGGTGGGACACGTGCCTAAAGGACACACTGGCGCAATATTGTAAACGGTTACACACACTTGATCCTAGATTTTTCTGTCAACCCATATTCTCCAAGAAGTTGTCACATCATACCCCCCCCCCCCCCCCCCCCCCGTCACGTGTACTGTCTGACTGAGCCACCACTTTCCCCTCCATCCCCGAAGGTCACGCTAGTTCCAGAGCATACCACTGGAGGGCAGCACCCATTCTATCAGTGCCCTGTGACCGTGATAAGGGATTATACACCTCAGCGCTTTAGAATTTTTAATCCCTGTGGCCGAGGCTATCACTCCCTGCATCCCTGGACTCCGAGCTCTTATATGAGATTTGTATAAAAGTGCTGGCATGACCTGCAATCTCCAGTTCCTGCTCCTCTACCGCCTTCGTATAAGGCCGGAGGTAGCCATTGGGGTTCGCACCTGGCTGGTATGTCCGCAGATTCCACTGTGTTCTCTTGGCCCGGAATCTCTACCAGCTGAAGACATCGCTGACCAGAAGCCACTTCTGCAGCAGCCTTAGACCCCTCTGCTTTTGGGAGACTTAGGCCTCCAGAGGTCCCTGAAGACATAGCTCCTTCCTCATCCGTGGTATCGACCCCAGAAACTGGTAACAGCTAGTTCAAGTCCCTTTAGGACCCTGCCTCACCGGACGGTGACAACTTCAACACTGCCTCTCTGGTAGATGTTCACCACTTTTGTTCCTTCAGAACAACCAGTGATAGATAGGCTAGAGTTGTTAAATACTTTAACTAATAGTATTATCGCTTCTAATTTCCCCACAGATTTTGATCCAGGTTGCCTTCACCTGGCAGTTTACGTTAGACTGAACTTCTATGTCAAGTTTAATTAGCTACAGGATGACCGTGTTACTATTACTTACAGAATATATCACGTGAGTTTGAAACTATTCTCTGCATTTTGATTTTCTTGTAGTACTGAGTGTTTCTATGTAAGCGTACCCGCCAACATGAATCCGGAAAACCAACCAGCACAAAGCTGAATACACACCCATTAAGTGGCCACCTGAGCTTTGCCAACCTGGTAGAATTTGATAGAGCATATACCATTAGTAACTCCTACACCAGGTGAATCGACCATGCTAAGTTATTACATGCTCTGCCACCGGCCGTCAAGCCCTGGACAATTCCAGAGCCCTGTCACTACCCTTGTCACTTCCAAATTTCAACTACCTGAATTTGAAGGACGACTATGAAGATTTTATAGCCTTCACAGAAGAGTGTAAACGGGAACTTCGTGAACATAGTATACTATCTCCAAAGTAATGGGACAGTCGCACCCATAAGCAACTCCAAGGAAAAGCACAGGAATGGTGGACGAAGTATGGGGAGTTCATGACCAAGTGGGAACAATTGCGCACTCGCCTCACCTCCCAATTCACTGTTGAGGAATTGATTGCAAGGCTCAGCACCAAATTATACAGCAGCGTCCAAAATCCAGAGGAAGAAACTGAGATTTATATATGTCAGAAAGTGCAGATGTACCAGCATATATATCGAAACAAGAGTGAAGAAAGCTGCTTTAAGAAACACGCTCCTTCTCTCACCCAGAAATCTGCTCCTGATTCCAAAACCTCGAACTGTGGATGAGCTCGTGGAGATAGCAAGGAAAACATAGAAAAACAACAAGGCACAAGCGTTAGACAAGTGACGTGCCGCCAGGGTCGCCGACCCACCCCCTCCTCCCGAGCGGAAGGTTGTTCACAGCACACCACCTCTCCTTGCCGCCACACTTTAAATAGGTTGGTCCTGCCTGGGCCAGCATCTCATCAGAGATTGTCCCCACACACAAGGGAGAGAAAGGAAAGAGAGACCCATGCGAGTGCCAGATGCATCACCACGCTCAGCCCACATTAAGGGACCTGCCCAGGTGGGAAATGCAGCGGCCGGGGTGCATGCAGGGCAACCATCCCAGGCGAACAAATGCCCCTCAGTGTCACAAAATTAAACCATACCTATGAGGAGAGAATACCACCCGAGCTTCCACATAAAAGGTGGCTATTAACTTTACTAGATTCGGCGGCAACGGGGAACTTCATACAAAGTTACCTATTTACAGACTATCAGAAAGCTAATTTGCAACCCCAAACTCACCTTGTACGGATGGCTCAGCCCAGTCAAACCCTAAAAGTTGAAAGGAAGACTATGCTTACTGTAGGAATCCATCACTTGACACACACAGCCGAATTTACAGTATCGCCAGATATTGCAGAGGAGGTTATCTTAGGCCAGCCCTGGCTCAACAGTCAGTAGTGTGTGATAGACCACTGTAAGAAATGCATATATCTTGGGGTGAGCAACAGAGTCACGATTCACTGGGAACACAGCCCAGAGGCAATCGTTGCACTTCCGATTGACCCCCAAGATATACAACACAATTAAGACTGTGCTAAATTTTCTGAACTTCAGGAAATTCTGGATGAACACGCCAGTGTTTTTTCACCACCTGAATCACTACACCAGATGCACAGTATTCACCATGAGATGTGGACATTACGGAAGTACACGTCTTCAAACACCCATATAAAGTGTCAGCCAAGAGGTGGCACAAAATTCTCAGGCAAGTGGAGGAAATGAAAGAGCAGGGGATAGTAGAGATGTCACCCCATACAACTCTCCAGTTGTACTAGTTGCTAAGAAGGAAGGTGGTTTATGCTTCTGCGTAAACTACTGACGCGGGCCGCTCCCACTACAAATCAACTATGATTACAACTCATCACTAAGTGTTCCTACTTCCACTACTACAGACGTGAGAGACACGTAGAAAGAATTTTTCTGATGAATCCTCGGTTGCCTACACTACCAGGCAATAGGAACTTATATACAAATTCTCTCTTCACCTGACGGTTACGCAACCTGGCAAGCATGCTCCCACCCCGCGCTGAGAGCCTACAAACTACCCAGACCTCAGGCAAGGCTGAGTGCCGCTGAAGAGGCATGAAGCAAAAATGCTGATTACACTGCTGACATGAGTTTTTTGTCTCCCATGCCAATCAGAGCAGTATGCTCGCCCTCCCTGCAACCCGTGCCGACAGCCTACACGCTCCGCCTATATAAGTCAGGATGCTGCAGGGCTCGGGAAGTCATTCTTGTTTCTTCTCTCGCGACATCCCAGAGCACTGCTCCGTACTGGGACCTCCGGAGAAGGTTCTAAGCTTTAAGTACGCCCCCAGCCGCTACTTCGAACGTTGACAACCAGTTAACTAGCGAACACGCTCACATATGTATTAAATTCGCTTTGTGTCCTCTAGACACCTTTTACTAGAACAGTTTAGTAGTATATATATTTTATCATCTAGATTTATCTTTCCCGCTTACAACCGAGAACCAGATTGCCTACACCTGGCCAGCGTTTTTACCTTCAGCATTCTGCTTTGTAGGAGGTAGCATGTGTCCCATGTTTATTGAGTCCTCAATAAACATAATTTTTTCCTATACTTCATCTTTTTCTTTCATAGAGTATCTTTCAGTACGCCCGCTAGAAACAGTTTACGACGTGCACTAATGACGGAACCAAGTCTTTTTATACAACCGAATTAGCTTCGACTACAGGCGCTCCTCAGGGGCCCATCAGTCCTTATACACACCCATTAGACAGCCATCTGTTGCTTTCCAATCGCCCGAGCACTGATTAGTGCTGGAGGGGAGGAACAGAGGAGCCACAACCACTAGAAACACCTTCATTCAAGGAGGGGCGGCAGTCCCATGTTATTTCCTTGCTCCAGAGCACTGACTAGCCCTGGGGTAACTGTAGCCTGAGACGTGTCATTCGACCTTGCATGAACGCACATTCAGTAAAGGCATTGGTGGCCCACACAGCTCCATGTCTCTGATCAGCCTGCAAAGCGTGGGGGATCAGTGGAGACACTTACCAAGCCTATGTCAGCAAGCCTAGACTGGACATATACTGTAAAGTTGTTTTCTCATCAGGGTGCATGCTGTATCTCATTAAGCAGCGACTATATGCCTTACCAGGTGTGGAACGACAAAAAACGTAGGGAGCAAAATATAATGTTCCTTGCTGCTAAGCAGTTCAGTGCATTCACACCTCCTACAACGGAAAGGCAGGCAGAACAGGACAGCGCCGCCGAACCCAGACGCCAAGCAGTCGCACCTGCTCCGGTTGTAATTATATATTTTTCCCAGTTACTTTGTACCAGCCCAGAGTATCACCCCATGGTGAGAGGGTTGGTGTACAAGACTGAGGCTAGGTACGGTTGGTCGAACCCGCACTTTTGGAGCAGTGAGTGAGCCACCTGGATTCGCCACTTCAGAGTGGGGCGAACCCACCGCCATTGAGTGAGACCCGAATAGCATCACCAGCATCAACCAGGACAACGGTGTAAGTCAATACCCAACACCCCTCGCCAAACCCTGTTGAACGTAACTTAAAAACCCCACTATAGGTCTAGCGACAAAATTGTCTACCAATGTGCCATTCAGTATAACCGGGCATGCGTCAAGTGATTTTCTGGCGCCCAACACGGGGCTTCAGACTATTAAGTGTATGCAGCGAACGGCCGAACTAGACCAACCAGGACCCAGAGAGCTAAGGGTCAAGCCGATGAAAGAACCTACTTCGGGGAGTCCACGGAACACCCCGTGGTGCCCATAACCACTAAAATATCGGTCTCAGAGGTCAATGTCACCATAGGCAAAAACCCCGACAATGGGCATGACATACCCGACGTACAGTGTAGCCATGCCAACTGTCCAGGCAGTGGCTCACTGCAAATAAAATGCACATGCTGCACTTAGATATTCCATTATGCCTGCCTAGGCTGGCCTGAAGAGACACATGATACAGAAGGATTAGAATACAGCTGTGCCGCTTGCAGTCTGCAACTCATGAGCTTCTGCAGTGAAATCATGTGTCCCGGCCAAGGCACGTGTCCCAGCTGCACGACATGCTGCGAACCCTATCGTCACTTATGTATAGGGTGGCCCGACAAACGTGTCTCTATGCCCGGAGTGGCCTACCAGTGCAAGAGATGCCGAAAAAATCACACCTCTCACTCCCTCAGATCCAAGCCGTCCCGTATTTATATACAACCAGGAACAGCATCTGGCCATCCAGCAACTAGTAGAGACAACGACATTCAGATTACCGACTTCGCAGGTCGACCCCATGAGGACCGGGTAGCATTCACACAAGAATGCGAAAAAGAGTTCAGGGAAATGGACCTGCCAACAAAAAGTGGATCAACAGGGCCCCACTACATTTGAAAGGCCTCATCCTCACCTGGTGGGAAAGATATGGTGAATTCTTAACGGACTGGAAGCAAGATGGGAAACGCCGATGCCGGGGTACGAAGCAGGCCACCACCACCGGTTTACAAGGACCCATTCTCCAGGGATTAAGTATGTAGAAGTGGAGGAAAATAACGACAGGGTGCTCGCCTTACTAGACTCAGCAGCAACAGGCAAGTTTGTCAGGAGTAATTTGCTAACACCAAACCAACTCACTGAAATAAGACCGTAAACCAGAACAGTACGAATGGTGCAAACAGACTCCACCCTAGTCATAAACGAAAGAATTACCTTGACTGTAAAAATACATAGTATTTCTACATCGACAGAATTTATTCTCTCTCCAACCCTGTCCGAATCAGTAATACTAGGGTGTCCATGGCTCATCTGTAATCAATGTATTCTAGATCACAGACAACATAGAGCCTATCTGGGAGAAACCAACCAGATCATTGCCCATTGACCCAATGTGCATTAACCGCGAACTTGAATAACCAGAGTTCTACCAATTAAAAGCCATATTAGATGAGCACGCTAGAGCATTCAGACAAGGAGGACTGTTGCGAAAAACACGTTCTATACAGCACAAAATATGGCCAACAACCGACGTACTGGTTTACAACCGATCATACAGAGTACTAGCCCACTGTTATGACCTCATTACGGAGCAGGTCAATGACATGAAGGACCAGGGAATCGTGGAGTCATCGAATTCCCCATATAACTCACACATGGTCCTCGTGCCTAAGAAAGATGGGAAATTGCGATTTTGCGTAAATTACAAATCGCTAAATTAAGTTACCCACCTGATCGCTCCCTCAGCTATAGATTTGTCTCATACACTATGGGACATAGACAAGGCCAAAATTGTCAGTACTCTCGACATGGAGTGTGGATATTGGCAGATTGCGGTCCACCCGGACAGTCACAAATATACGGCCTTTACAGCACCCGAGGGCGAAACCCTTCAATTTTGAGTCATACCATTTGGCTTGAAAAACGCCCCAGCAACATTCCAACGATTAACGTCTGCAGAAGTATTCACAGGTTACATCAGTGAGTTCTGTTTCGCCTATCTCAGCGATGTAATAATATATTCAAACAGTTGAGAGGAGCACCTAGGACATCTGCAGAGAGTTTTGGAAAGACTCGAATTACATGGAATGACTTGCCAGCTGTCGAAAAGCTTCTTCGGCAAGCCATCAATAGATTATCTGGGACACGTCGTATAACCTGAGGGAAACTTCCCGCAACACAGTTCAATGCGAGTGATTGTAGAAGCGGAAGAACCTACGAATAAGCGACAACTACGGCGGTACCTGGGTCTATGTAATTGGTTATGAGACTTTGTTCTAAATATTGCAAAATATATGTCACCACTGCATCCACTCCTCGATAAAGACACACATTAGCGATGGGGTCCGGAACAGCAACAAGCGTTTTCCAACTTGAAAAACAGGTTCACGAATATCCACCAACTCCATCGACCACAAGGAGACCAACCATTAATACTTTAATACTGCAAACGGACGCGAGTCAAAACTGCCTGGATGCAGTACTATACCAGCAAGATGTAAAAGGAGATCCACATGTGATAGCATATACATCAACTCGCTTAAACGAAACTGAGCAGCGCTACCACATCAATGAGCAGGAGTGTCTGACTGTTATCTGGGCCGTGAAGAAATACAGGTATTATCTCGAAGGGCAACACTTCATTCTACGGACCGACTCGAAAGCCCTCCAATGGCTACACGAGTCCAGGAATGTGAAGATGAAGCTCGGCCGGTGGGACATGTTCCTTACTGAGTTCGACTTCGAGGTCAAGCAATGCCCAGGTAAGATGAACTAACTGCCAGATGCCCTGTATCGATTCCCGACACTGGAGGAGAAAGCTGAGGAGGAAGAGGAGTAGAAGATGTCCCCTCCCCCCCCCCCCCCTCAAATCAAAAGAAGTCCAGAAGAGCAAATCCATCTTCTCCAACTGCAAATAACCCGCCAGCAAATAACCTTGAGCCAGCGGGAGGACCCCAACATCTGACGCGTACTATGCGAACAGCCCCAACGGTTCGAACTATGGGATGACGTCATGTGGGCGAGTAGCGGATAGCCTGATATGCCTTGGAAGATCTTGGTTCCACCGCAACTACGCACTGATATATGCCAGCTCCATCATGACCATCCCCAAGCTGGTCACCCGGGAACTAGGGAAACCCTGCTGGACATTAAAACCCGTTATAATTGGGACGGGATAAGCCGCGATGTCTGGCAGTACATCGGCAACTGCATAACGTGCTGCAGTGGCAAAGCATACCAGATTTCCCCTCCCACTGCAAAACCACGGAGACCCAAGATGCCCTACACACACATCGCTGCCAATCTGATGGGCCCGTATCCACACAGCATGAAAGGAAACCGCTACCTGCTCATGGTAACAGATTAATTTTCAAGATGGGTAGAGGCGTTTCCTGTACCTAGCCAAGAAACCACACCAATCGTGCGGAAAATGGAGCTATAAATTTTTGCATGATGGGGTTATCCGAAGGCTGTACTGACAGACAATGGCACACAGTTTACGAGCCGTCAATTGCAAACCGCCTGTCATAAGTGGGGGGTAGAAACCTGGACTACCTCCTTAACCATCCCCTAGCTAATCCCACTGAACAGAGGAACCAGGATATCAAAAGTGCCTCCGTATCAGTGTGGGTAACGATTACAAGCATTGGGATAAGTACATCCCTACTATACTGTTTGCCCTTTGATGCCGAACGAACAAAGCCGTAGATACCAGTCCAAGTGTCGTACTCCTGGGACAAACATTACACTGACCAGGCAACTTGCAGTGGGAAAGTGAGGCCACCGACATTCCTCAGCCCGAGGACATCTGTCTAGAAGGCCATGGCCTGCACCACGAACGCCCAGAAAGCCCAGAATGGCTACATTCAAATGAAATACCACCATCTGAAAACTGGGGTAATAGAATTTAATCTAGGGGAAGCCATCCTTCTGCGAAGTCACCCTCTCAGCAAAGTCAGCAACCAGTTCAGTGCTGGCCTTGCCGACAAGTGGGATGGGCCGTACTGTATTGTAGGCAAGCGAGATGTCTGCTGGGTCGAAGATGTACGAGGACCGATCCAAAAGGCCACCCGAGGCCATATACGACCCTACCCAGGGGACATACCGACACTTGAGGGGGATGACGCCGAAGGAGAAACACTTGGTCAATCCGAAGATGAGGACGAATCCCCAACCAAAAGGGTAGTTCCCAATACCGAGTCAGTACTCTTGATAAGACCTGAGCCGATGCTTATCGTTATTGACAGGGCTCCTAGCTACATCGCACCATGGAAGCCAGATGTAGAACAATGCCAAGGCACATTCTCCTTCAGATCAATGCCCTCGGCGTCATGCAGCTATGCTGAGAAAATCGCAGCCAAATGCGATAAAGCAATCCCTAGCTGCTCCAAAATGTCATGGCAGAGTCCACGTGACAGAGAACCCTGTCAGACACCCAGGTGATCAAGCAGCATTAGCGAGTAGTCAGAAGCACCTTCAGTGAGAGGGGTAAGAATCACCCAAGCGCCTACCTTTCCACCTAGTACAACTCTGAAGTTAGACATGAAGGCCATTCCAACTTCTACAAAGTCGACCTCTGGCTCCGACGGTGAAGTACAAGATGCCAATAGACCACCGGAAACTGTGCTCAGCATGACCCAGGACGTCAAGCTCCGTTGAGAGTGTCCCGTACTAACTAGCTGCCACGCAGGAACTTTTGCAACCCAGGACGTCGAGCTGCCCAGATGGAAGTGCTCCACCTTGAGATCTTGCCATACAAGAACTCTTAACACCTGGGACATCGAGCTCCGACGAGAGTGCTCTGTACTAACAACCTGCCATGCAGGAACAACCGCCAGCCGGGACGTGGAGTTGCAACAGAAGTGCTCCGTCCCAAGGTCCTACGACGCAAGAACTCCCACAGACATGGACGTTGAGCTGCCAAATCGGAATTGCTCCGCCCTGCCATAATGCCATGCAAGATGCCACTAAACCACCGGAAGAGAAAGAGGAAGAATTGCAAGGGGCAGTGGCCAAGGACATGCCAGCATCTACGATATGGACCACTGCTCCCAATAACGAAGAACTCCCACCACCCAGGACTTTGAGCTCCGATGAGAGTGCTCCATACCAAAAACCTGCCACACAGGAACAACTGCCAGCCGGGGCGTGGAGCTGCAACAGGAGTGCTCCATCCCAAGGTCTTGCGGTGCAGGATCTCCCATAGACCCAAATGTTAAGATGCCAAATCGGAAATGTTCCGCCCCGACATCTTGCTATTCAAGAATCTGCTGTCGTCAAGACCATCACCGCCGCCAACTACCTCTCATCTGGCACATCACCCGCAGTGGAAGTTGAGGTGATCCTCCCTCCCACTGCCTTGCCCCATAACCTGGCCACTGAGACCGCTGATGCCACCCACGATCTGGTCCTACGATGAACTGTGCTACCCGCAGTTGAGGTCAAGACATTTCTCCCTTGCACTGCCCCGTCAGAGGACTATCCTGCCCTACAGGTAGGAACCCGTGCAGTCGGGGTGGAGAGCTTGTCACTCCCCCGCACTGCCTCAACGTCCCTTGTATGAGTGCCCTCCCAATCTGTTGCGACAGAAGCAGACACCACGACACCCCGGGCTGCTCCACGACGCCAAATGCCCCCGTGTACCGCCAAGGCTGCCCATACGCCTGGCCGGTACCGGGAATCGCTGTGGAGGTCCATAGCAATGTACATGTGGCCGTACCCTCTGCACGCTGCCATTCGTCCAAGGGGGAGGCCCGCAAGAGGTAAGAACGAAGATCGCCAGTGAGTGTTCCAATATTACAGACTGTGCAGTAGCCGTAAACCACTATATTTAATTTAGCTGCAAGTCAAAGACAGTGAAGTAAGCAGAACAATCACAATAAGGCTAAATTCAATTCAAAGTATCCCGTAGAAGTGCCTCACCAAGCTTTCAACAGGAGGGGGGTTTAGGGGGGAAGAAATGTAAGGAACCAAAGAGGTAAATGCAACTCCCAAATTAGCATTCAACTGTGTGCTAACAAACTTTTTAATACAGCCGTTAAAGGCTGTACGTCAAACAGTAACTTTTCACCACTGTGAAATATAGACATTTTACACCTCAATGTTCAGTTTTTGAGTGGCTGACAGCCTCTTAAGTAGGTGGCATTACTAATAGACGCTCACCACAGTGACAGTAATGGCTACCATAAGTGCATCACTTAAAGGCACTCACTAAAGTGCCAGTGATTAAGTTGAAGACAGAGAATTTGACATAACAATGACATTTTTTTTTACCTTTTTCTATTTTTTTATTTTTCATCATTTAAATCTGATTTAATGTGTAGGTAAATCTTTAAATGTAATCATACGTTTTTACAGTGTGCTTGTGAAGATCGCCTACACGAAGAATGCCGTCTTGTAGGAGTGCATTTTCAACACCTGTTGACAGTTACATTCCTTAGGAACTTAACTTGAATATTCCAACAAAGATACACATTGTACAAATTAGTTAGACCTACGTGATAAGATGGACTCCCGCAAGGGATAGCTAGGTTAATTTTCTATACTTTTCAGTATTTAAATATCTACTTGCAGGCCTGTTTCGTATCCTTCCGCCCAATGTAAACAAACATTGCCATGTGACTGCCATGTAGCATCTGTCAAACTCAATGTTTACAAGCCATTGTGTGTGTATACATGTTCGTAATACTTTCGCTACAAAAAATAAACGTTGAAATGTGACTTCTACTTTTATACCTGTCAAATGTGTTGTTTACTGTTTACAGCTTTTCAAAGAATTCTGTCTTAGGTCTATTTCAAAAACCATTTCGTACGAATATTCACAGTTAAGGCCTATAACATTATTTAGGTCAGTTTTATGATGTTTTAAAAATGCCTGAATTAACGATAGTTCTTACGGTTACGTTACAGTAACATATTTGTTTTCCACGGCATAGCACATTACACGTAATTCACATTATTTTGCCACGACTGTGTTAAACACTGTTGCAACTGCGGGGTAATGAACTGTAGTTTTTAACTTTTTGTTATTGATATGTCTTGGGTTATTTCTTTAAAAGGACGGCCTCAGTTCGAATAACGAAGGAATAGCCAGTCGAACGGAAAAGCGACAATAAAATCTAGCACCCAACTCGTGTCACTCATTTTTTTGTTATAGAAACTTAAAATAAAGCATTGAACATGCACACAAATAAGCCTACCGTAACTTTTATTCCGCTCACATTTATATGTATTGCTACTTACTGTGTATTAGGTTTATTGAAATTTATTGGGGCTGGGCTTGGTTATTTTGTTGATTGGTGGTAAATCACGTTACACGACTGTGTTTCAAACACCCACCAGGGCAAAGGTACAATGTTGTGATAAATAAACAGACGTGAATGTAAATAATTTCGTCATAAAAGCAGTTCACATTTACAATGTATAAATAGTTAATATCAAATATTTGGAATCACGCACACACAGGGCCAGCGTATCGACCACGATGCACAAAGGCTTGCCATTTCACAGACGCAATGATTAACGAAACACACGTCACAGTATATTTATTACTGCCATGAAAACACAGATTTATCACAACATCGTAACTTGCCTGGTTACGTTTAATATACACAACGTCTACAAACATGATGTGGTAATTTGAAGTATTTTTCGGAGTAAGTATAATTTACGCTTTGTTTGGTAAAACAGCAACATGCCATGTCACGGCCCGCCACGTCTGTCAATTTCACTTTGTTTCTGCCCCGCTATCGTATCCAAATATATTATAATAAGTATTCAAACATTTAAATCTCTTTTCAGTTGTAAATTATAAATTCAAAAATTATTATTTTGCTGTAATAATTATGAAATATGCTATAATTGAAAACATGTACAAATGTAAGCGTACTAGCGAAGTGAAACTTCCCGAGTGTGAAAGAGACAAAGACAGAGAGAGAGAGTGCCAAGCCTCGCTCAGCAGACAGTTGCTTCAAAGTTGCTCTCATTCTATAAAACAATACTGTACCATTACCACCTACTCACAATATTTTCCTTTGTTATTTTAAACTGTAAAAATGAGATATGTTGCCATCGGGACTACTTAAATATTTCAATATTTCAATAGGCACCATTTAATTTACAAATAGTATACTAAAAAATCAGGTTAAAATAATATTTTAACTGTGAACTATTTCTTACTACCTGTTGCCAACACATCGCTGCTCTCGCTATTGTTAATTCATATTTAAAAATATATAAATATTACAAGTTATAGAAGATATTAAGATAAAGTTTCATTTATTCAATAATACAGTACTCTAAAGCTAACCACAGTGTTATATATTTGTGGAATACATGTTATTGAAAAAACAGGTTGACATGTTATGTCTGAAGTGTTTTTTCAAAGGTTGATTTTCATAAGTCGCTTCCAATCGGGAATGGACTATATATGTTTTCAAAGTGCATATGTGAAGATCACCTACAAGAAGAATACAGTTTTGTAGGAGGGAATTTTTATGTTATGCATTTGTATGCTTATATTTTTCTAGGGTATGTGTTTTGTTTGCATTATCTTGTGCACCAACTTACTATCAAACTAAAGACTCTGAGCCACAGCTCGCATGACCTCACTACAGTGAATCCCTGGTGCAAGATATTAACTTCAATTTTATTCACTGTCTATGTTGTATTAAGTGACCAACGTGCGCACAATTTGCAGCGATGTTCATGCATGTAGTGTACTAGCTTTGTTATTCGTTTAGCCGGTCAACCCATGTATTGAAGGGCCTGTGGTTGTCCACCTAGAACCCTGTCACATGTAACTATTTTGCTTGCTGACAGAGACAGAGGTTTCCTTGGTGACATTTTCCTTTTCTTTCTTAAATCGCTGCACCAAGCTCCAGGATTCTAGTGATGTTTCCCGGTCTTCCGCAAGTAAGGCTTGTACATATTTTAATTTTTATTACTTTTAGTCCCCTCGTTTTGTCGTGCCATTGTTTTATATAAATTTTATTTCAGGTTTTTGTGTAATATTCCCTTGTATCCACCAGCGATATGCTGGGTTTTGTCAATGGCACGTGTAAAAATGTAGGCCGGTGAGACACCTGACATATGCTGCTTCCTAACCCAGTGTGCCACTCCCTCCCCCAGCACCATAGAGTCTATCGTCGAATGATGTCCGATTCTCCAAGCAGCCAGAAGACACGCATGCATTGGAGACCCCTCTGATTGTGGTTAATGGATTCTCCAACCGGACCGGGAGGAGAAGACTGAACTCAGGTACATGAAGGCTGAGGTATACCCAGTACCTACACCTCAGATCGTCTCACCTTCGAGAGGAGGTGGAATCATAGCACACTGGAGGGGGAGGAGAAGTGGCAAAGCCATTCCCCCAGGTAGCCTCCCTCATCACGCCAAGGGGGAAGGAGAAAAGACCACCAGTCCACTCCCCCTTACAGCCCTCCAGTTCTGACACCTGGAGGTGTCGGGACACAAACCAGGTCTTGGTTTCCAGCCCGGAAAGCCAAGCCCTCCCAGAAAGCTGTTGAGGTAGATGGTTCCCAAGAGCTTCTACCTCCAGCCACCACCACATCGATCCCGCAGGTCCAGGAGGACCCGGGCGACACCTCGATCCAGACACTGGATGACATCAGGGTCAATGATGTTGTCCGTCCTGGATGGAAGATGAATCATCACCTAGTCACCAGGGTAGGTGAGCTCCAAGAACCCGGAACTCATGTTACCTCTCCCAGAATGCCCTTCATGGAGGAAGGGACGTACTAAGGTTCTCAGGTGGCAAGTGGCCCCGAGGAGATCCCCACATGGGAAGCAAACCAGAAACCCAGTGGTTAGAAGAGTGAGATGCCGGCACGTGCCTGCCACCTCTCGCCTCAACTGAGGCGCTATATAAGGAGTCTCCCTGGCGGCCCACTGCGAGATTCATGTTCACATAACCCTCAGGAAGAGGGGTCATCCCAGGAAAAAGGAGATGTGAAGAAGAGAGAGCCAGAGAACTACGCCAATGTAAGTTCACAATAGAACATTTCCTGCTGTGAGTTAGTGTAAAAGAAGTACCAGTAAAACAAACAAACTTTTATAGCAAACCTACTGTATTTTGGCATGTATAGGCCGCACTGAATTTTTGTATTCCTGTAAATATTGTTTAGTTATGAATCCATAAAAACATAATAAATTCCGACTTAATTTCTCCCCTACAAAACATTTGTGACAGAGAATTTGTATTATGTTGCAATGTTTACAAATATACATTGTGCAATTACTATTCCACAGATGGTAACGTGACTTGAGAAAGCAAAAGCACGGCAGGCATGCAAACTACATTCAGCAGAGAAATGATTTTCTCTTGTACGGCATCTAAGGCCGAGTTCCAACATGTTTACATTTTACATGTGCAGGATGAAGGTTATTTTGTTTATGAATGTGAATGAACCAATAATTGCAAGAGTGGAAAAAGGTTTGTTTTTTTCTCTCTCTCCTCATCCTCTTTTTATTCCTCTTACCTTCCTTTCTTTAAGTTAAAACATTAAAATGTACTGTATGCTGACAAATTTTTTTATATGTTTTGGGGGAAAAAAATTTTTATTCCATTATCTCGAATATAAGCCGCACCCAACTTTTTGTAGTCATTTTTTTTGTAAAAATGCGTGGCCTATACACACTGAAATATGGTGTGCTGTTTTACCTTGAATTACAGCGTACGTAACCTAGTGAACTGTGTTAAAACAGAAATTGAGTATACTAGCGCACGTGCCAATTGTGCTAATCAAGTTTTTTTTTTTTTTTTGGATGCTGCTTGTCACAGTGCTGAAATGACAAAGTGGAAATTTACTGCTGGGGGGAAAAAATAATTGTACAATATACAGGGCCGAAACCGAATGTGACAAATGTTAAAAAAAATTATTCTAGGAGAATTTTAAGGGGTAACTAGAATTTCAAAATAATACTCTGCAAACAAATAAAATTCTCTCAAACTAAAGAGTAACCTTCATTTTGTGCTTAAATAGAACAAAACAACAGAGTGCAAGCACGAAACCCTTTTTGAACAAAATTACTCACACGCTTCTCAAAATAAATAACAATCCTCAGTATTTCACTTAAACAACCAAACATAACATTGGTTAAAAAAAAATGATAGCCAAAACAGAGAAGAAGAATAAAAAGGGGGGTAACCTGGAGAAATAGAAGGGGGATCACTTTGCAGTCCTGATACTGCAGAGGGACAACAAGGTGTGTTGTAAACCACAAATACTTAGTCATAAATCAGCAACCATACCTACTACTTATACTCAAGGGTTAGAGATATTCGAGAGAGATTTCATCTGAAATGTAAAAAATTTAAAATCAAAGGAAAACACACCAGTTACAAACAATGAATATTTATTCATTGAGTAATTATAAAAAAATAAAGAAATTAATGAACAACAGACTAATGCATAAGGAGCAATCACCTTCTGTAAATAGCTTTAGTTAAACTCTGAATAACAACTAACAACAAAAAAATAAATAAATATTTATGTTTAGGCAATACAACTACGTTTCCTATTTGGTGAATTACTTTGCTCTTAATAGTTATCACATATATGTTTAAATTTGAATCACATTCAGAAAACACAATTACAGAAAAAAAACCTTCGTCAAATAAAAATAATTATTTGGTAACCGGCAACAACAAATCTCAAAAAAAAAAAAAAAATTCCTTTATATCCAATAAAACAAGAGTGAACAATTTATCTGACGTAGGTATCGTTAAATGAACTGACTATTTCTCAAAGTTACAAAATAAAAAAAAATTACAATTGTAAACTATCACAAAAATCTGATTATTTAAGCAGGATCTTTGCATCAAAGGTTAGGTCATTTCAATCATCTAAGAAAACTTCATCAAAAATACTTATTCTCTTTGAAAATATACAGGTATTAACTTGTCACAAATACTACTCAGAATTTAAATTGAAAAATTAGATTGGTCTGATTTATATGAAGAAAACGTGAAGAAAATAAAACAACATAAAAATTATGTGAGTCAGAACCTTAATAAAAACAATCACCATTCACTTGAGGTATGCCACAATAATAAGCTTACTTCAGTGCCAAGTACCATAAGTCCAAAATCCAAACAATGTGAATAAAATGACCTCAAAAAAAACTTTATTCTGATTTACATTTATCGGCTAAATAACATCTGGAAACTTCTCTACTTATTCGCTACTGAAAATCAGACACACTAGAGCAGCTTCAACTTATGACTAGAAGTTCCTGTCCTTATAGATTTATCTCTTTATTAACGTCTAGTTCACTGCTTGGAACAGTCTCTCTCTCTCTCTCTCTCTCTCTCTCTCTCTCTCTCTCTCTCTCTCTCTCTCTCTCTCTCTCTCTCTCTCTCTCTCTCTCTCTCTCTCTCTCTCTCTCTCTGTATCTCAACGCTAACTACTTCTACAGCTAACCAAAAAAATGGCTATTTAAAAGATTTATTGGGGCCATTTATCCTGAGATCAGGAAAGAATGTCCCGATCAATAAAAACAAACAACTTTAAACAAATACGTATCACATTACCATGTTTCTGGCCGGCCTCCTCCGGACTGCTTCTCTGGCACGTCCGCCCTGCTTGCCAGCACACCACCAACAACAAAGCCACTTGTGCCACGTGACTCTTCTTGCCACACCGCCTTCAACCAACCAGCGCGCCCCTGCCCGTAGCCACAACCCATAGGCAAGTGCTCCTCGCCATCTCACTCCCCTTTCCCCTGTGCGGGTACACTACCTCTGCTGCCTTCAGCACGAAACTCTCACCTTATCCCTGGGAAGAGCATCTCCGAACTCACGACTGCCGTAGCATAACATTCCCGCCTGTAACAACTCCGGAACTTACGAAGTAAAACACGCAGCATGAAAACTCACAAAAACTGTTGTTTGAAAAATCTAGGAAATGTAGCGGCGAAGGAAAAAAAATGTGACTCATCTATAAACAGATAACCAACAAAAAAGTAAAATCCTGAAGCTAACCTCAACTTGGAAAATGCTAAGAACACTATTAGAGATGGGTCAAGTACAGTTTTTCTCTGTTCCAATTCCAATACCAATTCTTTGGTCGATTCTCGTTCCAATCCTGATTCCGATTCTATTATATAAAATGTATTTTACAGTATTGTTTATGTAGTTTTTAAGCATAGTGTAGTGGCCACCAAGGCACCGCACACAAACCTCTTAAGGTATGATGAGCTATAGCTTGTGGAGCAAGGTAGCTGTTTATTAAACATGCTCCACATAGCCGACTGCCTGGATGATATATAAACAAAGCACATTATGCCACCCACCCCCAGACACTCACTGCCATGCAAGAAGTCAGTGAGTGTGATATTCGTTGGAGTCAACGCATCACTATAACCAGGCCTGGAGAAGCAGCTTTAGACCACTCTACAGTCTGCATATATGTGAGCATAAATCCGCATGGCAGTTAGGCCTAACGCTATCTCTTGAGTCTCTGTTACCCAGTCATCCTAAGCATAAATATCTTTGGTGAGGTTAGGCAGTTCCATTTAGACTCTTGCGATTAAGAATAACGTATAACTTCTTGTATATTTGTTGAAGAGTTAATGTTTGTATAATTCAGTCTTGTGTTGAAAATGTTTATCTTAAACGTGTAGTTTATGTTATAATAAAGGTGTTGTGTTTAAGGAATTCTGGTATACCAATCAACCATAGAGCTATGTACCCCATCTGTAGTCCCCCTCCTATGATGATGATTATAACATATAATAACTGAGTTCAGCATTCATAGTGAAGTAGTAGATCAGTGGTAAGGTTAGGAGGAAGGGGGATTGCTACACTGGTGGAGCTGCCTTTCGACCCACCTTGCGCTTATGCGAGTAGGCTCAGATTGTATAGAATTTTTTAATTTGTTCTTCGCGATACATAATTGTACGCAGCCTCAAAGGATCGAAGCAGGAATTAAAAACGTGGCCGCACTTCAACCTAACCACAACGCACGAAGGCGTATTGTTGTTAGTTAATGTGTATTTTCATTACCATGTTATCCCAAGCTGTTCATGTAAAATTAGTTTCTTAGTAACAATAGGCTACAGATTCTATTAGTCAATTGATTGTTAAACTTAATGTATTAGCGCCAGCAAGCGTAACAGCTGTTACCCACGCATGATAAGGGCATGCGCAGTAAGCGATAGTGTGGAAGGTTAGTACATCATCACGCGCGTAGTCAGCAATCTGTGTAGGAGGTCTTGCCAGACTAGCAGCTTGATGTCACGTCGCCCACCCCGCTACCTTTAGAACTGTTCGTTTTTATGTATTTACAAATAACGCATGTACTCTGCTGCTTTTTGCATGTGGGACAACCTGCTACCTTGTAAGCAAGGAAATCTCCACTTGGGTTCTGTGTGTGTTTCTGAGAATTTTCTAATATTCTTTTCTCTTCTAGTTATAAGTAAATTTCAACCACACAGTGTGCGTTATCTTACACCTACAGGTACACTTGACACCGTACACAGTACATGGAAACATGTAGCAAAAATAAAACTTCTTCAGTTGCTAACATAATCAAATGTGTACTTATTGACACACCAGAACTAGAGCGTATGTTAGACGAGCGTGATCGCCAACGAGTATTAATTCAAGAACCAGCACAGAGTACTAGTGACTTACAGAATGAAAGTCTCTAAGTATCTTTTAACACCAGCCCTGAACATTATCAAAATTACACACCACCACCTACACAATCCACCAAACACACACCGTCCCGCGCCATTAGCCCACAGTCTGACTTTCCAGGATTCCCTGTTTACGAGGACGTCGCATTAGAATCACTAATCTCACACACATTTCCATCCCCACCCACCACCCACTACTACATCAATACATAAACACAAACTACACACTCCACGACAAACAACATGGAAAATCCTCACCCACAACAACCACTGCAAATTGTATTTTCTTAACCAGAAGAACTGCCATCCTTTTCAAGCACACAAGGCGAAAATGTTGTAGACTTTCTTGAGGCATTTGAAGCTGTAGCTATTAATGATATATATTAATAGATATTAATGGATGGACAGAGGCAAAACACACTTCCGACAACATTACAAAAAATTGCCAACAGCCAGTCACGTGGCAGGAACTCCAAAATGCGCTAAGGGACACTTTTACAACCACTGCTGACACAGAGCTTTTTAAGCATCTCGCCTATATCAAGCATCAAACTGTAGGAGAGAACACACTCTGTCACATTGAAACAATGAAGTATTATAGAAATAAATACAACTCCCGTATGCCTGACCAGGAATTCGTAAATGTTCTTTGGAATTCTCTTTTGCTATCTCTTGCGGATAAGCTGGTAGGCCTTCCCAACAAAATATTACCAGAAATAAGAGCCAACCTTAAGAGAATTGACATTGGCATGTACATGTATCAACAAACATTAACACAGCACCGGTCCTACCCTGAATCGGAACGCCTGAGATCCAAAATAATGAAATTAAAACAAGACATTGCCCAACTTTCGTTAGAACATCATAACAACACAACCAATCCGGTAGTGAAAACTCCACCACCACAACAGTATAACACTTTTCACCACCAATCATGACGTGGCCGACCACCACCACATCGTGGTTACTGTAATTCTTACATTTCACGACAAGGATACCAACGTAATGACCAGCTTGTAATTTTTATCAGAGAATGACCCTCCCACAACACCCAATATCAGGGTTATTAACCATCTCAAAGGGGTAGACCCAACTTCCAGAATCGTGCATTCACCAGCAACCAATCTCAACAGAACAACCTCAACACATCCATGTACAACAAGAACAGTCATATCAACACACGTGGGCGTGATTATGAGCGTGTACACTCAAGTAACAACATTAAAAAAACTTCCCTACGAGGGGGTAAAGCATACAACCTCCAATAACAACGTCCGAGTTTAAGACGCGTTTAGAGCAATTTTCAATAAGGTCATGCCTAATAGATAGCATCCCAAAATTGCGAAATTCAACGCTCAAAGCAATCAACCCCCACCATCAGTTCAAGCAAAAGATTGTGTCGTAAAAGTAAACACTGAACAGGAGTTTAATTAGGCGATACATTTCAAGCCGCCAGAAAACCAGACTATGGCAGGTAGGTCAGGTAAAACTCCATCTCAGCTAAATGTGTGTGCGCTGCCAGCCCAGCACATCAGTTGCGGCACCGTCACTCTGCCCCACCACACTATCCAGGTTAGCATTGCCCGACCACCGCCGCGTGCCCAGTATTGTGACGTTGCCAAACCTAAGCAAACTGTTGATGCAAAGCAGAAAGTAGCAGATCTGCGTAGCCTTGCCTAGGATACGTGTGCATTGTGTTTTTACGCTGGACACAAAAGCAGCCATTGCAGTTTGATTCCAAAACAAAACTTTGAATTTTCTACCAACATCTGTGACCAATGTAAGGTATTTAAAAACAAATTTGGGCTGGTGCCGAGAACCATTTTTGTAGAGAGGGCGCCGTGAAATAGTGCGGTTGACAATACTATTTGTGTTGACAACACGAGGAGCGAGGCCCGCGATAATGAGCCAATGTTGAAAAACAAATCGAGCGGGTCCGCACCTCAATCTAGCTCAAGTAAACAAGTACGCCCCACACCAAAAGTAGAATTTCAGCACGTAGGACTTAGTACAGCGGACACCACACCTCAGTGTCACCATTAAAGGAAAAAGGTATTATGCAGTGCCTTGACACTGGGTGCTCTCGTAGTAGCGTAGCAAACACAGTGATATCTTCTCAGCACCTTTACCCTTTAAACAAACAAATAACTTTAGTTGGTGCTACATCAGTTTTAACATCACCGGAATTTGAAACAACACTTAACTTAACATTAGAATGCCCAGAGGAGTCATTCTTACTCCTATTGAATTATTATGGTCGTTTTTAAAGCATTTTTTTTTTTTTTTTTTTTGTGACTTTTATTTATTTTAGAAGGGGAATTCGATCATTGAATCATTGTGTGAATGTTTTTTCCAAAAAAGATTTTAAGGCTAAATTTTATGATTGTACCTTACATGCCCAAAGGAGTCATTTTGACTCCTCATTATGTTTTTCGGGGAAATGAATTTTTTCAGCTTCTAGATTGCCACATTTGTTCCTAAACCTACTGTAAAACTATACAGTAATGTCTCTGAGATCTTTTGACACAGTAAGTCTGATGTGCAATCTCTGTTTTTTTTACTTGCGTCATTCCTCTCCATTCCTTGTCGCCTCCGCCCGGAAGAGAGCTAGTAGCTACGTATCTGAACGGGGGTAGCACCATATATCTTATCAGTAATCTCTCTGCTCTTCGACATGCGTTATTCCTTTCCCTTCCTCCATTACCCCCACCATACTTGACACTGTCGCCTGGAATTGACCTTGCCGTAACCTATCTCAGGGCAGTCTGTGCACATGATACGCTCCTCTGTAGTTGTTTTGAGGATGGCGCGCAGGAAAGCTCTGACACCACAGCAAGTTATAAAATGTTTACAAGGCATTCCAAAGGAGTTGTGTGAGTGCAATAGCAATGAAGAAAATGATTCAGATGAGAATTTCATCCCATTCGATGATGAATCATACTCTTTTGAGACTGATGCAAGTGAACAGTGCAACATTTTAAGTATTTTCCACGTATTTGTTATTCATGTTCGATTGATGTTGATGCCGGCTAACAGCCAGCGGCGCTAGAGCCCATGATGGCGCTCACGTGTCACATGTTCCGCACGTGCGCAAAGAGGCAGATAATTTTGAACTTTCGTATAAATGTTATTTTCAGTGTAAAATGTGTTATATTCTCTTTGCAGTGTTTAATATGTCTTAAAATATTTTTAAGTGTTTGTGCTAATTTTAATTGTTTGGTTATGAAAATTCAAAGTGCCCGCAGCACCGAGATCAAGAACACTTAATATTCTGGCATGAACGTCATCACAAAGAGACACTAAAATAATATTGGAATTCGTAAGAAAATTATAGAAATGTAAAACAATACTTAATAAAATTTTTGCCATATTATTTTCAATACTAAAGTATTTTACTCTGTGTGTATAGCATTTCCGCTTAAGTGAACCCCATAGGCGGCCATCGTACGTCTCTGCAACACTTGTATCTGACAGTCTGTCGAGGAGAGCTGGCAAGGTAAGACACTGTCACATACGCACTATAACTTTTGTTCACTGATTTAGGTTTCCATAGTCAATTTAGTTTACTGATTAATCTTTGCTTGCGTACGTTTTGCCAGACATTTTCCCCAGCATTATGCTTCCGCTTTATTAATTCTTACGTCCTTGTGGCATTTTTAACTTAATCGAGGAGGAGGAGAAAGATGTCTTGAGAGGTAACGCGACTTGCGCATTTTGAATCAGGCACCATCTGCCTATGTTTATGGCATTTCATTGTAACTTCTGCATAATTGCTACACTCAATATTAAGAGCTTTATTTTTATGTATGTATTTGAGGGTAATTTTCGTGCTTGAATATTTTACGGCAACATCACGTATAACCACGTGGCCGACCGAAGCCAATTCTTTGTATACACCATCATTACGTTTTACGAGCTTTGTTTATGTAACATCGTATGTGCAATAATTTATTTCAGGGTTCTATGTCAATTTCATTCAGGGTTCAATGTATCTTTCACGTATATTGATGTTTTTTGCACTTGACCACGCAGTCACAGTAATGTTAGATTTCACCGCAATCAGGCATGTTACAAGCCTGTGACCACTCTAATCATAAAGAGAATCACTTGCTCAACACGAATAATAGTTTATCTGAATTTAGTTAGCAGTTTCCGCGCAGAAATATTGCAATTTCACCTGCACCACGTGATCCGCTACAAACTTCATCCAGCGGTATCCGCGCCACCTAAGCTTGTTTTCACGTATTTCACAGTGTCCTGTCTTCAGGGAAAAACCGTCAGTCCACCCTAGCGGCTGTCGACCCTCTTCCCTTGTGAAGGCTGTGCTTTCGCACACCTCTATGAGATCATCCATTTAGGCATGCGCTAGATTAATTATGGGCTGGGGAGCACCCAAGTGGAATTGTCTAGTCATGATCGAGATAATCATTTCATTGGCACGTTGATGTGTATGAACAATATCAATAAAAACAAGTCTACAATGACCTCAATTCTTTTATTCAGTAGTGACAGTGTCCTAGCAACATATGTTTTATCTAGTGTTTAATTCAGTGATGTTTATTAAAAGTTTAGTATTTCCAACGTGTTTGTAAGTACGCACAGGTAAGACAGACACACAGAACCCACAACATCCCTGAGAACCCTAAGTCTCAATAATGCAGTAATTGGAAAGCACCGCTGGCCCCCAAATGACCAATTAATATTTGTGTCATTGTTCGTCTCGTGTCTCACCCGACGGCGTCAGCGTTATTACTAAATTATTATTCTAACAAATCGTAATGCAGTTTACAGCGATCAAGAACAGAGAACAAGCCACATGTTCTCGGGGACATGGTGGAGCCCCAAGACGAGTTTCTCATTGATGCCAAGCTGGTCGTGGCCAGTGCAGGGGTGTAGCTTTCTCCAACAGAACACATGATCATCTAGGCCCTACCTGGGTCAATAAAGTGCCAAGGATCTTCACTTCTGTGCAGCCTGCAAGTGGTCTTCAACTAGAAGGTAGGCATGTATCCTCTGCAGGTGCTGTGTACCCTCTCAGTTCCTTCTGCTGATGCAACTGAAGATGCTGAGGCAGCTGAAGATGTTGGGCAGTTGAAGATGCTGTGGCAGCTGAAGACGAGGGCAACAGTCCTACGATGCTGGTTGGTGCTGATGCACAGAGTGGTCACAAGTTACACCAGGCGAACATGGACCAGGTAGGATTGCGTGGCATAACATCCTAACTGAAGTACCTGGGCCCACCGAACATGCAAAGAAAATTGTTTCTCCTGGGAGACCAGTAAGTGCGTCACGGTTGCTTATAGACCAGTTCACAGTGCAACACATTAGAGAATGTACAGTTGCTGAAGCTCGTAGGCAGACTGAAAGTGAAGATTTTGTTTTGACTGATAGAGAATTGGAATCTTTTTTTGCTGTGATGTATGCCCGAGGGGTTGCAGGTGCAAATTACTGGCATGTTCACAGTTTGTGGACAGAAGCCTGGGGTGTACCATTATGTAAACAAGTCATATCAAGGAATAGGTTTTGTGAAATTTTACACTATCTTCGATTTGATGAAAAGCCAAATCATTCTCTGTGATTGCAGACAGACAAATTTGCTCTCTCCGCAACAGTTTGGAACAGATTTATTGATGATTGCATTGCATTCTATAAGCCAGGGGCACTCATCACTATTGAAGAACAGTTGTTTTCAAAACCTGATAAGTTTGGACAAAAGAATTGGCTAGCAGTTGACAAGGATATTAAATGTGTTGTAAATGGCTTTTCTTACGTTGACAATGATGATTCTCGTCCATCTGATGAGCGTGTATCAGATCGCATAGTAACGCAACTGATGCAACTTTTTTCCAACAAAGGCCGCAATGTGACTACAGATAACTACTTCACATCAGTTATACTTGCAAAGCTCTTGAGAAAGAATGGAACAAGTCTCTTGGGAACAATGAACAAAAGTAGAAGAGAAGTGCATACAGAAATAAAATTATAAAAGAATAACTGCATTCCACTAAAATGTTCAAGAATGATGGTATGACACTCACAGTTTATCAGGGAAAGAAAAAAAAGAATGTGATTTTTCTCAGCACATTACACTCAGATATTGACATTTCCAATAATCCAAAGAAAACCCCTGACACTGTTGAGTGTTATAATGACACAAAATATAGTGTGGACATTCTCAACCAAATGACTTGGAAGCACACTCTCAGAACCAGTATAAGACGGTGGCCTGTGCATACGTTTGAAAATACACTAGATTTGACTGCTATAAATGCTTGGATTCTGTACAAGGAGATTACGTCAGAAAAAATCTCTCTCAGATGTTTCCTGCAGAAGTTGGCTGAAGAGCTGACAGAACCTAAAATTCAAGGTAGAAATGTGCGCTCATTTACTTAAGGGCTCAATGAAGAATCTGATCAAGATCCTCAGCAGTCAGCCAAGTATTGCCAAGTAAAAGCAAATTGCAAAAAGAATAGAACTGTTGGTGTTTGTATTACTTGCAAGAAGTCCCTATGCAGAGCTTGTACAGCGAAATTGGTACGAAAATGCATGAAGTGTGAAGATGGTATTTGAAGTATGTAATTCTGTAAAACTGAAGAATGAAGTCTTAACTGTGTTCAAATACTTAACTAAAATTGATTTACACATGTGTCTAAAGAAAAGATTGTCACATTGTTTAGTAATTATTCACAATCAATACCAAAGACAACAAAGATATTTTTGCTGTGGGTACAAATTTTTGTTATTTTATGTTTTTATTTAAACTAATTAGGAAGTAAATATTGAAAAGAATTCTTTCTTTACATTTAAGTAATCTAACATTTTCTAATGTCCTTGTTAAAACCATTTATACTTTACTCAAAGCCAAAGTACAAATAGGTCAGAATTTTATGGTAAAATAACACAGGAGTAAAAATGACTCCTTGCGGGCATCCTAGGTAGGTCAGTATTGCCGGTCATTCTAGTGTTAAGCACTCATGGCCGCACTTACCCACAACATTTTTTAGTTGTTGATCATCTGAAGCAAGATTTAATTTTAGGTGTTGATTTCATCAAACGGTATGACGTAATCCCGATTTTGAAATATAATACTCTTTTCATCCATGCTCATGACGCTAAGAAAATAATGAAAATTCCACTGTACTTGGGCAGGCCAGATCATTAGGATACTAACTCTATCGAGCAGTATTGCCATGCATTAGACAGTTTTGAATCTGGACAACCACAGCTGCTATATATTAATAAAAAGTTAACTACCACACAAACACAGGCCATTGCCACTATTATTGACCAATACCAAGACAGGTTTGCCAATACAATTTTAGAATTATCTGAAGCGAAAAACTTTGAAATAGGTTTGTTGGTAGTCAAATCCAATTCTATCACGACCAGGCCTTATATATCAGTCCCAAAATTTATGATGAACTTTTAATTTAAATTAATGACATGGTAAAGACTGAAATTATCGAAAAAGCAGACTTACCCTATTCTGCGCCGAGTTTGGTAGTTTCAAAAAAAAAATGGTGGGTTAAGATTTCTAACAGACTTCCGCAAACTCAATCAATATTTTGACAAGGGGGCAGAACCCACTGCCTCGCACAGAGGACATTTTAAATGCCCTTTAGAATTCACAATACTTAACCAGTTTAGACTTATTTTCAGGTTTTTATAGCATCCCTGTTAGAAAGCAGGATCGTCATAAATTAGCGTTTACAATCAATGGCGTTGGGTTATTCCAGTATAAAAGAATGCCAATGGGATTAAGTACATCCCCTCAGTACTTCCAAATGTTTATCAGTACTCTACTGGGACCCTTATGTTGGACAGCAGCAGTTGCATATATCAATGATATTTTCATCTTAGGAAATTCATTCACGGAACATATTTCAAATATAGACAAAGTTTTTCTACGACTACGCATGTTCAATGTAAAAGTAAACACCAAAGAATACACCTTTGCCGAAAAGGCAGTGAAAGTATTAGGTCATATTATTACCCCTCAAGGAATTTCTACGGATCCTGATAAAGTCTGCAGTATAGAACAAATGGCACCTCCAGCAAATTTAAAACAACTTTGTACATTCCTCGGCATGACTTCATACCTGCACAGGTACATAATGAATTTTGCATCAATAGCGCAACCGCTTATAGAATTAACAAAACATAGTGTTACATATAAGTGGGAAGACGTTCACCAGCAAGCATTTCTCAACCTAAAATAAGCTATTCTACAGGCTCCTGTATTACAGAAGTTCTATGACAAAAGTATAATCTTAGCTTGCAATGCTAGTAATGTCGCAGTTGGTGGAGTGCTTATGCAGGAAGACCTGCACATAAAACAGTGATACGTCATTGCGTTTGCTTTGAAAAAGTTATCGGTTTAGGAATCGTGCTGGAATGCGATGGAACGAGAACTTTGTGCTATACATTACCTTTGCAATCATTTCCGTCAGTATTTATATGGATGATGATTTAAAATCAAAACAGACCATGCTAGTCTTAGATATTTGCAATCCATGGCAGAGCATAACATCAGAATCCAGAAAATGGTGATTGCCCTTAGTGAGTACGACTTTGAGCCTCATATTGCCAAATGAAAGTTAAATACCCTCCCCGATGCCTTAAACAGAATCACTGCTTACCCTAAAGTATAGCCAAACAAAGTCAACATTAACAACAGTACACACGAGGTTAAAGAACAAATAATGACGTGCAAATCACTATACCAAGAATTATCAGAAGCTATTTTACAAGCCAGTCATAAACAGACGAAATTAAGAAACCATTAACCATTGGGACGATATAAAAAACAATTTTAAGTCAAAACTACAATCTCAGGATAGAAATAAGGTAGCCAAGGCGTTGGCAAACGAAGACATCTTCCCAATGCACGCAATATGTAAAATTATCACCACACTGTATCAAGTGAACGTACAAATAACTAAGGAAAATAGTCCCACACATTTAGAAACAACATGTATTGAGTCTGTGTTAAAATGTAAGGTACTCATTATTAATAAACTAGAAGAACCACATTTCTTGCCTGTGTACACTCGTAACCAGGAGTACATTAACATTGATGATGACTAAATTTTTCATTTATGCCCCATTGCTGTAAATACCTCACCATTTGTTGGGGAATATGAACGTGACCCTCACATTAAGCAACTAAGTTTAGCATTATTTCACCCAAATCAGGCCAACAACAAATACAGTTGATTGAGCCGACGATATGGTATTACAGCAAATGGCAAAATTTTTCTAAAAGTTAATGCACCTCAGGGTCCCACCAAGCTAACTCTTGTACCACAAGTTTATGTTAATGAAATTATCCAGGCACATCATCTTGATGTGATATTCGGAGGAGGTCACTTTGCTACTTTCAAAACCCTTAAAAAAATTAAGCAGTCATACTGCTGGAATACCATGAACACCGACATTAAAAAATATGTACAATCTTGTCCTATTTGTCAAAAAAACAAAAGCAATTAATTCTAAGCTGGTGGGTCAGCTGACGCCTATCCCTCCCCAACCACTTTTGAAAACTTGGGTGTTAGATGTAAAAGGACCCCTCCCTACCACTATTTGTAAGAATAAATACATACTTGTCATGACAGAGTACTCTACTCATTATGTTGTAGCGAAGGCTGTACCTTCAATTAATTCCGCCACGTGTGCAGAATTCATTAAGCAGGTTGTGCTCCAATTTTGTTGCCCAGAGCAAATTTTGACAGACAGAGGCACAAGCTTTCATAACGAATTAGTAAGGAAACTTCTGCAAAACTTGGTATTAAGAAACTAACAACTACTGCCTACAATCCTCGGAAGTAACGGGTTGGTAAAAGTGTCCAACCATATAATTGGGGAACAGTTGACTGCTTGTGCAAATTGCGACCAGGCCAATTGGGACCTTACGTAGATTTTATTTCTTTTAATTATAATACTAGTGTTAATAGTACCACCAAGTTCACACCATTCTACTTATTACATGGCGTAGAAGCTGCCCTTCCGGCACAAGTACTAGCATTTCAGCACTCGCAACGAGCTCATGACCGGTGTCAGAGACTGTTTGTTACAAGACCCTGAAAAATGGCTAAAGTAAACTTAATTCAGGCCCAAAAGTGTCAGAAGATCAATTTGACCATTCACACAAAAAAAGTTCTCTGCGTATAAATGATTACGTCTGGGTGCGTAATAGAGGCAGGCAGAAAGCGCTAATGTGTCGATATCGCGGTTCCTTCAGAATAACTGAGATGTTAGGCGAATCAACTGTCTGTATACAAACAAATAAAACAGGGCCTCCCAAATATGACACAGTGTGTACCCGTCATACCAAACCTGCCTTTATACACTAATCCAGTGTCATTCTGATGGCATTTAATTTTGACTTGTAAGTGTGCATTGTTTAATATATACTCTAAAAATGTATTACTGTATGTGTCAATATCTAAGTGAGAGAGACAACGTAATGTGAATCGCTGTGGGTGCCGTTCGCAACGCTGCCCAGGCAGCCTGTTTGCACTACAAGTGGGGTCTGCTGACAATGCCTGGACTCAGCATGTGTGTAACACAGCAGGAATCAGCCAGCGTGAGGTGCCTGCCCAGCATTCCTGTCTGTCGTCACACCTCTGGGCAACTGCTGAGCGACTGGGTGCGAGCAGAAGGAGAACCACAGCTGCCAACCCCAACCCTGGTGCTCACCACTAGAACAGCTGCGATGTGCTGCTTCCTCCACCAGATGCTGTTGGCAGCAGTGCGCGAGCATGAGTTATGCTCTGCGCATGCGCCAACCATTGCCATGGCAACTCCAATCGATGGCCGTGCCCGAGCAGAGGAGTGGGGCACACTGTCAGTCCGCCTCGCCTGTCATGCAGCCAAGGTCATGGCTGTAGTATGTTTTGTTCTCCCAGCTGTTCTATTGGTGCCAGCTACCTACAGGACCCATGCTGGGGTCTACTGGGCTCCGGCAATCGTCGATTTTGTATACGAACAAAGTATTCCTCTCATTTACAGTATTGCACTACACCTTCCCACAATACCTGAATCCTTTGATCAATATTTGCATGTTGTTTGTGCAGATAGAAACTCAACATCATGTGCTAGTGGAAAACTTATGTATGGTTATTTACAAGCAGTGGAAAAAGGTGTATTGCGAGAATTCCATGATAATGTGAATACACAGTTTAGAGGAAAAAGAGGGATTCAGGTACTCAGCGACGTGGGATCGTGGTGGTGTAATTTGTTAACAAGTAAACACCTACATGCTTTGTTTGAAAATGATGCCCTGTTGGACAGTCAAATCAACACACTTGCTGGTAATATTTACACAACCAACAAAGCCCTTAATGTGACATTTAAGGTGATCAATGAAATACAACACAAGGTGGAAGATAAGATAAATACTCTGTCACAAACAATTTATGGCATTTCCAATGTTTTGAAAAATCAAAGGTCAGCCATGAGAAAACTTGACACCTTTGAGGCTCAGTATAACTTGTTAGTCACAAGTATTTTACACTTGATTGATAACATGGTAATTAAAAATTCAATTCAATCCTATATTCATTCCTGCTAGTTGCATAAGTTACCACTTAACACAGTAAACAAATCACAGCTATCAGATGATCTCACTTAAAGCATTGGCGTCACCGATATCATTAAATATTACTCACTTGAGCTGACAGAATGCTCATTGTCTAAAAGCCAGCTAGTGATCAAATTGCAAGTGCCTGTACCCAGAGTTCATTCCTCGTGGAAAGTTTTCAACATAATACCAGTCCCTTACTGTTTTGCCAACTAATCATGCATGATTCATGTACCATCTGCTACCATTGCAATTGACCATAAGGCAGACGTTGTAAAAACAATCTCTCACTCACCAGAAATGCCACAGGATGTTATATTCATCCCAAAATAATCTCTCACGTGTGCTAATTCTAAATGTGTAAAGGTGGCAATTCTGCTGTCCGATGCTACTTCATTGTTTTCAGCGAGAAAATTTCTCTGCTCTCTCTCATGACATTTAATTTTCCATTATACACATTTTTCTACATCAATATGTTTTAACCAACACCCCCTCAAGGCACACACTTACAGTGTGTGAATACTTCACTTAACGTAAATGTTACTTACCATAACATAGCAAGTGTAGAATTGCATGTGCCATGCGGCTGTCAGATTGCAACACCTGACTACATTATTGTTGAGGCCACGCATCTGTGTGATGTACATGCACCTACAGTGCCTTTACAACAAACTGTAATACTTGTGCATTATGTAGCAACAACCTGGTGGCGCTACACCACGTTAGGTTGTGCGGGTAATAGCTGGTGGCCGGGCGCAATTGTTTATAAAACATGTGCCAGTTTGCCCAGCTATAAAAGTGTCCCCGCATGGTGGTACCCCCCACCCAGAAGGCACAGAGACTCAACAACGTGTGGTAGTGAGTGAGATTGGAAGGCGGAAGCAGAAGGCAACATGCACCCATAGGCCCAGAGGAGCTCTGATGCCAACCTGATTCTACAGACTCTGGGTGAGCATAATCGCGCTTGTGGTAGGGAGCCATTCTCGTAACGAGCCATCGTCCCTTTCCTCCTTTGTAATAATATTAACGGCAAGGTTAGGGAATTAGCTGTGGATATTTGATATTGTTGATTACTTGACTTGTATATTGAAGTACGTAACTATCTGTCCATTCATTGTTGTGTAAGAGTAAATGTTGTGTTTTATATTTAACGTTGTCTTATTAAAATTATATATTTTTATATACTTTCTTGCTCATTTATCTACCAATAAAGCTATTCCCCTTCCCTCCTATAAGGTAAAGTGTTTATCAATTGACCAAGCAGGTCAGATAGCATTTTGTATAAATTTAGGAAACAGGAGGAAGGGCAAGTGTTGCACTGGTAGGGTCTTATTCCCACCTCTTTGCTGCCAAGCTCCATCTGTTCCCTGGTCATTCCATAATCATTTCATTCCGTGTTATCAAGGAAAAAAATCATACTTTTGATAGCACTACGAGTAAGCCACCTTCCCCTGTCTGTAATAGATAGCCCGCCCACCCACGCTAACAGCTGTTCTACTCCAGCAGTAAGCCAGCGTATCATAGGTCAGTTACCAAGCGTGCAAGTCAGCACTTACGTAGCACACCTTTCCGGCCATCTACTCCCCTCAGAGCTGCTTTGTTTCAGTAGTTAGAGTAATGTATGTTTACCATTTATAATGCATGCAGAATATCTTGTTCTTCTGTAGGCTTAAATCACTCCATTTGTGTTATGTGCTATCTGCGTTTTACTTCTTCTATCTTGTAGTGTGTTTTAATTTTAAGTTTACACCAAGTGCACTGCAAGAACTACTCGCCACAGAAACACCCTCTACTAGCCAAATTCGAAACGAACCATTAGAGACGTCATTTCCTACCACTGAACAAGAATACCCTATTGGCACACCACCCACCCATGCTAAATTACACAGTGATATTTGAAATTTCATTCACGTCCATTTCAAATTAGTTTCAGATTCCTGTAGCAACAGAATTTATTTAATGTACTAACTTGCTCTTCATTCTTATCAAATTTCAACAATCATTACATCGTAATAATCATTTAGAACTCCATAGCAAATTTTCATTTTGTTTACAACTAAATCTTTGTATTTATAAATATCAAATAGTCTCATACATTAATTTACATTTAAGATTAATCAATAAGTATTCCAGGTACCTTAATTTACATGAAAATACCTCTGTGTGCATCGGTCGTAATTTAGTTCCCATATAGAAAGTTAATACAGTTAAATGTAAATTTCTTTGCAAGAGTCAATTCTCAGTGATAAGTAGTTATTCACTTTTTTTTTTATGTTGTGACTTCATTTAAATAAACCGTGTTTCCGATAGAAAATTTAACCAAGGCAAATTTTAACAAGTAAATGTATTTAGTGTCGTGACATTAAATATTATATTGGTATAATAGAATTATAAATTAAGGAGTGCGTAAGAATAAGCAGGTTATTAAGAGTTTATTCCTTCATTATGGTACATCATTCCCGCTACGTACTTTTATACTGTTCAGAACGTCATCGTTTGCGTGGAGCAATGTGACCCACATGTCAAGAATTGCTGCGCTGACAGTGCGCAGTGCGCTCAGCATTTTCACATGGAGGCACGCAACCCAGTTGCAACATGGTGTGCAGTGACGTGCCTGGGCCTCAGATCATGTATAACACCCCTTCCACCCCCCTACCACCCACCCCAACCAACAGTTGTATTATTTAAGTAAGTATAAGTTATGTATCTAAGTTCAACTCATTCCCCCGTCCCTCCATTCAACTCAATGGAAGGCTACCCTTGATTATGACACGAACAAGGTTGGAATGAACCCTGAAATGAAATGGATAGCTGCAGCTAACTGTTTTAACCCCAGCAGAATGGATACTTACCCCAGAGGTTCCCTTTAACCCCCTTCATTTTGCGTGAGACGCAGTTACCCCTTTTTGCCCTCCAACCTTGAAGGAGCTTCAGGCAGCAGGGGCGTGTGGATCTTTTTACTGTGGGGTTAATTTTACTTGTGTCACAGTAATGTCCCTTCGGCAGTGTTACATGAGTGCACTGGTCATTTCTGACCTCCGTGAGGATAAGCCATTAGTGCGGTTTTCTTTGTTTTGTAGTGTATTCATTTGTTAGATTGTAAGAATTCAGTATGTTATCCCATGTCACCTATGAATGTGAACCCCTCTCATTTTCTCAGCTTTCCCATGTTTGTATAATCTATATCTCCATGTGCACAGCCATTATTTTATATTTCATTGCAAACAGTTACTTTATGTTTTAATTGTTTCATTTAATATTAATAATTATTATAATTTCATGTCATGTGATATTTTACTTCTCTAATCACACGCATACAGAGGGTAGTTAACTAATAAAATACAATAGTAGTAATTATTAATATTGTACATTTCCATAAGGTTAATGCAAGCCTAATTATCGTTTGATTTAAATAATTTAAATATATTATATGAACTTATTTTGCAACTATAATCAAAGCTATTCAAGTTTTAATTTTGCTAACAAACTTGAAAACACAGTCCATCATGGCTGGAGAAAGACCACAGATTTAATTTTGTATAAAGTAGACGTCACTAAATCTTTTCAAAAGACAGCTCGATTCTATTTAAATTCAGAATCACTCGGAACCCTGATATTCCCTATATTATACTTCGTAAATACTCAGTAACTTCCACTTGGTTATTTAATACGTCATGGAATATTTTTCTCATACTGTACTTCCAGGTTTCAGACACTCAACAAGCAAAACCAGCAATGAGCTTCGTGACATCCCACGTCACAACCACTACCGCACATCTGCGGGCTTGTGGAGGGAATAAAAGGTCTGCCAACTGCACTCCTCATCTCTCACCATCCACGCAGCTCTGCTGCAATGCTCTTCACTCCGCCCACCGAGGTTGGCAGCACTGCGCAAAGGCATAGTAGCTCTGCGCATGCGCCAAGCATTGTTACGGCAACGGCCGGCCAGAGTCTTGCCACACATAGGTGGTGGGGGGCTTTCCCCGCCCACATGTCCACGCTGCCATCATGGCTTTGCATGTCTTTTGTTTTGTTCTCACAGCTGGACTCTCCATGCCCGTGACCTATTGCCGGCAGCTGGCATGTATTACGTCACGATGCAGTCTGGCGTCCGCTACATAATTGTCTGCTGTTACCACAGAGCTGAAACATAACCATTAATCTCTCCCTACCCAGTCTATTATTAGCCACGAGGATGAAGATTTCACATTTGATATATAATTAAATGCTTTTCTGCCTTGTTTAAGTAACTGTCTATGTTTGTTTTGTGTCCCCACAGAGGTAGGTAGAACAATTATTGTCACACCATTATTTAATTTTAACTCCCCTTCCCTCTGCTGGAATATTTTTATGTATTGTGTTATATTCATTTGAGTGCATGAGCGTCGTACAGAGTTTTTTTTTTTTCCAAATAAGTAATTGTTTTCTCTTGTATGCGATGTCAGTATTTTATGGAAATAGGTTCTACAATATTAATTATGTATATAATTACTCTCACTTATTCCGAATGATACAAGCTGTTGTTCCAGTCCCTATGAGCAATAAGTTCCTGTCGACGAAGTTATATTCTCTGCTGGACCCTGCTCTTTTTGATTACTTTACTATCGCCGCACTGTTTTTCTTGCTCTGCATTGTGACCACTTTTTACATTAAATTAATAAAAATATCTGCTCTCCTTACGCGCCTTACTTCGCCACACTGAGTTGCTTGGCACAAGATGCACCCTAAGGTAAACAATCGCCAGAATACTACTATGTAAAACCTTGTTTATTTATATCAGATATATGATTTGTATTCACTTATGTAATGATGTAACTTTACGGCAATCAATTTTCTTTTAAGTTCCCTTTTACATGAGGTCTCAGCTTTCTTCTACAGCTTTATTTTGCTTATATCTTCAGAGTATTTAAAACTTCAACCTAAAAGTCAACACTTAAGGTTTTAAATTTATAAGTTCATTTGGCAAGCCTTCTAGCAGGCTCACTTAATTTGCATATGTGTTTTTATTAAACAACAGTGCTATATTCAGTTATATTTTGTTTTATTTTAATGCGGCAGTCACTTTCTGCCTTCTGTGTACTGTTCGTATATTAGTCAACGATTTCTAAGTGGTTTTCAAATAATGTCTACAGAGCTTCCACCACATAAACAGAATATTACCAAATATTACCTAAAACAGAGTACTTCAACTCAGATTACTTTTACACGCTCCTGTATCTCAGACAGGCTATGTTGTTCCCATTTGTAACTGCATTTATTAAAGTGTGTTTTCCTCCTGGTTGCAGTGATATTTTATTACTCTAACCCTTCATTAATGAGAAGCACGTCGAGTATTGTTCTTTACATAGGACAGATATCAAGTTCTATAACCTTGACCAAAAGGTCTCTACTTACATATATCTATATTTGAGAGTTAATATAGCATGCCTCCTGGCATTATGTGTGTTAATGAGTACTTGTTACTTAGGCCTATGGGTCTTTATTTACTATACCTTCAGCATCACACCCCAAGGCACTCACATTTACAGTAACTGTTATATTAATTTGCTTACATATACTTCAGCAATTAGGCACAGTATTATTGCTGTTGAGACTTTGACATTCCATTCCTGCCTTAAGAGCTGTAGCAACTCTGTATATAGTACTTTTCAATTGAGAATATATTTCTTTTGATGTCATGTGTATCTGCTCTTAGTGGACAGTTAGGGTAAATTGCTTGTACTCCCTATCGAGAAGAATCACAATCTTGTTATTTACAGTACTTGTCACTTAGGCCTAAGTTTATATATACATATATTTATGTTTCTATTCAATTACATGCCTCATGGCATTCCCAGTTAAAGAATAACTATTAAATTGAATTGCACTTGCAGTTGATATTATCATATATTGGTGTTACAAGTGAGATCTTCTTGATCACATCCTGCCTTGTTTGCAGATATATTTTGTGTATAGTGAACTTACCTTATTCATATCCAGAACTTCATAAGTTCTATCACAACTATGGCATTTTATTTCTAGTTGTACGCTATTTTAAGAGGAGTACTCTGCTCTTTTATTCTCCATTTCCCATATCTGCGGATTTTATTATGTTCTTTTGAATGTATGATATTCAATAAAATTATGTTTTTCTCAACATAAAATATATATTCACATTCTTTTTCATAATTAGTTATATGTCTTTTGTTTTATTGTTATCACCTGTGGGCATAATATAGTATTTCTCGCCAAAGTGAAAATATTTATTCAACTTAACCATTATGGTAACATGCTCTATATCTCTCTCTCTCAACGCAATCACGTACACGTCAAAGACACTTATGAAAAATTGCAGTGCTACGAACTTTCCTAACAGACAGTGCCACGTAAAAATAGTGCTTTCACAATATTCCGTGTGTCTCAACAAACTTTACACTCCTACATGGGTGTCATATACATGCAAATACAGTGGATATTGAGAGAAATAAAACTTTCAGCACCATGCACAGGGCTACCACCTACCGAATATAAACTTTCTCGCATAACGTGTCTGCCTATCAATTTCCAGTTTTTCTATGTTTTCACATGTTTTATGTTACAACTCAAAGTGTTTATTATCTAATCAGCAGTCTATATTTATATAATACAAAATTCTATTGAACATACGTAGACGTAAGTTCCAAATACCAATGAGTGTGTATAGGAGTTGAACGTTTTATTCTCAAATCTGTGTAACTCCCACTGAAGTGTCTGGTATACTTATCTGGAGTAGGTAGAAATAATTATCCCAGTATTCACGAGTGTATTACGTAGACTATAATCACTGTACACAAGCATGCCTCGCGCTGCTCACACCACATTGTGTTATCAACAGCTAAGCATGCGTCCTCTTGGCGCAGCCAACATCTCAAACTTAAATTGTGTTGCGCATATCACCCGCGTTCCCAACCATTGCTCTTGTTGTATCTTTTCATAAAACAAAGAACTATTATATTACTGCCTTACTACAGACAACCATGTCACATTGTATTCTTTTTTTCACATGTACCTTTCAGCCAGACGGCCGTACCTTTTAACCTTGTTCACTTTTATAGGTAATCTTCCTGGCATGTTGTCGTGTGTTCGCTGAGTGTGCTCAATTCACCCTTCATTTTCCCCATGCCCATTGCCTAGCCATTGGGGCCTTCGGCCAGTTGAGTATCTTTGGGCTATAGCTCCTCTCTTAACAGCAAAGTCCCCAATTTCTTGGAGGAGACTGAAAGTACAGTTTTCCTCGTATGGGGGTTGCATCACTCCCGCAAGCTTAAGGGCAGTGCTGGGCTGCTTGGCTGGCTTCTGTCATATGGGTGGGGTGGTGAGATGTCTGACATAAAGGTGAAGATGGTCTTGACTGCCATGTCCATGGGTGCCCCTTGCCTAGGGGTGTGCTGGATGGCTCTGGTAGCATGTCATCCAGGGTTCAACCCTGCCTGGGGTGATGTGATGACAGGTGAATATGAGGCGTAGTTGTATATAGTAAATGTGTCAATACACATCACGTGTCAACTCCACCCCCCCCCCCCCCCCCAATGTGACATAGACTCACTGGTAGAATTCTGTAGGTGTGAGAGATGTAAAACTGTCACTGTCACTCGAAAAAGTCTGGGTTGTCTTCTGTAGTGCTCCCCTGGTGTGCGCTGCTCTGGCTCATGGCGTGTCACTTTCCCTCTCGTAGGAGTAGCGCTGTCACACCCTAGCGCCTAGCGTGAAGGCTGGACAGGCGAGCAGCCCGCTAATGGGCTCTACCTCCTGGGGAGGAAAGCTGTTGCATGTAATGTCCCAGTGTCTGGTGAATGTTTGCATCGCGTATTTTGTTAGAATAAGGAAATGTGTTGCTCACACAAGCCAGCTGAAGGCTGCATTTTATTTACATTTACATCACTTAACAAATGTTATCTGGAATAAACCAAATTTACAGGTAGATACGAAAAAGAAATTGAATACTAAACGTGTTTACTAGTCCCACTCATGAGGGGTGTGTCAATTAACTGTTTACCCGCTGTGGCGCTGAATGCATTTCAACTGGCTTGGCTCTGTAACCTACTAACTGCTCGCACGGCAGGTAATTTATGTGTGACAAGTTCTAGCTGGGACCGGAAAAACTCTAGCACTGTACATAAGCGGCTTTGATAGGGCAATCGTCGTCCGCTATGACACAGTTCTGGTTTTGGGCCAATACTCGTAGTGAGAGTTACAGCTGGAGTTGTGAGATACTTTAAGTAGAGGAGGGACGAACCCTGATTTTGGAACCGAACCGAACTAGAACTTAACCTAGAATATTTTTATTGAACCGAACCTTTAAATTTGTACACAAACCAAAATATGCTATAGTTCGTCGGAACTCGAACCGAACTTTAAAAAATGTCTTGTCCTCGCACATATGCCTTCATAGTTCAGCCCTAAATTGGTATATCTATATAACAAAAAACAAATATGTAGAACCACCTTAAAAAATACAGTGGGTTATGGATGCTGAACAGCAATCAGTGTGTGCATAAACGCATATCTGCAAATTAAGTACTTAACATCAATTACAGTGGTCCTGTGGATCATTTTAGCAGTGTTGCCCACTCAAGTAATGAGAATTTTGTTACTGGACCTCCGGACTTGGCTATGAGGTGCAAAGTGAAAACATCATATTTACATACAGCTTTCATAGTTCAGCCCCTATTTGTTCAAGTATATTTAAAACACAAACAAATACAACCACATTCACAATTTCATGTCTAATTGTTTAAACATGTGAGCCTAAAAATAAACAGTAAACACATATATACACACATGTATACATAATACATATACACAAACACACAACCTGCACAGTTTCACCACTAATAGACCAGCTGTGCAAAGAACAATGCAACCAACACCTGATTTTGTACAGTGCCGCAAGGTCACATGCCTCAGCCTGTAATGCAGTTGGGGAAACATTCAGCAGTCAATAAGTTAGTTCAGTTAATTAGCCCGTGCCTGTGACCATCACAGTAAAACGTCTGACAGTGACATTGCTGTCAGCCAAAACACGTCACGCGTCACCACAGTCCAAATATTTACTACTGAAACGGCATCATGAGGTGCGGTAAAATCTTTGAGGCTCCCATGCTATTTCCAACTGTTGTTTTTAATTTTCTGGTACTAACATCAGTGTTGCAAACTTGTGGCTTTTTTCCCATTTTGTGGGATTTTCTAACTTAAAAATTTTTTGAATGGGAGAGAGGGAATTTTAGTATTAGAATTTCTCAAATTGTGAAAAAACAAATAAAAGTCAAAATTATTTTTGAATTGAAATTTTCCTAGATAAAGTTTATTTAATGCAACAACCAATATCATGAGAATTTATTAAAAATAATAATGTTATGTAACTTGAGTTTATGCTGCTAAAACAATTTCTAACAATGATACTTGAAAATGTTATGGATGTTATAGTATAAACATTATGCATAGCGATGTATAATATATACATTTATCCTAACCAACCATTTTTCATATCAGTTCAATTTATTTGCACTCAAGAATTTTTCCATTTGTACTCAAGAAGTTTTGCTATTATTTCCCAAGTGTTTTAAGTAATTCCACCCAATAATTTCCGTGTCTCTAGTTTTTGATATGTGTTGGGTTATTTCGTAAAAAGGATTGTCTCAGTTGAAATTGACGTGTAATGCCCTGAGTGCAGTGGAGATCAGAGAGCCGATGGTTCCTTCAGCACGAGCATGCGATGAAGGAACAGAACAGACTGGTGTTACAGGGAATGCGTGTCTCTATTTATACTCTGGCCGGCGCACCCTGGCTGGAGTTGTGGAGGGGATAAGCATGGCATAGATCTTCTTGGCATGTGACGTCAGTGGCCGGCGCCGGATTCAGGAGCAAACTTGCTAATCGTACTTGTAGGGCCATCTGGCAGCGCTGTGGTACTGTGATGATCTTCGAAGCATAGTCTCGGTGGCTTGGCCGTTGAATAATAAAATCTGGCATGGACCGTTTGTCCTTTGTCTTGGGTAGATAGTACAATTGCTGACGTCTCGTAATGCGTGGCAACAATCAAACTCTGTGGAACTGAGTGGTAAAGGTGTGTGTACTGATGAGTAGAAGTCGTTTAGTCAATGTCGAAAAGACGTCATGCCTCAATTGCCTCCTCCCCCCCCCCCCCTCCCTTTTTCCAAAGAGACGTATACTCACCTGGGCAAAGGAACGATAAAAGAATGAAATTCTTTTGCGGGAATGCCGAACTTTCCCCCCAAGAATAATTTTTTTTATTTCTCCGTTGGCTTCTGTAGTTGTTTCTGGTCTGTACATTTCTGCTCCGTACTTCGCTTCGGAGTGGCGTGGCTGTGTGGACGGCTGGTAGCCACAGGTTACAGCGCTGATTCATTCATGAAGGGGCTGGGCAGTCTAGACAATGATGTCTCTCTCTGTTGCATGGTGAACAGCATGTTCTGTCTCTCTGCATTGGGCAGCTGTGCCAGACTGTGAATAAAACTTGGCGTCTTCTTTAATTCTTGCTCTGGGGTTGAGTTAGGTTAGTGTCACGGGGGGGTATACGGTGTCTGTGATTGTGTGTGGCCATCTTTTTTTTTTAAGTGTGCCACCCTACAAAATCAGCTGGAAGGCTTGGGTGAGTACAATAAAAGGTTTCAGAGTTGAACCTGTGGAAATATTGCAAGGCACGATGGATGGCACATTGAATAAATTCAATTCTTGGGGAAAATTTAATAATGCTTGTGATTGATATTGAATAAATAAAATAAAATATTGCCAAAAGCCTCAGTCGTAAAGGCATGTTTTAGCAAGCTATCCTGCTATGGCTGCCTGGTGCGGAGAATAAAAATGACCTCTACTACCCCTGGTCTTCCTATGTATCGCACAGCTGGAAACTTTACGTTTAAAAGAAAACTAAGGGGTTTAGTTAAACTGAGTGCTTCTGTGGTCTCAGCCGACTGGCTAAGCCTTGCACAACAAATGTTTGGCAAGTTAAGTTAACTAATAACAATGCATGCGATACACCACCATACAACTAAAAGAGATACAGTGCATGGAAAAATATCCTTCAAAATATTACATGTTCAGAATTATTATCACAAACTTTCTCGTTTTAGTGTGTCTTTATGTAGTTTGTGATCTCTTGAGGGATTCTACACAATGCAAAATATGTTAATTAGATAGAAAATGCTCATGATTATTTATAACATAATCAGAAATGATTGATGTTTCTTGAAGTGTTTCTACACAAAACATGAAATGCGATAGAATATAGAAAATTGATTTTAGACAAAGTAAAAAAAAATTTATAACAAAGCTAATTGAAATTATTAGTCTTTAAAACTTGTTTTCAACAATACTAGAATTTTAACGATTTCTGTAGAATTTCTCTTCAACAAGAATACGGTGACTTCAAATGATTTTACACACGTGACGTCTTGTTAACACATTATATGTGGCATGGCACTAGAGGTGTCCAAAGTGTTTGCGTAAACTTTTCGAATGGCAATTAACGGGCCATTATCTCACTGACTAGTTATGCAATCTTACTGAGATTGGTGAGATGTATAATGAGAGCTGATACGGCTGCAAGAAAGCTGATTAGGTTAGAGTATTGCACCAAAATAAGCATCCAAAATTGTTTATAATTTTGTAATTGCATTGATCGCTGATTAATGTATGACGATGGTACATGATCTCTGTCTTATCAAACGGGAAAGCATAAGGACTGTTAATCAGAGTTTAAGTCTGTTCTTGCATGGCACTTTCATTCACTGTTTCAGTGATCTCTTCTTCTTCCTTCTTTGGTGGCTGCTCCCGCTCACTTAATGCTGCATGCTGTGGATACGGCCAGGTGAAGTGGACGGTGGGCCTCCAGACAGCCTCTCGATACCGGCCTGGCAGGTGTGGGACGGCTGCACTCATCGTGGAAGGTCAGCTGTCGTGGAAAGACCATCCCCGGCAATGGTCGAAGCCAAGTGCTGCGACTGCGTCATTGGGATGATGTGCTATCTGCTTTGCTGCCAGTGGTAGTCAGGAGGCTGCATCACCTACCCCTTTGGTTGTTGGACGAGTTGGAGGTTGGATTGTGACCTCGGTTCTACAACTCTGGTTTGTGGCTCCCTCTCTTGTCCAAGGTGAGGGGCCCAGTTCTTGGTCCTGGTATCGGGTGACTGTTGCCGTCAGTGGTAGTCTGGAGACTGCATTTTCTACCCCCTCGGTTGCTGGAACTTGGCTGTTCTCTGCGTGGCCAGCGGAGGCCGTGGCTCAAATGGTGCTACGACCTCCTTGGCTGCTGGTCCCCAGAGCGGAAGCCCAGGGATGGCCTCTTAGCTCAACTTTAGGTTTGCTGGGATCCTCTTCCTTCATCCTCGAAGTTGTCCTGACGGATCGGTCCTTGTGTCGGCAACACATTAGACTCTCATTGACCATCTGGGGCAGGTTTGTTGGGACGACTACTTGGTGCAGCCCCTCTGGGTGTTGGCAGCTGAGGACAGGGCACGACATGGGACATCCGTTGCATTGTTATTGGTGGGTTGCTCCTTCCCTTGCCAGGAAAGCTGCGCAGGCAAATCGGCCCAGGCATCCAGTGATACCAAGACCTCATTGTAGCTAGATGATATCTTCTCTCAAGCGGGGAGCCGTGCTCGAGGCTAGGCCTGGGAGTCGGGCGACACCTGAACCTGGGCAACCATCTGGGGCAGACTTGGCGACTAGCCGTCTTCTGCTGCCTCTCCAGCTGGTGGTACTGGAGACAGGGGATGACACGGGACCCCCGTAGCATCAGCACTCGTGGGTTCCTCCATCCCTCGCCAGGGACGCTATGCAGGCAGATCGGCCTCAGCATTGGGTGGTACCAAAACCACTTCAGTCATTTTGTGCAGTGGATGGGCCTCTTCACCTACCCCTTGAACTGAGGACACCTGAGTCAGCGATCTTGCAGTGACCTCCATCTTGACAGTATCCGGTAGCGGCTCTTCTCCATGTCCGTGAAGCGGGACCTAGAAGTCAGCCTCAGTGTCGGGCGGTGCCAGAACCGTGATGCAGTAGGATTCTTCGCTGGGTGGCCGCGTGGTCTAGTTAGATTGCAGCCGATGGTACCAGCTGAAGTAGGGCCTTGAGAAAGGCCTGGTTTTGGCTGGCAGTTCTGGCAGGTGTCTTGTTTGTGGGAGACAGCATTTTTGTGGTGGCTGCGACGTTGTCTGGTGCTGCAGTCTTCTCGCTGAGGTGGCCAATCAGGGCCGGTGGTGCTGGGGTTGCCAGTCGAGATGATGGCTTCTGCGGCTCAGTCGGTTCGACAGCTCTTGATTCTTCTTTCTTCTCAACGATGGGACTTGGAGGAAGCCATCTGAGGTGTGATTCTCTGTCCAAGGGACTGTGCCGAGATATTTCACTGGTGCTAAGAGTCCACTTTCTGGGTCGGTTGGTGAACTTGCATTTAAACTCAGTGGGAGTTGAGGGCATCGTGGGCACAGAGTCGGCTGCCTTAGGTTTCTGGAACTCCACTCATGTTGGCACAGTATAGGTGGCTCCTTGGCTGGTTTGCGTTTCAAAATCTTGCCCACTGGGAGGCGGTTACTGTGTTTCTGGGGCGGCAATTGTTGCTGGTTCTTCTACGTCGTCTCGTGTTTCAGAATTTGTTGAGGTGGTGGCGTGCACTTCTGGTTTGAGGGTATCCCTGGGAAAGGGCCTTATTTGTTCCCTCGTGGCTTTGCGTATACATCCGCAGTGATCTTCTGCCCAGTTCACATTTTCTTGACACCCTACGATTTTCTATGGGCACTTCCACTTTTCAGCTAGTCCTGCGCTGAACTGATTGTGGCCTCGGCTCAGGGGGTGGCAGCGCAGCAGGATGGCTTCTCCCATTCCAAAGGCTTGGATGCCAGTACGTGGTTGAGGGTACTTATTTTTGATGTAGGCCTCTTGTGCGTCCCTTACATTGTCTGTCCGGGCCAGGTTTGCTAAATCAGACATCTTCAGGATGAGGCATTTTAGTTGGTTCATTATCCCATTGCCAATCTCCTGGGCGTTGGAGGGTGTGGCACAGGGGGAGTTGGCTAATGCAGGAGTTTATCGCCTTGTTCGTGCATTGTTGCAGGTTGAACAAGATTCTTTGGATGTGTGTATCCCAATTCTTGTGGTCATTGCAGACACTATGACAAAGGTTTGAGCTCCTGGTTCCTCCACTCAGTGGGGTTGGCTTGTGAGTTTTATGGTGGTGTTGTACAGGTCTAAACTCCCCATTCATTGCAGGCCGTTAGCCACTTCCTGCTGGAAAATTGTGTCTCATTGTCGGTGAGGATACTTTGTGGGTAACCCAAGCACAAGAAAATTTCTGTGTTGAATTTTTCGATAATGTGGTGGGTTTCTTGGCTTGGCAGGGCAAAGGCTTCCACCCACCTTGAGAATAAGTCCTTCACAACTAGTAAATAACGGTTTCCCTTAGTGCTGCGGAGATAGGGTCCCATTAAGTCGGCTGCAATGTGCGTCCATAGGGTGTGTGGTCATCGAGGTTTTTCCGTTAGTTGTCGCACGGGGTAGGCTTTGCCCCTGCAGCGTGTCATGCAGCCGTGCATGCCATGCCATCCCATATGTAACATGTACTTATGTCAGCTAGTGTTACCTGCATTCCCGGGTGACCCGTTTCAGGGTGGACATGATGATGCCGGCAGATGTCGACACGTAGATCCTTTGGTATCCATATTCTCCATTTGGCTCCGGGTTAATTGTTGCGTGATCAGACAATGTCTTCTTGTAGCTCAAACCGCTGAGGATGCTTCCGTAGGAGGTCTTTGACGTTGGGATCTTGTTGTTGATGGCATTCGATCTGGCTTTGGCTAATTTGAAGCTGTAGTAGCCTGATTTGTTGTTCTGGGCTGTGTTCTAGAGTTTGAGGTAGCATCATGCATCCCCATTCTTCGTCCGGTTTGGCATTGTCTTCCGAGTCCGGCTGGTGAGATAGGGCATCTAGAAGGTCATTGACGTTGCCTGGGCAGTGTTGCACTTCAAAGTCAAACTCTGGATTGCTGTCGTCCTCTCTGTGTAGGATGGTGCCGAAACCATTCTGGCATGGGTCGGTGTGTAGGATAAGGGGTACTTCTCCTTTTTGTTGATACACTTGCTTGATGTCTTGGAAACATGTTTTGAGAGCTTGAAAGGTAACGCCATGTTCGGTCCCCATTGCCACCGGGTTTTGTTCTCTTGAAAGTGGGTGCAGCTAGGCGATGTGACTGGCAATGTTGGGCATGAAGTGTGTGAGCCAGTTGCACAGGCCAAGGAAGCGGCATAGTTGCTTCTTGGTGCTGGGCTCTTCTGCTTCTAGGGTAGCGTGTATCGAGTTGGCTTGAGGGTAATTTTCTTCAGGTGAAACTATGTGGTCCAGGTAATCAATCAAAGACTTCCCGAAGTGGCTCCTCGAGAGTTTAGCTGTCATTCTGTGTTTCAGGAAATTTATACCCTTTGTAGATTGACAAGGTGTTCCTCCCAGAATTTCAGGTAGACAGTCACATCATCGAGGTACGCGAAGCAGAACTGCGTAATGTAACCTGTCAGTACCTCGGCTGACATGAGCCGCTGGAATGATGCAGGAGCGTTTTTGAGTACAAAAGGCATAACTTCAAACTGGAGGGTTTCTCCTTCTAGTGTGGTAAACGCAGTTTACCACACCAGAAGGAGAATGGCAGTTCACCTGCTGTCGGGGTGAACTGCCATTTGCTAGTACCCTGACTGCATGTCTAAGGTAGCAAAAACTTAGGCCCATTCGGATGAGTGACATCGTTCAGACCTTTATAGATAGCGCAGAATCACTGTTGTCTGTCGAAGTATTCCTCCACATCCAAAAGTGCTGGTGTGTTCATTGAGGACTTTCTTCAATTTTTGGAACTGAGCTTCGCAGAGTTCGTGGTTAATCTCCTCTTCTTTGAGAGTCGGAGGTATAACAGCGGTAGGACAATATTCCCAGTTTATGACTACGCGGTTTTGTCGGTCAGGTATCATTTTTGTTGCCCGTGGTCCATAACAAGTTCCTGATAGAGCCAGGGGTGTCCCAGTATGATTGCTTGTTGGATGTCTGGTGATATTTCAAATTCTGCAGGTCCTGTAATCTTGTGAAGTTCAACAATGAGAGTCGTCCGCCCATCGACTGTAAGTGTACAATCATGCTTGGCCATCCTTACGGTTTTGGTGTGAGGGCGTAGTGATGCCCTTTGCTCGTTGGTCAGGATGTTGTTGCATAAGAAATTGCCGGTTGCGGTGAGTTTATCAGTGCGAGTACATTCTTCCCATTGATGTGGACTTCAGTATGATGGGCTTTTGGTGTTTTAGTCTCGTCATCTAGGAGCTGGATGGTTTGCCCTTTTGGGCTGGCGGGGTCACCTCTTTTCGAGCAGTCTTTTCGAAAGTGGTACTCTGGGCAGTACCAGCATTTTGGAATTCTGGGTGGTGGTGGGGGGGGGGGGCTGTGATTGTGTGGGAGACTGGTTTGGGGTTATGCTGTCTATATTTGGTGGCGCACGACATATTTTGCACTGGTAAATCATTCCTGACTGGTTACCCTTTCATCTGGCCAATATGTATCCATGTTTGTAGGTTTCCCCACACAGGATTACAGTATACTGGTGTGGGGTTCCATGTCTTGGCATGTGATCCATTTATAGAAGGCAGTTTGTCGAGTTCAATACTGGTCGCATCTATGCTCAAACTGTCTGTAAATCTTGCTTCATTACCCAACCTAGGTAAAAGTAGTGAAAGCAGAAAGTATTGCTGGCAGTGGATACATTCTATATGGTATGTTCTGTGCTGGGCAGTTAGGCTGGAACAGCGTCTGGTTCAGTTTCGATTGTGTTGTTGCTGACTGGCTCGTGCTCTACTTTTCAGTTTCTGGCATTGTTGCATGATTGTTGAGCACCAAAGCACCAGAAAGCGTTTACAGACTCCCTGTAATATTTGTGTTGCAAAAATGTAGTAGAGTTTACAGAAAATTGTAGTTGAAATAAAACAAACAATTTGTTGGAGCAGACACAGACTGTCTGCCATCTTGTCACAAACCTGGTATTGTGTAAACAGTGTCAGTCATATTTATCTGTACTCCAACGTCCAAACTGGCTTTAATTGAAATTGTAGTTGGGCGCCTTAGTGCTAGGTGTTCTGGTGAAGTAATATAAGTACCATTGATGAGGTTGCATAACCCTGATGGTCCGTTTTAAATGACACTTATTAACCTACACTCTCCAGTCACAGATAATTACATCACACAATGAACTAAAGAAAAGCAATAATTACAGAAAACAACTACAGCTCTCTCTAGTGAGATTACCTGCCCCACGTTTCCTTAGCTTACCGTGAGAGGTTGAGTTAACACCTTTGTATTTTCTGCAGCTCCTCGACAACATAAATGTGCTGACAGGATAAAAGAAGTGTTGTGGTGTGAACTTATTAGTATGTATAGTAAATGGATACATCTTAATAAGGCCATAAACCCTCGTGTTGATGAGGGAAATTACCATAAAAGTGATAACACTCCAAAGCTAATTTTACTTCTTTTAATTAAATTTGTTTCTTTGCAATAATTTTAAATATAAAATAAATACTAATGTTTCGCCTGCCACCAGTGTAGAAATAAATTTTGTGAATAACACTGTTCTCAGTTAAAATTTTGATAGTTCAAAATTACTATAGGCTTGCTTAGCTAGCAGTCAGCCAGTATTAGAACGTGGGCAAATCTCGTGGGCACACTTTGGGCAAAATCGTGACAGTTTAAATTTTTAGCAAAATCTTTAAAAATGATGCATAGCTAGCTGGCAATTTGAAAGTTCAACTAAAATTACTAGCAGTTCACTTTTACTATTTATTCTTGCTCACTTAAACTTATTATAGCAAACAAGTAATTTATTTATCTGCTTCCTACAGAAAATTGTCAATATTTGTGCCTGCTAGGCCTCTTCTTCACCTACCTAGCAATTTATCATACTTCTTAACATTATTAAATACATTTCACAACTTTGTTGCACTTTAAAACATAAAATATTGTGGAGCACATTTCTGGACATACCTTTGTCCCTTTTGATGCTTAAACCCTGAGAGAACTCAACCGACAAAAATCAGTTGCAATCTTTCGGAATTGGCGCAATTATCCACACAACCAATCACAGGGAGACCATCAAAAAGGATATCTCTGAGATAGGGATATGCGGATAAGGTCGCGATAGGGTCGTGCTGGCCTGGTTCTGCTTAATTAGTAGCCTTCATTAAGGCAATGCCCCTTGTCGGGCACCAGAAAGCTGCCTCTTTTGTCGTGTGATGCCCTGAGCAGGCTGGGGAGTATTGTCACCATGTCTAGAGCATTTTGGTGGATGTTAGGACAGACACACCTGGGGCGAGATATGGAGCACATCCAGTGTATAGTATAGGCCTGGTAGCTTTGCGGCAGAACATAAATTTGGGTATTGTACCACTTTGCATTTAAGCTGATTTGTTTTGGCAGGAACACCTGGGTGACACATAACTGTGAAAGCTGTCTGACTGGCGTGAGTGAAAACTGGTTAGGTTGAAGGTCAGGTGCTGGCTAGGGTTGGCGGTCGCTGGGGTCGGCTCTGCTATCTCAATTCCCCAAAAGCATGGATTAGTAATCCCTAGAGACTGGTCCTGACTGCTCAGGTATGCAGCAAACACGGGGTGTGTTCTCTCGCGGATCCAGACGGGTGCTGAGAAGAGGTCCGTGGGGATTTCTGATGTGGCAGGCCTCTGTAGGTGTCTGATTTCTTGCGCTCTCTCCCTCGGTGGAAGGTGCACGAGCACAGCGAGGATGGAGTTAAGTTCCTGCTTGACTTCTGAGTTAGCGTTTAACTGTTTAACCTGCTCTCGGACACCACTCCAATGGGAATAAGGCATATGGACAGAATATGCAGCACGTGAAGTGTCCTATACAGTTGCAAAACCACGTACCATTTTGGCCAACCGAGTGCGGTATCCCAGTACTTGGCGCAAGAAGCACTGTGAATACTGAGAGTTAGATCTCACTGGTGGAAGTCCCAGCACAGGGCTGAGTGTCTCAGGAGGAATAGTCTTTCCAACTTGTGGAATACCCCTTTCAACGTAAGAAGCACGGTGGAGAGAGTGATCACCAAGCCGACAAGCTGACTTCTAGATGCGAAGTACGTAGTGTCTGGCTCTACTGTTCCGTATGCTGGGTGCATGGAAAGGATGGCCGTCCAGGATGCTTGTGGGTACTCTACTTGGTGTATGGTGATATTAAGCAAATCTCCTGTTCACCTGCTTTCCCTCTGACGGGCCTGATGTCTACAGGGTCAGGTGAAGGTAATAAACAGGATGGTGTCGCACTACCTCCAATGTCAGCAGAATTACGGTGATGCACCGGGAATAAATACTCCCTAGCTTGTCTTTGTAGAGGACGTCCCAGTCTTTTTGGCTTGAAGTTGAGCCAGGCACTTCTATGTGTGCATGGATTCAGTTCTGCTTGCATGCTGGTACCTTCCCGTTGTACAAAACTGGCTGTGTGGCTATGCAGCAGGGCACAAAATCAGGTGTGGGCAACATAATACTGTGTTTAGGTGCCACTACTGCTTTGGTTATTTCTGGAGAATGCTGTTCGGGTGTATTGTTTGTACGTCGGGTTGCTGGTGTGATGCAGTGATTGGCTGAGACCTGAGGCTTAGTTGGAGGAATAGGACGCAGTATAGAGGGTACTAAGTATGCGACAACTGGTGTTGGTGGCTGGTAGGGTTGACTTAGATGCTTGGTGACCCACCAAGGGTACTCTGTTGGGCCAGTCTTCTCTGGAGGGTTGAAAAGATCTCTTGGAACAGCTCTACTTCCACTGGGTGTTGAAGATGGCGAAGCACTTGCGCCTGACCTTGAGGTGCTAAGCTAGCTAGCTATCTGTTTGACCAGGAAGGGCTGATAGTCGTGCGTTCATCCAGATGCTGAGAGGATTTGTTGCACCTTCTCTTTGAGACCCTTCCTCTGGGAGGAGGGCATTGGGAAGTGTACTTACCCTATTGCTACTGTACCACGTCTACAGGCTCCTTGTGCAGTTTTACGTGTGGCACCTGTGCGGGCAGAGGACCCAAGTCTGGCACAGACTGCGGTCCACGAGGGAAGTCAGGCCTCATCTTGTCCGAAGTCGTACACGGGTGTGTGGCCCTGTCCCAGTTTTCCCAACTTAGGGGACATCAGACTCTCCCGGCAAAGACCGCGAAGGAGAGGCCAGTGAACAGTAAGCCGACAGACTGCTTCCGGGACAGTATACCTGTGTGGCTCATCCTTTCCTTCAATCCCAAGGGGTTGACAGGAAAGGCTGCCAAAGCTAGTGCATGTTTGGAAAAACTATCATTTGGCCCAATTAAGTTTAAATTCCCAGGATAACCTGCGGACCTGTTACGTGAGGGTAGCTATGGAAAGGTGCTAAGTCTACAGAAAAAGTACTCAAATTAAAGGCTGACCCACATTTTATTCCGGTAAAGAAAAAACCACATTGTGAATGCACCCTAACTCCTGGTCAATGGTGTGGATATCGGCCGGAAAGCTAGAACACAAGTTAGAATGTCTGGTAGAGGTGACCGGCGTACAACCAAGGGAATGTGGTGTGTGATGGAATGTCTAAGCAACTGCCTCTTGCATTGTTGTATGTATTTAACATATAGAATGATGTAATGTAAATCTTTGACACGTAGCTGGTTTAACTAAGCAAGAAAGTGACAGGATTAGTCTTAAGAAAGACTGTAAGGATGGGTCCACTACAGATATGTCCATAACTGCAGGATGACAAAGGGTTTGCGGGGTACATAGCTGGGAGAGCTCCTAACTATCATAACCTAACCCTATCGTAAGTATAGCTTAAGGGACGTAAACGGGGTGCAGTGTCCAAGCATCGGGTGCTGGAGACTAACGTAGACGGGTCAATTCCTGAGCGGCGAGCGCTAGGAAGAACTCGGTTCAATCTGGTCGGAATCTGTGCATCGAGCGCTAGAAATGAAGACTGCTGTTGTCTGGTCAGTGTCTGAGCAACGGGTGCTAGACAACTGAAGACTGCTCTGGAGACGTAGACCGTCTCCCCTTTTATACTAATTTCGGGCAGCTGCCCGATGCTGATTGGCTCATGCCACTAGCGCGAGGAGTGGTCGCAGAGTGTGGGGAATGCATGGCTTGCCTCTGTGACTTTACCAGCCGGCTGGAAAGGGATGCAGAACTAAAGACAAGCGATAATTACTACTAGAGTTATCTAGCAGGGAGTAAAAAAACTCGTTGCCTTCAAGCATTGTTACGGTAGGCTGGTGAATAAAACAATCTGCAATGCAGACAATACAATCTCAATTTTAATGGGACAAAATTAACTTCCAAATCCGCAACAAACTAACTTAAGAATGGAACAGAAGTTGTTAAATCTCAATTGTGGAAAAAGACATCATGGGTCAACAGAAGCTTAACTTACGTGAAACAGGTGAATGCGACCTGTTCTTAGGCAAACAATGGATAGAGTAGATGAGCATTATAATTAAGGATTGGCCAATGCCAAATTTGCCGATACCAGTGATACCGATTCTTAACTGTCGATGCCGCCGATTACAGAAATGCCAGTACCAGTTTTGATGATCACAACCATAATTCCCAGTTCCCAATATTTTTTAATACTTTTTATTATTTAAATGTAAGTATTGAATTTTGTAAACACTTTAAGCACTTTTTATAGTGTGTATGCTGCATAGAAATGAAATACAACACTAATTTTAATAATAAATGATAAGATAGACAATTTAACTGGACAAATAAGTGACTTAACAGCTAAGGAAAAAACTGTTACCAGACAATACAACATTCCTTACAAACTGAGTTCATTAAAGTCAACCGCCAAACCTCAGGCAATCTGCTGCGGACTTCAATTTTAGATCCGAGAAACACCATACATGCATGTTTGTTTAAAGATGTCATTAAAAAGAACTTATTGAAATCAATTTAATATTAAATATTCACTTGAAATTGAGCAAATATTTTTTATTTGTATTATTATTTTCGCTTACTATTCCTTCGTCGGCCAAGTTTAAGATAACAACTGATATACTTGGGACAATTTTTGCCAATTATTACTTGCAGAGTCTTATTCAGACCTTTAACACTAACCAAAACCTCAGCCAACAATTTCCAATAAGTACTATGCTCATCAAAATCTAGTGTACTTGCTTTCAGTTTCCATTTACAATAACGTCATAGAATGTGTATTCATTTTCATTGCCACCAACCTACGAGTGCAGTAAACACATAAGAATAAGAATACAGTTTGCTTTCTCGTTGTCACCAACCTACGAATGAAGTAAAACCCATAAAAATGTAAGAAGAAAATAAAACAAAAAACTCTTGCAGGATGTAAACAATACTATTGATGGCACCAGTTGTCGATTAACTGCATTGTTTTGCAATCACATAGTGTCCAAAAACGAATGATGCACAAAATCTTAGATGAATGTACCAACAGGAAATACGGTAAAATGTAAACTATGGGAACAACTGATGGAAAAACAATTGTTGTGAATATATTTTGGGTTTCAGACAGAATGTATGATTGATGGATGTGGTAAATTAATGCTTTAGGAGATGTACCATACTGAGTTATTTAACATTGTGTTAGTGCTACTAATCAGCAAATAATGTTCAGATGCAGATGGACGTGGTATTGGCCGGTTAATCGGTACCGGTATCTGCCAATCCCTACTTATGATACTAACTTAAACTAGACTACTCTACTATGTTGGGAAGGGGCTGGCAGTGTGTCATGTTTGATGACATAGACTGCGATATGAGTCTTTGGCACAGAATACGGTGAAGACGGGCAAAGTGCAGGTAGGAGTCTTCGGCAAAGATTACAGTGAAGACAGGGTAGTTGGAGATAATCTTCGGCACAATGAGTGTGGTGGAGACCAGGGAGCTGATGGTTCCTTCAGCATGAGCGTACAGTGAAGGAACAGAACAGACTGGCATTACGGGGGATGGTTCCCACTATTTATACTCTAGCCTGGAGTTGTGGCGGGGGTAAGCCTGGAATAGATCCTCTTGCCGTGTGACGTCAGTGGCTGGCGCTTGATCCAGGAATAGGTTTGCTGATTGTACTCGTAGTCTGATCTGTCAGCACTGTGGTACTTGGATGATCTTCGAAGCAATGTCGCGGTTGCTTGGCCGTTGAATAATACAATCGGGCATGGAGCATTGGTCCTTTGCCTTGGGTAGATAGTGCAATTCCTGACATCTCGTGATGCATGGCTACAATCAAACTCTGTAGAATCGAGTGGCAGTGGCATGTGCACTGATGATTAGATGTTAAATAATTGTTGAAAAGGTGTCATACATGAGAATAAATATTAAATGAAGGATCAACAAGTCCATTGAAAAGACACAGTTGCTTATTTTTTGTATGTAGTGGTGACACTTAAATTATAGTGGTGAACTTGTATACAAATAAGCCTACCATAACTTTTATTCTGCTCATATTAATTTCTATGCATTGTTTCTTACTGTTTGCTAGATTTACTTCATTATTTATTTAACTTCATCTTGCTGGGCTTAGTATTTTCTTAGAATTGTGGTAAACATTCAAATTCCAGAAATGTAAGCATGTTATACAATTGTGTTTGAAACACCTTGGGCAAAATTACAACCTTGTCATAAATAAAGAGTCATGGCTTTAAAAAAAATTATTTGGTGTAAAACACAGTTTACGGTTAAAACATATAAATTTTGCACGTCCAATATCTGTAACCAGTAGAGCCAAGATTATATGGTGAATAGCTGTAAAACTGAATGAAATAACACTGAAATACAAGTTAATTCACAGCCAAACACCGAAATGCAAGTTATACACACCACCAACACCGAAATTACAGTGAAATCACAAAATAAATAAAATTTAGCGCAAATATATTATTTTATCAAAAAATCTATATACTCAGTGATGATAAGAATAATTTAAGTTTGCAGATGGTTGGAAGAAAAAATTAATTTTAAGATGTTTTCATTCAGGTTGATTGAATAACAGCAGTAAATACTGAATACAATCTGAATGAGAATTTATCATTTAATGAGAATAGCAAAATTGTAAGAGAAAAAAAATAATTTTATTTCCAGTCTTGATTGCTTTTTCTCTATAAAACCATATCCAAGCCATTTGTATAAGACCGTAACAAAAAAATCCACACTGTTTAGTAACCTCAACATACAAGTTACAAAGAAACAAATCCTTTAAAAAGTGACATTTTAGCCTATGGTAATGCTCTGTATTATCTTTGTTCAAATAAATTGTTTTCTCTTGTTTAAGCAATTGCATAAGCATTATAAAATTTTAATGTAAACATGCAGAAAATAATAAATTATTAACAATTTTTTATAATATAATTTGCATTAAAATACCACCGTATAGTGTTGGCTCTAATAATGCACAATTTTAGTTATGATGTTTCATTTTCTAAGACTTTCATAATAAAACCGCTAACACCGAAATCAGGTATTTTTAAAAACAAAATTTACCTTAAAATGATGTCACAAAATCTTGCCCCTAGTAATCACGTACACGCTGACACACCGTAGCGCAAAGACAACAATACTCTTCCCCACAGAGCGGTTACGACGCACATTACAGTATTATTCCTACTGTAGAAAAAACTGATTTTTCACTTTATCGTAACTTGCATAGGTCATCACTTCTGTTAACTTCCAATTTCTAACCGTCCCGCGATCACATCTAGATATATTATATTAAGTATTCAAACAAGAAACTCTCATTTCAATTATATTCAAACAATTCAAATCCAAACATCATTATTTTTGCGGTAATATGTATCAAATAAGCTAAAATTGAAAACCTGTATAATTTCCCTGCTCCTACTAGCGGAGCGAAACTTCTTAAAAAAGAGAGAGAGACAGAGAGCCACAATCTCGATCAGTCTATTCAAGTTTCTTCCTCTGACGAAAAAAAAACACTATATCACTAATGTCTACACACAGTAATTTGTGTTGATATTTTTAACTTAACAATGAAATGTGTTTCCTTCAGTACTATCTAAAAATTTAAATATATTGATAGGTAATGTTTAATTTACAAATAGCATATCAACAAACTAGGTTAAAACAATATTTTAACTGTGAACTATTACCTACTAGCTGTTGCCAACACATTGCTGTTCTCACTGATTTTAAGTTAAATTTAATACAAAATAAATATTACAAGTTATAGAAGATACTAAGTTAAAATTTTATTTATTATAGAATACATTACTTTAAGCTTAAACACAGTGTTATATATTTATGGTATACAAGTTATTTAATAAAACAGGTTGACATGTTACTCGTAGGGTGGTTTTTCAAAAGTTTGTTTAAAAACATCCGAAGAAACCATAAATGGAATTAAGTTTGAAAGCTGAAACTTATGATGAGCAAAATTATTGTAAGATTTAAGTTATAGGTTGTTAGAAAATGATAAAAAAAAATTTTTCCCCTCAAATAGTTTTATTAAATATTTATCTTCTTTATAATCTGTGCTTTATTCACACTTATTCATTAATGAAATAGTCAATACAGCCTAAAATATATTTAAGAATGTAATTCTACTATCACTGCTCATATTTATTACTTCCATTTCAACAAGTATGTTAATATTTTAGTTCCTTTACCAGATTTTAAAGATGTATTTTATAAAGATCTTGATCTTGTATTTTTCAATTTAATTTTCTTATTCTACACGAACACAGGAGGACCCTGTTAGAGTGAATATGAAGGGAACACTTCCTGTGTTCACTATAGAGAAGGAACTTTATATCTGAGAAAGCATTATACTGAAATAAATATTGACCAAAAAAATGAATGACTATAAATAAGTATTAGAATATAGTTCTTGAGTTGAAAGATTTTGGCATCCCTTAAGCATAAGTTCTTGGGGTGAAATGAGGTGAGAATGGAGCAGCACCAGAATCAGGGGTGAGGGAAACGGGTGATCCTAGAGAAAACCAGCCGATCAGTGGCATCGTCTGGCATGATTCCCACTTACAAAAATCCAGGAGTGACCCGGCCAGCGTTTGCCTTACATTTCATAGTAAACACATCGCACTGTATGTGCAGGATTTAAAGTACTGTACTGTATGGAGTACATTTACCCAATAATTTAACTGATATTTATATTGCCCCGAGTGTAGTGTAATTCGTGGCGCATGGAGTATACACAGCCTGCACAGGCGCCAGGTGGGTGACAGAGCGATAAGTGGTGCGTAAGTGTGTGCGTCGCTTCCCACAACATGCGTCACTCAGACCCATCCTTGTATATTGGCAGAGTGAGTTAAATTTAGAATACAATACAGTAAAGACAATAACAGGACTTCAAATGAGGCAACCCGACATTTAATTAATACAGTACACTTCCCATTAAAAAAAAATTACCCTTACAATACGAATGCAGCATCAAACATTAACTTTTGCTAAAACAAGGATAAAACATTATAAAAAAATCTAAATTCAGTAATTTCAAAGTTCGTGACAACCACAATGAATTTTAAAACAACATAAGTGCACACCTCTATCAATACGTGACAGCTGCTTTCTCATTCAGTCTCAATAGGCTGGGCTGAAACATTTCAGATTTCTATACATAGTAACGTGCAACCGTCAGCCACAAGTTACGGCAGCATGTATGTAGTGTCACCATTTACGCTACATGTTGTTCTGCTCAGCTCAGTCAGTTTGCACATACACATATGTTGTTAACTGGGTTGTCAAGAAATAATAAGAAAGGATTTCCATTGTGGAATCTGTCCAGGTTTATTACTGAAGGTGTAGCACAGTTTTACACATAATTTCAACACGACATGACATGACAGATCTTCCCTCACTTTCCATATTACATGTTCACAGCATCACAGTAGCGGTTAAACAAAGTTGTAGTGAACATTTCAACTAGCGAGTAAAATGACGAAGACAAGGGGGAGGAAGAAAAGCCTTTATGCCTATCGGCCTCCCACACTGAAACAAGTTTTCTCTTCAAAGGATGTTCATATTATGTGGACGAGTCCAGGGCTCACAGCACCCAGATCGTCACGAGCTACTCTCCATACTCCTGAGTGAAAATCTAAAATTAGCATTTGGTTGGGACTTGCGACCTCTTATTGGCTGAAAATTAAACCACTTCGTGGGCTTCAAAATACAAACTGTTGATGGCATGAGAAAAGAAAAATAAATCTAAGAAAAAACATAATCTCAAAAGTTTTGTCACCTCGCTGTCGGTCCGTGGGAATTCGAAAGTGCCACATAATACAGATAACACTTTAAATACAGCCCCGAATTAAAACTGATAAAGCCCTTACGTCTACTTGTGGCATGAAAGAAAAGTTTAGACCATTACACGCACTGACAAATGGCACTGGGGATTTTAACTAAAAGTCAATTGAAAAAACAATTATTAAACCAATTAAAATGTATATAAACTGCAATGCTACATTACCCCTTTTGATTTGGGAAAAAATTTGAAGAAATCTTTACGAGATCAAAACCTATCTTAAAAGTGTCAAAGCAGTAGACTGCTCTGACCTTGTTCCTATATACACAACTTATATTAACCCTGTAAAATCAAACACCATCACATAACATTCCAGAAAACTTAGTTACCTGTCACTGCTGAATACATGATCATTGTGGAGCAGCTACAAAACAACAATACATCGTTCACTTATGCACAAGGCACTAAAATTCAAACATCCATAGGCACAAGACACAGAAACCCATTAATGCACAAATGTCTGAAGAAAAAAATAACCATTCAAAGGTGAGTTTTAAGTGTATCAATTATATTTCGAAATATCACTGAAAACATTTGCACTAAATCCAATTCAAAAAATTTTAATTCATGGTGTAATTGGTGTTAAACAAGAAAATTATAACAAATGTGTGGACAACAATCAAGAAAACACTTGCACTATACATAACCCATATGCAGACACAAATACCCTGCAACTGTCAACAAAGATCCTAATAGTATACAAAAAACCCTTCACTTACAAATAATACAACAATAAAACACTTTTACACATCACCATATTACAAGAAAAATATGTGCAAGATCATTTACTACCATCACTTTCATTTGAAATTAAAAAGTTATGTTTCACAGTACTGACATGATAACCTCAAACTTACTTTTTCACCAAATATTATGTTTATAAGGAAAACATTTTTAACTCCTCTTCAATTTCTATAATCTCTTTAAGTGAGTGTGTATTACCTTCCATTGTCATAGTATTTTTGATTATATTACCCATATTTCCTTTAACTCATTATTGAGATCAACACACAACATTAAAAAATGAAATGAATCTAGGTCATTGTATACAACAAACTTACCACCCCAACACTGACTCTAAGAGGGAAGACCCAATGACACAAACTGGAGTAAGTCCTCAACACTACACCTCTAAAATCTTCACCACTTACTATACAATACCTCAACTTGCATCCTTGGTTAAAACAGAAACAATATAAAACTCTTAATTTTAATTTCCATCTAAGTTTTAAATTATAGTGGTTAAATTTTAAAATAACTTTTCATTTCAACTAACTTTTTGAAATCATATACATTTGAAATTTGCCCCTTTACACAACTCCCACCAGTTTTGAAATGCACTTCCTATATTTGAAATGTTTGCACAAGTACTAAACTTCAAATACAAATAATCACATTTACTGTTCAGTATTTGCATAAGACAAGAAAACAACTTCATAATTAAACAAGAGTGACATAACCTTACCTTTTCATAGCATCACATTCACTTATGCTGTTACATATTACCTTTCAAAATTTTGCATAACACTCAGAATTTTTCTTTTCACAACACACAGCATTTTTCTTTCTTATTAAAAAATATTTCTTATAATTTACTGTTGTTTTGTACTTTCCTCCTCCTTACTCACCGTACACTACCCATATCACCTACACACACACATGCACAGGCCATATTTGCCTCAATTACTTTACACCTTTTAAGGATGTTGACCCTCAATTCACCTGGTATAGCCAAAGTGGCATGTGCCCACAAGGACTGATTAACTGGTAATCTATACAACAACAATTGGTTGTTGTAAACCATGTGGCAAATTATTTAGCCAAAAAAAATTTTCCCTTTGACACTGATGTCAAAGGTCGGGGTAGAGCTATCCCGTAACAACTTGCCTGAAGAACTTGGCATTAAAGAAAGTAAACATTAGAAGTTGACTGCAGTCAGGCTGTCGGTAAGGTGTTTTGAGGTTTTCAGGAGCGATAAATAAATTGCCAGGAAAATTTCTGTTAGGAATGTATACAATACCCGGGGCACCAGACATTGTCCAGTGACGATGTCGTGATGTGGTATAGCCGACTCTGTTTCTCTGGATCATGTGCCGACGACCAGAGTCGGAGATCCTTCCGGCGTTGTAGTTCCTCATTGATAATTGCAATTAAAAAGTACATACTGCGCAGTGAATTCCTTACGCGATCCACACACCGTTAATTACTTAAATGAAGACATAAAAACATTGAATGCGTACATAAAACACTTGATAACACTTGCTGCCGAAAGTGCATGTTAGTGGGAAGGTGGGGGTCCGCACCCCAAAATGCCCAAAGGCGACCCAAATGAAAGGCGCATACTCACACGTAAATTTAATGGGTTTATTAAGTTTCTCTGTGGAAACAACTTTAAGTACATTTGTCGGGTTTAACCTGCAGACCAGGTAGCACTGTACAAAAACTTCGCAAAGCTGGTAAAAAGCGTTACAGGTAACTTATGCCTTCCCTGGCGATACTAACCAGGGGAAGGTGAAAGGTGTAGAGTCCCGGACGGCTAACGCAAAAAGGTTCCGATTAATTAATAGACTATTGTAGTGAAGTGATCAGGTGAAAAGTTTAATACCATGCGGGAAATTGCGTCCACCCTCTCAAAACATGGGACTATGACTCATGTTGCAGCGTGGCGTGCCAGCCGAGGTTGGCAAGCCGCTTGCACTACTTTCTTACACTGCTAAACATTGACATAAACCCTTGCACTCACCTTGTGTGAACAAAACTTGCATAAAATAAAGTGTGTGTACAAAAACTCTATAATATAACAACATAGGCTCTGGTGAATGATGTGAGGATGGGATACATGTGAATGAAAAATAACAAGAAACACACACTATTAATGCCCCCAGGGCTTGAAGGAGAGTTTCTCTTTGTGTTTCTTATGCCTATTTTACCTCTCATGGCATTTTCCTTGCTTAATCTGCATGGTCTTACCTGGACATCACACAAGTTCTACTTACATATTCATGCGCACGAGTGCGCATGACCTTCCTGCACTTTCCTGCGTGGCACTGCTCTTGCTACACTTACATCACTATGGTGTAATCTCATCGCACTGATGCGGTGTGATTGGCTTAAGTCTGAACACGCCACTGAACTGCACTGGTGTGCATTAACGTTCCGGTAGAGTCCGGTGTCTGCTGCGTTGCACTGAATTGACGGTGGGCAAATGGTTTAGATGTCGCTGTCTGCGTCAAAGTTAAGTACAGATACAAGTTACGAAATAGAAGACAGGGTAAATTTTTGTGGGTGGGGTCCTCTTGACAACTAAGAGAAAGGTAGCCACAAGCCACCCACTAAAGAATAGATAGGAGAAAGACAGAATTAGAACAGTGAAAAAGAAGTAGGAAAATTCAGAGCACAGGTAATACAAACTTTCCTGAAAAATACTGGTAGCAGATGCCACCCTTTACGCCTGAACTGACAGAATTATTCTTAATCACTGGTTATTCAATATACCCTTATATACTGATGCCGCTGGGTGAGACACGAGACGAACAAAGACACAAATTACTTACTGATGATTGGCATTAGCGGTGCTTCCCAATTACCACAATGTTGAGACTCAAGGTTCTCAGGGATGCTGTGGGTTCTGTGTGTCCTCATCCGAGCGTACTTATATTACATTTTGCAATACTTAACATTTATCACTGGAAAATGGTGGGGCGAGGATACTGTCACTACAGAAAAAGATTGAAAAAACTGTGAGACTTACTTTTATTTTACCGCTCATACAAATATGGTGCCAGGAAGTTAATTTGTGATCAACTTGGTCATATCTAGCCAACTCCATTTGGGTGCTCCCTAGACCGCAATTACTCCAGCGCACGCCTAGATGAATGACTTCTACTGTGGTGTTTAATAAAACAGCCTTCACAAGGAAAGGGGTCTACAGCTACTAGGGTAGACTGTAGGTGTTTCCTGAAGACAGGGCACAAAGAATTACAAAAATGAATCTGCACATGAACACGTGTGATTATGTAGCTTCACTAGCGCGGACTTGTCAGGGCTCTCCCTCCAGCACGTGGTTAGTGTGGCGACGGCCTATACACATAGCCGGCTAGGATGGAAATAATATCACCATACAAAATTACACAATAAATATGGATGAAACAAGATAGGGCACGATATGAGTGGTCATAATAAACACAGGATTGCATGAAAGCAAGCTTAGATGTCGCTGGATATAGTTTGTAGCGGACCATGTGGTGCAGGGGAAGTTGCAATATTTCTCCGTAAAACGGCATTTATGATCAGACAATATAATTACTGTGGTTGGGAAAAATATTCCTCTGATTTTTTAGCATTTGTAGACATGGAGCGCTCCTGATTGCGGGAAAATCAGACATGAAAGTTACAGCGTGGTTATACATACAAAAACATCAATTTATGTGAAATTGCATGGAACCCTGAATGAAACATACATAGAACCCTGACATTAATAGAGCACATATGAAATTACACAAATATACCTGAAAGCGCATTGATGGCGCAGATGCGGACTTAACGATATCTGACCGCTTCGCCATGGGCAATGTGGTCTCAACACATTAAAACATGAAAATTACCCTCAAAGAAATACATCTATATATAGCCCTTAGTTTTGCACATACCAATTATAGAGAAATTACACTGAAACGCCTTTAACATTGGCGGATGGCATCTGATTCAAAGTTATGCGGGCCACGTGGCCTCTCTGACATCTTTCTCCTCTTTTCAATTAAAATTCAAAAATCTGCAAGGGCGCAAATAATTAGGTTAAGCGGAAGCATAATGCTGGGGAAATGTCTGGCTAACGTACGCAAAGCAAAGGTTGACCAGTATGTTAAAATGAGCTATTGAAATTTACATCTGTGTTCAAAGGTTGTAGTGCATACGTGACAGCATCTTACCTCTCCACCTCTCCTCTATGGACTGTCCAGAGATAGCGTCGCGCGGACCTACCATGGCCGCCTACGGGGTTCACACAAACGGAATTGCTATGCATGCCGAGTAAAGCTTTTTATGTTAAAATTGAAATGGCACAGAAGAGTTCAGATATTTATTTAAAGGTTATTTTCAGATTGTTAATTTTCTGTATTTTCTCAATGTCTGTAATGATGGCGTTCACGCCGGGATAGTACTGTTCATGTTCTTCTTACCACGCGCATTTCAAGTTCATAACCAAACATTGTGCAACATTATTAAACATTTTATGACACTGATCCCTGAAATAAAGAAAGACGTATTTAACACTCATCTGAATTTTATGTATGTGCTAAATTTCTCAAAAACTCTTTCCCTTTTAGTCCACAAAGCGTCGCTAATGTTTGTATGTTGTTATACTTAGCAGCACTTATTGGCTGTGTACCTAAAACAGTAAAACAAACTCTTAAGACTACCGGCATTGTTAACAGTAATTAATCAAACTATGTAAAATCTATAGGAACAAAACTCACCACTGTAGGTGGGTGCTGGAAGTGTAAGTTTTCCGTTAGTTAGTCCAGTTCTCTGTCTTTTTGTGATGATAGCTGATTCCATTACACCATTGTAGCTATTTCAATAATACACACACACAAATTCCTTTTCATCAAACATAATCCCTCTGATTGGTCTAACTTTAAAGTCCCATTTACAATACAGTGAGTCCAGATGGCATGTCCATGTCAAAAATAAGCACTTTTTAGTAGGAGCGTTCTCTTTGACTGAGTCAATCAAGTGCACAACAAAGGGAGATGGTTTCGTATGAGCTGATTTAAAATTCTCTTTCCATGCCCTTGTTGTCTCTACCATGTGTTAGGGTTCAACAATGCCATGTGCCTGTCACAGTCTAAAGATCTGTGACCACGGATTGGGTATGTTACACTGACTTTTGAAAAGCGCTTTTCGAAATTAACTAGGTAATGAATTAAGCAAAACATGGTGTAATTTTTATTTGTCCGCCACAAACATCGCAAAATATATGAAGCTCCATAACATCCATAGAGAGATGATTGTAGAAAAAGTCATGCAAAAGTGAACACACATCATCACTTCCTTTTTTTCCAGCTGCTTCTGTATTAAGATAAGATACACTTTCACCCAAAGACAGGGTTGTAAAGTGAAAACAAACGGCGACATTTGTCTCTTGTAGTAAACATCGTTAGTAGACACATTAGGAATAGGTGAATTTCTGCCAAAGTCAATACATATAGTTTCTTTATGCACATTATTCTTGCATTCTTTGCTCACAATTTTTTCCCTGCTATAAAAGGCTTCTGCTTGTTTTTTATGCAATGTATTCTGAGTTTTTATTTGCTCAATTTGCCTTTCAATTTCTTCTTTGTGACTGGGTACGTTTGTCTTCTCTGCTTGTATACATTTCAGCTTAGAATCAAATTCATCGCATGTTGAGCAAGTATCCACTCTTGGATATCCAAAACTAATATTGAATTCCTTCAAGAAAATTTTGTTGTATTTATCATAGGACAGTTTTACACCCTCATGTTTCTTGTAAAACAAATCATTCCTCTTTCTCACATTAAAATTTAAATCCAGATATACTCTTTTTGAATATTTCAATTCGTAGTGATTGTTCCTCGAGGGAAAATATTTTATGTGATTATGAATTTTGTCCAAAATATCATCACTAACTCTGTGTGGCCGATTGCTATTTTTACCTTGTTTACTTTTTGGACTAAACCCTGTACTTTAAAAAAAAAAATATTCAGCTGTTCAACTCTTCTTTTACCAACTCCATCGATTGAAAGAAACGCTTTTTTGCAAACATCATATTCTTTTACCTCATTACCAAACTTGCCTCTTAATCTGTATTTAAAAGTTGTTTTTATTCACCCTTGCTTCATCTTCTGGTTTTCTATTTTGTTGCCAAGCAACAGGTTGTACGGAAATCAGGCCATATAAATTTGAATCCCGCTCGTCAGAACTAGCCATAATATTAAAAGGTGTAAGTATTGCGTTTTTAGTCTCGTTGGTACAACTTCAAAACATTTTAACCGACACTCACTATCGCCCATTTTATGAGAAATAAACAAACAGGTAGAAAATTTGTCTAACTACACACTACAGTAGATAAACAACATGAGAGTGACTCATGGACTGATCCCCTTGTTATCACGTGCATGCCGCTTCACCGGACTGATCTCTTTCTTTCCCCTCTTGTAATGGACTGATCACCTTTATTCCCCTAGAGTAAATTCTTTTTCCTCGTTTTTCTCACAGACTGACCGCGCTTATCCCACTAATAATAGAGCATCAAAAACCTTATGTTTCACTACTATTTGTAACATTATCTCATTTTAAACAAAAATTGACTTATCCCTTTCATCCCCCAACCCCTTTGTTTTGTATTATTTTCTACTGCATTTTGTACATGGTTTAAATTACTGGTTAACTGTCAACATTCCTCATTAGCCTCGTCAAATTTTTCTGTGAAACTGATTTTGAACCCATCAATTGTGCCTATTAACTGTTGAAATTCATTTTTTTGTTCTCTAAATTGCTCCTCCAAATTTGTTTTGAACACCTCAAACTTCCCTGCTAACTCGTTTTTCAACTCTAAATTTGCTTCCTGTGATTTAATTTGCTGTTCATCCATTTTTCCTATTATTTGTTGAAATTCATTTTTAAACTACTGACATTTAATTTTCTCTCTATCCATTTTTCCGCCCAATTTCTCAAAATTTTGTATTATCTCCTTGTAGTTTTCGGTCACCAGTTGATAAATCCGGTTCCACATATTCATTAGTTAACATTTGCAAATATGTATAATATGTGTACTGTATGCTGGGTCTTACATTTTGCCCATTGACTACATACATCCTATTGGGATTTCTCTGATTCATTTTAATATAATCTGAAACAAAGCAAGCACTGTTGCCGTATTAGATGTAAAGTAATAATTTTTTTAATTTCGTTAACAATAAATATTTTTTTCTGGGTTAGTTAACAGGAACATTCTCATTTTTTGGGTGAGACAACTTTTTGGGGTGGTTATTCAGGCAAAGTAATTTAATTTCTTTTCCAATTATATTTGTAATCACAATCAAATTTATAGAATTAATATAAATCTTACCAATCCAGTGAAAATGTAGTATAATAACCTGTTTTATTCAGACAGTTGTACAGCTCTTCTAATCCTCTTTCCAAATAAAAATTCTGGAACATTTCCATTTAAAGTTATTATCCTCTCACTTATATCAAAATAACTTCATTTCTCCCTTCTCAAAAAACCAAGTTCACCATCAATGGACAAATATTTATACAAATTGAACATTTCATAACATTTAAAAGTGTTATGCCTATAATTTTTATTTTAAAAATCTAAAATTAAATGCAACAGCTCAGGTCCAAAACCATTACCCGTATAAAAGGTTACCAAAACTAATCCTTCATAATAATTTATGTTTCCACAAAATATATATATATTTTTTTATGAAGTATGGTCTTCTATGATGACCACCAACGTCGAATATGAATTCTGACCAAGGATTCAGTGGATACATGACATTGTGACACCATTTTGTAACTTGGCAACCGTCAGCCACACGTTACGATGGCAAGTATGTAGCATCGTCCTTTATGCTATACATTGTTGTTCTGCTCAGCTCAGTCGGTTCGCACATACAAAAATGTTGTTAGCCTGGTTGTCAAGAAATAATAAGAAATGATTTCCATTTTGGAATCTGTTCAGGTTTATTACTGAAGGTGTAGCACAGTTTTACACATCATTTCAACATGACATGACACGACAGATCTTCCCTCACTTTTCATATTACATTTTCGCAGCATCACAGTAGCGGTTAAAAGTTGTAGTGAATATTTCAACTAGCGAATAAAATGATGAAGACAAGGGGGAGGAAAAAAAGCCTTTACGCGTATCGGCCTCCCACACCGACACGAGTTTTCTCTTCAAAGGATGTTCATACTATGTGGACGAGTCCAGAGTTCGCAGCACCCAGATTGTCACGCGCTACTCTCCCCACTCCTGAGTACAAATTTAAAATTAGCATTTGGCCGAGGCTCGCGACCTACTGGCTGAAAATTACATCACTGTGCAGGCTTCAAAATACAAACTGTTGATGGAATGAGGAAAGAAAAATATATCTTAAAAAAACATAATCTCAAAAGTTGTGTTACCTCGCTCTTGGACACTGGGAATTCAAAAAGTGCCACATAATACAGATAACACTTGAAATACAGCCCCACATTAAAACTGATAAAGCCCTTACTTCTACTCGAGGCATGAAAGAAAAATTTAGACAATTACACTCACTAACAAATTTAACTGGTGATTTTAACTAAAAGTCAATTGAAAAACAATCGTAAAACTAACTAAAATGTATATAAACTGCAACGCTACAACATCTTTAATTACTAGGAGCTTATTTAAATTTTACCAACTTACACACGCACACAAAAGTTAAAAACTTCTGAAATGTTTAGTTTTTTTTTTGTAAACATTTAACCATTTGATATGGAAAAAATGTAGAAAAAGTTAAACAGTGCCTTTCTTGAAAAAGTGGGGGGGGGGGGGGGGGGGGGGTGGTTGTTGGTGTGTCCCCCCCCCCCTCCCCCCGGTTGCTTCTTTGTCAGAGTCAGACCCATGAAGCAGTCACAGTATCCTGTTGAATTCTGAGTGAGTAAACACCCCCCACCATAACCCCTCTCTCCACCCCTTTTTTTTTTTTTTTCCTTTCTTTTTGCTAGGCTTTTGGGTTAAATAAGCCTTTTCTGGTTTTCAAGTAAGTATTTAGGGTACAGGGTATCGTGCTGGCCCTGCTGAATGAAAGTTACAGCACATGGTGGAGGCTTCGCAGGTTAGATTTTGGTGTTGGCTAATTTTTCTAATTTTGTAATTCTAAATTTTATCCCTCCCTCTGCCTATTTCGTAACAATTTGGTGTAGTCTCCAGGTGGTTTAAATTAGTTTGGTATCTACTTTAGTTCAGTTTCTCCCCCTCCCCATTTTGCCCGTTATATTTGGTTTGGGCTGCTGGGTACCATTTTGTTTCTTTTAGGCGGTACCTAAGAGTATAGTGTCGATGGCTATGCATGATTGTGTTGTGTTGTCAATAACATAGCTATTAAGGTAGTAGTAAAGGTAACTTAAGTAGGTAGGGTGATGTGGTTTGGCACCTGTTTCAAGTGTGTTTAGTGAAATAATTGTACTCCGAGTGTAGCACATAGGGTTGACTTTTTTTTTGTGTACTTGTGGTTTTCTGGGTGTAATATTTTTGTCAGGCATGGTAGGCGGGTGGTAATGTTCCAAGAAAGGAAACTGAGAAGCCAAGTTACCAAAACTTAAAATTAAGTCCGACAGTTAGTGTCGAGATAGCAGGGGCATCTTCCGACAGTGGATCGGAAGGGGAACAAGCAAACACTGGGAATGTAATTAGGAGTTTAGTAAGGGAAAATATGGACATGATACCTGATCCAGGGACACACACTGACATGGAAGGAGGTCTTTTTTTGTAGATCCTGGATATTACTTTGGTAAGGATACCGAGGATGTCACAGAATATATTAAACATTTTTAACGGGCTGTAAAGGTATATAATTGTGACAAGAAGAAGAGTCTTCTCCATTTACCTAGTTTTCTAAAAGGGGCGGCTGCTCGTTGGTATTATAGCCTGGGTGACCAAATTGAGGGGTTGACAACTTTTGAGGCATTTGCCCAGGCTTTAAAGCCAGCAATTACCAGGATAGGAGAGGCTCAGGACTTGAAATGTGTTACACATTCGAGTACAGGGGACTGATGAGTCGATAGAGGAGTTTGTCTATGATGTCATAAGCTAACAAACGGGATCCCAAAATGACTGAACAAAATAAAATTAGGTACATCCTACGAGGGTTGAGGCCTACAGTGGTAGAAAAGGTCATGCTATTGAAAAACAAAACGGTGGATCAGCTTATCCAGAACCTTAGGAACATAGAAGCAGGTAGTATGTATGGGAAAAATAGGCATGCTCTAGCTCTTGATTGGGCAGGGGCTGGAGAAGCAGTGGAAAAAGCAGAAATAGTGCAATTTGCTGGATCAAGTAGAGAGGGTAGCAGTGAGGTAGCCCAACTGCAAAGAATGGTAGAATCCCTAGGTAAGCAAATGCAGGATATGGCAGGGCAATTAAGGCATTTGCAAATAAAAGGTGGGAATAAAGGGATGAATAGTGGTCCAATGTATGGTCAAGGATCTCCCACAGCCCTAAGAAGAGAAATCTGCAGAACTCGAGAAGAAAGAGGAACACTTAGGCCGACCCGAACGCCCGATGGCAGGCTTATGTGTTTTAGGTGTAGTCAACCGGGTCACACACGACCTTACTGCAAAATGCAGCTAGGGTCTACCAAGAGAACTGATAGGCAGTCGGAAAACAAGTAAGGGCAAACCAGGTTAAGGGAATGGTCCGTCCACACAAATTAAATTACCCCTTTCAATCTTAGCTGGTGTAGTCTGTTTACACACTAAATTGTTCGAGCAATTGACTCAGGTTTACGTGAATAGTGGCGCAGCCATTTCGTTGGTAGATGAAAGGTTTATCCCCGAGAAATACTGGAGAGAGGCAGAATCAAGGATGTTTTCTGGTGTATCGGTCCAACAACAATCCATTTCTAGGATGCTATACTTAAAGTTTACCCTAGGTAAGGTTCGGTACACACACCCTGTAGGAATAGTGGCTGCTACCCCGATTAATTAATTTTTACTGGGATGTGATTTCTTACTAAAATACCAGGCACAATTGAGAAATAATGAACATGGAAGTAATTTTTTGTTGCTAAATTATCCGAATCAGGGAAGACCCATAGCCGGACAGCCGATCATGGAGATAAGGAAAAATGTGGAGGTTAGGAACACCCCATTTACTAGTAGGGAAATAATAAAACAGACATCCCCTCACCATTGATGCTAAGGATTTTGCGGACCTAGGTTGAGGAGGATAGGGTGCACCATGTTTAGAGATCATGTTAGGTTGGAGCCTTGGATGCATCAGCAGATAGGATTTGTGTTTTCAGCCCTTGATTTATTAACAGAAGTCCTGTTAGAACCATTAAGTCGAGTGTATGAGAAACAGGCGGTACTAATACCATACAGTATTTTGTGCACAAAACAAAGACACGTTTGTGGGTTACAAATACATCACATAGTGAAATAACTCTGCCTAAAGGGATGAAACTACGAAATTTGTGTTCTTTTGAAGAGGTAAATAAAATGCAGGTAAACATTGTTTCTGATTCTGCAGGTGGTAAACGTGATGATTTTGATGAAGGGAAGTTAAACATTATCCCTCATCTCCTCCCTGAACAAAGACTTGAGATGAGGAATTGATTGTACAGGTACCAAAATTGTTTTGGGTAGAGACCTGGTCAGATAGGAAGGACCAAGGAGGAGGTGGTAACTTTAGGTACAGATGACAGTCCCCCAGTTACTTCTGCGCCCTACAGAGTGTCACCTGGTGAAGGTGATGTTATTCATGATATCATGGAGGAAAATACTCAGAACGGGATAGCGAGGCCTATAAGTACTAGTTGGTGTTCCTCAGTAGTGTTAGTAAGGAAAACGGATAGCGAGCATAGGCCTTGCGTAGACTTTCGCAGAGTATATGCAATACTGAAAGATGATAAGTATCCTTTACTTACTCAACTATTTTCTGAGTTACCTGTCTGGTGTGAAATATTTCAGCCATTTAGACATGTGCTCTGGATACCACCAGTTGCAGGTGATGGGGAAAGACCAGAAGAAAACCTCTTTTGTGACCTCTGAAGGAACTTTTTGTTTTCAAACTTTGCCTTTCTGTCTAAAAACAGCATATGGTGGAGGCTTCGCTGGTTAGATTTTGGTTTTGGCTAATTTGTCTATTTTTGTAATTCTAAATTTTATCCCTCCCTCTCCCTACCTCGTAACAATTTGGTGGAGGTACCGGGTAGTTTAAATTAGTTTAGTATCTACTTTAGTTCACACCTCCTCTCCCTCCCCATCTCCCCGTTACATTATAAAAATTAGTTTGAATACCACAGAATTTTTTAGTAGTATACATTCATTAAAATATTAATTCAAATTGAGTTTTGATTGCAAGAGCAGCTAGAAGAAGACAGGGATGTAGCGGACAAGAGAATGAACACGTACCAGAGCTATAGAGACATACGATCAGGGTCACAGGGAAGGGGAACAGGATGTTATGCCTATCAGTAGCTTATTCTACAGACAATATTTGTCGGCTGTTGAAATGGTTTACGTTTCAAAGGAGACAAATAAAAGCTGCTGTTGTAGGAAATAAAAGTTATTCACCCTACATACCGCAGATTAGATTAGTGGTTGTATCATTCCAGTGTTCAGGAAGCTTCAGTTTTTAGTATTTATTTTCAGCATTCAACATGTGATTTACAAATAAGGGACAGCAAGATAATTTTTGTCTCAATTTACCAAGTATCATCACTTATTCTAATTTTACAAATTTCACATGAACACTGTCAGTTTTCAAATGTGCTCTGTTGTATTTTATTGTTGGCATGTAAGTTTCAGTGTGCATAACGGCATTCTAAAAAACAGGGTGTACACAAAGTGAGATAATACAGGATGTCAATGAAGGGAGTGTATTATAACATTGCATGAAATGATCATGTACAGTAGATTGTGGTTTTGCTATAATTCACTATAGGGGTATCTCACCATCATCGGTTGTCATTATAGTGCTGTTCCTCTGGTTTATTTATTGTATCCCCACATTTTTATCAATGCATAGCTCATGTGAAAATAAAACCAGTAGAACCAAAATATCTTATTTTGAATATATAATTGGGTATAACATGAAATGAAATATTGTGCCTCCGTTAGCATAGTTCTGATTCACACTTTTGCCCATGCCAGATCCTGAATACTGATGACAAGGACCTCAACAGCTGGTGTTCTCTGCAGAAAACAGTGCAGTTTCGGCCAGAGGCTCAGGAGCTGTTCGACGTGAAGGCATACCAGGCCAAAGCCAAAAAGGAGCATCTCAAGAAGAAGTATTTGAAAAGTCTCTATGCTGAGTACGTATGCACAATGGCCATCTCTCTCTCCCTCCCTCTAATCACATTCCCCCCTAACCCCCCCCCCCTACCTAATTCATTCCCCTCCTCTCTTCTTCTCATGCTCTCCATATTCCTCACTTTCTCATACAGGTGGTAATAGTTTGAGCATAGCATTTCTGCATATTTTCATTCCATTTTATTTTTATAATGTGTTGAACACAGTTTTAATTAGCGCTAATCCTGTACTGGTATCAATATTAACAAGAAGTTACCAATAGAACTAATGAGTTTATTTTCCTATACATAGTCACAAGTCATTTTGAATAATTTCGTAAAATGTTAGATGAAATGTAAGACTTAACATTTTGTTGACAACACTATCATTATAGATGGTACCAGAAACATACATAACATCATACTAGTAAAACAAGTACAAATTCACACATGCCTTCACTGAGGCACTTGAGCCAAGAATATAAATTATCTGTATTCCAACATTCTATCATTTGCGGATGATACCTGCTACATTTTTATGCAAAGATGAGATTCCGACGCACTTATGGTGACATTAAATGATACTATTCATAGCTAGATAAATGGTTCACAACTAATAAGCTTTGTTTAAATTAGGATAAAACAGTTTTAATGAAATTCCTTGCATATAAACAACAAAACTATGACATTTTAATAAAATATAGATACTATGAAAGAAAGCCAGTCTACAAAATTTGTAGGCTTACATATTGAAAGTCATCTTTATGGGAATACTCACATTGATAACATAGTCCCAAAACTAAGTGCAGTGTGTTTTGCTTTACATAATTTATCATATATTCTAAAGACATCCTCCCTTAAACAAATTTACCATATTTTGACGCGTATAGGTCGCACACTTTTACAAAAAAAAAAAAAAAAAACGCCAATAAGTGGGGTGCTGCTTATTTATGAAATATTGGCATTAATTAAAAAATCCTCCCCCTTCTCCTCAAACATGTTCAGAAATTTGTCAACATACAGTACATTTTAATGTTTCAACTTATTTTCCAAGGATTGTAAAAAATTGAATTGCTTATCACTTGTGTGTAAACGCTTATGAGCCGCCCAGTGGAGGCCAAGCTGGATCATTTTCTCTTTTTTTCCTTCTCCCTCTTGCTTACTTCCTCCTTTCCACCTCCCTTTATTTCCTTTTTCCCTCTTCTTCCACTCCCAAAGGAAATTTTCCACTGCAAAAGTCAATATAGGCTATAGAAGAAGTGGCAGCTGCGCCACTACCTAGGCTTGTGCAACTGGCTGCAAGACTATGTACCAAACATAGCAAATCTGATGGCCCAGCTACACCCCCTTCTACCTTCTAGAAAAAGAAGTCAGGTAGAATTGGGGGGCCCGAATAGCACCACGCCTTCCAAACCCTCAAGAAAAACTTTCAAAATATACAACAACTCCACCGACCCCAGGACGACGAACCCTCTCATTTTACAAACCAACGCCTGCCAAAATGGTCTGGGGGCCATCTTTTACCAACAAGGAGAAGACTCCCAGCCTCGAGTGATCGTATACGCATCTGCCCAGTTGAATGAGATCAAACAGAAATACCATATCAATGAACAAGAGTGTCTGGCAGTGATATGGGCAATGTGTAATTACCGCTATTATTTGGAGGGACACCACTTCATCTTACAATCAGACTCCAAAGCACTATAATAGTTCAAAGAGTCGTGCAATGCCAAGGCCAAACTCGGGCAGTGGAATATGTTCTTTTGAAGTTCAACATTGTTCAGAGGGAGAGAATGACTTACCCAATGAACTTTCCCACCACCTGAGATTGGAAGAAAGCAAAAAAGAACATGAAAAATGAGAGAAAATGACATCCTCCTCCCCACCAGCAACGATGCCATGCCCAGAGGAACATCTCAGACTATTACAGCTCCAAATAAACTGACATCAAGTAACTATCCAGCAACAAGAGGACCCCGAGGTTCGTCAGCTGCTAGAACAACACCCAAACTGCTTTAAAATCAGAGACAGTGTCGTCTGGACCCGAAGTGGACAACCTGCCACCCTTTGGAAAATATGCTTGCCCCGGGCACTAAGGAAAAACTTATGCCGGCACCATTACGACCACCCAGACAGGCCACCCAGGGACCTGCGAGACCCTACTGGATATCGGAGAACAATGTGGTTGGGACGGAATGAGTAAGGATGTTCGCCACTACGTCAGCCAATATGAAACTTGCTGCTGAGGTAAAACGTACCCTCCTAGAGTTCCACCAGCAGCCAAATCCCAGAGACCAAGACAGTGTGAATGCACCTGGCCGCCAATTTAATGGGGCCATGTCCCAAGAGCACAAAAGGCAACCATTACCTCCTAGTTGTCACTGATCTATTCTCCCGGTGGGTACAGGCCTTTCCTCTACCTAACCAAGAAACCAATCCGATCATCTGAAAAGTGGAGACCGATAATGGGACGCATTTCACCAGCGTGCAGTGGCAGTCGGCTTGTAACCAGTGGGGCGTGGAGACAATGAGAAAGCGAGCCTACTCTCATGCCGCAACCTGAAGACGTCCAACTCGCCACCCTAGCTTGTACAAAAGAAGCTCAAGACGCCCAGGATGACTACATCCGCAGTAAGTACCCACAACCCCAGACCGGCATGAGAGGATTTAACCTTGGCGCAGCGGTGTTTGTTAAATGTCACCCCCTCAGTAAGGCTAGTAATCAATTCAGTGCCGGCCTATCTGACAAGTGGGACGGCCCGTATTGAGTAGTCGGGATGACAAGACCACATCTATTTGGTAGAGGACATACGGGGATGCATCCTTTCCCTAGAGAAGTGCCGGAACCAGAAACAAGGTATAATCCAACAAAGTTTTTGACCCACTGGTTGGTGAGGAGTACCAGTCAGACATAACGCCAAACCATGGATTGCTAAAAAAAACCTGACACCAGATTGTCCACCACATTTGCAAGACATGCGAATGGAACCACAAAGAGGTCGAGGGGCAGTCTCTGTCAGATCCCTGCCCTCGACACTTACTAGCTATGCCCGCAAGCAACACGTCACACGTGAGCGGGCCACCCCAGCGATCAGCGAGGTCTCTTGGCATAGCCCCCTGGACCGAGAAACCAGGCAAAAGAGGCGGAATAGTCCGACAACCCTTCCCCCCCATCCTGCCGCTACTCCAGAACCAGAGGTCAAAACTACACGCACAACGAGATAGTCGAACACTGACCTGGAGATAGCTCCGACGGTGGAACTCATGCTGCCGAATCACGCCAAGCCTGGCGGGCCACCACCATGTACTGTGTCCGACGCTCAGCCAGATATCGACGAGGTAAAGGAATCCTTAAAACAACCCCCTCAGACATCCTCCAAAGTGATTGGTCAGGTGGAACGCCACACCTTCACACACCCGCTGAAGGTACCAATAAACAACCCATTGACATCCCTGAGGATGAGGGGCCGTACAGTGCCCTCGCTCCACAGGACACAGCAACACAGGAATGGCTAGCAGTAGCGATGCAGACGCCCTATACCCACGTGCTGTCGACTTCGAGACTTTGCCTTTCAACACGAGTGCTGCCGAGGTTGCAGGACCATCCCTCCCTCTGGCTAACAGTATGGATGTCAAAGTCAATGACGGCGCCCAGAAACTTCCTACCCAATGGGTAGGAACCGGTGCAGTCGAGGTGGAGGGCTCTCCCTTACCGTTCCCTCGCACTGCCTCATCATTCCTTGCTCCTGTATTCTCCCCAATGGTTGCAGCAGAAGATGATGCCCCAGCACCATGTGCTGAACCTTGATGACTGATGGCCCCTTGTGCACCCAAAGCTGAGTCAATGCCGGGCCAGTACAAAGAATCGCCTTGGCGACCCACATCACGTTTCACGGAGCCATACCCAGTGCATCACAACGGCATCTACGGCATAGGGGAAGACAGGCAAAGAACAAGACCGCAGACAAGTAAGTCAGTGCTCTGTAACCCAAGGCTACGAATAAGTGATAGTGAAACAGAAACTCATAGGACTTGTTATAACCCTACTTCGTAAAGCCTCCGTTAGCGATAGTAGTAGACAATGACCAGTGAGATAGTACAGTGGAGTAACACTTAGAGATACTTCCGTCAGCTATTGCCAATATTTTACTACTGAAATACTGAACAGTTATGTATGAGCAGCAGTAATTTAGCTCTCTACAATTTACATAATTTACATGTTATACTGAGGGCATGTCAATAGCCTTCACTACGAACAGACATTTAATGCATCAGTTAGTAGTTGCCAAGTAATAACACGTAAAAGAAGCTATAGTGCTTGGCATCTAGCAGTAGTTTAGCTACTTGTAACAAACAAAAGACTAGTATGTGAGTTACGAGACAATTTGGCAACAGTTAAAAGTTGCTAGGCACGTAAAAGGTGCAAAAATATGTGTATATAAACAATTAGTGAATTGACATAGACACATACTCAGAATTAGCAGCTACGTAGCAATTCTAAGACTACAATCGCAAACATTAGCAATATAGGCATCATGTATCGAAACCTGCCATTTAAACTGTTTTACATTTGAGAAACAAAAAGAGTTACAAAGAAAGTATCTGAAGAAACAGGTTTTTGGATCTTCTATTTACAACAGTGACATATTTTCACCTTGACATAAAGAGAATAAATTTTGATTTATCTCATAGACAAAAAAATTCTGCTGTTCTTTAATATCATTTGAAACTGTACATGGGAATTTTGTTTGCTGTGTTCCATTTAGTACTGTAATTCTGTCACTGTTGTGTAACCATACACCATACATACTAACATACTAAAGAGGTGCACTTATTTTAAACAAGAGCAACTATTTTCACTGAAATGCTTATTCACGAAATTACACCTTACTTTCACTGCTGCTTACTGATTGACTAGGATCTGTGTTTATGACCTATTATGCTCCTCAAGCGCGCCCAGAACTTTTTTGGTCTCGGGAGTAAACAGCAATGTTCGGAAGTTGGGACTCCCCTGAAAGCTAACAAGTTTCAGTTATCTAAAATTAGAGTTTATAAAACACTCTTGTTTCTTTAACTACCATCCAAAAAATTTATAATGATTATAATTAAAACAAATGCCTCTTCGGGCAGGCCTGCTGCTCATGATGACACACCATTACACCCAACTATATTGGCATCAGAACATAATAATTTTCAGTATCTGTGCCTTACAAGAATACACAGTAATCATAATATATTTGTCATATTTTAGCGGGCTTTGTGTTTTCATTAAAATTCAAAATTGAAGGAGTTTATTTACATCTTTAGGTGACAATGTTTCAAAAAAATTTCATGGATCCACTGAGATTTTTATTTTCTTTTATTATTTGCCTTTTTTTTTTTATGGTAGTGTGTTCTATACGCATTATTATTCACAGACATCGTATCACATATTTGTCCCCTTATCCATACAGTTTCCATGCATCATAAAATGCTTTAGAAGTCTTAATAGTAAACTGCTGGAGCTGGAGCCAAGTAACTACACTGACTACCATCAGTTACTCACATGTGAAGTGCCTGGTCATTCTGTGGGTGAAAGAGCAGCCATGTGGGGCACGGTGGGTGGGAAGTCATTGTGACACACTGTTTCAGTTTGTGACTAGAATGTATAGAGATGGCTGCAGATTTAATGGCTTAGTGTCTCTTTTTCTTCAGGATGTTTCATGTTCTGTACAATCTAACAAACTGTAACAGTTTTAGCAGTAGCTACAACCAAGCCTACTGCAATGTCTTGAAAGTATTTTTAAATAACATTAAACTCTTAACAGAAAATTCTGCACCACTTGACCCAATAGGGAGAGCTAGGGATCTGTGGACCTTCCTGTGGAATCACCAGTGGTCCTATCATTTACTTTATATGTGAAATGGAACAATAAAACTGAAAGGAACAAAACAATGAGACAGACCAGATTTTCTAAACAAGTGCAAAACCTTTATCAGAAGCTGAAAAGATCAGAAAAATGTAAATAATCAGTTTCAGCCACTTCTGTAGCAACTAGGAGAATGTACAGGAACAACAGTGTGTGGTTTCTGACCTGAACATGACAGTTGTTTTCTTCAGTTATTCAATTTAGTTTTGTAAGTTATACAGTTATTGTCATGTACAGCTTGATGTACACATGAGGCCAAGCATGTGCACCAAGTACAGAGGGGCAATCACACCTCCATTTTTCAGCTAGAAGTAGTGTCGGAATGGTGGTAATCTAATTCAGTTGTTGTGTTTTATTATGTTGGGTTGGGACTACCTGTTTTACATGTTTACAATTTTATTTTTAGTGTGTACTGAAACATGTCTTCCTGGTTTGTGTATTTTCTTTACTTATGATTTTCATAGTTAATAAATACAGTTATAACCTATCTATACCAATTCATTTCTAACAGTTTATAGGCCCAGAAGATGCAGGATGGGCACTGCGGGAAGTGTGTTGAGCATATGTAAACACGTGTGTGAATTAAGTTATAGTTGTATTGCATGATTTATGAAGATGTAGAGTTTGAGTGTGATGAGTGCAGGCCCATTGAAAAATTGGATGGTATGAGTAACTATAAAGATTGGAAATTTGTGAAACAACTGTATCTGATGCATGAAGATTTGTAGGACTGTATTGAATCAACAAAGGATGCATGTGTAGATGCAAAGAAGGATCAAAAGGCCTGTTCCAAGATATATTTAATGGTGAAGGTGAACTGTTTTATACATGTGCGGGCAGCAACGATGGCAAAGGGAGCCTGGGAAAGCCTGAGGAAGGCATACGAAGACAAAGGGCTGCTGAGGAAGTTAGGGTTGTTGAGGACACTGTTCTGTATAAAACTTAGCAACTTCAAGAACATAGAAGATTAAGTGACTCAGGTATCTGGCTCAGCAACTGGCTGACAAAAATTACCCTATAGATGATGAATTTGTAGGTATAATTTTGCTCAGCGGCCTAACGTCAGAATAAGATCCTGTGGTTATGGCCTTGGAAAGTTCGGGCACAGCTATCACGTCTGATTTTGTAAAAAAAAATAAGTTGCTTCAGGTGGACATAAAGAAGGAACTGTATGAGAAGCAAGATGTGGATTCTTCTTAATGTCAAATGTCAGAAATAAGTGATATCCTGAACAAAAGGCTCATAATTGGAAACAGCACCAAAGAAAGGGAAATGTATTCTAATGTTATGGTTGTACTGAGATTGACCATAGAAAATTTTAATGTCGTAAGGAGGTTCAGAACTTAAGAGGACAAGTTCATAAACCTAATTCGAGTTCCTCAGAATGTTCACTGTTTACGACATTGACAGCAACTACATGTTCAAATGACTGATATGTGAATTTGGGTGCTACCACCCACATGACCAGAGAGAAAGAGTGTTTGAGAAACTATAGAAGCACTGGTGTTCAAACCATTACCGTAGCAAACAATAACACCCTGCAAGTTGCATGATATGGGGACTTTGTAGTGCAGTTGAATGAGCAGGGTGAAACAGTTAAAATTCATGATGTTTTGCATGTCCCACCTGTCTCCTAGCACTATGGTGTCTAAGAGGTATTATTGTCGTATTTTCTGAGAGTGGTTGCAAGATGTATCTCAGGGATGATTCTGAGGTGCGAGGCAAGATTGGGGTAACAGCAACAAACATTGGTGGCATGTATACTGCTCTGAATGTAGTCTCTGAGGTGGCAAATGTGTCAGTGAACATATCTATGCAGGAACTGTGGCATGAGAGATTTCCATACCTTGGCAGAGTGGGACTAGATCAACTCAAGAATGGCATGGTCACAGGCATGAGTTATTCAGATTCAGACACAAATGAGGATCCCTGTGTTACCTACATAAAGGGAAAGCAAGTAAGGACACCTTACAACAAGTGCAGTATGACGCGAGCCATGAAGAGTTTGGAGCTCATTCACACAGATGTCTATGGCCCTAAGCCCGAAGAGTCATTCAACGGAGCCTGACATTTTCTGACTTTTATTTATGATGTGACAAGGAAGACTTTTGTCTACTCTCTGAAGTCGAAAGGCCAGGTGTGTGAGAAGTTAAAGGAATTCAAGACAGTGGTTTAAAATAATGTTAGTATGAAGCTCAAATGTTTGCGTTCTGATAATGGCACTGAATATGTCAACAAAGAGTTAGCAAGCTTCCTCGTGGACATGGAATAAAGCACCAGATGACTGTTGAGTACACACCTGAACAAAATGGTGTTGCTGAGAGGGCCAATCGCACCATTTTCAAAAAGGCTGGAATCATGATATCATCATTTTTGTTGGATAATGTGAGTTTACAAAAGACTATATAGACTCATAGACCCAACGTCACCTAAAAGAATTCATAAGGCAAGAGATGTGATGTTTGTTGAAGAAGTTAAACATGATTTTGACAGTACAAATCTAAGTGGCAATTAGGTAGAAGGTGAGTCACACTGCATTACAACCAATGCTCTCAGATTCTACAACCCAAGTGGAGAACTCGGGGAACCAGCCAGAGGCAGGGTGGCGAGGCTGGCCACAGAAAGAGGATAGCATAATTGAGGTACATGTTTAAAAAGACACAGGCTTGGAGGATAGAAGTTGTGAAGCTGAGAAAATTACAGAGCAGAGGTATCCAGTCATAGATAGATGACTGAAGGACTACCGTAGTTTCTTTCCCTACCACACATCCTGCAGTGAATCGCTATATATGGAAGCACTTTCTGGGAAGGACAGGAAGATGTGGGAAAGTGCCATGCATGATGAGTATGACTCTTTGCTAGAAAATGAGACCTGGAAACTAGTAAATTGACCAAACAATGTAAACATGGTGCACTGTAATGGTGATCTTTGGAGATATAAGGCAAGAATGGTAGCAAGGGGATTCAGCCAAAAATTTGGTGTGGACTACCACGAGACATTTGGGCTTCTAGTGAGACACTCGACAGTAAGGATGTTGTTTTGTTGGCTGCGGAACTTGAGTTGAATGTTTACCACATTGATGTCATGACCACTTTCCTGCATGGAAATTTAGAAGAAGAAATTTTCATGAAACAGCTAGAGCTGAATACTAGGAACAAAAAGTGTGTAGATTTTGGAGGGCAATCTATGGTCTGAAACAAGCATCTCAGGTATGGAACAAGCAGATTCACAATATTATGTTGGAGGTAGGGTACACAAGATCCCAGCACGAACCATGTATTTATCAGATGGGAAGCACTGATAATCATGGCCCTTTATGTTGATGATTTTTTTTGTGTTTAGCAAAAGTTTGGAAGACAAGATGAAACTGGTTCAGGAGCTTGGCACAAGGTTCAAGTTAAAGGATCTTGGTGAAGTGCAAGAGTGCCTTGGGATGAGAGTGGTCAGAAACAAGGAGGTGAGGACAATCAGCGTTGACCAAAGAAAATACATAAAGGACATATTAGAACATTTTGGGATGCTTAATTGCAGATCAGTGACAACACCCATGGATTCATGTGGTAAACCATTCAAGCCCATTGATGATGAAATAATTACGTCAGACTAACCATATCAGCAGTTAATGGGGTGCATAATGTCTTCTTATTACCAGGATCGTTGCAGCTATGGGAGAATAAATTTTAACGCCATGGTTTACCTTTCACCATTATGACACGACAACGTTTGTACAAGAAGAAACATGTTGCCAACTTAGGCCTACAAAGTATAAACAACAAAATTCCAACACAAAACAACTGTTACCAACTCATAACATCTCCGTTTGTTGAATTTGGTTGTACAATAATTACAAATAACTTAACCCTATCTTACGAGACATCTCTCGGGTTTTAACACCATTCAATGCCTTAGTGAACATGTCTGCTAGGTTAAGCTTAGTAGAAACACAGTCAAATTTTATCAAATTTTGCATTACACATTCTTTCACATAGTTACATGATTTAGTGTTTAACTGATAGCTCCTTGGTTATCATATCGTACAGTACATGGCATGTCAATGAATTGTGTCTGACCTAGCTCGCCCAATAGACCTTTCATCCTTGCTATCTCCTTCGTGACCTCTGCCATTGGACAGAAAGTCTGCTTCAACAGTGGATTGTGCAACAACACCTTGTCTCTTGGAACACCATGATACTGCCCTTCCTGCTAATAAAATGACATACCCACTGCATGAATGTGGGTCAACCTTGTCATTGGCGAAGTCAGCATCCCAAAATACCTTTACTTGGCTGTCAGTCTTGTAGTAGCACAATTTCAAATCGCTAATCTTTCTTAAGTATCTAAATACGTGCTGAACATCACGCCAGTCACACAACCTTGGTTTACTACACATACGACTGAGTTTGCTTACAGTAAATGCTATATCCGGTCTGGTAACACCTGAAAGGTACAGTAAGCAACCAATTGCTCGTTTGTAAACCTTGTCATCAAAATCTATATCCTCCCCTGGAACGCCACCAGATTGACTCACTTCTAGGGGTGCGGATAGACCCTTTGCGTTGTTCATATCAAACTGCTCTAATACCTGGTGTATATTGTGACTTTGATCCAAAGTGACCATATCACTGTTTGATTTGGTTACTCTAATTGTTGAGAGAAATTGTGAGGCATCAATTGGCATTATTATGTTTAGAAGGTTTGACATTTGGCACTTCAGGCAATCAATCTCATTTCTGCCTCCCCAACAATGATATCATCAACATACAAAGTTATGAGAAGTTCCTTACATTCATCAATGTAGACACAAGGGTCGTATATACACGGTTTCAAACCTAGGTCACACAACAGACCATTAATGTGTTGGAAACACTCTCTACCTGCTTGCTTTAACCCATACAAACTTTTATTGAGTTTACAAACATAGCATTGCTTACCTCTATTACTTTCTTCAAAATACAAAGGCTGTTCCATGTAAATTTCCTCGTGCAGGTAACTATTTAAGTATGCACACTGTACGTCTAGAAATTCATGTTCCGAACTATTCTCTACACCTAGTGCCAAGAGAATTCTAATTGTCCTACGTTTGAAAACAGGACTGTAAGTTTCATAGAAATCAACACCTGGAACTTGAGCAAAACCATTGGCCTCAAGCCGGCCTTTAACCTTTCCACTACCCCATCAGGATTGTGTTTCACTTTCAAAATCCATTTACAACCAATAACATTTTTGTGATTAGGTCTTTCAACTACGGTCCACACATTTTGCAGTTTAAGATTCTGAATTTCTTCCTCCATTGCCTGTATCCACGTCTTTGTACTTACCACTAAGAGCATCATTAATATCTACAGGATCACCTATATCTAACTATTCACATTTGACTTCATTACAACATATACATGTAGTAAGTTTAGGGATTTTCTGAGCTACCTCCCCTGGAGTGTTATTCACAAGACCTTTACAAACATTACAGCAAGCACACTTAATGGGTTTTGGAACCCTTGTGGATCTCCTTGACTGATCAATTGCTTCATTCTTAATATCTACAGTGTTTTCAACATTATTAACAGCATCATTTGGTGATGCTGGGTGAGTCGTGTATAATCTACTTTATTCTGTTTGGGGCACAGGTGCCGCCCACCCAGTGTACAGTACGGGCCTCGTGGGTCGACGGCTGGGCACGAAGTCAGGCCCTACGACCTTGACCCCCTACGAGGTATCTTGGGTAGTGGCGCAGCAGTTTGTTGAGGTGGCGTGGGGTTGGCGGGTACCCGTGTTTTCGCACTGACTGGTGTTTCGCTTGACTAGGGTGTGATCTGTTTCGGTACGGGTGCTTCTAGCTGTGGTTCGGGTTCGTCTGGCTGTCTGATGCCAGAAAGTGCCTCCTGCACTACTGGATGGTATCCTTCCGTAACCCTGGTGGGTGGCTCGAACAATCCAACTGGAATGATGTCTGGAACTGGTATGCTGAGGCATCATTGAAGTACAGCTTGTTCCCGTGAACTGAGTAACCCAAATCTGCTAGGAACGATACATACTCCCTGGGAAAGCTTAGCAATTGTCCTCGCCTTGCGGGCCCGTCTCTCAACTCCACCCCTGTAGGTATAGATCAGAGCAGTATGAGTTGGGCAGTTGACATGTCAGTGTTTAACTGTGTGCGGGTGTCTCTTTGTGTTAAACTGTTTCTTGGCATATATAAATGTGGTAGCCATTAATAATTGTGCAGGAATTAAAATTCCTAACTATAAACATAGAGTGTCTAATACATTTGTGTACAATCTTTTCCTTTATTTCACACTGAACCATACATTTACCATGTCAATAACATTTTACTGTCGCTGGGGTGCGCTATCAACTGCCACTGTCCTTTGTCCTTCTCTGCATGCTCACAGGCATACCAACACTTATAACCTAAATATACTACAATTTGAAACTTTGACCTTCAAAAGGGATATTGTAAACAGGTGTGTGTGCAAAATTATAATAAAAAATTCAGTAATTTAGGTTCTTTTCGTGGTAAAAATTTATCATTCTCAGATATGTTTCTGCATTACAGCAAGGAATAAAGACATGGGGTGTTTGTACTTTAAATTGTTTAATTATTCTTCCTGTTAATCTGTAGTGTTCCAAGTTTAGGTTTTTAGTACTAATTTTGTTTTTATAGGTGACAGTGTGTTTGTTGTCTTTTGTCTTTTGTTTGTGTTTCTGCAGTGTTGTCCTTAATGTTGTGTTGTCTTTGTCATTTGATGTATGTGTCATCCTGTAATTGGTTTGTAACTGTTGGGTGACACATTAAGCTTAATAAATAAATATAAATAAATATATAAATTATTACACTAATGTTTGTAAAACAGCAAAAATGATACATATGATTGAAATTAATTTTATATTACAGATTAGGTACATGACAGTACACAACTGATTAGGATTACAGAACTGTACATTATCTCTGTCCTCGAGAATTCAGTATGGTGTGAAGCCCCCATGTGCTGCAATCAGAGTCCTTAAATATTGTGGTATGGAATCAAAGAGGACATGGATATGTTCTTGGAGAGTCTCCCTCCACGTGGTTTGTATGCGAGTTCACATAGCATCTACAGTAGTTGCTGGCAGACAGTGACGAACAAGTCGCCGACCAACGTATCCCAGACATGTTTAATGGGCGACATGTCAGGTGAACGTACAGACCAGAGAATCATTGTTATCCATTATTCCTCGTCACATGTGGCTGGGCATTGTCCTGCTAAAATGTGACATGTGGAATTGCCTGAAGAAGGTACCGTACCTCAGACTCTAAAACCTCCCTGATGAAGTGGTTGCTGTTCAGATTGCCCTCAATATGTAGGAGCTGAGATCACATGTTGTATCCAATGGTGCCCCACACTATCACACGTGGCGTTTGTCCATTATGCCACTCCAGAATGCAGGCTGCCAGATTGTGGTCACCATGGCAGCATCTAACATGTATGCAGCCATCACTGTTGGACAGGTTGACGCGAGACTCGTCCGAAAACCTACATTTTGCACTCAGCACACCAACGATGGCATTCACTTGCCCATTGCAGTCTGAAGCGTTGTGGTTTTTGGACAATGGATTCTGACGCAATGGCATGTGTGCCAACAGTCCAGTCCACAGCAGATGGCATCAAACTGTTGACGCAGACGTGTCCACACCCGTTCACAGTGCTCCAGTGTCAAGCCAATACTATGGACGAGACTGTACGGTCATCCCATGCTGTGGTCACATTGTGTGGTCCACTATACCTGCTCGTCGCTGCGTACGACCCTCTTCTATCCACTGGTTCTACAAATGTGTCACTGTTGTAGCAGCATGCCCTGTACGAGACGAAATGTCACTGTATGACAAACCAGTTTCCTGGCGACCGATCATTTTGTCCCATTCGAACTCACTCTCATACTAATATGGCACCCTGTTACGTCATCTAGGCATACTGGATTGATTTCACTTCGTTTGACAGCTCTTCACTGACTGAGCTTGGTGTAACACTGACATTTCTGGTCACGAATGAGAGGGTGCTACTGATCCTACATGTAAGCCATCTCTCTGCAGTCATAATCAGTTATTGCTGGTACACTTCCTCCAAGTTTGGATTCATTGTGGCCATTCTTTCTGGGTGTTGTAATTTTCACATATAATAATGTATTACTCATCAATCATCATAGTATGGTAGTGGAATACCTTTTCCAAAAATTTAGAGCCCCTCATAGGGTGGCTAAAGATGATTACGTTTGGGTTTGCAAAAGCAATTGATAACAAATTTTACAGTTTACCTTTTATATTTCGGAGGTAGTAAACATATTGTTTTTTTTTTTTCTATAATCCCATCAAAATACATATAGACCAAACATGGTCATCCAACTGGAATACAATATTGATTATGTAAGCCCCATAAAATGTTACATAATGTCTATTCAGTTATACAGTAAAAGACTACTGTGTAACACAAAATGACTAAATTTACACTACTAAAATATTATAACATTAATATGAACAACCTCGTAGGGTAAAATATTACATAACTTTCAAACCATGATATGTGACCCTCCCATCCCCCCTCCACAACCACAATAAGGAATGGATTCCCATCCTATATAATTTCTTCTCTGCTTCTGCTCCAAAAAAATGAGAAGACAACCATTATATCTCTTCAAAAGCCTACTCTCAAATATTATTTCACGTTGATGTAGTGTATACAGCACCCCATGGTGACATCACATGCTGCACGCATGCTTCCAGTAGTTTTGATGATAGTGGAGGGGAGGAAAGGGGACAACCAGACAGGGAAGCTAGCGGGCCGACTTGCATTCAGTTCCGCATTGATTTGCGCCGACAGTGTCAGCAAGCAGTACAACGGGCACATGCACCCAGGTAAGACTCCACACCCACATCAGCAGGCAATCCACATAGATTCTCATAGAATAGCTGCTCGTGGTACAGATTTACTTGAAACATTCGCTCATAGATGTGACACCGTCACAATAGTCGCTATGGAATTCTCTCCTAGAGACTGACTCTAAACATATATCCTACTTGAAATTTTAAAATTTATTCATGTAAGGATTCCCATAGTTGGCAAAGACTTAATTTATAAATATAATTATATAACACTACACAACTCACTCTTTAAAATAAGAAATTTGGCTCTTTATGTCTATTTTTTTCTTGAGATGTTTACCTCGATTTTCGAGTGCTGTGAAATAATGAATAATGCACCTCAGAAAGTGTTATTCTATTGGCAAAAAAATATCACATACTACTTCGAATATAATAAAATGCATTATCAGTGCTAATTACCATTGTAAATTTTTGATCACTTCACAAAGTATAATAAATTAACCATGCATGATTTGTTGAGCTAATTTTATGTTAATTGAGATTTATTTACTGTATTAGCTCAGAATCACTCTTGTGTTTTGTGTGTTTGTACGTATCTGAGTGACAGTGGCTGGATGGCAGACAAACCATACCAGCCCCCTCCCTCAGTTATAGTGTATGTAGGTGATATTATGTGATTCTGTATTACTCTTTGAATATCTGGGTATCGTGTTTGCCTGTGTTACTGTCGCTGAAAGGCAGACAAACTGCACTAATCCATCTCACTTAGGGACAAAGGCAAAATATTTAGCAGCCTGTATTGTGTTTCTTTATTTTTGTATACATCCAAAAAATATTTGTAAACAAGATTTTTACTGATTACTCCAGTTTACAGATTACGTTTATTTCTGTGTTATGTAGTAGTATATTATATTTTTCCTTCTGCCAACCTAGTTTGGTCTATACAGTCTGTTCAGCTGACACTATAATTTTATGAAATAAATTAATTGTTGTTGTGATATCATTACCACTACCACAGCCACCGCTGTCCCCATCCCCAACCTCCTCCTTTTCCTCTACCCTTCTCCTGTTCTCCCACTTCTTTCCTTCCAACCCTCATCTCCATCTATCCTTCCCCTTCTTTTCCCACTCCCTCTCCTCTTACCCTCTCCTCATCATCCTCTTCTCCACTTCCCATTGTTATTGACCCTAGTGTTATGAAATATGTTCCAAGTTTTGTAAAGCATTTCCACAAATAAGAAGTATGGCATATAAAAACGTTATTTATTGATTTCAGGGAGGAAAGTGGAGACGTGCACAAGGATAAGTCGAGTAAAGGAAGTAAAGCAGTGGTAAAGCAGCACAAGGCAGTGTTTCAGCAAAAGGCCATTGCCAGAATGCAAGATGTCAATGGGAGTAGCAACAGTGATGTGAAACACAGTAGTGTTGCAAAGGATGATGGAAACAGATCAAACATTGAGTCAGAAAGTCCAGACAGTAGAAAAAAACAGAAAAACACGAATAAAAAGCACAAACTTTCAAATTATTTTATTTTACAGCCTGGAAATACAGGTGGTGAAACATTGAGACAAAATGTAATTGATTCTGCAGGCAGCAGATTCAATTCCGAAAAATGTAAAAAGCATAAGAGAAAGACTCTGCAGATGGCAGTAGATCTTTCACCATCAGATATGGGCATGATCAGACATCATGCTCAGACAGTTCAAAGTAATGTAAATAGAAAATATTTTGTGCCAAGAAAGTCCAAGTCAGCTCAAAACGACCATGGTATTGGCATTTCAGATGCTAGATTCAGAGCTTATGGCATAAGACCAAAGAAGTTCAAAAACAAGTTGAAATATGGTAACAAGTCTGGTTTTAAGTAATTGTATTAGAGCCTGGGTACATTTAATTAATTATTTACTGTGTTATCTTTTGTGACAATTAGGGAACTACAAAAATGTGGATTTACAAATTGCACAAGTGAAGTAGTTTTGAGTTGTAAAAAAAAGTTAATATATAATTTTGATCTCTAAAATTTTTTAGTTTTCTCATAATAACTACAAATGAAAATGTAATGTTGAACTTATACTTTTAGTATAGGAAATAAATTGTTTATAGTTTTAAGTCTCTGACAGCATATTACTTACTTAATTGTTCTTGAAAAATAAGTAAGTAGGTAATCATTTTTCACATTGATTCCAAGTTAGAAATGATTTGGATAATCTGTTACATTATATTTTTTAACAAACTGTAATGTTTAAGAAAAATCTGAAATAATCTTGTGCAAAAATATTTGTAAATCTTAAATTTATTCCATTTTGACCCCCTTAACATACCATGTTCTTGCACTGGTTAATAAATGTGTGTTTACTTATTCATTTTGAATGAAGAGACGAGACTTGAAAAATCGAGTTGAGCCAACAAAGATTGACTCATCATTCGAGTCAAGTCAACAAAGATTGACTTGTCATTTGAGTCAAATTTTTGTCCAGTAGATATTGAGCTACTGAACCTGCAAAGTCAGGACATGGTGCTTTTAGGTTGTAAACAACAAATATTTGCACATGTCATCTTTTGTGTCTCTCAAATCAATAATTCTACTTTACTAAACCACTAAAGTTGCACCGGAATGAAAACAGTAAATCTGCTACATGCCTTAACGCTTGGTTGATGTTCATGATGTTCAGCTGTGATAAAATCCTATGATGTATGACACACGACTCACCAGCTATTCCGGCAACAAGATTTTGAAGTGCTAACGTACAAAACCGAGGCAGAAATACAAACTATATATAATTGTATTAGTTTTCTGTTGCAAAATTTTTGTCTTACAATTAAAAAAAATTCATTATCATTAAAAAAGTACTATTTTTGGGAATTTATTATTAAACTAAAACAGTATTCAAAATATAAACACATGAAAATTTCCATACATAAACATTCAGTTTATATGGTGGTGGAAGTGCACATTTTGGAGATGTATTGTTAGTGATCAGTATTGTATATACTCAAAATAATCATTTTGTTTTTTTAAATAAATGGGGATCTCGGAAATGGGTGGGCATTATATTTTTGACCTGAGCCATTTTGCTTCCTGGCAAAGCACTTTCTCTTGCTGCCTATGTGGCACTGAGCAACAGATAACACTACTGGAACTGTTAAAGTCGACAGGTACAGTGTCAACATGACCCAAATACATACAACCATAGGACGTATAAAAATGAAAAGCCTCTTTATTTCATGGGTAAGGACACCCAATTTTCGTGAAAAGATTTCCCGACCAGTTAAGTTTCATAACACATTACCCCAGATCCACATCCGTGATTGGAAGATCTAAGTGTTTCGATGTTTCAGGGGTCTGCCCGTGAATCACAGATGTACAGCATGGGAATAACCTAATTCTGATTGGCCAGTCAAGTAATAAAATGTCTCCTCACAGACACATGCCACCAATAAATAAAATAAAACTGCTGGTATGCCCGTAGGGTATTGAAATCTAGCATGCACAAAAATCTTTTTGCAAAATTCAGGTATCCTTACTCATGGCTTATCACACATTCTTCAGAAATATGCTTAGATACTGTAAACTTGCATTACTTTTCTCATGTAATTACTGTTTTAAAAACATGTGTTGACAAAAGGACAACTATTAACAAAAACTATAAATGTGGGCTGCTTGTCTGCTCACCCACCCTGCAGCATGCTGATGGACCACCAGTCTGAAAGCTACAAAGCTATTCTCCCGCTCCACCCCTGTAATGGTTATCTTTTTTTTTTCCTGTTGGCATCACACTGCTAACATCACCGATCCTACCATAGTCATTCACTTATCAATGGGAGGGAAATAGAAGCACTGTGAATCGTGTACTGTGGCAAAAAATTATTCTTATTGGTAGAAACTAGTCGCAAACATTTTTTTCTTGGTGAACCGTGACTATTTGAGAGGCAAGAAGTTATAAGGGGCTGGCATTATAGGAGTATAGATAGGTAACCATTTACATTTATGATGTAATTTATATTTTAACTTAAAAAATTTTATACTGAACTCGACTGGACTTGAGTTTCATTCTATTTGAAAATCAACTTGACTTTACACAAGTTTCATACAGCTTGACTCAATTCAATTCGAAGCTGTAAAAATTTAAACTTGCCCATCACTAGCCTTTTTGTCTCTTTAGTGTAAAGATTGTTTATGCGATAGTATAAGGTTGTAGTTAATGTATCACCTTATTTCAGTTGATGCGTGATGTCTTTTTCAAACTACTATTATGACTTTGCCTCATCAATGCAATCCTAAATATCATTACCTGCGGGTCCAATAAACAGTACAAGTCTTCCAGAAGTACCTACAGGATACGCCCCTTGTTGCTGGGGCTATTACATAGGCTGAGAAATTGACCTTTCAACCCACTGTAAAATATCATGCACTCTAATTTCCACAAGTATAAATGAGCTGTCAACCGAGCTGCCAAGATGACGTTTTGAGGCCATGTAGTATCACAGCACACCAAGCGATGGCACCACTAGGAAAAGCGCTGACTCAGCTAAAACTCAGGCTGGCCAGCGACATCACACCCTGAGGAGGTCACACCACCCTCCTCCCACCACCCAGACAAGGGCAAGCCGGCCAGTATAAATACCGGTGCATCACCCTTAAGTGCCAGTCTGTTCCTTCACTGCACTCTTGGTGCCAAAGGAACCTTCAGCAGCAACTCACTCCACCAACTCGTGTGCTGGGGCCCTCTACTGCCATCTGTGTCTTCCAGATATACCAGAAGTTCAGAAAAGCCTTTGCAGACATCTTCAGTACCTTCCAGAGATCTTCCGGAGCCAACCTCTGAAGAATTCATCGACCACACACAAATTGATGCCGGCTAACAGCCAGTTGCGCTAGAGCCCATGACGGCGCTCACGTGTCAAGTGTACTGCAAATGGGCAAAGAGGCCGACAATTTTGAACTTTCCTATAAATATTAATTTCAGGGTAAAATGTGTTATATTGTCTTTACAGTGTTTAATATGTCTTAAAATGTTTTAAAGTGCTTGTACTAATTGTAATTGTTTGGTTATGAATATTCAAAGTGCCTGCGGCGCCGAGATTAAGAACACTTAATATTCTGGCATGAACGCTATCACAAAGAGACATTAAAATAATATTGAAATCCGTAACAAGATTATAGAAATGTAAAACAATGTCTAATTTAATGTGTGCCATTTTTATTTTCAATATAAAATATTTCACTCGGTGTGCATAGCACTTCGAACTTATGTGAACCTCATAGGCGGCCATGATAGGTCTGTGCGACGCTTGTATCTGGACAGTCTGTCGAGGAGAGCTGGCAAGGTAAGACACTGTCACGTGCGCACTACAACTTTTGTTCACTGATTTAGGTTTCCGTAGTTAATGTAGTTTACCGGTTAATCTTTGCTTGGGTACTTTTTGCCAGACATTTTGCCCAGCATTATGCTCCCGCTTTACTAATTTCTTACGCCCTTGTGGCATTTTTAACTTAATCGAGGAGAAAGAGGTCGGAGAGGTCACGTGACCTGCGCATTTTGAATCAGACGCCATCGGCCTATGTTTATGGCATTTCAGTGTAACTTCTGCATAATTACTACACGCAATTTTAAGAGCTTTATTTTTATGTATGTATTTAAGGGTAATTTTCGTGTTTGAATATTTTACGGCAACATCACTTTTAACCATGTGGCCGACTGAAGACAAGTCTTTGTATACGGCATCATTGCGTTTAAAGAGCTTATTTATATAACATTGTATGTGCAGTAATTTATTTCAGGGTTCTATGTATTTTTCTTTCAGTGTTTAATGTATTTTTCAGGTAAATTGACCACGCGGTCACAGTAATGTTTATTTTTACCGCCATCAGGCATGTTACAAGCCTGTAACAATGCTAATCGTAAAAAGAACCATTTGCCAAACACAAATAATATTTTATCTGAATTTAGTTTGCCGTTTCCATACAGAAATATTGCAATTTCTCCTGCACCACGTCTGCTACGAACTTCATCCAGCAGCATCCGCACCACCTAAGCTTATCATTCAAGGGTCTATGTAATTGTGTAATTAGTGTACGGTGCAATTATTCCTGTCCTAGCCGGCTCTGTGTATAGGCCGTCAAATACTAACCATGTGCTGGAGGGCGAGCCTCGATGAGTTTGCGTTATTGATGCCAAGTAATTTGTAATTCACTGTGTCCTATCTTCAGGGAAAAACCATCAGTCCATCCTAGCGGCTATCGGCCCTCTTCCCTTGTGAAGGATTTGCTTTCACGCACCTCTGTGAGATCATCCATTTAGGCGTGCCCTAGGTTAATTACGGGTTGGGGAGCACCCAAGCGGAATTGGCTAGTCATGACCGAGATAACCATTTCATTGGCACATTGATGTGTATAAACAATATCAATAAAACAAGACTACAATGAACTCAATTTTTTTATTCAATAGTGACAGTCCTAGCCACATATGTTTTATCTATTGTTTATTTCAGTAATTTTATTAAAAGTTTAGTATTGCCAACGTGTTTGTAAGTATGCATGGGTGAGACGGACACACAGAACCCACATCTCTGAGAATCCTGAGTCTCAATAGTGTGGTGATTGGGAAGAACCGCTGGCGCCCAAATTATCAGTAAGTATTTGTGTCATCATTCGTCTCATGTCTCACCCGACAGCGTCAAAATATCTTCATCCCTTCAGGAATGCCAACACTTACCACGGCCCTTCTGGGTAGAAGTAAATCCCTTACGTCCTATCTGGACACAAAGACTAGATAGTTAAGTTGTTTTCATAGCCACTTAGTCTTTCTACCTTGCATAGCTCAGAAACAGGCCACCTTCTCCTGTAAACCGTAGTTTAACTTCCGTTCAACTTGTATTTGATAGGAGATAGTTTTTACCAATGGGTTTATTCCTCCCAGGAATAAACATGTTTTATCCTAATGCTGAGTATTATTCCATGTGTGTTTTTCTGTGTCCTAATTAGACATCAGTTCCATCAAGGATAAAGCAGGAGACTGCGGAATACTTACTCAACCTCACTTTTTTCTTAATATTAGTGCAGGACTGTGAACTCTCCTTCAGGGATACCCATTAGATGGCCACCTGTTCTGCACACCCCAGTGTATGAGAAAGATATAACCTCAACCATTAGGAATTCAATCCCCAAGGCGGCTAGTCAACCAGTCTAGGTTATACTTCGTCCACCACACTTCTGGTGCCAGAGGGAGTATCTGCCTAATTCTGGGGGCCTCACCCCTTGTGGACCCACACCCAAGGGTTGTAGTTGTCAGTCATATCTAACCCAACACACTGTCTCCACTGCACTCCTGGTGCCGACACGACAGGACCACAGGGTACAACCTTGGTATGTCAACCTCAGTTTGTGGAAGTACACCTAGTTAGGGACAAACATCACCTGCTTATAACTTCTCGGGGCAGGTAGTAGTCCTCTTCCTCATGCCCTATTCCCATCAGAGTGGTATTCAAAAGAGGTATAGAAAATAGGCATGTGCAAGAAGCACTTTTTTGGTTCGAGACAAGATTCCTAAAATAATTGAGATGAGATCGAGAATTTTCATAACTACATTTTGCCACGACAAAATATTGCCTTTTTTTCTGTGAAATACATTACTACGAAAACATAATTTAATATGCCTGGTCTTATAATGGTGTGGATTTTCAGTTTTTCACACATTCACAATAAATTGTACCATATTTTATAGCCGGAAAGATTGGTGAAATTCAGCAATAATAATATGGTAAAAGGTAAGTTACTTAGACAATCTTCCATGCAGAAACACAAACTCTTCCACACGTTCAGCAAGCAGGTTTTCTCATATGATTGAAACTGTGTTGGCAGTACTGCGGACATGTAGCTCAGTAAATTATAACTTCTTACCTTATTGTACTTCATTTTGTGTATAATGAGAGCTATACATTATATGTGAATAAAGTTTAGCTAATAAACAATAAAAATGAGAATTTTATAAATGTGTAACTGAATTAGTAATACTGAAAATGACACATTATAAACATTTCAACCAAACTCGTTTAAATAAAGAATATAACATCTCAAAATACTGTACATAATTGATTGTAATCTAACACCAAATGCAAGCTAATCTAAAACTTTCAAAACCTCTGAAAATGAAAATAATATGACACAGATTGCAAGTCAAATTTTCTATGTCCCACGCGCACTCGATCAGCTAAGAGCGCGCCAAGAGATTTATCACTCTGACAGAGTGGTGACGGTGGCTGGTGGCGAAGGGGTAATCCCGCCAATCTACCCACCGCTACATGTTCCCAACACCTTGCGAGTTGGCAAACGTATTTTTTAAAGTAATTGATTGATTATATTTCACTGCAAACAAAACTTGTAATTTTGAGACAGAAATGAATAACTATGGTGATTAAAATTTATTTCTTCACAGTTTTTAATAATTAATTATTCTAAACTACTTCCTCTGATTTTCCCTGTCACAAGTTACACTGCACTCGGGCACGGTGCTTACGCATTATTAGATGACCAAAGTGTCGATAGGCCCGTACATTTTAATAGTTTATTCAAAAGATGAGTGTCTAATGAAATAAATTAATATAAATCCTCTGATTTCCCCCACAAGAAGTTACTGAAAATAACCTTTACGCTCAGTGTTCAAACAATTTTTGGCAACAATGGTAGGTTAAGTATATGCTTCTGTGGATGTAATTTTATTCGCTAAGATGCTGCCCATTGAGTTAAATCAATATTACATTTTAAAATAATCGTTATTCAATGCCAGAAACAATGAAACACCAAACTTACGGGAAAGAACAACCTTAATCACCTCTTTGCAAATGACAATTCCTCGTTAAAATTTATTGCGTAACATTTTCAGGCTAAACCATTTGCTTTGAAATACTAGTGATGATACTTGCAACTATTTTGAGAGACTTATAATAGTGATAAAATTGCTATGCTCGCCAGGCTCATTTAATTTGCTCTGCCACCAGCATGTAAAGGCAAGCACGTGCAGCCGAGAAAAAACAAGCTTTTTCTTTTATTAATAGGGGGAGGGAGGAAAGTGCGTGGCTGTATGAAACAGAAAGAGAGGATGATCGGTGACTCGCACGCACATTTCACTACGCTGCAGACAGACTTGTTGGGAAGACGAAGTGCCGGAGAAGTGATAAACTGCAGCACACATGACATATTTCACATCCAGTTACTGGAGGTTTACATAAACAATAAGCTTAAAAACTATCGTGGGAAATCTTAGGTGATAGGACCCAAATAAAACTTTCATTGGCGCAACATCCCATAAACTATACAAGGGATTAGCTTTATCAATATTTATATAGAATTTTGCCGGGACCACTGAAAATTTACTGTGGATATGGTTTATCGGTACATGCACTTCCGGTACGAGAGTAGACTACTTTGCTATTAATAAAGACAATTCATTCATGAAAGGAAACAGGAAACTATTAGGCTATCATAAAAGTTATGGTTAAACCTTACATTCTCAACATTTTTCGAGAGTTAAAAAATGTTTGAGTCTTGCACGTGACTAATAAAAAGGCAACTACCTCCTGCAAGTATAAGCAAGGGCTTAACCCAACTCCAACTGCACTTGGCAGTCCTAGTCCCTGGGAACGAGCTCAGACCACCTGTCGCTTGGAGAAGTTTTCCTTCCCAGCTCCCTTGCCGTATTTGTTTGAGGCTTCTAGTCAAATTCACAGGGGAAAATCACCCTATAATTAAAGCCTTTCTGAGGTGAAAAAGTTCCCTTTGGCGTAGCTAACCCCAGGATCAGGGGCCACCAGTCCGACAGCCCACCTGGAGCCATTAGCAGTGACAGCCGCAGCAGGATGCAAGCCTGCACAGACCACCAGTCGCCAAGGTATAAAGCTAAAAGTAAGTCCAATCAGACTAAAAGTTGTACTCGTCCCCGATTTTGTTCCAAGTTGGAAAGCCACACTGCAAGGCACTGGTACGTCATTAAATAAGGCAGAGTCAAAGTAACTCAGTGTGTCTGTCCTCTCACAAAATAAAAACAGCCCAACCATTATGATCTGCCGTTTCTGAAAGGATGTCACGCGTCAAAGTATTCAGTAAAATCTCGTAACTTACATGAATAAAGATTCAACTTTTTCACTTATGAACGTACTTTATACTGAATGTCTTGTTTTTAAACCATTATAACATGGGCTCTAAGATATTATGGCACAATTAATAATTTCAGGAAATAAATTAATTTGTAATTACAAAGAAACACATTTATTTAATGAGAGGATAAAGTATGTAAATGCATAAATTATAGCCTGCAAACATGAAGTAATGCGTGGTTTGCAAATAACACCGAAAGTAGTACGATTTGCAGAAATCTGAGACAAGGGAATGGCGGACAGGTGCAAGGGGAAATTTTCCTTTTGCCCTAAAAAATTAGAGTTTTTTTCCTTAAAATAAACCATTTCTCCCTTAAAATATTCCTTTCCCCCCTCAAAAGCAATGATCGCCCGCATTCACAATAAATGATCCTCATATGCAAAAACCAACATTTGGAAGGATTTGGGGGGATAATTTTTAAGCACCATAATAGTGGTGGCCATATTGGTTTTACAGGTATAGGTATGTCAAAGCAAAAATCTGTATTTATTATATGATTTTAAAAATCCCTGTTTTTTTATTAAAACATTTATGTATTTGTACCAAAATTGTACATAGAGTATTGCAGAAGTCAGTTAATACATTTCCAGTTGCCATCTTGTTTCCATCCACCATCTTGAAATTCCTGTTCTTAGCCACCCAGCGATCTGTCAAAACAAACTTTCTCCCATGCTCCGCCATGCTATGTCCACCGTCTTTGATGTCATTTTTCTGAGTAATCTTTCTTTGATTCTATATCATTCCTTCTTGAGTTACCATGAATTAGTCACCACTTCTCCAACCACCATCTTATATTTTATTCATAGACTGCCATTCCACCCCGATTTTTAGCTGCTGGTTACATGGTTCCCTCAAACCACTATCAAGATCTTCCATTTAGTTCATCATTTAGGTTTATTAGAAAAATAACGGTGGTGTATTAGAGCAGGATCTGTCGTGTAGGCATTCACATAGGACCTCTTTTTCGCCATATACTGTACAGAAGTAGGTCTGGCTAGGCTGGATTCGACCTTCGCCCTCCCCTCCTTCCAAGTCTGTTGCATCCAAACTGCTTATAGGCTGTTCACTGTATAATGAGCACTTTTGAAAGCCCTGTTTAAGACCTACTTGTATACACGTTACATATTCTTCCACCTATGTAAAATTAACATTGCCATGAGCCTCATCACTTAATTCATGCATCGGTAAAATGAAACTGTGAAATTATTGAGAAAATTAATACTTTGAAAATCTGCTCATTTTTACATTTCAATGCATTAAAAAAACAGAAAGTGAAAGAAATAATCTTAATTTGTGATGAAAGGTTACATAACACTCTTTATTCGACGTTGAGATATGGAACTACTTTCCATCCATCGTTATCAACTTTACTGGACAAATGTCACTCAGTGCACCCATTAAAATATATACATGCAGGGGGAGTGATTTTTTTCTAAGGTTCATTTCCAAAGCGCTAACTTTGTCAGGAACAGCCTATAGATTATATTACAATATTAACCCACTTTCATTTTTGTGTACTTCATTTCATACAATATCAACTCCGAATGCTCCACATGTTCAATGATCCACTACACATGCTCCTGCTTATCCTAAGTATGATATAAAATAAGCACAAGAAAATAGCTTACAAAAACATTGCATGCCTCCCAAAAAATCACAGCCATTTAGATGAGATTATTTCAGAAAATAATTATAGTCCCATCGCTGAGGAGTGCAGGTCCATAAGCACGTGGGGTTCTAGTTGTGAAGCTTAGTTTGACAGTGGATGCCGTTGACGCCGTCGGGTGAGACACGAGATGAACGATAACACAAATACTTACTGGTCACTTCCCAATCACCGCACTATTGAGACTCAGGGTTCTCAGGGATGCTGTGGGTTCTATGGGTACATCTCACCCGTGCCTACTTACAAACACATAGGCAATACTAAACTTTTTACTAAACATCACTGGAAATAAACACTTAATAAAATATATGTGGCTAGGACACTGTCACTACTGAATAAAAGAGTTAAGTTCACTGTAGACTTGTTTTTATTGTTATAAGGCATACACATCAACGTGCCAATGAAAGTATGATTATCTCGGTCATGAATGGCCAGTTCCGCTTCGGTGCTCCCCAGCCCGCAATTACTCCAGGGCACTCTTAGCTGGATGATCTCTCCGACATCTTTCTCCTCCTCCTTGATTAAGTTAAAAATGCCACATGGGCGCAATAAATTAATAAAGTGGAAGCATAATGCTGGGGAAAATGTCTGGCAAAAAATTATGCAAGCAACGGTTAACCGGTAAACTTAATTGACTATGGAAACCTAAATTAGTGAACAAAAGTTGTAGTGCATATGTGACAGTGTCTTACCTAGCCAGGTCTCCTCGACAGACTGTCCAGAGACAAACTTCACACGGACCTACCATGGCCGCCTACGGGGTTCACATAAGTGGAAGTGCTATGCACGCAGAGTGAAATGTTTTATTATTGAAGATAAAATGGCACAAATTAAATTAAGTATTGTTTTACATTTCTATAATTTTCTTACGAATTCCAATATTATTTTAGTGTCTCTTTATAACGGTGTTCATGCCAGAATATTAAGTGTTCTTAATCTCGGTTCTTTGAATTTTATAACCAAATAATTTTTAATTAGTACAAACACTTGAACACATTTTAAGACATTAAACATTGTAGATACAATAGAACACATTTTACACTGAAAATAACATTTATATGAAAGTTCAAAATTATTGGCCTCTGCGCACGTGCAGGAGACACACGTGGTGAGCGTCATCATGGGCTCTAGTGCCGCTGGCTGTTAGCCGGCGTCACCGTAATAGATACATAGTCTCAGCTTGTGAAGGCAATTATGTTATGTGTAGCAACAGGCATGCAAGCATGATTGCGAGAGCACAAACATACTATGAGTATGTGAAACGACGCCTCGAGTGCTTAAAAACAAACTCCTCTGGGCAGGGCCGGTTGTTACTAAACACGGGCCAATATTCCGGCTGGAAACATGGCGAACGAGGTCTTTGTCGTCGAGACACTGCACCAGGGAAGATGTCCAGAGATGGAGGCGTGCCGTCCACCGACATATGTCTAGGCATCATGAACAAGGTGATCATGTTCCTTAGAAACTATACAGAGTGGCTTTAATGTAATTAAATCATAATAATCATCATCATCAACGCAATGTAACAAATTAATATAGTAAGTGCACCTCCGAGTTAAAGACTAACTAAAAGGTTTGTAAACGAGATGTAGTATATGATTTTAATACGGGGACAATAAAGAGGCAAATAGTTTTCACCTTTGAGTTATGCCTAACCCCAACTTGTACGTTAATTAAAATATAAAAGCACTACACCTTTTTTATATTGTCACTGTAGTGTTCTCACATAGTGTAAGCGTAAATAATGATGAGGTGTTGATGCAAGCTGTAAGTACAATATCCCAACTAATGTCACAACTGGAAAACACATACAATTCAAAAATTTATAAATGGTAAAGTAAAATGTTTTGAGTGCCCAGAGAAAATTAATGACTATGGCAAAAAAAAAAAACTAAATTGACATCTCGCAGACCCTAGAACCTTGGTGCCAGGTGCCTTATACTAAGAATTGCCTTAGTAGTAAGATGGTGCAAAGTCACGTACTTTCCTGAACTCAGTAGATAAATTAATTGCCATCTTAGCAACATTAGTTGAATTAAAATTATATTTTATCAGGAATATTCACCAGTTAAACAGAGCAGTCATCAAACTCTCTTAAAATTCACAACATTTAAACTTGCATTTCTTTACTGCAATGATATTAAAGAAATTGGTTATGCCTGTGAATCCAATCCAGCAAAATCTTTCTAGAAATATTCCGAGTTAGTATTCCAATAGGATTTTTTCATGCAACACATGTAATACACTTAGCCAACGTGCTACAAGAAACTAAATCAGAGCAAAATATGTGTGAAACTCCTTTTTACTCAAACCATTACATTTTAAACACTGGCATAGCATTTTTCAGACAATTGACAAGGCGTTCATCAAACACTTCATTACACACACACGCACACACACACACATATATATATATTTATTTTAAAAAAAACATAGTCATCACATGAAATTAGAACATATTCATTCCACCCATAGCAACAAGATAACTCATGAAACACAGCAAACAAAACCTTACACATGAGAAATACACAAGGACGCATCAAATATAGAAATTACTTCAGAGAAAATTACACTACCTCATACATGGGCTCTTAAACCTTCAATCACTTGGCAGGCAAAATAAGAAAGCTGCATGTGTGCTGCCCTTGGAAGCAGTCGACGTGACAAACAGCCTAGTGTGAGGAGCTACACATGTCACATGGAATTAGTCGATTTACTTATGTATTTCCACGTATCTCTACGGAAAGAATCAATGCAAAAACAAAGATAAAAGTTTACTGCATTGCAGGAATCTCAAGTCAAATACAATCCACTTTCGTTTCTTGCAAATGTGATTTGATTACTACGGTTTTTATGATGTTTTTTAGTGCATTCTAATTCGCCGACGTTAAAATACGTGATACAAGATACTCAGATATGACCAGCTTTCACGTTCTGCGAGCCATGTAAGTCACGCAGAGTTATAGTTATGGATGTTGCCAGATGGTCGTGTGGTCGGAGAGACCACAAGACCCACACAACTTGAATCATGCGCCATCCGCCTATGTTTATGGCATTTCATTGTGATTTCTGCACTATTGCTCCACACAATTTTAAGGGCTTTTTTTTTATGTATATATTTGAGGGCATTTTTTGTGTTAAAATATTTTACAGCAACATCACGTATAACCATGTTCCCAACGGACGCCAAGCCCTTGTATATGCCATCGTTGTGTTTGAGAGCTTATTTATGGAACATCGTATATGCAATATTTTATTAAGGGTTCTATGTTAAATTTTTGTCAGTGACCACGCGGTCACGTTAATGTTTGATTTTACCGCCATCAAGCATGTTACACTGGAATCGTAAAGAGAATAATTTTCTTGGCAAGAATAATATTTTGTCTGAATTTAATTGGCTATTTCCACCAAGAAATATTGCAATTTCACCTGCACCACATGGTCCGCTACAAACTTCATCCAACGACATCCATGCATCTAAACTGGTTTTCACATGTGTGTGTGTGTGTGTGTGTTTGTGAATACTCATCTCTTGTCCCATCTTGTTTCATGTATTTTTGAGTGTTTATGTAATTTGGTAATTACTGTACGGTGCAATTATTCCCGTCCTAGCTGGCTCTGTGTAAAGGCCGTCACCACACTACCCATGTGCTGGAGGGCGAGCCCCGTCGAGTTTGTGTTAGTGATGCTGAGTAATCACGTGTGGTAGTGGTAATATGTATTAAGGGTTTCATTGGTAATTCACCATGTCCTGTCTTCAGGGAAAAACAGTCAGTCCACCCTAGCCCTAGCAGCTGTCGACTCTCGTCCCTTGTGAAGATTCTGTTTTCATACACCACAATGAGATCATCCATCTACTTGCTTGAAACTCCTCCTCTCGGGACGTGATGGCCGACGACCACCCCATGTCCACGTCTTGATGTATGTTATCATTTGAAAGTACCTTTCTGCCAGCCATATACTAAACTCCAAATCGCCTCGTCTAGTCAGGGATGTCGGCCCCCTAATACGCCAGTTCACTCCCGAAGGGTAATTTTGTGTACCCAACACCATTATTAAAAACATGTATTCAATGTAAAGTTACGAGAAACGGTTAAGTAAATGATAAGTGGTTAATCATAATAAAGCATTGGTATTTTACCAGTACGTATTTATTACAAGTTCTTCCCCATCGGGGCACTGAAGTTTACATACCGCCGTTTTAGCCAGGTGGGCTCTTACGTAGACGAAATGGCCATAGGGCCTATGAGCTTAAGTTGCATAATAAGCCTCGGCAGTGTAAAAGACGAGCTGAGGGTGAAAGACCGTGTACTCCAGGCAAGCAATAAACAAGAGGTTCCGGGACGCTCCTGCCCAAGCATCGCATGACATAATTTCACATAAAGTGAAATAAAATGAATGAAACAAAATGGGCTCTACAATGCCGATGATATGTATATATCAATAAATTCTTAACAACAAAATATAAAAGCACATATAAAAAAATATATAAATAAGTTCACACGTTCGACCAGGCCACATTGCAGTGGCAACCTAACCTCAACATTGTCATTTACAAATAAACAATATCTTTATAGGGTCTGTCCCCAGTCAAGGTTATTATGTCTATATTATTTTTTCTGTCATAAAACATAGGAGTTCATATTAATCTGCATAAAAACGCTTCAAAAATACTTTCAATATTTTACAGTAGCTTTTGCCACTTGGCAGTGTGTACTGGTCCACTTTGATGCGTCGTTTTAAAACATGATAGGAAAGTCCAGTATTTCAATACTGCCAGTACTGGTCGAACACATTTAAAAATATAAATTATAAAAATTGATTTGCAATGCATTAAAAGTTACGTTAATAAGTATCTTAAATATTATAGAGATGTCTATGTGTCACAGTAGCCTCATCTGTGGCCATTCAAGTAAGTGCATAAAATGGCGCCGCTAGTGTACGAGCTGTCAACAACATAATAAATACGTAAATATAGGATTGCACTCAAATACACTAAAACAATAATAATAAAATATAAAGAGATCATTTGTCTCATACTTACATGACATGGGTAACATGGGAAATGAAACACTGACATAACACATGGCACTACATTAACATTAACCCTCAAAATGTAAATACTAAAAGGCACGTCAGGACTCGGCCTGACGTATGGACACTGGCATTCGTACAAGTATGTACCTGGTTGCATGTTAACCTAACTTCACATATTTGTGCATACTAATGCATGTTACGGAACACTGGCACTTACATAGCATGAGAACATTTGACACTTATAAACTAATACTTGTGGCATTGTAGGATGATGACGTCATACACATACAAAAATTAACACACAGTGCACACTCCCTAACATCTGACATAACCCTAATTACAACTTCTATACGCCATTGCATTCGACACATAACATGCATATGGCACTGTTTCGTCGACTCAGGTGCTCCACTATGATGTTATGTTGCATTCTTGACGTCTGTTGGCACGACGTGGTGAATGGCCTGAGGCCTAGGCGCTGTCGACGTCAAACTATGCATGATTTTCCGAAGTTTCATCACCAAATAAGAGTTTCTAGTTTACATGGATGTGTAGGTACAAGTCTTGGCAATATATTTTTGCATGTATAATATTAATTTAATGATTAATTTCTTGTCTTTAATTAATGCCTAATAATCGTGGCTGACTAACATAATCAATCATTTCGTCGTAATCATCCCAAATAACCACCTGAAATCATCACCTTGCATTATAAACAATTTTAATACACAAACATAACTTCATATCAGCCAAGAATTTCCACAATATTAGTCCAGGAATCAGAACCTATTTTTGTGTTTAAGCCATTGGTTAGGGGTAAATTAAATGTTGGTTATTCTTAACCATATATTCAGAATCAAAAAATGTCTCTAAACAACACTTAAGGCGAAGGGTTAGACTTCTTCACACTGAGCAATGCAGGGGCAGTGAAAGTAGTTACTCAAACCACCACCACATAGTGTGTTCGATCGGAGGAGAATATTGCGGTATGATCTGCTAGGGGCAGGACCGACAGTCTGTATCATCCAGGATCTAGATTTAGCCCATAACAGCTGGTCTGCTCATTGTGTTCCAAATGTATACAAAATGAAAGTCGGGTGAAGGAGGAGAACAGGGGGACATAAAGACGACAACAACAGGGGAAGTCTCTCTTACCTGCTTGCTGTGTGTCTGTGGAGGGACAGACGGTAAACAACAGCGGTTAAAAGTGGCATAAGTCATGCAGTTTGGACTCTTCAAACGAGTCGCTTTTGAAATAAGCTATTTAGAGAAGTGCTTAAGTGTTGTAATTATTTGGAATATTTATGTTCAGGCCACTGTTTGAAAGGGCACAAATACGGAACTATAGTAAATTCCTGATTGGGAGCGACTTATGAAAATCAACCTTTGAAAAAACACTCTAGGCTGTCTAACATGTCTAACATGTCAACCTGTTTTTTATATATCCTGTATTTCATAAATATGTAACAATGTGGTTAATTTTAGAATACTGTATTATTGAATAAATGAAACTTTACCTTAATATCTTCTATAACTTGTAATATTTGTTTATTTTTAAATATGAATTAACAAGAGCAGCGACATGTTGGCAACGGCCAGTAAGAAATAGTTCACAGTTAAAATATTACTTTAAACTAGTTTATTAGTATACTATTAGTCAATTAAACAGTGCATATTGAAATCTTTAAATATTTAGGTAGCCCCAATGGCAAACATGTCTCATTTTCACAGATTAAAATAACAACGTAAATTATTGTGAGTAGGCCATAATGGTGCAGTGTTTTTTTATCGAGCAAGGAACTGTCAACTGACTAAGGGCCTCTCTCTCTCTCTCTCTCTCTCTCTCTCTCTCTCTATGTTTATTTCACACTCGGGAAGATTCACTTCGCTAGTATGTAACAAACTATACATGTTTTCAATTGTAGCATATTTCATACTTATTACAGCAAAATAATGATTTTCGAGTTTGTAATTTACAACTGGAAAGAGATTTTAATTCTATAATACTTATTTTAATATATTTAAATGTGATGGTGGGGCAGAAACAAAGTGAAGTTGGCAGGCGTGGAGAGCCATGACATGGCGTGTTGCTTTTTTTACCAAACAAATCGTCAATAAACTTACTCCGAAAAATACTTCAAATTGTCTCATCATGTTTGCAAATGTCGTGTTTTTTAAACCTACCTAAGCAAGTTTCGATGATGTGATAAATCTGTGTTTCCCAGCAGTAATAAATATATTGTTACAGTGTATGTTTCATTAACAGCTGCATGTGAAATAGTGTGGGGTGATTATTATGTTGGATCTGCATGTGTGTATTTATGTTTAGGTGTAGCGAAAGTATACGAACACATGTACACACACAATGGCATGTAAACATTGATTTTGACATATGCTACATGGCAGTCATTTGGGAATGTTTGTTTACATTTGGCAGAAAGATACAAAACGGGCCTGCAAGTAGATATTTAGCAGGGCTCTGAGAAAGTGGCTTCCAGTGGGAAATGGAGTATAAATGAAACAAAGTTCACTGAAAAAGTTTTTTTTTTCCTTTTATGTTTCTGATTGCACTGCCACTGCAGGAGGGTGAACGATGAAACGGGAAGGAAGGGAATTGTTGAGTATGTGAAAAGTATTTTTTTGACTCAGTTTCCATTCGGGTGGGCTAGTGGTTGCCAGACACAAGACTACTTTATTGTGACAAATAGGCCGACCCGTTGCAATTGTGCATGCCGGCCTTCTTATTCTGTGGTGTAGTGACAACAAATGTATGTAGTAACAGCGTGGTGTTAAGTGCAAACAACTCTTCTTATACAATGATAGAGCCCTGTTGTGTTTAAAATGGCAAGTGGTTTACATGTGCCACATGTCTCAGCCCTAGACCGTTCACCATGTCTGGAGGAGCAACCCACCAAGCCAGCTGACCACCATCGTTCGCACCATGTACAGCCAGTATGATGTGTGCGCAGCTCAAATTTATTAAATAGGCATGCTGTAGAAAGTGTATGTGTAGTTTGTTTACATCTGTTCCGTGGCACTAAAGTGTCCCATACAGAAAGCAGATGTGTGATAAGCTGATAGACAATATTAATTGTTACAATCACATTTTTTTTAAATTCAACTTTCAATTTTCCTTTTCCCAAATATATCTGAAGATGTGCCTCTCCTCACTTCCCAAGGGGTTTGGGAAGGGGGCTGCAGTGGGTGTAGTAGTAGGGTGCTTGCTTCCCACCAAAGTGATCCATCTTTTGTTTACCTGTGAGGTTACACACAGGTTGTCATGTATAAGAATTTAGTTGAATATTGCTACTGACTATCATGTTTTCTCAAGATTACGTGTTTTTTCCTGCCCATCAGCGACATCTTGTGAGTTTTTTTATAGGGTAAGCAATGTAATAGTCCAACTACTTGAGTGTTTTAGATAACATTTGCTAATACCGTGCTGTGGTTCCATTTTCAATTTCTACTAACAAACGCAACTTCCAACTTTGCTTACCCTCAACATGTATTTACCATTTTATAATACCTAACATTAGTTATAAAAATGCAAAATAAATTAATGTAATAATAATTAAACTAAATATTATTTAAAGAGCATATTAAAATTATAAGAGACCTATCGTTTTTCTGAACACTTTCATCCACATTTCAAGGAAAAATGAGGACTTGAGGATGCAAACAGAACAACTGCTTATCCTGCCGAAGGAATACGGCAGGGTAACTCGCTTGCAAGTTCGATTCATCGCTAGTCGCTCCTGTTTGTGGAAATAAATACTAGATAGCAGCACTATGCATGTTCAAAAATGGGAAACTCAGAATAAAATGTGTTTAAATGCAAAGTTCAGGCGAAAACTATAAAGGGTCATATATTTCCAATATGTATAGGGTAAGCATTACTTACCATGCATCTATGGAATAAACGCCACTGCTACCCATGCATTTCTGCCCTGCTCCATCTACGCCATATTGTACCCTCATTGGCTCTCCAACATCTCGGTTGTTACAAACCACCTATACCTCTCAGGTCCTCCCTTCCTAGGGTATTGCGAGCGATGGTGGTGTAGCGGCTAGAGTACTCGCTTTTTCACGAAGCACACTTCATTGTTAATATGTACCCATGAGTCATCGTCATAATTAAAATATGCTTGATTTCCAAATAGTTGCCCTCACAAATCCTTAAGAATGGTGAAATTGTATTTAAATAAAATCATGTGGCTTTTTCAACTTTGCAGATGGTGTAGTTACAGGAAAAAATTGGCTTTATCTTAGTTTTCTTTATTTTAACTACCTTTGGAAAATGATAAACTGTAAAGATTTGCCATTTACTGTAATGGTTACAGCCTACCATTAAATACATCACTGTCTAAACACACGAGTAAACTTTATTTATTTAACTTAACATCTTGTCGGCAGCAGGTTAATTTGAGAATGGTACACCAGGAGAAAACAATGAAGGGAATACAAGGAAGGAATTGGTAATTATCTTTATTTATGTCACCCCAGAAATTGCCTGGATTGAGTTCGAGTGGAAAATGCAAATCAGTCGTTAGCAATTTAAAATATTAGAACTGATTTGGTTGCATTGTGTTGATAAACAGATTATTTCTTGTTTGTCACTGTAACTCTCTTGGGCTAGGGAAAAAAATGTGTAAGGCTGACTTTTTTAAAAGTTGTGGCCTTGCATTGGTTTACGAGGTGATTTGCCATTAATGCCCGGCAAACAGCAATTTTATTTCGAGGGAAGCTAAAAGTAGTGTTTGGAACATCTTGGATCAGTTGTTCGCGTTTATTTGCCTTCACTCTACAAACTTTCACAGCCTTAGCTACCAATAAATTAATTCCATAAACTCTTACACCGAAATAGTAAATCTGAAGTTAGAAAAATACTTATCTATACTTCTCACGAGCCCGTAACTTACAGGTTAGACATTAAATACATGGCAGATTAGTATTCGTAAGCATACTTGCATAATTATACACATTGCAATTGTTCATTTACAAACTTATGCAGATAATGTATCACAATACACACCACAATTGTGTAATATTTATCTTTAATGTATGCATCCACGGTATATATGAATACACTAAACACTGATAGTTTCGGGAATGTGCATGTATGGCCTCGCATGTTTACATGCCAAATTCATATTTCACAAATGCAATAATAACATAAATAGAACATTCAGATATAGTGACTACATATAGCATTCACAAGGCTATTCGATGAAAACAAATTTGAAACTGACCTAAAGCTTACATAAATTAAATAACGCAACCAAATTCAATTCATTCGAATCCAACAGCAATGCAAATATTATTTAGAAATAATGACATGGCCATCGGTAATTCATCACAACCTTCAAACGAAATTAAATAATTAAGGACCAATCAGAATTCACCCAAAATGTCCAACTTAACGCAAATGGACAGCAAGTCCAGGTAGTTACACGGATAAATAAAATAATGGTAAAACACTGCTGTTGGGTAAAACATCAGGGTAGCCTAACTTATAGGTAGGTACCTGGATGTTCGCCAAGAGAATGATAAGACTAACCCTAAGGTATGTATATTTAATATTTTTGTACGTTAAGATAACTTCCAACTTATGTGACCAGCAATACTATCTGACGCATGGCCGATTCCGGTAAAGGTTGGAACTGGATTTTTCTGGAGCGATGATGGTGAAGGAAAGTAATAAATATACCCAGGGCACCAGACGCCGTCAGGCGATGTCAAAGAGGATACTGCACCTCTTAAACTCAGGGTTGCACACTCCACACACAGTAGAGTGCATAAACCTGTTGCAGGTGGCGCAGGCTACGGCCAGACAACCTGTCTTAGGGCTGGGGGATGTACACACATCAAACACCTCCCTCCCTCATTCGAGACTATTTGTAGGCTGTCGGATGTCACTGGCAGCAGCTACTGATGCAGGCAGGTCTGTGTGACCGCAGGTGGTACCACCGCTCCTGTTGCCCTGCACTGTTGACTTGGTGGTGGCAGGAGTTTCCACCTGTGTGATCACCGAAGGCACAGCAAGCTCCCCGACTCCCTACCCTCGCTATCACCTTCCTCGTTCTCACTGTCTTCCTGCTGGACTTGCTGCCTCCGGGTGCGATCTGGCTCAATAGCCCCTGCAACAACACTTGCACTTGTATGAATGTCTGTCCCTTGCTTAACATGTGTGTGCACATTCTCCCCTTGTTTTACAAGCTTATTCACTTTCGCTCCTTTCAATTGCACTTGTGCGTGTCCACCTTGATTATCATACTCCTCTTGCATTTGTTCCTCTTGCACTTGCTCTCCTTGCACTTGCTCTAGAGGCCTTTCAGGTTTCCCTGAGGTGCTTCTACATCGGGTGACTCCTGTGTCCTCTCCTCCGCTATGCTTGCATATCCTTGAAGTGCGGATGCAATCTCCTGCACCCCCTGCTCGTCATAGAGCTCGTCAGCGATGCTCTCGCTCAGTGGCACCTGTGGTGGTGCGTCCTCCTTTAGTATGCATGGGCGGGTCCACTGCGGTTTCTCCCCCTTGAAGTGTTGTCACACCTCGTGTCTCCATCACCCCTCCGTGTGCTCAACATGGCCTGCACCATTGTGAGGTCGGGAAACACTGGGACCGACCTCGTCGTCGATGGCAACAGGGGTTAGCCGGATGTCGTCCCGATGCACCCTCTCCTTTTTTCTGCTCATCCATATTGTATACGTGGTCGACCGATGCTTTTGTAGACATAATGTGGTCCACTCCATCGTGAGGCTAATCCTGCATGGAAATCTATTCTCGCTGTCGACTGTGGGTGTGTTCTTACGTATACCTCGTGCCCTTTACACACCTCCGATGGTGGTCAGTTCGTAACCGGTAGCCATTGTGTCGTATAACGATCTTGCCATATCCGTATTTCGCAACATGTAGAGAATGGCGGGAACGTGATCCGCCCAAGAGGTGTGATTTTAACCAACACATAATAATAACTGCGCATTGATCTCTTGGTTTCTATGTTCCGCCGGGTTGGCCCTCAAGTGGTAGATAGCTGTTGTAACGTGGTTAATGCCCCACCACGTCCACAATTCCCTCCATTTCTTGCCTGTGAATTGGGTGCCATTGTCTGTTAGCGATTATGTGGTAATTCCTCGTGCGGGAAAAACTATTCCTCCAAAACCCTGGTTACATTTCTTGTACTTGCTCCGCTAGTAGGGTACGCCTCTGTCCAGCATGAGAAATTATCTGTTACCACAATGAGAAACCTCTTGCCTCCCTTTGTTCTGTGGTACAGACCCATTAGGTCTAAACACAACGTCTCAAACTGCTTTTTGGGCATGTGGGGGCGCTGCTGCTGTCTTCTGTCGGCTCGACCCTTCTTGTACAGATTACATTCCCTGCATTATCACACTATCTCCTCGTATCTTTGCTGAGACCTGACCAAAAAAATGGTTGCAGACATTTCTGGCTGTCTGTTCAACACCAGTGTGTCCAGTCATGCTGCCACAGTGCTAATAGGCGAAGACATGATCCCTTGCACACATGGGGACATACATCCTGCAATTCTCTGGTCGTTGAACCAACACGTCTCCAACACATCATCTTCCCCCTGCCTTGGGTAAGAGTCAGGGCGACCCACATCATTCGTGAGAGGGGGCACATGTCAACTATTAACTCAGCTATGCACTTGTTCAACTTGCAAAGATGTTCTGCACGTCAAAGTTAGATCCCACATGCCCATGTCGATATTTTCAGTAATGTATTTGAGGGTTATTTGTCTGTGCTAAGTGTCATATCAACATTGTTTAATATTTCTATGTTACCCTGTCCATCACGTAAGTACGAGACAAACAGTCTCCCAGTGTTATGTTTATTAGTCTTAGGTCATTCTATTGCCATTTAATGTGCAATTATTTATTTGACATTTTTGACAGTTTGTTCGCTCGAGGAGCCATTTTGTGTAATTATCCATATGGCCACACGTAATGCAACTATTACCTGTGTTGTGTTTAATAACATGTCTTGTAATTAACCATATAGATTTTTGTGCAAATTCAGTATTCTTCAGGTATTTTATAATTTAGCTGGTTTTTATCCAGTAATGACCGTACAACCAGTACTAAGTACTAACCTTTCCAGTTATGTTCCACAACCATGCATCATGGTGGACCGGTATACAAAGCCTCATGGCGAAATGTTTACTTATAATTATAATTGTATTTTAATAGTGTTAATCAATGTCCAGATATGAACTCACATAATTTGCCATGGGTAAAACACGTAAAGACATAATAGACTTAGTTGTTGAGAAGGGGGGGGGGGGGGGGGTAACATAGTGTAAATAATAGTGACATGTCTAACACATGAGAATATTTCTTGTTACAGGAGTATTATTCCAAGCTTATTGGCACACACCATATGAATACAGGCTGTTCATAATAAAGTGAGCACATTTTAAGACCCTCACAACAGGCATTAACCGGTAGTAAATATATATTATTGCAGCCTCAGGCATTAAATTTTGATGGTGGTGTAATGTATACACTGTGTTTATTGGTCGCATTGTAATGTTTATGTTAAAAAGCAGCAGGAATATGGAAATTGGAAGAAAGAAAAAATTTATAAGGGCCATAAAGAGTGCTCACTTTATCGTGAAAAAGCATATACCAGTTATTAGACATCAGTAAGTAAATAGCCACTGTAGTAAATACTGACCATACCAGTACGATAATCAGATTCACCAGCGACCAGCCACTGCACCCAGCAATGTGGCTACCACATGTATGGATAACCTTCAAAGAGAGTACCTAGAAAATAAGAATGTTTTATTGTTTTGTTGTAATTGTATTATGTTTTACTAGGCTTTTAATTGCTATGTTAATATTGTGTTTGATGGGGGAAGACTCCTATGGAGCTCCTGCTCCGAAAGTAGTAGCAGAGGAATGTGGGGTTAGATATATCGTAGCAACACTGCCACTGGCCGACATTTGTATTCATATATATTATGTTTAATTTTTCACAGGGGAATTAATGCAAGTGTTTTTACATATCATCTGTCCACTTGTTTCGTTATCACTAATTTAATTTATTTAAATTAAATCTTACTGTTGTTTACAACAAATCACATGACATGGTGCGGGAGACCTGGCCAACCAACAGGCTTTACGCCATGTTGTTAACAGTAGCGTCGTAATTGTCTAGCAGAGTGGTCGCACATATCTTCCTCCCCGGACTTACGACTTTTTGTACCAACCATGTAATTTTCAATTGTATTTTCAATTTAAATTAATTGGATCCTTTCTCTTTTGCTGTCATGGGAGTGAACCACTCTGTACCCAGTCATATGTACATGGCCGGATTTAATGCAACGTAAAGTCATGTAGGCCTCTTGCCGGTTTATTGTGAATTAGTGTTCACTCACTTCAACTGTGAAATAACCACGTATGGGCTTGTTCGGAAGGGAAACTTGAATACATGGAGAATAAAGTTCGCAAGTTTTAAAAGTTAGTAAGTAGTATATACAAAATGTCAATCTGCTGTCTGTGTAAATAATTGTCAGACTAATAGATTTGCTTTCAACTATGATTAAAATCCATAGTTGTTTAAACGTCTGCAGTATATTTCCCAGGTGTATGCTTAAAATAATATTACAATTGAAATCCACATTTCCAAGATATTACAAACCCCATGAGATGTATTTATCTTTCTTTTGTTATCAATGTGTATATTGCATTGAATGGGTTGTGTAAATAACTGTCAGGTTAATAAATGTGCATAGAAATATGGGTCACATTCTGAGCATTTTATAGATTTCTGCAGCATATTTCTGATGTGTTTGAATCCAAATAATATTAAAATTTCATTCAGCATTTCCAATTTAGTACTAACCTCTTTAATTGTATTTATCTTTCATTTGGTATCAAACACATTCTAGGTTAAGTATCGGGAGAAGATGAAAGGATGCCAGTGTCTGTGTAATGCCCCTTACATACGATTAAAAAAATGTAAAAAATAAAAAACCCTATAACAACTGCTCTAATTTGTTTACAATCTTCTAATGATGCGATAAAGTAATATCGCAGGGCTATTGGTGGGGTACGAAAATTTGTGAAATCAACAGAGAATTTGAATAGATAAACATAACCTCAAGATACCGAGGGGCAAGAATTTTATATTCATACAACATATGGTACATTTGCTCTAAGAGTTATAATCAAATAGCGGCAACCATATGCAGAGCAAAAACAAAGTAATTCATGATTACCAGCATTCGTGAGTGCAGTGTTCAAATAAACTGTGTATGTTGTGAAAAATAATGAAAATGAGGCTGGGGGGTGGTAAGACATTATAGAGAAAAAGCATTCCATGTTAAATTCAGTTCAATAGAGCATTGATATACATTATGATTGTAACAATACAGGATGTTTACCCTCAGAGAAAACAGGAAAGTGTCAGGGAATTGAATGTGGAGGGAAAAGTCAGGGATATATCGGGAAATGTCAGGGAAAATGTAAATAATTGCTACTCTCCAAAAAGTGTTAGTTGTATGAATACACTGACACACAGCGCCCCAGAGGTTCTGGTGGTGTGTTCGTGTCCCGCCTAAGAGTAGGTGGGGAACTGGAACTGATGATGTGCCCGGCGCCACGTTCGGTATAGAGAACGATTGTTGATGGGGGTCGTACGGCCGATGGCCTACGGCGACTCTGGATACACTGTCAATATGAAGGGGAGCTGAGTGAATTTGTCTGTTATATTATGTAAAGTTAAAATATTGCCTGTGGACGAAGCTGTCGGCCATTTTGCATGCCTATATTACTTCTGAAGGTACCCTGCTTAAGGGAGGCAGGCCCTGTAACTGTAAAACACACTCAAATACACTTGTAAATATGAAGGCTGCTTTTATGGTGCAGTACCCGATGAACTCAGGAGAGTTAAATGCAATAAAACAATCCTAATTATGGCATGACTGTTTTATTACCATAAAGGTACAATGGAACGTTACTGCACTTGTTAATGTATACCTTAGTTAAGCGGACCCGGCACTCTGGACCTGCCGGTGGTCGCTAATGCAGGAAAATAAGGCGTGGGCCTTAGATTGTAATTACGTGAAACACGTCCCGAGGGTGGAGTCCTGGTATGTTACATCAGGATGCAGGGAGACCTCCCCTCGGCTAAATAAAAGTACTTAAAAGGTTCCTGAATTATGTGAACTATGGATATGAAATAAATGGTATCCTATATTGATTTGCCGAGGGGGTTGCGCAGAGCTTACCATCTGCCCTGCTAGTTGCCTGGAGTGCTGAAGTCTGACTAACGACATGACGTCGGTTTCGCCGCATGTCCGGCGAATTCAGCGCCAAAATAAAAAAATAAAAAAAAACTGAACTTAATGAGTAACATGATAAGTAAAATTGACGTAGTACATAATTAAGATTGCTAAAGTATAACACATTGGTGATAGACTCGTGACTGCCGGAGCCCTAGATGTGGCTAAGAATGTGACGTCACGAGAATATCACCGCACTTGAAGGGTGATATTAAATGATATGATGCATCCGGTCGCTGATTATCGATAGACGATTACATGTACACTCTTATAATTAACATTTTAGAGTTGGTGTGTGTCGTTATGTAATTAATTTCAGGATTATGTATGGATGTGACGACACATGGATTTCGTAACTAAGGGCGGAGCTACACTCTGTTTTCTATGGAATGTTATCGACTCTCTATGCTGGAGCAGTCAGTTTTCCTAGTGAGTTATGGTTTAATCACCATGAATTATGATTAAAAATGCTCCTATTAATTAATGCTGCTAGGGAACTGCTCGCTACTTCACACTTCCTGTGGGAATTTGATTCCCCGACTTTTGAAACCACTCGGAGCCACGTCACACTCTGGATTCGGCCACAGGGCCCGTCGACATCGCGCACATCGGAAAGTCGTGGAAATAAGTGGCGCCGCTTACTTCAGTGTTCCCTCCAATGGCTGTTTCATCAAACTGTCATGGCTCCACGGGACACACCCGTTTAGGTCACATATCCATTCATCACGAGAGTTACCTCTTGTGGTGGATATTAAACATCGTAACCCGCGGCCATGAGTTACAGGGCGACAAGAAAAGCACAATGCCATTCTTGTCGACCTGTACTGATTGAGACTGCGACCTAATGTCGCTGGGTCGAGTGTTGCTGTGTTGTTGATGCATCTGCGAAGGAACAAATGGGCATAAGGGATACGTGGATGTCCTGAAAACGTCAACACGATATTGTAATTATGAGCATGCACATTGTAAGATTACATTTTTCCAGTGTGTGATCAGTCCGTAATGCATAGACCCTATTTGCCATGTGAATTCCCTTCGCCAAACCTTCGGGCACATAAGGGAATGGGGCCTTCCAAAGCTCGCCGAAACCACCTTACCTTTGAACACTGTGTATGAGTGTAATTCTTCCAATCATGCAGTAAGTCAGCAGTTCAGTATCAGGTGTGTGGGTCTGCCTTTAATAAGCTCACAATTTAGTGAACACTGCAGACAATAAATGTGAGGGGAGATCAGCCCCGCTGTTCCTGAGAATGTCAAGAGTCTCCAGCTATCGAACAACCTTGACACTGCCACATGTGGAATTATGCGCCTAGTCCAGTAACAAATACCTCTACAATACTTCCCAACCTTAATATTACCGCCCCTCAAAACATCTGAACCCTCAACCGAGCCATCACACTGCATCAGACCACATATATGTATAAAGTAATGTATTGGTGTGATTGTAACTGGCTCTCATGTGAAGCCAATAGCGTGTATTGCAATAAATATCGATGGGCTGAATCAAATGTCAGTTCTGCTTTCTTGATCTGTTGCAGTGTAATTTAATGCAACAACACTGATGGCATTTTGTTCTGTCAACGATGTCAAAATACAGTACACATCGTGTTTCAGTATTCCCAAAATATATTTTATGGAAAATGGTAAGATACTGCCTGGTAAACATGGAAAAGTAAGGGAATTCCGAAATAGAAATGCAGTAGACACTGTGCAATACTTTCACATACATACAAATGCACGGTGAATAAGGTATAACTTTTTGATTCATATTCCACAAAACATATGGTAATGCTGTTGGTGGTTTTCGCATGGTGCTCCCATTGTCTTTGCCCTTCCATTTCGTCATAGTTCCAGGCCTCTCTCTTGTCAACGTACTAATTCTTAGGGCTGGCTGACAATGACAAATTTGGCCCTCCTGTTGGGCAGCATGCTCCACTTGGCCCTATCCCCCTCCTCTCACTGCATCCATAGACCCTGCCTGAGGTGGGAACAAAATTGGAACATAGTTATTGGAATCCACAATTACATTTTGCACAGATTAGCTACATTATGTAAAGTGATCTACCATTCTGTATGTGAACTGTGGAACATTGTTAAACTAGTGAAATTTTAAGTGTACAGTAACATATTCATGGTTTTCAAACCATTATACAGCATGGCATTGTGATGACATGTAGTAAAATGCTTGAGGGGTGGAATTGCTGGTTAAAGCAAAAGTCTGAAAAACATTTGTTTATATTCTCTCTTTTCTCATTGTACCAATAAACATTCTAAATATGAACCATTGTAGAGTTTGGTGCGCATGCAATAATACACAGGATTTTATTTCACATTAACCTAAAAAGAGCACTGTAAAATATATATAAAAATGGGTGTCCAGAAAACCGCCGAAGAGTTTTGTATAGCATTTTGAGAGGTAAAGTATTAGTTCCTGAAAGTTGAAATTCTGGTGCGCCTTTGATAGCAATGCCCCATTTCTGCAGCGACGCCCTTTCATAAGGGCTGATTTGTGATACCAAACTGGTAACTCGACAGTCATATAGGTATTGCAGTTATGGTTACAGGATACCAATACAATATAATTATATTCTTGGATAAAATGTTAGAATACAGTAACAAGCCATTACAAAACATTCCACTAGTACATATATTAATTTGTGGCATTCTAAATTAGCACTTAAAAGCATGTTTGTAGAATAGAAACATTGCATTATCATTATTATGAAGAAATAAAACCATATAAAAACCCATTACCTATTGCAGTGCACTGGTGAAGTAATAGCATTCAAGTTTTAGGTATGAATATTAATGTGGGACTCTTGCCGTTTTCTTTGTTGCGTAGATCAATAATAATAAATTTATATCTAGGAACCCCTAATTGAAATGTTAACACTTAAAAGTGTTACTGCAAAGGTGTTCATTCCATTAGCAACAACAGACTGCTTGTATGCGAGATAACTACAGGATTTGTTCTATAACATGAGAGCAAAGCATAAATACGTTTCTTGAGTGTATGTAAGTAATAATGTGTGTGTCTATAACACATCTGCAGTAAAAATATGACAAATGTTCCATAATCCAGTTTCACATGCATGATTATGTGATACCCAGTTACAAAGTAACAAATGAAACATAACTTAAGTAGTAAATGATAGGCGCCCACCATTGCTCCTATTATCAGTTTATTTAAAGACATAAGGCCCTCATGGTTATTTGTTTACTTTGTTAAAAACTGTATAAAATTTAATGTATTCACCACTCTTTTCTTCATTTTACATGTACAATTCCGTATGGTCACGTCTCCTATGTATACAAAATCCACCTTAAACCATCTTTATTTAGGGACTGTATTACCACAATCTGATAAAGTTAAGAATAAAAGTTATCAGCTAGATAGCCCAAATATGTGTATTACGACTCGCTGATATTGCCTATTCAGCAGGCTATCAGATGATAAAGCTATCAGGTACTTCGTCCACCTGATAGCTATCTATCAGCATGTCAAATTGTGTACTTAAGCAATATGGCAGCAACTGGTATAAAACTAATTGTATTTGACAGCGATTCCGATGAGTAGGTTTTGGATGAAATGCTTCGCTGTGCTAGAAATTCAAAAGCAACATATATTTCAAATTACTTACCTTTTCCATCCATGTATTTGTCCGATTTATTATTTTCTGAAATGGTCTTTTATTGCCGAATTAAGTTTACTAGTCTGGTGAAATGCCATTGCAATTGAGTTCTCTTCCATCAAAGTGTATGTATATTTGAGAATTTGTTGCTAGTGTTTAGAAATACCATATATACAGTATATTATTTTTGTATTTCATTAAATGAAGAGCTTCGTAGGTGCCTTTTAGAAAAACAGTCGCTCCAGTGAAAAGAATTGACACCTGTCTGCCACTTCGTACAATTGTTTTGTGCTGACTTATTCATTTACATAACAATTGAGTTAATTCTTGAAACCAAGAAATTTGAACTTCACAATGTAAATACTACTTCGGGGTCTGTTTAGTTTATTGGTGGGGTGGGGAACTAAAGTTTTACATCTTTCGAGAGACTTGATTGTTTTGCGGTTCTTCTTATGAGAAAGGCGTGATTGGAACTTACATAGTTTTGATGAAATAGTGGAAAAGTTTATTCATGTGGAAATATAATACAATTTAAATTATTCAAAAGTTTTGATTCATCAGAAAAACTGTATACAATTGATGTGTCGCTGTCTGTGCCTATGCGAGAAATATTCCGCATATGAATAGCATTGCATTTTTTATGTAATGAACTACACTAAAAGGGCGTTTTTTAGGTCATTTACATTTGAAAACATCCCGTAAGATCAAAACACAATAAATACGTCTCTGGTAAACCAATGTACGAAATGCACAATGTAAAGATGTTCAACAAATTTAACTTTCCACATAAAAATCATTAGAAATTCAATACAATAAATTAGGGCAAAACAACGTTGCTTTAATGCCCAAATACATTTTGAATTTTCTTACAACAATTTAAGAAAACATTATTTATAAAACACGCAAACCTTCAATGCCGTAATTCACAGACACCACACGTACGTGCTGTCCATCTATGCAATCCTAACCCTGTTTGACCACCTACCCAAAACGAGAGGAAATAGAGGAGAACACCAACAGCACCGCGAGGCCTTCCAGGCACCTGGGAGACATCAGAGAAGTGATCACGTGCTCTGTGGGAAAAAGGGTGCCTTAATGCTGATTAATCGCCATTGTGGGGAAAGCAGTGAAGAATGGCGATAAAGGCAGCCATATTTGTGCAGCACGTGACATCAGGGCTCCCACCACCAAGCAGGATGCAGGACAAAGGAAGGGTAGGGAGCATGCCAGTGCTCATCACTCGCGCCGCACACCAGCGGTCAGCTGAGCGGGAAACAGTTCATTAACCCCCGTGCCCGAATGCGTTCGAGTGGGGCTGCCACATTGTGACCATCCGTGCAGTGCCTCAAATCACTTCCAGTGGACTAAATCGACAAATTCGAGTGAGGTACTCAGTGTTGTCGTTGCGACCGCTGACCGAACTCGATGACGAACAGCCGTATCGCGACCATCCGCGAGCAACCACGCGCAGTGGAAACAGTGATATCACTGTAAAATTCGCGAACAGACACAGTACAATCACCATTAATCAAAATGGAAACAGACTCTCATGCACTGCACTATTGTGATAATCTTATTTGCGACAGACAATCATCTTACAGTGCTGGAACATTAAAATCAAATTGCACCAGGAATGCCTTAGTGAGAAAGAAAAGAGTACCACAATCAGGTAAGTGTTTATGTGTGGTAACAGCCATGTTAATGACAGATATTGTAACATATTACAGCATCCTACATCCACCCCATCTGAATGAAACTCCATTATTGTATTTACCCATGAGTACCTATTTACCACCAATGCCTATCATGTACCCAACACCGTTGTACCCATTAATCCTACCACCACTAACCACGTGTTTCCCGACCATAACATATATGACATCGCAAATAAAGGCAGTACAATCACCACCAAGTATCGCAATAGAACTGGCTAGAGAAACAGGGACTGCTGAGCCACACTTCAATGTATCTCCACCAGGACACACACCTAGTAGATTTAAGATTTTGCCCACATTTGAGGGAACATAGTCGGAGGACTCTACGGTCTTCCTGGAGGACTGCACTCGCAGGCTCATTAGGTATGGCATCAGTCAGGAGAAATGGGATAGCTGTGTTGGCATGCAGCTCCAAGGAGACTCACAGCCTTGGTGGAAATCACGAAACCATTACACGCTACAGTGGCAAGATTTTCGCCGTGCACCCCAGAGCTGTTTCAGGGTTTTTTTCAGCTCTATTCAGGCTCACGGTAGGCTCATGTTAGAAGAACAACAGCCAAATTAACTGTTAACTGCATTTGTCACCCGCAAGGCGGACCTAATCCGCCGGATTTACCTGCAGTTGCTGGAACAAGAAGTCTAGGAGAATATTGCGGAAACCATCAGGCCAGAATTCAGAACAGCACTGATACTGCTACTGAAAAGGACCATTGAAGACGTCATGCATGCAGCAATTTTACTGGAATGAGACCGCATACAACTGCGCCATAACCCTGGTGTAGTTCGATGGCATAACGAGCACAGAGACACATGGGGAAATGCCGCCCCACCACCGGTACAGCAGGAGTAAAACAGACAGTTTGGTCAACCTAAACCAAAAATCTTTCTACTACCACCACTGAACAGACTGGTAGGAGGTGCATGGTAGAACACACAGTGTGGGACTGCAGCCACATGTGTGGAATGAAAGTCAACCTCCGCGATATCCACATCAGTATTGCCCTACACTGGCATAACACTGGCATAGCAAATGCCCCAATAATCCCCATCTCACACTTATTCAGGGAGCCGCAAGTAAGAAACAGAGAAACAGGATGCAGGGATGAGGAGGCTGGACATCTCTTCCACACATGATCCACATCCAAAACCACACAACAAGACACCAAAACAAGCCTTGTTGCAACAGGTCTGTAACGGCGAACAGCAATTTATCAGGATTTTTGTAAATGTGAAAGGGTGTCAGTGCCAAGCGCTAGTGATACCAGAGCATCAAACAACTTAATTAGCCCGGAATTTGTAAAATCACGAGATGTAGAATCTGTTAACTTTGTCATTCGATTAGCTACCAAAAATTAGAACAGTACGGTATTAGGCCAAGCAAAAATTAAAGTGAACATACGGGACATTAGCATGATAACATCAGCTATTGTTATGCCGGAAATCCAGGAGGACGTCATATTAGGAATTCCGTGGTTGTCCGAGTAAAACACAATCGTGGAACCAGCTCCTTGCAGAATATATTTCGGGGAGAAAGAAAGACATACAGTTTATAACCTGGACAAAAAACCAACAGTAAATTTACCGCATATCATGTTGAGCGATCTTGACCACAACATACTGCCCGAACACCAGGCCGATTTTCAACGTTTGTTAAACGAATGTAAAGATGCATTCGCAACACAAGATGCTTTACGCTGAACCACAACTGCAGAGCACGAGATACAGTTAGAAGCAGAACCCATACAGACACCGCCACGGAGTTATTTACCGCACCAGGTGAGAATCATTAAACAGCAGATCCAGGAAATGTTAAATGATGGTGTTATTGAGCCAACTGACAGTATGTACAACTTCGCAATAACACTTGTCCCTAAGAAAGACGGCATGTGGCGTTTTTATGTCGACTTTAGGCCATTAAACCAAGTTACCAAAAATTATTTGCCCCCGTAAATAAGTGTAAAAGATGCTCTCAGCTCATTTGGACAGGCAAAAATTATGACACCCCTTGTCTTGAAAAGTGGTTATTAGCAAGTACTGGTTAAGATGGAAGACGCTATGCCCTTTGGGCTTAAATGCGCCCCAACCACCTTTCAGTCCATGATGGTGCATGTGTTGTATTGTTTAATAGGCGACTACTCCATGGTCTACCTGGATGACATAACTGTATAGTCCTACACGTGGGAGGAACACTTGCAACATCTGTCCGTAGTGTTAGAAAGGCTAGCTATTAATGGGCTGAAGTGTGCACTGGAAAAATTTCTCATAGAGAAAACCAGTATTGACATCCTAGGGCATGTCATAGACGCAGAGAGAAATAAGCTGAATCCAGAACAGTTGAAATTAATAGCAGTTATGGAAATTTTTCGGTTTAATAAATTGGTTAAGAGAGCACATAGAAATTTCTCAGTCATAACAGCACCACTAACAAATTTATTTTCACCTCAAAACAGATTTCGATGCTCAGAAGCAGCAGAACAGTCTTTTCATGAAATTAAGGAGAAATTTCAGACGTGTCCAACAATGGCAAGATACGATGTGGGCAAGCATTTGTATTTACAAACCGACACGAGGCAGCTAGCCGATAATGAGGAAAGAAATATAATTGATTTTGTTAGTGCCAAGCTAGGCCCTACCACTCAAGATCAATGAACGTGAATGTCTCACTGTAATATGGGCGATAAAAAAATACTGGGTGTACTTAGAGTACCAGCGCTTTACGTTACGCACCAACAATGGATGCCTGTACTGGCTTCATAACATGTGTGAGGCTCATAGTAAGTAAACCAGATGGGCACTGCACCTGCAGTCAATTCATTTCTCTGTGGAACACGTAGTAGGAAAGGAGAACCAGTTAACAGACACATTATCATGTGCACCGAACCCGCAAGTAATCTTGCAAGACGAAGTGTTCGAGCAAGAAAAACAAGCGCAGCAGGGTTGCTAATTTTTGCAAGACAAGATGTAGCAGTGTGAGCAGGAAATAATAGAGAACTGGCGAGTCGTGAATGGCAGGTTGGAAACGTGCTTGCTGGGTAACCCAGGAAAGTGTAGAGTTTACATCCCTACACATGCACGGGATCAGGTGTCCGCCCATGCTCACAGTAGCAGTGTAGCCAGACACCCCGGGGTGACCCAGACAGTTTGCAACATAATGGAGCATTTCTTTTAACTAAGAATTACGAAACACGTGTGCAGTTTAGTGCAGTAGTGTCACAGGCGCAACTTGTTTAAAAGTCGCAGAACAGATGGCTGGCAACAACAACAGCCGTGCCTGCGCAAAAGCCTTTCGAGACAATGTGCTTTGATTTAATGGCACCATACCCTCGGTCAGTTAATGGTAAGCAATTTCTAGTGGTAGTCACTGACAAGTTTTCAAAGTGGATTTAGGAGTACTCCGTCAGTAGTGGCCGTACAAATAACATCGCAAGAGTGCTCAATGATGACTTTTTCCCGCTTTGGGGTTTTCCTAAAAAATTATTAACTGATAATGGGACCCATTTTACTGGAAGGCCTTCCACTCCCCACTTCATGCATAATGTTATGCATGAAGTGGGGAGTGAGGCACATAAGAATGGCAATTTACCACCCCAGGGTCAACCTAACAGAAAGGCGGATCTAGGAGTTAAAATTTCTGCTTTGCATCCATGCAACATGGCCGGAACATCTGGCAGCTGCATTGTATAAACTATGCCAAGGAGTCAACGCCGCCACCGGCAAAACACCTGCCAAAGTTTTGCTAGGAAGAAATCTCAGCCTACCAGGCGAGGTAAAATGTGGGATACCGGACAGCAGTGACCCGCAGATCTGTACTACCAACTGGCAAATACATAGAGAACGAGAGCAGCAGGTACGTGATCAACACGTGCGATACGCAGCAATATGGGTGCCGACAACAACACGACCAACACTGGTGCCACAAGCATGCCCTGTGATGATGCACTCGCAGGGAGTTTTTTACTGGCTAATATATATTCTGTAAAAGAATTTGTTTTTCTTTTTTTGCGTGGGTAACAAGTCATTTAAATAAGGTAATTATACATTCATAAATAATATTTTTCATGTAGTGTATTTTACTTAATCGAGTACCTAATGGCCCAATAAACGTGTCGTGAGAATGTAAGGTTATCTTTTCTTTACACTAATATATAAAAGAATCTTAAAATCAAAAGTGAAGCTAAACGACGGGAAATATTTAAATGAATTTGTATTAATCGATTAGCTTTAGAACTCTTGCAAAACATAACACCTATAAATAATTTCATTTTACATGAATATATGGTAGAGTAGTTGCAAGCATTCTAGAGATTTGCGAGTTCGATTCCAGGTTCTTCCAAATATATTTAATAACTGTGTAAAAATGCAAAAGATAACATATACAAATATGGTAAATTAATCAATATTATTTGGGTTGAATCATAATTATATTTTGCTTTGAAAATGCCTGGCAAGCTGCTTCTACGTGGGCAGGCTTGGCGCAAGCCAATCGAGGCACGATTGGCTCAAGTTAGCCAGCGCAGGTCTGGTGCAAGCTAGCCAGGGAAGGCTTGATGCAAACTTGCCGGGGCAGGCTTGGCGCAAGCTAGCCAGGGCTGGCTTGATGCAAGCTTACCACGTTGTGACGAGTTAGCTTAATTCAAGCTTGATTCCAGCTTAATGGCTTGTCATGGCAAGCATCATTTCAGCTTTCAGGCTTGTCATGGCAAGCTTCATTTCAGCTTTCAGGCTTGTCATGACAAGCTTGTTTCAAGCCTGAAAAAAGCTTGTTCTGGTATTTGGGTGAGGTCAAGAGCAATTGTTTCAAACTGTTCCGTGGCTGTCTTGGCTATTGCTGTTGTATGCCGTCCCCGTAACAGCTCTTAAACTAATTGCACCTGACGCAGTTCCACACGAAAGCTCCGACACCTACAGACATTCCGGGCCAATAAAAGCATTTAAGAATGTTTCTCTTAGTTTGTGCCATGCCCAGGTGACCGGAAATGCTATTCATGTGCACGTAGTGGAGCACTGTGTCATGGGAGGCTGCAGGTACAAACACACGCCATGTGTCACAGTCCGTGTTCGCACATGATTCAACGCGCCCATGCAGTACACACCATTTTTCAACTGTCTCTCTCGCACATTCTTCTTTCCAATTACAGGTGACTTCACAGTTATAGTGTTCGCGGTTGATGTCTTCTCGTAGTGCCCACACTTTACATAGTCATTCGCTCCTCCTTCCTCCCGAAATGGATTCTGTGGGCCGTAGGTTCGACTGTCGTATTCTGCTCCATTACCCAGGGTATTCCTAGGATGGCATCTTCCCTAATATCATCAGACACAAACGCTACAGTCACTGTTTCGACATCGCGGATGCACACAATAATACAGGATGTCCTCACAAAAATGCCCTAATTTGTGTGCCCATTTTAAAATAGAAACTGTATGTCTGGTGCATGTCTGGCGTGCACGTTGGTTTCAGGAAGATGCAAAATTACTGCCTGATTTGTCTCACATCCATAGTGTGGTGCATGTAGCGTTGTTAACAGTACATCCACAAAATTGTGTCTGTTCTGGTGAAAGCACAAGCTGTGTTGTGGTACGCCGAGTTTAAGTCCATAGTCATGGTACGATGGGAATTTCGACGTGTTTGCAACAAGGCGGCACCCAAGGCAAAGAGGAAAAAAGCATGGCATACACAGTTTCTGTACACTGGAAGTGTAGTGAAAAGACATGAAGGAGGCCTTCAGGTCTCCAATATACAGGTAGAAAATGTCCGTCGATCGTTCCTACAAAGTCCACAAAGGTCAATTTGTCAGGCTTCATGAGAACTCCAAATGCAGAGTAAAACCATCCATCAGGTCCTCAGAAAGCAGCTGCACATGTATGCATACTAGGTGCAGATTATGCAGGCTCTAAAGCCAGAGGGCAAGCCACAGCAATATGAATTTGCGTGTGATATGCTTGGCAGATGCGACCAGAACCCTGTCTTCCTGTCACACCTCATGTCCTCAGACGAGGCAACTTCCATATCTCGGGATCTGTCAATAAGCATAGTGTACACATTTTGGGGACTGGAGCATCCGCATGCCATTGTGGAACATGTGTGAGACAGCCTAAAAGTGGACATTCGGTGTGGCCTGATGTGGAACATTCTCAACGGTCTGGTTTTTTTTTTTTTACAGAGAATACAGTCACAGGAACGACATACATGTAGGATCTGTTTGCCTTTCCCAGGTTGAACACCTCCAACTAAATCTCTGGATCCAACATGATGGTGCCCCATCCCATGGATCACTGGATGTGCATAGCTCTCTGGATGCCACATTCCCTGGCCGTTGGGTAGAACGAGCAGGTCCCATTAAGTGGCCTCCATGTTCTCCCGACATTAAGCCCCTGGACTTTTTTGTGGGGCTATTTGAATGACAGGGTGTATGCCGCTGTAATATAGAACATTCAAGACCTCCATGCCCAGATTGTGGACACCATTAGTACCATGACTCAGGACATGTTGGCGCTGACCTGGACAGAAATTGTATATCGGCTTTGTGTCACCACAGGAGCTTACGTGGAAGTGTTGTGACTTTTTGTAAAGAAACTTGAGACCTCATACGTCCTGTGTATATCAATAGTTATCCTGTACCTGTAATTGTATGATATTGCGAACAGGTTGAAATATGGTAATTCGGTTTGGATATCCTGCATTCACTTTCCCCAATATGCACCTGTGTATTGATGGGTTGCCAATTGAACTCTCTCTTGAACTGTTTTAATGCTGTTGCTGTTGATAAAATTCCTTCGAACAAAAATGTGCGATGCTACTGGATCAATCAGCATGCAGTAGTAGATAAGCACTGAAATTCGTATGATACTGTTTGGATCACTGTTATTTGCACAAGTAGTATTTGCTGGGGTGACGGATCAGTGGAGAACATATTTTTCCGAGGGTGGGCCCTAGTAAACAGTGTGGCAGGTGGCATTGCTGTCATCTCCTGTACTGGCTTCGCTGACATCTCCTGACCCCCAACACTTTTCCCGTTATCTGCTTTGTTGACATTATGTGATTTCGAAAGTTCATTGTCCCAGCATGGCTGATCATGGTCTCGTAGTGGCTAGGTTGTGATGGTTGCTCCCAGCAACATAACTGTATGTATAATCTCCTGTTCTGTATATTCAATAACAGGCACCAGAGCTGCTCGATACTCCGGACATGCTGTACTTGCAACATTCGCCAGGACTTCCTAAGTGCTCAGTTCTGGGTGGTACGTGCAGATGGTGCTGATTTTCTGCGAAACAAAATTATACAGCATTTCTTCTCCTTGTTCTTCCTGGACGATCCGACTCCAGCCTTGCAATGGAGCGTACGTGTTGGCAAATCGGATAAGGAATGAGTGCCTGAACTCGGCCCACATGATCCCATAGCGGTTCATTCCTTGCCACCACAGTTGGGCATCCCCTCCAAAGTGATCCCCAATATAGTTAGGCCAATCTTCAGGATCGACACCATACAGTTGACGGTAGGCTAGTGGGGCGAAATGGTGTACTTTTAAGATTGGGAGTTGGAAATGTACCATTGTTTCTCACTAAACTTTCTGCCGACAGATTGTGGGCGACAGGTATTGCAGGGGCAATACCAACTAGTTGCAGTAGAGCAGACTCCTCTTCTCTGAGTTGTGTGCTGACATCCAATGGACGGTGTCTTCCCGGTTCTCTGTCCATTGTAATAACAGAAAATACGTACCTGTACTATGCTTTATACGCAGTTAGATCTCAGGGTGACTCACACACCCATATTTAGTTACACAAAGATAAAAACACACTGAAATACATTAGAAACACTTGCATAGTGTACTCGATAAAAAAATGTGGGAATGGTGGTGCCCGTGCCCCTATAGCCCATAGCCAACTCGAATGAAAACACAGACACTTCACGTTAAATCATTGGGTTTTATTTAAAACATTTCTCTAGGAAACACCTTACAAAGCACTTTCCTGACTTTACCCGCTGGTAGGGTTACACTGAGAAAAAGGCACGTGGCCACTAGGAATTACTGTGCAAAGTTAAGTCTTCCCAGGCAATGTTATTCTATGGGAAAGGAGGAGTGGAGAAGTCTTGGGCGGATAAACACACAAGGTTCCAGTAATCTAAGTCTATTGCATTAAAAGTGATTAGTTACAAAATATTGATATGCCGTCTAAGTGCTTGAAACGCAACCCCATGGTCCGCACGTCCGACTCCTCAAGACACAGTGGTATCACTAACTCCCTCGCAGCAGCACGCTGGCCAGTTTGGACGGGCCAGCGGGTCATGTTAACTACTTTCCTACACCTACAAATCCTCTAGAAACATACACACGTTTCTTAAAAACAACTCTCGCATAATTAATTACAAAAATTACAGAAACCCTTTGCTAACCATAAAACACTGTGTGAAATGAAATGGGGGTGAAACACATGAAAAAAGGAAATAACAGGATGATAATACATACACTATTTGCATGCGACTCGGCACAGTTGTCGGTCACACTCCAACTTTATACTGCGCGCTGATCACATTCGTTGCGATAGGGCACTAAGTTGATCAATCACAAATGTGTGTACTTCGTCTAGGGGTGGTAGAGCTGGAATTGTGGTGATGTTCAAAAATTGGCCTGTTGATGACGTCATGGTACACTATTGGAGGGGGTGGGGTGATAGTACTTCATCCCACTCTTCCTCATCATGCATAACTGTGTTTCCCAGCGAATGGTAGAAGTAATCAGTCCATTTATTCTCTTCCTCTGCAATGTGTTGGACCTCGTAGTTGTAGACTCGTTTATATCAAAGCGTTGTTCGACTGGTCCAGACTTGGCACTCCCAAAATCGAGACTATGTCGTGTTCCATTTTCTGCGAGCTCGGATAACACTGCTTCAAGTCCCCTCTCTCTGGCATCGGTCTGAACATAAAGGTGTTTTGCGGGGTCGTATTGTTTTATCTTTGTTACAGTTCACGCATGTAGCTTTATTGCTCACTACTCTTTATCTTACGACACATTGTCTCTCTATATTTTTTAACCGATCTCCCACCACTTTTCTTGTCTTGTTTACAACTCCTCCCTTCTTGCCATTCCTCTGTACTGGCCACATGGCCAGACATACAACTCATAATACATCTTTCCTCGTTCATTTTTTTTTCATTCCTTAATCAACTACAACTACTTACATCACTTATACACAAGACAACTAACACATCTAATATAATGCAAAGTTTTAAACTTGTGTGGTTTGCAGACTGCCCTCCCTGATCTTGTACATAGTTGGTTATTTGTTTTGTTAAGGCCCGACTCTGTGCAAATATCTTTTGATATCTGCTCGCAATTGATTAGGAATGGATCTGCCTGCTTTCCTGATATTTGCTTTAGCTCATCCTTTAATAGGTCTCCCATACTTGCCTCTGACGCCTTTAAATATTTTCTGTTTCTCCTTACATCCTGTCCTCTCCTATCCCTCAGTATGTAGGACCGGGGGTATGTAGTTTCCTTGAATATCTGCCCTGGTTCCCACCTGTTCCTGACAGGGTCTCTCAGTATTACACTCTGTTCTGGTTGTAGCACAGACAACTCTTTACTGGCGCTATCATAATAACTGCGGCTCAACCCTTGCTGTCCTTCCCTGTACCTTACAATCTCCTCTGGGTCTGGGCCATGAGGTTGTATAAGGGTTCCTCAGTTTCACCTCAAAATTCCACTGCTCTGCAAACTACTTAAACAGATGGCTTCCAAAAGGCACATTGTCTGCCCCTAATACATCAGGACTGCCATGTGTTTGCAAATATGCATTTTATAGCCCTAATCCCACTACTTACTGACTTGTCTTCTATGCTTATTATTTCTAGCCAATTGGAGTAAGCATCAATGACTACTAAATATAACACTCCTCCATAAGTAACAATATCAGCAGCTACTCTTTCCCATGGTCTACTAACAATGGGTGGAGAGGCTCTTTACTATTCTCCATACTGTGTTGTGAGCACACAGAACACCTCTTAACAAATTCTTCGACTTCTGTACTCAAACCAGGCCAGTAATACAACTGCCTTGTTCTCAACTTAGTCTTGTCAATTCCTTTGTGGCCCTAATGGGCCTGTTTCAACAAGCCTAGCCTCATTTCCCTGGGTACTACTATTTTATTTTCCAATAATACTATCCCCTCCCATTCTGACAGTGCTTCCTTATTTCTCCAGTATATTCCCAAGTCCTGATCTACTTTCTTTTTCGCTTCTGGCCAACCCTGTCTGCAGTATTGCTTCACTAGTTTGAACTGGTTATGTTAATCCGTTTTTTGAAAATACTGGTTTTGTTTGTCTGAGATTACCTTGTTTTCAACACTTACTCTCACTGCATTTACTACTTCCCGATCCAAATAGTTACTTGTGTCATTTATACAGGTTGTAGACAATGTGTCACCTATGTTCTGCAGCTTCCCTGGTAAAAAGCAAATCTTTAAGTTACAGGCCAGCATTCTTAATCTTAATATTTGCAGTCTAGCTGACAAATGATTTATGCCTTGCTGCCAGGGGCTTGTGATCTGTGAAAATCGTGACATGATTTCAGTAAATAAAATTATGAAATTTGACTGTGGCAAACTGGATGGCCAGAAACTCTTTTTCTACCTGTGCATACAGTACTTCATGTTCATTTAAGCTGTGCAAAGTAAAAGCAATAGGGTGTCAATTTTGCATCAAACACACTCCCAACTCATCTTTGCTGGCATCTGCATATATCTGTGTGGCTACCTTTGGGGCCATAAAAAGCCAGCACAGAAGCCTGGCAATGCAATTTTTTTAACTCGTTAAAACTATCTCTGTGTTCTTGCTCCCACTTCCAGTCACCATCCTGCCTGCTAAGTCTTCCATAGTGGTGCCGACACCTGGGATAAGTTTGGAATGAATTTACCCACATCTCACCATTCTCGAAACTCTCAGTTACTCCTCCTCAGATTGATATGCTTTCATACCCACTATCGCCTGCATGTATTCATCATCCTTTTATTCTTTTTCTAGATACACACTGAATAATATTTGTAGTTTTTATTAAACCCAAATCTTCAATTTTTGTATCCTTAGAGATGGTAGAAAATAAAGTATTAGATTTATAAAAATATGCTTCTCTACTTTTAATAAAACATTTTTGGTTAATTGTTATAATATTCTTATTTTCTTATATTATCTTATATATTCTTATTTTCCTATATTCTAAAATATCTTAATATTTAATTGGCAATAAATTAAAACTTAATGCAGATAAAACATAATTAATTTGTCTTTCTTCTTTATTTTCTGTCAATTTATATTGCATTCCAGGTGATTTTTTTGTATTTTTATTTCCCCAATAAACATATTGCAGAATATTATCAAAAACAACACAACTACTATTTTGTAAAGAATCTGCTTTTTTAAATACACATATTAGATAAAGAAACCGAATAAAATGGCGCTTTTTGGAAATAATTCTAACCATTTTTTTAAATAAATTTTAAACAATATTTCAATGGATCAAATTCTTAAACCTTTTGGAAATTCGTGTTAGTATAGTTATAAATTGTTACTTCAAATCTTGTAATACAATTTTCTTTAGCGAATGTAGGACCTTTATATTTTTATTTTTTAATCTTTCATCTGGACAATTTAAAAAGTCTATAATATGGTTACATAATTGTTTATTAACTCCTAGGCTTGTTAATTGGCAAATAAATTTATTGTATATTTTAACTCTGGAGTGTTTATTAATATATGTCAAGCAGTCTTTTCCAACATTATTATTATTTACTATTATATTACATTCTTTTTTATATTCTCCTTGCATAGAAATATTAAAATTATTTATTAAGTAGGTACACGTCACTTTTTGATTAAAAATACCTCCAAAATCCTGTGTTATATGCAAATCCAACAATAATGTTCTTTTCTAATTTATTCTAAAATTAACAGTGACTCAGTTACTAATGTTTCTAATTTCACATCTGCTAACTCTATTTTATAAGGAATAGTATTGGGTTTTTATTTATTTTTTCCTAATATTTTCTATATTTGTGCTAATAATTTGCTTAATGCCAATAATTATTTGTACATCAGTGTCTAATAAATATGGAGTTTTTGTTTTGACACCATGTCTTGCCAAATTAAATTTAGAAAGTCTAGATCTTAAAAAACTGTTAAAACTTCCACAAGCATCTTTTTTTTTTTACAAGAAATTGTTAAAATTTAATAAAACCTTGGAAAATGAAAAAGAAGTTGAAACTGGGTAGTTGAAAGTAAAGTAAGGTTACTTTCGTACCTTTATGAAATAATTTATTCACTTAACTCTCTGTTTGGTTTTATTTATTATAACAATGAAGTTTATTGGATGGGTGGCTATAAAATTACTTTTATTTGTAAGTCATCCGACAATAATTGTATATATCTTTGCAAAATTAAGGATGCTGAAGGTGCTGTTTAGAGACACCGTCCCGATCCAGGTAGAATTTTTATTCAAAAATTTGAAATTATGTGGCTAATTGCAATTTAAAAAAATATATATAAAGAACCCAAAATTCTTATTACTTTTGATTATTGGTAATTTTTAGAAAAAGAAGTTTCTGCTGAAAAAAACTGTTTTTAATCTTGATATAAATGATCAGTTTAATAATTTACTATTTGATATGCCTGATTTTTAATTTTGGCTTTCAAATTAATAGAAAAAAATAATCCTCAACAGTATAAACATTCTTCTATGTTTGATCATTGTGATGATAAAAACATTTCATTTAAACATGGGAGAAATGAAATGCTTCCAAAAGAAAATTGGAATCTAGATATTGCAAATAATATTTGAATGAAGATATATTTGGCTTATAATGTTTTTGGAAACTCGGGAACAAAATTAAATTCAACATTTAGAAATAATGAACTTCACTATAAACCAACTGTTATACTTAGGTGAGTTCAATTATTATTCATTTTGGGGGCGAAGACCTTTTTATGTTATTGATTGTTCATATAGAAAAACAACGGAATTTAAAAGAAAACAAACACGAAAATTAGTCCTGATTTTAATAAAAAGCCCAAAGCTAGTACAACTTGTAATGTTTTAATTAGCAAAAGGAGCCTTACTTATGATTTGTAAGAAAATATTACTGAAAACTTACAATTTTTTAATTTTATTGAATGGAAGAATCAACAAAATGCTTCGATAATTTAATACAATATTTTAGACTCATAGTTGAGTAGTCGTATTAAAAAGTTTTACGAATTTTTAGAATTTAAGATGAATTATTCAATCGAATAAAAAATGATTATTAATAAAATTCTCATAATATGACTTTTTTTATAAAAGATATACATTTTTTTAAAATATTATAAAGGGATCAAATTATAGAACTTTTGGAAGCTTGGGATATTGGATATGTAATTATAAAAACATAAAATGTTATTGATAAAGAATTTGACATTTTTCATTTCAAAATTGTTTTAAAAATCAATAAAAATGATTTAAGTTCAAATGCATTTTCTGATTTTAAAGATGTTTATGGTTTGGGTGTGGTTTTGATAATTGGTATCATGGATTCAGTAATGGCTATGCTTCAGATTTTTTTTATTTTTAGACTTTAAAAAGTGTTATGGGTGATTTACTTTTGTTGAATTAAATGGATAAATTCTACCAATTTTCTTCTTCATGTTTCATTTGTTTTTAGCTTAAATTGGTTTGTTTTTAATAGTTTTTATCTAATTTCAGATTTTGATTTTTTAATTCTTTTCTTAAACCTTCACTATAAATAGCAATAAATTGTTAATGCTAATCTTTCTTGTACTTTTAATGAAAATTGCTTGTTTTTATAGTATCAAAATTTCTGTAAAATTTGGACAATTATTGCAAATTTTGTACAATTTTAGGCTTAAATTGCTTGATTTTCGATGAAAATTGCTGGCTTTTTTAATTCGATACTGTCGTTTCTAGAAATATGAAAATGCAGCTTGAAAAATAGATATTTTCCTGATTTTAATCTTTTTTTTTTCATTGAACTTCAGTTACTAATATTTATTGTAATTTCGTTAAAAAAAATAACAGGTGTTAATGCCACTTTTTCTAGTAATTTCGGTGAAAATTGCCTGAAAAAGTGAGTGAGCCAGGATCACCATTATACATCTACTTTCAGACACCTGACTTAGGTCAAGCACTCTCTCATGCCACACTTTTTCGAGTCGCATGATTTAAATATCATGCATTGGGGCAGTGTGCAAAGGACCAGTTTATTGGCTGAATCCGTGACCTTGTTATCTTATTTGAGTGATACTTTCCCCCTCTACAATCAAGTCACTTTACTAAGCCTCACCGAGCCAGGACACTCCCTACTTTGTTATAGGACATCAGAGACTTTACTTCGCTGCCTGAGCGGACTCCAGTGAGCTGCACCTGAGACTTCACTTCTTCACTACTGCATTAGCATTCCTTATGAATTGGTTCACCCTTATTTAGTATGTTTTGTTTCATTAACCACATCATCTCTCTCAACTTTGCCAGGTAAGTAAATGAAAAATTTCATGTGTGGATTTTCTGTGAGATCACTGTATTAAATTAGTGAAGTTAAAACATTTTATTTCATATTGAGTGTTTGTGCTCAGCCCTAGACCGCTCGGGCATCACTAACTGGTGGCAGCGTTTTGGATACACTCCAGACAGCTGTAACTGAAACCCCCTCTGAAGGGTTATAGATTATAGAAGATAGGTGTTAGGTTGCTAATAAGCTGTGTTAGGTTTTCTCCGACGAGTTAAAGTATTTAATTTTTACTCTAATCGCAGTGTGTTATGAATGCGAATCGTGCAGTTGTGATTGAATTGAGCACTGTTGCAGAGTGGCAATTTTCAAAGTGTCCTGAAACATTTAGGATTGTTCGCAGTTCAGTTGACGATTGCAATACAATAGTTTGTGTGCATGTCTATTGCTGAAAATTGTATCGCTTTGAAGTTTTGTATGTTACGGCCTATGAATAACAGAATAACTGGTAGCATTGATTGTCGCGAAGATCTGGATGTTATAACGACACATACATGGGTTTGAGTTTAATTTCGCATACATTATTTAGATTCTGCTCCTCTTTGCTGCATTCTGCAAACGCATTAAAGCGTTATGCTGAGACGCTGATTATTTGAGAGGCAAGAAGGAAAGTAATAGACTTTCCAGTTGTAACTACCTACGTTATTTTAACTAGTACTACGAAGCATTGAAAGGCTTGGAAGTTTATTCTTACCACTTAATACAGAAATTCTTTCAGAAATTTAAGTCTTTTGACCTGTCTCAAGTAGAGCCATTTCGCACTAATTTAAATGTGTTAACAACAGGTTCGGGATTGGAAATAGCTTTCGAAGGGAATACAAAACTGTATTTTCCGACACTAGTGTATAAAGTTAATGAATAAGAGATTTCTTTTGGACGAGAAGTGTTGGAAAAATTATATTTTGCAAAGTGAGGCAGTTCATACCTTGAGATCTTGTCTGTCCAGAAATTGAAATTGTGAGGTTTGACTTAGTGAAAACATAGAGCCTTTGACTCCTCAAAGCATGAACATAAAACAAGAGAAAAAGCCTTTAGCTAGTTCTTTACATTCGGAACCCATTTCTATTCCAAAGAAAGAAAAAGTTAACATGATCCATGAAACACTTAATAATCCGCATTACGATACGGATTCATGATCGAAAGACATATTCCTTTTTCGAAATTAAATGAACAAATTTTAGCGAGGCATACACACGGTTTTTGTTAACATGGAAGAAGACATCAGGGTCGTCAACCAGCTCCCGCAATACCAGAACACACACAAGTGTCAGCTCAAATTAAAGACTTAGCAGTTATATCATTAGCGAGAAATGGACTGATAAAACAGTTTCATTGTAGGCACACTACTTTTTAGAAAGTGTGGAAAGTGCAGCAGGCATTCGAAAGCCTTCAGATGACAGCAAGAGTAACCAAGATGAAATAAAAGGTCTAGCATCGTGCTTTAATGCGACTTGTTCTCATTCGAGAGGGGACATGACATTTCAAATGTTGAAAAATGAGCTGAATGATAGATTTAAAGAAAGTCAGCCATTGCAGTTTAATTACTGCATGCTGCACGATTTTGGACAAAATAACAATTCGATGATCCTAATAGAAGGAAGAAAGTATATAACCTAGTCTCACAGCAGACAAGTATAGCAGTACAAAGAGTCAATCGGGAGTAGGTGTTTCTCCCAAGAACATGAGTTACAGACCAGAACAAATAATATCAATATAAGATGTTTTCATTGCTGATTTGTATTTGTAATCAGGGAATGCCGAAGTTAGGGAACTCCACAACTAGCCTATGAACCTAGAAACTTAAGGCACTGCATTAGTGAAACCAGCGATAATGTAGGTAATAATCGCCCAAAGGTAGAAGCCGTGTTTTAGCCCCGGACACCACATGGCTGTAATTACAATTATAGGGGTGAATGAGACTTAAGTTTTTGTTATTGTCGAAGGCAGGTTTCACTCTTTCTTAATTGACGTAGTATCCTATATATCTCTTACGAGACCTAGTGTCAGCAGGAATATCGTCGATGTATCTGTTTGGAGCGAAAGGTGTAACTGGAGACTCTTCATATCACAGGTAACCAGTACATTGAGTTGTCGGTAAATATTTCAATGTTACCCATATTGCTTCCTTGTGTGCGCGTGTTAGCTTCCTTTCGAGGGAATACTTGGGACTGATTTTCTCCATTGTTATGCCAGAATCGATTAAAAAGAACAGACATATCTTAAAGATACAATTGATTTAGATTCATACAATGTATAATAATTGAGGGAGAACGGAAACAAGATGAGAACCTGGCCAACTCTGAACTTGGATCTGGAGAAATATATGGAAATCAAAATAATACAGTAAGGGTACTGTAAAACACGATTCTGCCACCACAGTCGGAGCTAGTAATGGAAGTTGCTTTGCACACTGTGGGTTGGATTGCTGTCTCGAAATTGCTTCTTATTTAACCGACATTGACGAATGTACTGGGAATCCGTGTAGAAAGGGCATCGTGTTACTTAATTCCTACCAGTGAGAGCCTCAGAGAACCAGGTGTGTTGTAAGAGCAATATGCTTACTGATTCTATAGGGACATGTAATAGATTCAGTGAGACGAATCTGGAGGACGGTGTGAACGACCATCAGAGTACCTGGGTAGTTTAAAATAAGGCATTTATGAAAGTGAGTGACCAGTGATATGCCCTTTGTTTCGGGTCAAAGGGATGCTTCCCAGTGTTTCGTTCCTCATCGTGATCATGTCAAAGTGGGCAAGAGGACATGATGTCCTAGTCGGGCGGGAGATGCAGAAAGCGATATGTGAAGTAGGCAGTCATGTCGAGAAGACCACTGGCAGGGTTGGTCAAGAGTTATTTGAAGATTCAAGGAAACCTCACAGAGCATTAAAATATCCAGTAAGGGCTGTTACAAAAACTGCGAACATTTCAAATGAGATGCTTGTCGTGCAAAAAGGTATAATAATTGGCTTTATCATACTTTTCATTAACGTTGCTGGAGTGCTGTGTGTCAATAGTAGTGTACGCCAAATATCCTACAGAAGTTGTGTTGGGTCGGATCATAAAAAGATAGTGTCGCCATGATGAGCACCACGGGAGAAAATCCTCGCAAAAGTCCCTAGTAATGGTGTAAAGTGTTCGCTTCCATGCTCCGAAGCAGTTAAAATCCTCTCGAGTTTGAATAGCCATAGAGTGAGCGAATTAGTACGCAAGGTCATGGAACAGGACGAGGTTAGTCGCTGTCTCTTCCAAATCCTCCAAAATGAAGTACCTATGCTGAGAGACGGCTCTTCAGATTCCGAATGAAAACCTCTAGTCCTGTCATATAAACATAATAGTTCATATGAGTAATATACGTAGTCATAACAATCGGAGAAATAACGGTAGTGGGAAAGAGAAAACTGGTACCAGTGTAAAGATTGTTCATGTAAATTGAAAATAAATGAGCCAATTTATTTAGGGACTCAAGGAAGTCGGTTTTTTCGACAGTTCCACTGCAGATAGTCGTATTTCAGTGAATAAGAAGTGTAAAATATTACCAGAACTACCAAAAGATGAATGAATGGAGGTAGCGAAAATTATAAGCGATAAATTGAAACATTTCGGTATTGATGAAGTTTGCATTTATATTTCAAGTGGGAGGAAGTTCGAATTTTGGGTGCCCAAATTTATTGAAACATAAGGTAGATACAGGAGAGCTCAGACTAATAAAACAGAATTCGTACAGAGTACCACATTCTTTGAAACCAGTTATAGCAGACAAATAATACATGCTAGATAAAGGCATTATTACATAGCAGATCACCTTGGCAGTTTCGCGCAGTTATTTTGAAACAGAAAAATGAAGATGGTTCATTTCAGATGTGATTTTGTGTGGATTTAATTCGGCTTAATAAAGTCACAAAATAGGCCGCCATGTGGACTGTGCAATGCCCGAGCAACATTTTAGAGATTAATGAAGAATTATGTTCTAACAGGTTTGTTAGGTGATCAATGTTTAGTATATCTTGATGACATAATATTTAGTAGTAGTTAGATAACATGCAGAGTGAATGAGTGAAGTATTAAAAAGATTGGAGGAAGCCAATTTGTGAATTCAGCCAAATAAGTGTTCATTTGTGCAAGATAGTGTGGAATACTCAGGGCATGTTGTAAGTTAAAAGGCGTTGAACCTAATCAGAAAAATCTGCAAGCAATTAAATAACTCCCCAGACCTAAAAATATCACTGAGTTCGCTCAGTAGTCTGTTTATTTCAGTATTATAGGAAGTTTGAACCATTTTGTTGGGGAAACAGAGCTAGAAGAAGCTTTTAAAATGTTAAAAGAAAACTTGATTTCATATCTACTTCTTATATATCCAGATTTTTTACGACTATTCATTGTGAATACAGATGCTAGTGATCATACTATAGGTGCTGTCCTGTCTCAGATGAGGAGTGGATATGAAAAACCAATTTTCTATGCTAGTAGACAATTAAATTCAGCAGAGAGGAATTACAGTACAACACAAAAAGATTGCTTTAGTTTTTGCAACAAAACTTTTCACATCCTATTTGTATGGACGTAGGTTTTTAGTTATCACTGACCATTCTGCATTAAGATGGTTATTGAATTTTAATGACGCGAGCTCGAGACTCACTGAGGTCGAAGTATTCCACAAACAAGGTAAGAAACACATGAATGCAGATTGCTTGTCGCAAATGGTAAATATAATTGTCGGGGAACTTAAAGGGCCCTTTATATTTAAAAGGCAGAGTTTTATTACGTACTCTATTCTTGACCCACACCCATTGGTGTATCTTAACTGTGTTGGGTCGATCGTATCTATCAAATGTCTTTTTGTTCTCTTGTGCTAAGACTAATTCAGCTAAGCTTGTTCTCTATCTTTGCACCTATTATCACAACGTTGTGAATATGTTTTTGCAACTACTTGGGAAGGTTGCGTGGCTGTGATCCCATGTAGCAAATATAATGGCGTGAAGTTTGGGCTAGTATTTACTGTAGTGTTTTAATTAAATATAATGAACTGCACATATTCATCCCAGCTAGCGGGATCCTCATTTGCGCTGTGCTTGTTGTATTGGCACAGTTTTCATTTCTTTATATGTTGGTTATTATTCATGTAACAAGTTCTTAAATATTTACTTTTTTAACAAAAATGATTGGTGTAATTATTTCTTCCTTGTTCAACTTATTCATACAACATGTAGTTTTCCTATATTTATTTATTTATTTACTTGTTTCTGCCATCATCATTCGATGTAATTGGAAACTTAACCGCCGATAAGTGTAAGTTCAATTATTATTTATTCATTTTGCCGTTTCGTAATAATTTTGTTTGTGCCGAGCCACATTTCCATTTGCTGTTATTCCTTATCTTCTAGCTAGCTTTTTGTATTTCATATCGGCTTTGGCCGGATGGGTTAAAGATCCACCCATACAAAAACTGAAAATTGCATTATCATATTCGCCCAGAAATGATGCGCGTGTGGCGATTTGGTCCATGGAGAGCTCAACCATATTTAATTATATTATATTCTTGTTCATGGTGATACACTGGTAAATATCGTGTTTCCTCGTCCATTTACTATTATAATATGATAATTTAAGAATGGATCGTTGCACATTGTTTTGTTTTCTTTTGGTAATTTTCCATTAATACGTCTATATTAACCTGGAAAATGTGTTATAAGTTCGTTATTGCATGCACTGGGATGATTTACTTATTCAATATGGATTTAAAATTCTGCGATTTATCCATAGTGTTTTCCAAAATTTTCAAATAATTCTTTGTCAACCTAATTGTTCACAATATATCTACCTATTATTTTATTTTAATTTCTCTATATTTTGCTAGATTCTGATACAAACTTTCTGGTAAAGGCTTTATATAATGTGTTGAAATTGAACACATTATGTTTTACATTATACTCGTTACTATTGTATTCTATACACTTGCTGTTTGCTTCACCTATAGTCGGTATTTGGCACATTGAATCGGCTAACGTGTTTACTTTTCTTTGCACTATCTTAGCTTGGAAATTGTATTCCACCAGAGCAATTGCCATTTTCTGGATTCTAATGTTATGCTCTGCCATGATTTTTAAATATTGCAAATTTGCATTGTTCAATTCAATAATGTAATGTATACCATAGAAATATTGCCTAATGTACGTTAAAAAATATTCATTTGGTCCTAGCTCACATTCGGTTGTGCTCCGTATGGCTTTGTTTAATAACAATTTCTTGGAAGAAAAATCTATAATGGATCATTGCTTAGTATTAGATGGTTCTTCCTACATCAATACTGCACCATTCAGTCTGATGCTTCTCACGTTAGTATTACGTGTTTCTCATCATACTTTTGTCATATAGGCGCATTTGAATTGTTTTCTTCAGTTAAAAGTAAGCTGTATATTCCTTCTCTCATGCTGTGTTGTCTTTTGTTAATTTAATTCGTGTTTCTGCTTTGCTAACATAATTATGAATGTACCTATGCAAACATGATTTCATACAAAGAAATGTTCTCACCTGCTTCATGTAACCTGGAGGAGACATTTCCTGATTGAATTTCGCTTTTTCCAGGACAGCTCCTATACCTTTCGGGGTTATGTAGTGCCCTAAAATTTGGAATTCTTCCTGTGTGGATGTACATTTATTTGCGTTAATTTAAACATTTAATTTCCTTAGTTGCTCCATAACTTTCCTAACATTATTGAGATGTTCCCTAAATGTATTTCCTTTAATAAATATGCCATCGATCAATGCAATTGCCATATTACAATGTATTGGGCTTAATAATATTGTAATGGGCGAGGAAGCGAAGGAGGGTGACGTACACCAAAATAATTACCAAAACTACACCAAATGTTAAGGCCTTCACAAAAAGGGATAGGAGGGAGGCTTTTAGGATAAAATAAATGATAATAATGTAGATTAATGAAGTCCAAAACCAAAAATGTGCACAGTAAAGGGGGATGGGGGGATTTCTCAAATAAATCCTATTGTCACACTACTACTGAGCGACTCCAATTTCATTGCATACATTTACCCTTACTTAGGGTGACAGGGTTTCCTCCACCACCTGTTTTGGACAGGACAAAATATATATATTACTCAAATCTCAGTTCATTTTCTTATACCACAACTTATATTCTCTAAACTTTTGAGCAAAGTTTATTACCAAACCACAAGAATAATAATAAAAAAATTAAATGGTGGGGGGAGGTATAAGGAGTGGAAGGGAGCGGCGACCAAATCTACTCGTTCAATGTGAGAGGTAAAGAAGAAACAGGATCGAGATGTGGTATTTGGTTCCATAGAGGGCTCTTAGTTCAACCTATGCCAGGTCACTGACACTTCTGTTTATATATATATATATATAGGTAGATACTCTTAAATCAAAGATACTTCATCAAATCCACAACACCTGTATACTGGTGAGAGAGAGAGAGAGAGAGAGAGAGAGAGAGAGAGAGAGAGAGAGAGAGAGAGAGAGAGAGAGAGTGGGTTAGATAACAAAGAACACTAGGTGAGGTTAAATTTTCAACAGATGCTTATTAAAATAAAATAAAAATTATTAAACGTTAGCAGTAAATAAACTTTGTGGCATAAAAAAAAAAAAACAAATTGTTCTATGAATATTTAGAAAAATTGCTTGTATAACAGAGAAATAAGAAAATAAAATTGGAACTGTTACAAAAAAAAAATAGAGTATCAAAGAACAGCTCTTCTAGCCGAAGTATAAAACATTGAAGTTAGAATTGGTGGCACATTAAGTTACAGTTCTGATTAGGTAACAAATAAAATAAACTATAGAATTTATAACTTCCTATTTGAGTTATTATCAGGGCTAAAAAAATAATTTAAAAATAAACTTTGTGTTACAAAATTAATGCCTGTTGGCCAAGTTCAATTAATGGTTGTCTTTGGTTTTTAAAAAAGAAACGAGAATAGAATTCTTGGAAAGTAGCAATTCTTAGCGCCGGAGACAACAAAAAATATAAAAAAAGTAAAAAGCCACAGTTACTTTAACATTGGCTCATAGGCCTCTTATAAAATAAGGGTGGCAGTAGTCTCTGTAGGTCACAATAACCTACAATGCACAATTATTAATTTATTACTGCTTCTGTTTGCAATGTTTCCTTCAAGTTAGTGATTTATTTATTGATATGTGGGATCTTTCTGTAATTCGCTACTCGTTTCTAACCTCAAAGTCACCTATCAGTACACATGAAAAATTATTCAATAAAACATATAAAAGCTGTTTAATTCTCTTATTTTACTATCAACTTGTTTTTAACTTATTCATGTAGGGATTGGCCTGAATCATTATTTTCAAACAAGAAAAAGTACGACAGGGATATTAAAATTTTAATCAATCTCATGGTGACGTAAACATTTACAAAGGGAGAGAGCTCACTGCTTTTAAATAGCTACAGTCGTTCAATTGTTACTAGCAATAAGAAGAGTACTAAAAATCTTAAATGTTAATCACTTGTGCCAACCTCAAAACTTTCGTCAACAACCAAACACGAACTCTGAATACTGTAAACCTTCAAATACAGCAGTTAAAAATACGCCTTTTCTTAAGTCGCTTAAGTTGAAAATCCAGCAAAAGTATGCTACGGCTCATTAACTTCAGCGATAGTTCCACATTCAATCCCCTTTTCACTTACGACTGTGAGTGTTGCTCTTAACCAAATACCTTAGAAGATGGCTGCCATGATCTCGCTCTCTCGACCTGTGTCGGATCTTGAACTACTCTAACCTTTAAAGTTACAAAGTACTACTATTTAAAGGCTAGGCCGGAACACTTTTCTTGCGAAGCAGAGAAGAATGCTCCGACCCAGCAAAGCAAATAGTTAGAAAAATACTTATCACAACCTTGCGAACATCTGTCTCCTCCGGACCCGGAATCCCAACAAACACATCCTTACGCTCAGACGGCTGATCAGTAGTGATGGGTAGTTCACGAACTACCAGTTCACTTTGAACTGGTCTTGAGAAAAAGAACTAGGTGCATAGTTCACCGTGACATAAAAGAACTAGTCTCTTGTGATATCGGTCAATCATTCTCTCATTACCAGTAACTACGCCAGGCGCGCCACAGTGAGCCACTGCTCATGCTCAGATAATCCGTCATTCGTCGCTCCCTGCAGCTTTCCCCCCTCCGGCAATTCCTCCCTCCGGCTGTCCCACCCACCGTAACTGGCCACATCGCAACGTGCATACTTCTTATCTATCTGCCTCTGTCTATCGGTATTTTTGGTTTCACTCGTTCAGCACTGCATCGAACTGTAGGCACATCAGACCTACCTAGTTCAAAAGTAACACGAGTTGCAAATCGGCCGGGAATTGCTGGACACACAGCGCGAGATAGTTGGCAGACCTGTGGCCATACAGCAATCTTTCGTTCTTCCTTACTTTCTCGCGCCGACCCCAATTGCGTAGTCGGCTGCACACCGGTCTGCGGTGCCAGGGGCTCCGGGGCCGAAACCCAGTCAGGGTATGGATGCTTGTGTCATCCATTCAACTTGCTTCATCCTCATCGGCACCGAAGACCTCGCTGTTACAGTGTTGTTAAACCCTCCCACTCACTCGCACTACAAATATGATGTTGACAGACGTACGGAAATTCCCGTATCTGTAAGAAAATACATCTGATAGCCGCACTAATACGAGCATAGCTAAGACAGTAAAATATAGAAAAAACGCCCATTAATGTAATGTCAAGTTTTACACACTTGCAATAAAGAAGTGAAAAACTGGTTTTTTCTAGTATATTCTCTCAATACTTCGGATATAGCTTTTTGACATTATTCGCACCATATTAAAATTAAGTTATTTTTGTAATTAAAGTTCTCTTAAAATGTTTCTAATACTGGTACGAATAAATCCAGTGTGTCGGAACATTTTTTTGTTGAGGTTGTACGCCTCTGACTTGGAAAAAATAACTTTACACCTGGTTGTCTCTCGCAACACAACTTATTATAATATTGTTGAGGTCGTTACTATCAGTGTCAAAAGTAATTTGGTGTTATATTACACAACATAGGCGTGGGTAACACAGTATAAAGATATGTCCACTGTCCATTTATCTTACTTCTATATAAAAAAGAAGTAATTTCATCTACACACAATAATGCACTAATTCTTTAGCAATAGATTTTCAAACATCGCTTGTTTGCTTCTCTTTCCGTTTCACGCTTGCTTAGATTCTTCTGGGGAGGGGAAATGGAACTGCGAAAGAGAAAACAGAGAAAGACCTATCTAGTTCTTGGGCCGAGGTACAGAGAAAGACTTATATAGTTCTCGGACCGAGGTTACACTTGCGCTCTGCAGTTCGCCAGTACGCGTGATCATTCGACTTTGGCCTATATAGTTCAAAAGAACGGTTCCCAATGAACTGTTCTCAAATGTGACTAGTTCGGAACGACCTAGTTCATTCTAGTGAACTATATTTCCCATCACTACTAATCAGCTACAAAACATGTCGCACCTGGCCTCGCCTGACGTCATGGCTCGTGGCCCCTGGCCTTCGGTTAATCAGTCCTCCACGCACACGGGCCATCGTTCACAAATACGCTATTTGTCTGAAGCGTACTACCTTTTCCCTTGATGGGCCAACACTTGGTCTGCTAAACGCAGCACGAATTTCTCTCCCATCCCCTACTGCAGCCCATAAGCTTACAGCCGTCTACTCAAAAAGTCCTTCGTCAGGTTGACTCCGCGAATCTACAGGCACATGTGCGCCACAATAAGAGGCAAACGGTGATGGCACTTCACTGATGCAGTAAAGAAGGAAAACAAGTGCAGCTGCGGCCAGTACGAAGAGTTCAGAAGCTGATTTTAACATGAAGTTGAAAAACACGTCCAGAAAACTACTCGGGATATTCCTTAAGAACGACAATGCCGGTGGTTTCAGACTAATCCTGACGTTTTACATTTAATTCACCACATAAAACGTTTACATAATACGCGATGAACAATTTAGGAATCTACCTCCTTAATTACATGATGTAACAACGATAGCGCCCGCTGCAGTTTACATGCGAAAAGCGTAGTGCACATTCGTGAATTTAGGATATTTATCGTGACTGTTCAGTTAAACCATTGTCCATCTTTCATCATACTAACATGTCCTTTGTAGTGGTTTGCCTACCTGTCAGGCCACTCGCTTTCTGTTTTGAATGATGTTGCCATGGAATTCTCGCAAACGGTTCACCTATGTGTGTTCGTACAAGACGATATTTTTTGTTAATGTAGACGTGCTGATTAATACATTCACGCAATAAATCGCTTACAATTGTTTGTTAACACGATTCGTGCAATCACAGGTTTGCAACCCCCATTTCCCCATTGTAAGGGGATGCTATTACCAACCACATTTCTCGAAGTGAAAGATCTCCATTATACAAAACACTATTCGCCGATTAGTCGCTTAGTCACAAGTAGTTTCTAAAATATTCTGCTTAAGCTTAGCATTTCAAAATCCAACTTTTGGGGGCGCACACCTCCCTTAATAATCAATTTCCGAAAACATGGTTCTTACATTTTCGTCTTGTATTTTCCTAAGGAATCACCTGCCGGTGTTTGTCGGTGTCTCTGAGACTCACTCTGATATATATGGCAGGGCACTTTGCAATGTGTGACGCGTGTACTGCTGCAGGCAAGTTATGTGTACGTTCTTCAGCAAGTTGGTGTGCATAAACTATATTAATGTCCTAGCTATATTAACACAAGGGAATAAGATGGCTTCGTGTTACATTACGTGGATGTATGCAACATCCCTTCTATCAAAAAATATCAGTTTTTCTTATTGTATATTTCATATCTGACTGTGGTAGTTTACAAATGTAATTTTCGGGGTAAAAAGGAAATGAAACGTTTTCGAGGCTGCGAAAAAGAAGAGAAACAGTATTTTGGGGAGAAAATGATGAAGAAAAAATTGTTTTTAGTGCAAAAAAGTAGTAAGACTGTGATTTTGGGTGAAATTGATGAAAAACTCTCTTTTAGCTGCTAAATTAAAGAAAAACAGCGATCCTGAGGATAGTATGAAGTACAACAGCATTTTCGGTGTGAAAAAGAAGAAAAACATTTTTTTTGGGGAAAAATTATGAAGAAAAATTTGTTTTAGGGGCAAAAATGATGGAAAACAGTGTTTTTGAGTGAAATAGATGAGAAACAGCATTTTCGGGGCGAATTTGAAGGAAAACAGCATTTTTGGGTGAAATCGATGGAAAAACAGCATTTTTGGGGAAAATTTGAAGAAAAACAGTATTTCGGTGCAATAATGAATAAAAACTGCATCTTCGAGGCTAATATGAAGAAAAACAGCATTTTCGGGCCGAAAAACAAAACAGCATTTTTGGGGCGAAATTGAAGAAAAAAATGCTTTCGGGGCAGAAATAAAGAAAAACAGAGTTTTCGAGCCTAATATGAGTGAAAAAACCGGTTTTGGTGGGAAAATGAATAATGTCAGAGTTATAGGGCTCCTCGGAAGAAAAAAGCTTTTTCAGGATAAAATTGAAGCGCAATGCTTCTTCGGGGTGAATTTGAAGAAAAACTGCATTTTTGGGGCTAAATTAAAGGAAAACAGTGATTTCGAGGATAATATGAAGAAACCAGCATTTTTTTTTGGGAAACAGTGCTTTTGGTCAAAATTTATTAAGAAACAGCTTCTTTTGGGGCGAATTTGAAGACACAGGATTTTTGGTGCAAAAATTAGGAAAACAGTATTTTCGTTGTGGAAATGAAGATAAACAGCATTTTCTGGGCGAAAATGAAGAAAAACAGCAATTCCGAGGATAATATGAAGAAAAATAGTGGTTCTGAGGATTATATGAAAAAAAACAGCGATTCCGAGGATTATGTGAAGAAAAACAGCATTCTTGGTGTAAGAAAAAAGAAAAACAGCATTTTTTGGTAAGAAAATGATGAAGAAAAAATAGTTTTCGGACGAAAATAAAGAAAAATGTGTTTTTGCATGAAATTGATGAAGACAGCGTTTTTGGGGGCTAAATTGAGTAAAAACAGTCGTTTTGTGGATAATACGAAGGGGAACAGTATTTTAGGGCTAAAAAAGAAAAACTCTGTTTTTGGGAGAAAATGAAGATATAAATTGTTTTTAATGCGAAAAAGTAAGAAAACTTTTGTTTTGGGTGAAATGGATGAAAAACGGCATTTTCGATGCTAAATTGAAGAAAAACAGCATTTTCAGGACAAAATTGAAGAGAAATGCTTCTTTGTGGCGAAACAGAAAAAAACGTTTTCGGGGCGAAATGGTAGAAAACAGCATTTTCGGGCAAAAAGGAATTGAAATGTTTTCGATGCTACTATGAAAAAAAAAAAACGCTTTCGCTGCAAAAAAGAAGAGAAACAGCATTTTTGGGCCAAAAATGAAGAAAAAAAGCTATTCTGAGTATAGAACGAAGAAAAATGGCATTTTCAGTGTGAAAAAGAAATAAAACATCTCTTTTAGGGTAGAAAATGACGAATAAAAAAATTGTTTCCGGTGAGGCATTGTAGGAAAACCGCATTTTCTGTTGAAATGGATGAAAAACAGTGTTTTTGGGGCGAAAATGTAGGGAAACATTATTTTATTTTGTGCGGAAGTAACGAATTCGGCGTTTCTAAGCAAAAATGGACAAAGCGTTTTCGGTCCCAAAAAAAAAAAAACCCTTTTTGTAGCGGAAATGAATAAAATAGCAATTTAGACTCCTAGGAAGAAAACAGTGTTTTCACAGTGAGATTGAAGAAAAACAGCGTATTCAGGACAAATTTGAAGAAAAACGCATCTTCGCAGTGAAATTGTAAGAAAGGAGGTTTTTGGGGGAAAAATGTAGAAAAACAGCATTTCTGGAGCGAATTTGAAGGAAAAAAGCATTTTCGGAACAAAAATTAATTAAAACAACATATTGGAGGCTAATATAATGAAAAACATATTTTCGCTGCGAAAAAGAAGAGAAACGGTGTTTTGGGGGTGAAAATGAAGAAGGAAAAATCGTTTACAGTGTAAAAATGAAGAAAACGAACATTTTTGGGCAAAAAATGGGAAAAATAGTTTTTTCGTGGCTAAAAAGAAGAAAAACAACGTTGTTGGGCGAAAACGAAGAAAAGCAGCATTTTCGGGGCTAAATTGAAGAAAGAGAGCATTTTTGGGGCGAATTGAAAGAAAACAGCACTTTCAGGACAAAATTGGAGAGAAACGCTTATTTGGGGTGAAATAGAAAAAAAAAAACGTTATCGGGGCGAAATTGTAGAAAAAAAACAGCATTTTCGGGGCAGAAAGGAACCGAAACGCTCTCTAGGCTACTATGAAGAACAACAGCGTTTACACTGCAGAAAAGAAGAGAAACAGCTTTTTTGGGGGCAAAATTGAAGAAAAACTGAATTTTCGGGGCGAATGCGAAGAAAACATCATTTTTCAGGACAAAATTGAAGAGAACCACATCTTCGGAGCGAATTTGAAGAAAAACCATATTTTTTGTGGCTAAAAAAAGAAAAACATTAATTTCGAGGATAATATGAAGAAAAACAGCGTTTTCGGTGTGAGAAAGAAGAAAAACAGCAATTTTGATGTAGAAAATGAGGAAAAAAAGTTTTCGGGGAAAAAATGAATTAAAACAATGTTTTCGAGGCTAACATTTTCGGAGGGAAAGAAGAGTAACAGCGTTTTTGGGGGTGAATAAATATATATAAAAAAAAAAATAAAAAATAAAAATAATAAAAAAAAAAAAATTCTTGGACGAATTTGAAGAAAAACAACATTTTTGTGGCGAATTTGAAGGAAACAGCATTTTCGGGGCGAAAATTAAGATAACAGCGTTTTTGAGGAGAAAATCGATAAAAAAAAAAAAGCATTTCGGGGGTGAAAATGAAGAAAACAGCATATTGGGGAAAAAATGAAGATAAACAGTGTTTTATGGGAGAAAAAGAAGATAAACAGTGTTTTAGGGGAGATAAAGAAGAAAAACTACATTTTCTGGGAGAAAATGTGGAAGAAATAATAGTTTTCGAGGCAATTAAATAAAACTGCATTTTTGGTGCGAATATGAACAAAAACAGCATTTTAGGGCTCCTAGGAAGAAAACAGCGTTTTCAGGACAAAATTGAAAAAAAAAAAAACATGCTTCTTTGGGGAGAAATTAAAAGAAAACGCTATTGGGGAGAAAAGTAGAAAACATCGTTTTTGTGGCTAAATTGATGAAAACAGTGGTTTCGAGGATAATATGAAGAAAAACAGCGTTTTCGGGGAGAAAATAATGAAGAAACAATTGTTTTCGGGGAGGAATTGTAGGAAAAAAGTGTTTTTGGTGTGAAAAAGTAGAAAATACCGTTTTTGGGGAGAAAATGACGAAGAAAAAATTGTTTTCGGGGCGAAATAGCAGGAAAACACAGTTTTCTGATAAAATTGATGACGAACGGCGATTTTGATGATAAGAAGTAAAACTGGATTGTTGGGGTGAAAAATAAGAAAAACAGTGTTTTTTGGGGAGAAAATGATGAGAAAAACAGCATATTTTCAGGCGGGGGGGGGGGGGGGGAGAAAAGAAACAGCGTTATGTATATATATATATATATATATATATATATATATATATATATATATATATATATATATATATAATATATATATATATATATATAACATTTTCGGGGCAAATTTGATGAAAAGTAACATTTTTGGGGCGAAAATGAAGAAAAACATAATTTTCGGGGAGAAAATGTGGAAGGAAAAATAGTTTTCGTGGCAATTACGGAAAACAGCGTTTTTATGTGTTTTCGGAGTGAAATAGAAAAAAAAAATGGGTTTTCAGGACAACATTGAAGAAAAATGCTTCTTTGGGGCGAAATAAAAAAAAAATATTTTTGGGCCGAAAAAGTAGAAAAACAGAATTTTCGGGCAAATTTGAAGGAAAACAGCATTTTCTGGGCGGATTTGAAGAAAAACATCATTTGTGGGGTGAAATTGATGAAAAACCGCATTTTTGGTGCGAATATGAACAAAAACAGAATTTTAGGGCTATTAGGAAGAAAATAGTGTTTTCGGAGTGAAATTGGGGGGGGGGGGGGGGGAACAGCATTTTCAGGACAAAATTGAAGAAAAATGCTTCTTTGAGGCGAAATAAAAAAAACATTTTCGGGGCGAATTGGATGGAAAACAGCATTTTCTGGGCAGATTAAAAGAAAACCTTAGTTTTTGGGGTGAAATTGATGAAAAACAGCATTTTTGGATGAAATTGATTAAAAATAGTGTTTTTGGAGTGAACTTGAAGTAAAACAGCATTTACAAGAAAAAGTTGAAAACAAAATCTTTTTCGGGGCGAATTAAAAAAAACCTTTTCAGGGCGAAATTGTAGAAAAAACTGCTTTTTCGGGTTAAAAAGTAATTAAATCGACGTTTTCGAGTCTACTATGAAGAAAAGCAGCGTTTTCGCTGCGAAAAAGAAGAGAAACAGCGTTTTGGGGCGAAAATGAATAAGAAAAAATCTTTTTCATGGCGAAATGAAGAAAACCGAAATTTTTGGGCAAAAATTAGGAAAAAGAGTGTCTTTGTGGCGAAAATGAAGAGAAACAGCCATTCTGAGGATAATATGAAGAAAAGCAGCATTTTGTGAGAAGGGAAGAAAAACAGCGATTTTGGTGGGAAAAAATTAAGAAAAAAATTGTTTCCGGTGAGACAAAGTAGGAAAACAGTGATTTTCGGTTGAAATGTATGAAAAACAGTGGTTTCGTGGCAATTTTTAGATACCATTGGCAGCCTTGTGTCATATTCTCGCCATTCCTGATTTTTGTAAACTGTGTTGCTATTGAAATTTCTTTAGTTCAGTACTACTGCAAATTTGACAACAGCAGTTCATGCAAACCAAAATTTAATAAATATGATTCAATTTTCAGGAGAAATAAATCAGACAATTAGGTGATGGTGCAATACATCACTTCATTATTTCCTAATGAAAGTAGAAAAAAGAACATTAGGTTATACAACATGGGCTATACAACAGACAATATATGTATCAAGCAAGCACCTTTAGTGTTTAGAAGTAAAATCACACTTTCTCTCCAGAATTTGTATGCTGTACTGACAAAATTATATGTATGTACTTCTCTTTCATCTCTTGTAAATTAGTGCTAGTGTGTACACGAAATTGCACAAGTATGACTGATGAAGTATTTTTTGTTATCACACCAGAATGTTTCATTGAATATCTTATATGGAAATTGAACAGTAAATTAGTGTACAAATAAAATATTTGACGCCAGCAGATTTGTAAGTCTTACTGCCAAACCTTTGTGCTATTGCACACTTTGCAAGTGTTGCTCAATGCCTGTGCTACTGAGAAACCTGCCAGGATATGAAGTTGTTTACGTGGAGCAGAAGTATGCTTTGTTGTTTTTTACATTTACATATACCAGCAATGTGTTAACAGTAACCTGAAATTGGTTTTTATTATAACTTACTGCATGGGAATATAAAAATTTAAAACATACTGTTGTGTCAGCTTATAACATGGAAAGGAAAAAAGCGTACAGTGAGTTGTTTAGCGGAACCGCGGAGAACCTTGCGAGTTGTCGCTATTATACAACACATTCACATTGCTTTTAATCAGTTTTTGTCATTATCATTTCCTTTTTAGTTGTATTTGGTTTTGTATGTTTTATCTGCACTTGTCATTTCTATTTTATTTTTGCCCAAATAAATGTAACTTGTTCCTTCTATTTTTTTTTTTTTTTTTTTTTTTACCTTCTTTGCTTCTTGTCTATCTCATATAAGAAGGCAAGATTTTGACAGTCAGTGAGTGGCAACTTGACGTATACGAAACAAACAAAGTGCCGTTTACAAAATCGTGAATCAGCTGATGCCCGAACGAACAACAGTTATTTTTAAGTTGGCTATTCTGAGTGCACTTGCGACGCACTTCAGACAAGAGCAAAATACGCGATAACAAAGAGTTCCTATATTAATTAATTAATTTTATTTTATGTGGTCAAAAAACAGTGGTTTTAAGTGTTACAAACTAATCTTCGTGCTAAAGTTGTAATGTAAACGTGTTCAAAATGAAATCCACAATAAGACGATTCATAGCCGAATAAACGTGACTTCAAACCGTAGATCTTTGCATGCACTGACCATCCATGCTTTCTATATGTGCTTGATATTAATTCCAAAAGCCTACAGAAATATTGCATGATAATATTGAATTATTTTTAAAAATTAATTTGACGAAATATATTTCAAATTCGTGTCGTTTCGAGACAGTGACAGGAGAAAAGTCAAGTTTTAAAAAGCAGGATCTAGAGGCGGTGAACCTGTTGGTACCGCGCGCGGCTCAAACGCTTTACCATGTCGTGCGCGCCATCTGTGTGGTCTTTCTCAAACCTAACCAGCTAAAAAGCTCAAATGAATATGTTTCGTATGTAAAATAACAAATTTACGAACAGATACAAATAGTTTTATTTTTCCGCGAGCTCTGCATAATTTTTAAAGTAGCATATATTTCGTGTACAGCGATTTTTATTACTAGTAATTTCTATTGGGCCAGTAATTGACCGTCTATGTCCTAAACACGCCATGTTTTTTTCCGGAAACCCATTTACTTGTTTTCGTGTAGCCTCGCAACTGACGCACAAGCTGATGGCGAAAGGATACATTAACTAAATGCAAACATTCGTTGAACTCTCAAAATCTTGCAATCTTATATGAGAGAGAAAGTATTGTTGCAATGCCTCCTTAATTTCTAAGGTTGTGCGACTATTCAGTATACCAAATTAAAACGTAAAATGACAACTTTCATTTTCGTTTTTGGTTACCAAAAGTTGTAACGAAATGAAAATTCTTGACTTTAATGAAATTTTGGGTGTTTAATGAATGTTCATTTCGTGCACCAGCAAAAGAAATTTTTACTCGTAAATGGTCTTGTTTGTTTCCTTTACTTTATAACTGAAATGACTACATAAAAGAAAAATTATAATGTAGGCATGGACACCCCCCCCCCCCCCCTTTTTTGTGGTAAATACTCCATATCCTACATTATTTTTGGTTTGATTTTGCAACAAATTTGGTATATTATCTTACAAAAATATTATTAAAATTTGTTAATCTTTTGTTAAGGCTTAGCTCAAATGATATTTTTCATTCTCATTTGAGGTTTATCAATGTTCATAACATATCTTCAATTTTTGTTTGGTGAGAAAAAAGTCAAATTCGCAAAACCCTTCTTTACATCTGTATATCATGTTATCTGTGTTGTTATGCCTCCTTTTCCTGCCTTCTTTTCCTGCCTTCTTTGCTTCTATATATTTTATCTCGGGTTGTAATTCCTAATTTTAGTTTTTCACCTTTCCTCATTTTCTTATTATGTACTCATATTTTTTATTATAAAATCATGCTACTATTTGCGTAATTTTTGCACTGAGCATTAGCTCTCCCGATGCACAAAAGTATTTTTTTTTTTTTAGAAATGTTTGCAATATTTTTGAAAATGTAACATAGTTATTCCATTTTATGATATTCTTTTTTTAAAAAAAGAAACCTGTTTTTGTTATTCTTATTTATAGAAATTTGTGAATAAAACTTAAATTACAATTCACTGCGGCACACTTATAATTTCTCAAAGACATACTAAAAAACAGCTCCCTGAGGGCCCTCAACAAAACAAATTAAGGGAAAAAAACTTTAACTAAATTTAAATATTTATTACACCACCATCTGCAACAGTAAAACCAAACTATAAAAGGAAGTAGTTATTAATAAATATAGATTAACCAACATTTTCAGCCTTTGAAAGAAAACAAGTTAATTTATTAAATGCTGTGTTGTGTGTGGTTAGTATGTGACAAACCTTAGCTGTGTGAAACAGAATTTGGAACTAACTTGGCATGTATAAAAATGTGATAAATTAATTTTAACACTTAATTTTAAATGTACATTTAAAGAAAATAAATGCCCATAGTTGGCTCAGTGGTGGCTACTGGTTCTTAAATCCACCTTAAAAAGTTTCAAGTCTTGCAATTTATTATTTCATGAAATGACATAAGTATATTATTCTTGTAAAAAAAATAGGATGCACAAGTATATTATGCTGGTTATGCTTATGGCATTGCTGAACAGTTGCCATAGTTTAAGAGCCCACAAATAAATATACCATCGCTAAGTAAGTATTAACCGACATTTCCTCAACATGAAAATTGTGGCTTTCACATTTGTGTTAATGCATGGAATTTAAATTCATGAGAGCAACATTAAAAAATAGTGATGGACACTGAAATGTAATTTCATTATTCTTTATTTACAAAATTAATAAAATAAACAATGTGACGTAATTTACAATATACTGCTTGTATATCACACACAAAAAAATTAAACAGCTTTACCGAATTATATTACTAGAACTCTAGTTTCTTAATTTTTGTGGGCTTAAGAAATGTTTATTACATTATTCAACAAGAATATACTTTTATGGTCATGACTACATAAATGTAGGTAATGAACGTAATATTGTTTCACAATTCAACAAACCAAATGACGTGAAGAAATGTCAAAAGATGCAGAACATTTTTGACATGGAAAAATGTATTGGCTTCGTAGTCTTGACAGTAAAAACATTAAGTTCGATTAGATTTTGTATTCAATAGAAATTAACCAATTCAAGTTTCTGAAGTGTAGTGTAGAATGTTGCAGCTTTACAGTACTGATTCTTTTGTCACATACATAACATAAAATTTATCCACATGTAATATTACCAAATTATGCACTTGCAAAAAATTAAAAGGCAGATTGCAGAAATGATGCTTCTTAATAACAAAATATACATATATTTTGCTTAGTTAAGGGCAATGTTGGACTAAACAAACTTTTCATCATCATGCAATTGCTGTAGTAGGCCTACAGTGTGAATAGCGCACATGGTCGCCAGATTAAGTAACTTCAGCTTTGTGAGAGAATCAAATCCTGCGACGCAAAGCTAAGCACATCCTTTGAAACTTAGTTTTCAGAAACCATATTTCATTGTGGTTGCATAGCATGCACATAATGAAAATGGAATATTTTGAGGCTGCAAAATACATCTTTTCAGGCAACCGTGCACGCAGAAATAAGGACATCATTACCGACAGAAAGCATGCATTGGAAAGAGTGAGTGAATGTCCATTACACTGCACATTGTAATCTAAGAGTGAGATGCTCTATACAAAGGGGCTGGGAAAAAAACTTGTAAAAAAAAAACTCTTTGGATGTATAGTTTTTTTATTTATTGGGCTTTTTCATATTTATTGCAGCATACTTTCAGCTTTCATTATAGTTTTTTAAACATCTCATTAACTTTAATTTTCCTACCAACTCTAATTGGACATTTTTTTAAAGAATTTCTAGAAGAGTGCAAATTGTGAGGGCAAAATATAGCCAGACCATCTGCAGGTAGTAACACAGTCCTAATTTTCCAACATCAGTGTATCTACATCAGCCAGCGCACGCGTATAGCGTCTTCGTACCTACTCCTTCATTCACAGTGTCCACGAACTACTTGCAACAACTGGTTTTGTACACAAAACGACTAAAGAGCAACAAAAATTAATACTGATAAGGCAATATGAGTTATTTTCTACACTACAAAATTGTAATTCAATGTTGTTGAACTGTAAACTGGATGTATTCCAGCATATGATACATGTTTTAACTTAAAACTTTAATACTAACCATTGTCAGCAAATACATTAATAGGAAGCATTGTGTATACTGCAGCCAACACGCAGATGTACAACTCGAAGATACAGTATGCTTACAAAATGTAGTTAAATGGTGAAAGTAAATGATGTGGGATCACAGAAAAATATATCTCAGCAGTGTGCTACAATTGCAGAAGCTGCAATAATAGAATTTTCAGAAAAGTGAAGTTTTTGCAGTGGTGACAGATGAGACTAAAATAGGTAAAATGTGGGATATTTTGAAAGCAAAACACCCTGATATAATCAGCGGTGGGTGTTAAGAACACTTTTTAGTTGTAACTGTGGGAGATGTTTCTCCCAACATAGTTCTCGGTCATATTGCGGAAGGCCACACAAATATTTTCGGAATGTGTACCAAGAAGCTGGATGGCTTATGAATAAAGGCTGGCTGATGCAACAGTTGCCAAATAATACACTTGAACACTCACGCAAACAGTTGCAAATGATTTGTAACTAATTATTTTATGTACAGGTATGTAGCTATTTTAGATAGTAAACATTTTGTAACAAGCAACTTTAACATGTAACGATGTTGATCTTTATCAAGAAAAGTACGCATGTTGAAAAACAGTAGCTGTTGTTGCAAACACACTGGACAAGCTTGATAAAAATACATGCATTTCAGAGGCCGCTGAAATATGACTGGGCTTGTTTAAATTCTGATATACTGGGCATTACTTTAAGAAAAGCTTTTAACGGAAATTTAGCCACCAATATGTTTGCTAACCTGATGGATATGAAATCCAGAGGTCAGTTATTTAAGTACGGAACACGAAGAACCAGTAGAATTATCATTAACTGAACATCATCCTGAATATCTTAATTATAAGAGATCTTCAATATTTTTCTGCTTTCATGATACTATGGTCTCCAATCCTAAATTTTTCCTCAGTAAAATAGTAGCAGATCATGGCAAAGAAGTGCGAAAAAGTCTCCAAGTTTAATCCTAGATTTTGTCACTTAGGCCTATCTTCTACTTACGTTGAACACCAGTTTCCTCTTTTTCAACTGAAAAGTACTTCTCTACATTTGGAGTAGTCTGGAACAAATTGCAAAATCATCTAGGAGTCTATAAAGCAACTTATAACCAAAACTTACGTCTTTAGTACTATATTACGTACCAACTAGTTTTCATGTTCTTAAGTAAGAGCAAATTAAAAAAAAGAATTAATGGTGGTGCCATCGCTCACTGCTTGATGAAGCTGGCCTGACCAGCGAAACATTGCATGACCACGCGTGGAAAATGTGTTAGTCTGACTTTTGTTTATGTTTGTATTTAGAAGTACCACTCTTTGAGTTCTTGTGCATTCCCTCTACTTTTTATAATGTAATTTTTAGACATTCCTTATCAAAGACTAAAGAGAAGTACAAAACATTATTATAAAATGGAGAAAACATTTTAAATATATAAACTGGAATGACTAAGTTATTGCCATATAACAAATTCAAAAAGAAGATAAATATTAACTAATTTTATATAATTTTTTTGATACTAAATAATATTTTGATAGTGTTTGTGTTCCTTGACTATGTCATGCATTTTTTTATCAATGTTTTCCTACTGTTTGTACAATGTATATGTAATTTTATTTGAAACTGTCTATTACATACATGTATGTTGAAGACACAATAAAATCAATATGTAAGTGGGGAAATTTTGTTCAGCGTAGCGGATTATACTGTGTCATATTTCATGGTAGAGTGGGAACTGAAGTGTTTGCATACTGCTGGTGCCTAGCCACGTCATCAAATGCCAAAGACGTAACCAAACTAAACCTAACTTCACAACAGGTGAATCACAGGGTGTATGTGCCGATGAGCTGTCATTGTTGGAATAAGGGCAATGGTCACAGGATTAAATCTTATTCCGACACTATTTAATTACTATATAGCTTTTTCCTGTTAGTCATTGTACTTTACTCCACAATTTCTCTGATCTTTACAGCCCTCTCCCTATCGTGTTTCACAGTCTATATACTGCGAATATTGTGATGCCCCCACAAAATTCGCAAGCTATTTAGCATGATAAGTAATGTTGATTCATAGCATTTTCTGGAATTATTTCTTCATTTTCCAGAAAATCAGCAATATTTAACAATTACCAAAAAGGTTTAATTGGTTATCTAGGTTACTTTAATACCCATCAAAAATTTAAGATTCAGCTGTCCTATTGTGTTAGGCTAGAAAATTGTGACCAGAAAAAGGGGAAAGCAATGCTTAATGAATAATTGTGCGAAAGAAAAGTAGTTTTCTGAAATTAAGTAAAACCGATTGATTTTTACTGCCCAGTAATACAATACCAAGCAGTTTAAGTACTGTGAATTACAGTTGGACGATTGGGTTTTGCTGTACAATATGAATTTTTCTTGGTAGGCCTATCTGAAATTATATTTCAGAGGGAAGGAGTATAATTCATTGCACTAAACATTTTATTTTGAACTACAAAATATAGCAAAACTACAGGGTCTACTGTAGAATATAATACCAGTATGCCCTACATTTCTAAATGTGTGCTCACCCACCCCTCCTATTTCAGAGGAAGCAGCTGTGTGTGAGAAAGAGGGGAAATGATGACATCACATGGGCTATTTTTCACTATGCCATAATGATGAGGTAGACTTATCTCGAACTCCAGGAATCTTGCTACTTTACTCCCAGCACGCTATGTAGCAATTATTTTTGTCTTTATTCAAACTTACGCGGCAGCCAACAGAAACAGATAACTTCCAATGCCCAAGCACCCTTCGTTCGAACACAAAAATGCCATGTATGAATCAGAAAATGAATCATTCCAACACCCATTAGCATTAAAATCAATAAGACATGAGCAACATATTGGTGACACACAATGTACTGCAATGGTTTCAGAAACATTTGAAAGGTATCAACAAAATTATAAAAAAATCTGGCGATGCACTAGTAAAAATATAACCTAGAAATCCAGACAAAATCCATGTCCTCTGTTCTTCAGAATACAAACTTTTTACAAAGGAACGCAAATTTGCCATACATGATCTTCTGATACACTTGTACACTAAAACACTTCAGTTTGTGGTCAATAAGGAACTTCAGCAAAAGTAATATTTTAAAACGAAATTATACCTAAAAAGTGATCCTGTCCAACAACAAAATTTTAAATGGTACAGTCGACCAAAGGTATGATACTTGTCGTTTATTAAACATTCAAGCTTTATTTATTTCGTTATACATAGAGTACGATTTGCTGTCGCTGATCACGCACCAATGCAAAGAAAATTCAAATCAAACTACGCAACAGGGACTAACGTTGCACTAATCACTTACAATACATTAAATTAATGTTTATTTCTATTTAAAGTAAAGGAAAATACTCTAGCTGTAAACTTACCATAACCCAACAAGCACAATACTCAAAAGAGTTATATCTGCACGAATATAAAGCTTGGTGTAGTTTTTCATATTTGTACATCTGTGAAATAGTATTTGCCATTTACTAAAGTTCGCATAAAGTTTTCCAATTTTCAACTTGATATTTAAACGACAAAAACCGGTTATATCCCTATTCCAGCAAGGCAAAAACAACACTAATTCGCTTGCAGCGCTCTGCGGCTACCGCGTTAACTAAATCGGTCAATAAGGGGGTCAATTCCCTTACATTGTTTGATAGGCGAGTGTCCAGACCTGTCTTCTACGGTCATGCCCCAAACAAACAAAAGTTTTCCACAGCTCACTGTTGGACACGTACCCCAACCGTGTCAGGAATGTGTTCGCCGAACACGAGGCAGTGGTATGGCCTTTTTTTTTAGCGTCAACAGGATGCGCGCCAAACCGCAAATCGCCGCTGAGGTCGAGAGGAGTGTCTGTCGGAGCTATACTAGCACTGGAATGAACCAGTGTTCATTGCAGTTTCCCGTCCTACCTATCAGCTCGACATCAACAATGGACAAGCGAGGTCGCAAGTTGCTTGTCTTTCTCGGCATCTTGGCTGCAGAATTCGTCGGTGAGTCATCTCTTTGTATTCTTGATGCGGATTCCACAAGTTTGCAGATCGCGCCAACCAAACAGATCAGACTGAGAGTATTTCAATGAAACCCATCCACACATAACCAGAACATCTGTATTACCAGCGTACCCATTTTCAAACCCATAAATCATTGGAAAATGAATGTCTGTTTCTTAGAAATTATTTGCGTGCAAAACTTTTTGAGATTTTATGCGAATTTTTTTTTCATTTTTCTTATATTTCTCGTGCATATTTTTCTATGCATTACACAAAGATCGTTTTCTTTCTTAGTGTTCACGATGAAAAACAGTGTAAGTAATAAATGGGTAGGTAAGTATCAGAAAGTAGGTGCAACCGAGATCTTCGTTTACATATAATTATAAATAAAATAATTACTTATACGGTTGACTATAATGCAAAAATATTCATTGTAATTTTGTCTGTGATCACGTTGTTATTTGTAAATGTGGTAGTGAATCTGCACCATGTAATTGGTCATCGTGTACGGAAGCATTCTCGACGTGTTTGAGTACGAAATTGTTTATTATTTATTCCTTGTTAATAGAATGTAACTCATTGAACTTATCCAAATATTTTACTTGTAGGCCTAAATAAAAATAGTATTTTTTTTTCCTTTTGATATAAAGTACTTCAGAACTATATTTTATCAAAATTTGCAAGTTCTGTAAAGACGTCTTGCGTACACGAATTCGATCATAACTGATACATATCGTCGTCAAATTGTAACCATTGCTAGGCGAGTGGACAGCAGCTTCCCAAAGAAACAAAAATAGTGTTTGTCACTTTACACTAATAACGAACGAAACTGACGGCCGCAGTGTATTACAATGCAGCTTCACAGATCAATACATTTCCTTCTCACAGGAATTCGTCTGTAGTATGGAAGCCAGCCTCACACCGGAATGGTTTTTTTTTTTTCTGCACTGAAACTCGCTGATACATAGTGATCATGTGTGCGTAGATTTGCCACAATTCAGGGATTAAAATGTAATCGTGGCTTAAGTACTTATTACGTGATCATTTAAGTACATAAATTTGTATAGCTAGAAGAGGTTTTTATTACCTTCTTTGTCAGCAAGTGCGAATACTATCGCCTGGAAGCAGTCTTATTACGTCCGAGGAAGCTTCGAATCTTTGAATGCCAGGTGATGGGACGTTATAGGCCAGTCCCGGTTACTTCACTCATTTATGAATCCCTTCTAAAGTTATACTTTTGGTTACCGATTACGTATCCTGCCACTACATGAAAACATAAACACTGCCATGTGACTTCTACGTTTTAACTGTCAAATTGATGGCTTAGAATGAAAATCTCTATCTCAATTCTTTGGAAAACTGATTTTTTATACTGTTGTTATAAAAAACCTCGTATGCCTCATTCTACAGAGCTCCAAAGAAATAAAAGGTATACACTTTTTTTTTTCATTTGGAGCATTCGAAATTTTCAACAAACAGTAACAAAAAATAATTTCGCCAAAGATACAAAGTACGAGGTTTTCATTCTAAGCCATGGAAATGCTTTGTTTACTGTTTTCAGCTGTTCAAAGAATTCTGTCATTTTTTAAAAACCATTACGTATGAATGCTCACAATTTGGGCCTATAACCATATTTAGGCCAGCTTTATCACTTTTTAAAAATTACTTATGGTTGTTTACATTGCAAACATATTTGTGTTTTAAACGATATAGCACATTATATAAAAAAACACGTTCATATTTTGCCGCGACTGTCTAACCCTGTTACAACTGTGGGGGAAAGAACTGTAATATTTAACATCTTGTCAATAATATTTCTTGGCTTATTTCGTTAAAATGACTGCCTCAGTCGGAATAAATATTAAAACGAAGGAGCAACCAGTACAACGAAAAATACAATAAATTCAAGTACATAACTCGTGTCGCTTACTTTTTTGTAAGTACTTAGCAGCGATAAACTGTTGGTAGTGGTGAACGTGCACACAAATAGACCTACCGTGACTTTTATTCCGCTCATATTTCTTTGCATAGGTGCTTAATTTTTACTAGATTTATTTAATTATTTGTATAAAATTCCCTGGCCGGTATTAGTAGTTTGTTGGGATTGTGGCAAACTTTCAAATCAAATAAACGCAAGCGCGTTGCACAACTATGTTTAAACACCTAGGGAAAAGTTACAAAGTTGTGGTAAATAAAGAGACATTACTTTCAAATAAATAATTTCGCCATAAAAACAATTTACAGTTAGAACGTGTAAATTTCGAAAGTCCAATATTTGCAACCACACACAAACTGGCTTAGTGTAACGGCCACAACGGAAATGGGACAATGACCATTTCACTTAGCAACCGACACGACACGTGTTACAGTACCTATATTCCTGCCGTGGAAAAACAGGTTTGGCACATCATAACTTGCGTAGGTAGGTTTAAAAATCACAGCCGTTGCCAACTCATCGCTGCTCTCGAGGTTTTTAACTCGTATTGAATACGAAATAAATATTACAAGTTATAGAAGATACTAACATAAAGTTTAATTTATTCAAAACATAAACAATACTTCAAAGATAACCACAGTCGTAAATATTTGTGGTATAAAAGTTATTTAAAAAACAGGTTGACATGTTATTCCTAGGGCGATTTTAAAGGTGTGTTTCAGAACGTCCTAAGAAACTGTGAAAGAACTAGTCACAGTTCCAAAGCAGTATGTTCAAGTGTTTCGAAATCGGGAAAAAACCCTGTTTAAATGTTGATTACCGTTATTGCCGCGTGACAGAATCTCTGGGCACACAGACAGTCGATGTTTGCCGGTCCATTCCCCCGTGAGTAGGCAGAGAGTGATCTATATCCACCGACCGCTATGCTGCAGCCACCACATCAATGACTCACTTAAAAAATAAAGACGTTTTTATGTAGAATTAATTCATCTATACAACCCACATACAAGACTATTAGACTAATTGCCAATCAGTCCGGTGTCTGTCAAGTCTGATAATGTAAGTTAATGCAGACAAAAAGCTAATTTTCATTTACTCATTTTTGCGACGTGTATAATGTGTACTAAATGAATCGCTATATTTCACGGGATTCTGGAGAAGCCATAAAATACAGTAGTCACATAGGTTATACTCAACACATATACCAAAACTCCTTTTTTACTCAGTTTAATCCATTCAAATATTACCGAAGCGACTATTTGAGTTTTCTAAGAACTTGAACGTGTCTTAGTTTAGCAAAAAATCTCTTTTATGCTAGCTACGCTAAGCACATACGTGAAAAACTAAATAGTTTAGTGCTTTAGTATGATTAGTTAAATACAAAAAAAAATTATACTAAAATACCAAATACGTAATCATTTTAGTCGACTAATTCTGGTCCCAAGACCCTTTAGTAAATTAAAACTGTCAATTTGAACACCACCTAAATGACATAAAGAAGACGGTGTCTGAAGGTGAAATGACAATCCCAGATAACGCGTTTTGAAATTATTCCAAAATTGAAAGCTGCTATTTACGTTTTGTTGACGTATGGAAATATCAATCAACAATGTGAACTCTCAATAGTAGAATCTAGCTTTAAATATTCTGTTTAGTAAACATACACTTTTTTAAAATTGACAATTTTATGTAATAATTTAAGTTAGGTCACGTCTTGTGAACCACCAAAAAATTAAAGGCCAAATTCATAACTGTATGTAGTACAGTCAAAGTGAAACTCGTATGTTAACAATTCTAAAAGATTGGTTTGAAAAGCATTTACTAAATTTTCGGCTGTCCAGCAATGTTGAGAAAAATTATTAAGTGCAAAGTGAAACTGCGATTCGAATGCAAATCAATTACACATATGATCCTATCTGACGAAGTGTATTTAATGGGAAGTATACAGTTCAAACCTTGTTAGGGCAATGAAGAAAAGTAGCGGTTTCTTGGTCATAGGAACGTTTAGCTGGCGTATTGTAGTAGGTAACTGATGGTCTGTTTTCTTATTTATTCTTTAATTGCTGTTTGGTTTAGTGCGAATTCAGTGAAGTCAAGCCATAGGCCATTTATGGGTCTTGACTCACCTCACTTTATGAAAAGTGTTTATGTTATTAGACATGCGTGAACCGTGAAGTGTATGCGCAGTGTTAACTGCGTTTACCATGATAATCAGATATGAATATGTATATGTAACCAGTAAGGTCGTAGTTGTGTTGGAGACAATTTTACTTTAACAATCTGACAACACACACTAATTGAAACCGAGCGAGGTGGCGCAGTGGTAACTCACTGGACCCGCGTTTGGGAGGACCGGGCTCGATTCCTGGTCCGGTCATTCTGATTTCGGTTTTCCATGGTTTCTCGAAATCACCTCAGGCATGGGTCCCTAATAAAGGTCATGGCCGATTCCTTCCTCAATCCCTCCTCCCTGCACAATCTCTAATGACCTCGCTGTCGACGAGATGTTAAACCCAACTAACCTACCTACTATGATTGAATATATCCGATTACAACCGACCTCCAACATTGTACCACATCTCATGAATGATATTTATGACGAAAAATAAGTTGTTACAAATAATTTGTATATTAAAGAGGCGTTAATGAACAAATTAAAGTAAAAGTTCAATGAGACAAATAAGTACTTATTCCATGTTATTTTCGTCATCTTTTGAGAATAGTATTACTTAGTAGTATATGTTATGGTTATTTGTATCATCATGCAGGAAAATATAAACATATTTCAAAACATAAATATTTTTATGGCGCCAATTAACTTTTCCGTTTTAATTTGTGAACTGTATTAACAACAGTATATAGACTGACTGTTGTGAAAGAATTGTAAAATACTCTTATGTATTACAGTACATATAATTAATTACAGTACGCCTAACACAAGTTCATACGAAATGACAGCGCATTAATATAATCTTTTGCCCCAGGTTCCTAATCCACCTGCGTTTGACAAGTTCGTCAGTTCGTCAAGAACAAACAAAGTAACTGCTCGTGAATTTCTGCGTATTGTCGTTTGCTAGGATTATATTCAATGAAATCCAGCTATATTTTCTTTTATCTATCGTTAAAACGACGACAACGTTTTATGTCTATAACACTTAGTTACGCTTGCAGCCGATACCTATATGAAATATCGCCAAACACGATGCGGAGAGCAAATTTGAAACATTCGTCGGACGAAATGCACCGTTTTCCTAGCATAAATTATTTTTTAAATACCAATTTAAAAGAACATTTCAATACAAACAAAATATTTTAAGAGCTTCACTGCGTTGGTTTATTGATGTTTTCAATCTGGAATACTCATAATTTTATAAATAAAAAAAATCTAACATTTTTCAATCAAAGCTCATGGGATTATTGTTGCCATACTACATTCGTATGGAGGGAAAAGTGGGCCGTGACGCTGTGTGGCTGGACGAAAAGGTGTTGAAGTTAGGTTTCAGGGGCGGTGAAAGGTTTAAGGTGAGGAATTAGTGTGTTTAGATGACTAGGCGCCAGAAGTCGCTCAAAGGCAGCGTCAATGATGGTGATTGTGATGCATGCAGACTTCTGATGCTCTCGGGGTGCTGCAAGCAGATTCACCAGGATTTAATAGTCCGTCGTTAATCACTGACGCCCCTTAGGAATGAGTCGAATAACAAAAAAAATCGGTACCAATTCTATATTTTAAATATTGGTTCTAATATTCTGTTCTATCCGGATGACATTTTAATAATTTCAGTCTTAAATAACTTTAAAAAATCTGTTTGTCACACGCTAAATATTATTCACGTATCACGTTCAAAAGCACTCACAAAATACATGCACATGCTGTACTCTCTGTTTGTTTACGTTATTTTTTTTCACTATAATGCCTTATTTAGAAGACGTACACATATAACAATTAGAACGATTCAAAGCTAAAAATCTGTACATAAACGTCAGCCATTTTGTTTCACTCGTTGCTGAGTGTAGTATCTTCTCGTTATATATTAATCTATGAAATTGCCACCACGAGAATTTGTAAGTTTTGTCTCGTTTAACTGATGGAATTTATTAAACCAAACACCGTATTTGATTAAACGCCTATCCTAAAAAAAAAAAAAAAAAAAAAAAAAACTACTTTTGCTAACATTGGAACCAAATGAATTAATATTTATTTGCTTTCAACGGCAATAGTAATTCGCTGTAAGGAAGTATAGCAGCCAAGGAAAAAGTTATTTTAATAGTTTGGGCGGTATCTGCAATATTTGTTTGTTTTGATACGTTTCTCGTTATAGTTATTTTTTTAATGATAGAATTTTGCCGTTATTAGAATAATTCATAATGTTTCGTAGGTACTAAATATATCATCTCAAAATATTACTAAATTTACTGCTGTGTAGAAAAACGAGAACCGAGTAATTGTTGTTTACCTAAAACCGGTTCCGAGTTAAAAAAAAAAAAAAAAAAAAAAAAAAAAAAAAAAAAAAAAGTGGAACCGAAGAACCAAACCGACCCATCCACAATTATTATTATTCCAGGTGTATCCTAAACGGTGGACTATTAGGGCTGACCACACGCCCATATAACTGATGCATGTTGTAAATGCTTAAATAATGAAGTATTCACTGAAACTCTTGAGTACGTGTTACGCAGTTGACTATTGAGGGCTGACATACGCCCAAATAATGATACAGGATGCAGGACAAAATCATACATTAATTATACGCTGAAACATGACAATCATGCTTGAAGAAATTGGCGAGCAATTATAAGGACCCGTACCTTGAAATGCCTTGCGGCAACCGATATAAATCACACGTGGTTCAGTCAATTTTTGTATTTATTCGGTGACATGCACGTGCAGTAAGCGATCAGTTTAAATGACCGTCGAAACAAGTGCGCACTTGAAAAGAAAAGAGGCCAATGACCACGGCCACTCGCGCTGCTGTGCAACCTTGTCAATCAGATGTCTATGAATTGATTCATTTATAAGTAAGTAGAATTAATTAAATTTATTTTATTTATCATTTGAAAAATGCCGAAAATGTATTTTGAAAAATACATTAAAATGTATCTTAAATTCATCTATGATGTAAAAATCGGTTTAAAAACATAAGTTATGTAGATTTCACTCTTTCCCATATTAGCTGGTAACATAAAAAAAAAAAAATAATGTAGATGCAGAAATTGAACCAGGGAACTCTAGTTAGAAGTCTGGCACGCTAGTCATTAACCTACAGTATGCCTATATAAAAAGTAGTGTTAACTAGTAGTATATAAACTTTCATGCGAAATTGGGGAATTCCCCCGTATAGTTACAGAAATATTTCTAATTTATTTTGTATTTCTTTTCAGTCAGTGCATATATGGCTTATAAATACTATACATTAGAGACGTTTTTGCTTATTTAAATGCAAGCAATGTACTGTTTTAAAAATCATTTCGTTATTTTAAGTCGGAGTCTGAATCATATATCTAATTATTTTTTCATATATTCTTTTTAAATAATTATGGAGCAGAACATCTATTTTTTTTTTGCTTGTCGGGCTCGTCAGCATGTGAATACGTAGATGCATATTTGAATATAATTTGCGAACTCGTGAAATTCAGTTTGCAAGCACCACTTCTAACCCTGGGAAATTTTTCTTTATTTAATCTCTATATAACATTTGTAATTAGCTTTAAATAATATTTACTATAATTATGCAGTTCTTAACGAAACTTGTTTATAACAGACAGAAGTAAATAAGAGAATAAAAATATTCTTAATTTTTGTTTTTAAGTATATATATTTTTAAATTTGTACTAAAATTGTATGTAGAGTACTACAGCAAAAAAAGTTCTCAACTTTATTTCAGGTCCTTTCTCTTCAAGTCTAAATACAGTGTCATTACAAATTATCTTTCCTATTACAAAAATTACCTAGGTCTAGTTCTCTCAATGGAAAGGGAAACTCCGAAAGATTTTTTTTTTTTTAATTTGGTTCACACTATCACATCACCTGTGCTCAATGTGAGCGCCCTTTGTCACGCGACACACATCGAGTCTACTGTCCAATTCCTGCCATACACGTTGTAACATTGGACTATCCACTAATGCAATGGCCTTTGCGATGCGAACACGAAGATCCTGGATGGTCGATGATAAAGGTGGCCGATACACGTGTTGTTTGACAAAACTCCCGAGAAAAAAATCACAGGGTATAAGATCGGGGGAACGAGGAGGCCAATGCAAACGTTCATTATCGTCATGACCAGCACGCCCAAACCATATGTTTTGTAGTCGCAAATTGAGTTCGCGTTTGTCACCCAAGTGGAAATGGGGCGGTGCCCCATCCTACTGAAAAATGAAACCGGGTTTATCCTGTTTTAGTTGTGGCAGAAGCCATGTGTATAAAATTTGCAGGTACGAGATCCCCGTGATTTTATTCTCGTCGAAAAAGAAAGGGCCGTACACCTTTTGATGGCTGATGGCACAAAAAACGTTTAGCTTGAGGGAGTCTCGCACATGCTCCACATAATCTTTAGGAATTTCCAGACTCAGATCCTGATATTGTGTTTATGCACTTTGCCCGACAGGTGGAAAGTGGCTTCATCACTGAACACCAACAATGCCGAGAAACCATCAGTTTCCATTTCGATTTGCATGTCCTCGCAGAAAGACAATCGCTTGGCTTTGTCATCTGGTTTCAGGGCCTGCGAAAGTTTATTGCAGACGGTATGAATGGAACCCCAAACGTTTCCGTAAAATCTTCCACACTGTTGGTTGCGGAATGTCCAATTCTCTGCTGGCTGTTGCATTGGATTTCTGTGGACTTAGCACGAAGCTCTCTCACACATGCTCCACATTTGCCTCGCTTACTGGTAGATGGCCGGTTGACTTTCAGTTACAGATGCATCCTCTTGCTTTAAAGTCAGTGTACCTCTTACTGATATTGGGATCATTTGGTGCATCTTTACCAAACTTCCTTCTAAAGTTACGTTCCTTAGTGATAACCGACTTGCAGACATGAAAATCCAGCACACGGAAAGCCTTCCTGTCTTCGTTGGCAGCTATTTCCTCTCCTATCTCCCTAGCGGCGAAATCAATAACTATGCAACTGCTATACCAACCACTTAAACTTTTTGAGTTTCACTTTCCATTGAGACAACTTTCATGTATCTGAGTGTAATTAAACGTGAGTTATTAATTTTTTAAATCGGAAAAATCATTTGTAATGACACCTACTTATTTACTTATTATCTCAGCTATTTTTCGTAGGCATAAAAATCATAATCGGATTTTATTAAATTTATGTTATGTGCATAACCAAGTACCATCATATTCTCTATATATCAGGGGAAGTAGGCAGGGTACAACACCAGCGACAAATTAAAAACATTTTTTTATTTATATCATATACACACACACACACACTTCAGGCTACAAATATAAAAACATAAATATTAAATTTTTCCACACCATTCTTATATTATCTTTACACCAGGGTTGTTTACATGTTGCGGAAGGATACATAATGGGCAAGAAAGTAGAACTTTAGCAGGGCTTTCAAAAGTGCTCACTTTATCGTGAACGGTCTATACATAAAATATTCTACTGACACATCTGCAATGCCAGAGTTAGCTGTTATGAAAGCAGTGTCTAAAACAGTGAGTGTGTGCATATTACTGAGTCTTGAAGCCTAGCAAATGGTAATTATATGTAGTACTATAAGTGCACCGAGCTATGTGGCGCAATGGTAACTCACTGAACTCTAATTCGGGAGGACTAAGGGACGACTACGAAAGACGGGAGAAAATAAATTGTATAGCACTGCTGGACCTAAGTAGATTGATAATGCGGGAGTTGGCGCACCTCAATTTTCCATCGAAAAATCGTGGTTTTTTGCTCCAAAATCGAGGTTTTTGAGACAAAATTTAAGCTCTAAAAATTTTAAAAAGGATTTCTCAAAACTAAGATTTTTACTCCAAAATCAAGCAATTTTTCCCCCAAAATCAAGAAAATTTACCAGTTTTTTTTAATGGTCGCTCAAGATTTGTGTCACTTTAAAAATGAAGCAATTTTACCTCAAATATAAGCAAATTTTCACGTTTTCTAGAAATGCCAATCTTGCAATCGAGTAATCTAAATCAATAAAAATTATACCAAAAATAAGCTAAAAATCAAGTGAAATATTATCTCATTATTCTTTACAGTTTATATTCGAAGCTCTACTAATTTTTTAAAAACTTCTTCTATTTACTCTAGATTTTCACCAATTTCTCGAAGTTCATATTTATCGTCAATGTTATCTAAGATTGATAATTGTAAGGTTTGTACATTTGAATGAAATTTGCGAACCATATTTTTAAGATTTTCAAATGCATGATCTAATCTGCTGTAGGAAGGCGGTCTTGAACTACTACCATTACCTTTAAAATTGGTAGTCAGGCTGCAAGGGAAGACAGGCGACGTCATGTTTATTTATAAAAGAAATTGATTTAGAATTATGAAAATTATTTTTTATTTTATCAAATAATTAATCTATATTTATAAAATTTGTAAAACTTTTAAATGTAACAACTCAACTATAAGTCTAAAATATTGTATTAACATATCGAAACATTTTTTTTATTCTTCCGTTTATTAATTTAAAAAATGTATTCATCTTCAGTAATTCTCTCTTTCAAATAATCATAAGTTAAATTCCGTTGACTAATTAGAACAACATTACAAATTGTATGTACTTCAACCTTTTCATTAGAATCTACACTAATTTTTATATTAGTTTTTTTTTACTACAGTTATTTTTCTATATAAGCAATCAATAATATACTATGGTCTTCGCCCAAAAAATGGATAATAATTGATACTGCCTTCGAAGTTTACAGTTGGTTTATAATAAAGTTCATTATTTCTACATATAGTATCAAGTTTGGTTTTTGAATATCTAAAATCACTATAAGCAAGGGAAATTTTATCACAAAGACCATTTTCAATATCAAGATTCCAATTTTCGTTTGGAAAAATTTCATTTCTACTATTTTTAACATAAATATGTTTCACATTTCAATGGTCAAACATAGAAACAAAGACATACTGGTCAGCACGATTTTTTCTATTAGTTTGAATGCCTACAATTACAACATCGGTCATGTTAAACTGTAAATTACTAAACTGATATTTTATATCAAAGTTAAAGACAGTTGTTCCAGTAGGAACTTCTTTTTATAAAAGTTGCCATTAATCAAAACTAATAGGAGTTTTAAGGTGTTTGCATATTTTTCTTTAATTGCAATTCCTGTGTTAGATTCGTATTCAACAATAGGCCACATAATTTTTAATTTTTCAATGACCATTTTACCTGGATCAGCATAGCTTTTCTGAACCGCAGCATCTGCATTTTTTGTTTCATAAACAAATAAACAGTTGTTATCAGATGAATTTTTAAATAAAGTAATTTTATAACCGCCTTTCCAATAAATTTCATTGTTGTCAAGAATAAAATCAAACAAATATCTCAGTGGATAGGATATTTCATTTGCTTTATCACTATGAACAAATTTTACTCGATATTTATTATTAACACCAGAAAATCCCCTAAATAATTTTGTTCACCTGGTGATCTTATTAAATCATTCATTATTGTTGATGTTATACCTGGATTATAAACAGCTTCAATAATATTTCCATGTTTTGAAATTTATACTCTAGAAAACTGAAAAGGAAAAAAGTTCGAACAAACTTCGATTCTGTCTTCTTTTACATAATTTGCAGCATTTCCTTCTTTATCTCTCTCTTTCAATTTATATTGCTCATAAACATAAACATCATTTCGAAAAGTAAAGCCATCTCCTATAGGAATATAAAATTCAATTCTAATATTATAAACATTGAAATTCTCCTTGTTTGATCGATTGGGGGAAAAGTTTGTATATCAAAGCATTCAACACTAGTTCCTGTAGCAGTAAAAAATTTAGATTTCCACCTACTCCCGAAGAAACATAATTTGAAATAAAATTATTCCCAAAATCCCATCATGTAGAAGAGCACGTGGGTATTGTACCACTGAAAATTTTGGCACATCCTGCTTATACTATAAATCTCGGAACAGAAGTTTCTAAAAGAATGAATGTTGTTAAAGAACTATTTGGTTTACGTGCAGTTCGGCAAAATTTTTACATTGGTGATACACAAGTAAGGATAGATAATGATACACTATTTGTTAAGGATAACGAATATAAATTTTACACCAGGACTTTGTAATTTGTTAACAGAAAATTTACCAGAACCTCTTGTGGGTAAATTTGATGATAAGGATTATAAAAATTACGCAGAAATGGTTAAAACCACCAATACTGCATTCCAAGAATATTGTCCATATAAAAAGGTAGCTTCGAGTGGAGGTTTGGAAATATACAAATGTAATTGGACCAATTTATCATAATAAAACCCTCATTCAACATCAGAGCTAAACACACCCAAAAAAATTATTTCTCCAAGAACTCCTAGATCTGGTGTAAAAAATACAACAATTTGAACGATGTTCGAAAATTAACAGACAGATTATTAATTATTCACAGCGAAGAAAATGCTTGCAACAACAATAATTACAATGAAAAAGTAAGTATAATGAATATGTTAAACAATAAATGTTCTGATTTTGTTGTAAATAATCCGAAAGGAATCCCGTATCTTATCAGAGTTTTGTATGTAATTCCACACTCATTTTGGAATTCTGAACACCACTGCAAAGGTATTATAAATTGGTCATTAAACAATTTAAATTTGCCCGAAATACATTTGCCAGGTTATAATTATTGTGGACCATCTACAAAGTTAAATGAAAGATTGGAAAGAGGTGACGATGGCATAAATAAGTTACATGAAGCGTGCACATGTGACGATATTGCTTATAGATACCATAAAGATTTAGAATCTAGACATGAAGCTGATAAAATTTTCCAAAAAGAAGCAAAATAAATTATGTTAAACAAAGATATACCAATTGGTGAAAAAATTGAATTTGCTGCTGTTGCATCAACTATGTTTACAAAAAGGCATTTAGGATGGGGCATTAAAATTTATTAAATTATTATAATTTTTTTACTTATAAATGAAGATAAAAAGCTTAACTTTCGATATAACCATTGATCAATTAAGAGCTTTGGGTATAGATAATATTTTTTAACAGAAGATCAACTCGAGGAAAAAAGTAAAAAGTAAAAGAAAGTAAAAGTTTCTTATTGACTTTGGCACTTCCAATGCTCAAAAAATATTAAAAGTAAAAACAGGAAGTGGTTTACAACATGGAGGATTTTTACCTGTTTTATTTGCAGCTATAGGTGCTCTTGGTGCTTTAGCTGGAGGAGCTCAAAAAGTTGAATATATTACCACTATCCAATTACAATATAAAAAAATATGTAAAAATTCTAAATATAAAAAATTTCAGAAATATTTTTAAGATTGATGAATTACCAAATAGAATACTGGAAAACGAGTGTGCTGTGGAAAATTTAGACATTTTAACAAATCCTGGTACTCATTGGGTTTGCTATTTTAAAGAAAACAACTATGTTTACTATTTAGACTCATTTGGAGGCAATATTCCTAACAATTTAATTAAAATGATGACAAAATTCAGAATTTTAATTCAGAATTTTTGACTTATATTTAAAAAAATGAAAATTTAAAATACAAAACTATTGTTTCTGATAACGCTTTAAAAACATATGTAGATTCACAATGCAATTCGGGTGTTTCTGATTTACAAAATAAACTTAGCACTAGCTTTGATTATACAAAATTTTATGCTTTTTTTTAGGACATAGAATTGTTAATATAGATGATCCTAGAGATGATAAATATGCAGTCAATAAAATATTTTTAAATAAACAAATAGCTTTTTATGCTTGAAAAGATATTCATTTATAATTTTGTTTACTCTTGCTGGTTATATAAAACGAATAAATAATGCAAATCAGGCACTAAATAAGTAAGTAGATTCAAATTTCTAACTATGCATTAAAAAAATATGTAGAGTCAATATACAATGCTATTGCTTCTGATTATGCCTTAACATACTGGATCTAATTCGGTATGCACTGAATTGAAAGACGATATAGATTCAAAATACAATAATAATGAAATAGATGATAAATCACAAAATTTAAGCCAATCAGTAGAAAAATTTAAGGAAGGAAAATCTTATATATTTTATTTATGTGGAAAGTGGAATAAAAATAATAATGTTTTTCGCATAGACGAAGATATAAATTTCTTTTCTTTTTTGATGGATTGTACTATTTATAAAATAATTACCGATAATTTACCTAATGATACTCTATATGTTACTAAGGGAACTACAAAAATAGAATAGAGCAACCCTTTCGATGTTAAGAGGTGAGATTTTAACTTAAAAAAAAAAAAAAATTTAATTATATGCTCAATATCAATTCTAATAAATCACCATTCTTAAAAAAAAAATTACCCAAAGTAAGAGAAGGCAAAACTATGAACTATATAAACTGCACGAAACAATTTTCCAAGAAGAAAGGTAATTTCGAATGGAATTGATGATTTATGGAAAATTGATCTTGTTGAGATGGAAACTGGCAACTTAAAAGGTATATCACATATAAACTATGGTTACAAGTATATTATGACAATTATCAATGTTTTTTCAAAATATGCATTTGCTATACCAACTATAGATTAAACCACAAAAAATTTAGTAATTGCTTTAGAATCTATATTAGTTAAAAGAAAACCGCATAATAAAATATACAAAGAACCTCTGTAAAAACATAACATCAACCACTATTCTACATTCAGTGAACTTAAAGCCAGTTGTGTGGAACGATATAATCGTACAATGAAGAGCAAATTGCGGAAGAAATTTGTTTTAAACAGCAATTACAAATGGGCAAATATATTAGATGACTTAGTGAAAGAATACAATAATACCAAACACAGAACCATTGGTATGAAGCCCATTGAAGTTAATAAAAAAAATATTAAAAATTTAAGAAGACAAAGTTTTGCGAATGTGAATACTAAACCGAAATATAAAGTAGGCGATATCGTCCGTGTGAGTAAGAGTAAAAGAATCTTTGAAAAGGGTTATACAGCTAATTGGACAACATCATTATTTACCATTTTTGAGGTTTCAATCAATGATGTGCCAACTTACAAACTGAAATATGACAAAGGAGAAGAAATAAAAGGCAGTTTTTATGAATCGAAATTATGAAAACAAACTATCCAGATGAATATTTAGTTGACAATGTTTTAAAAACCAAAGGTACTATAATTTATGTTAAATGGCTGGGTTTTGATAACTCGCATAACTCTTGGATTAATAACGCAGATGTACTGTAAACTTGAATATTTTTGCTTAAGGGTGTCTGGCAGACACCCTTAATTATATATAATTGTAATTTTTGTATTGTTATAAGTAACTGGTTTTTTACCGTCTATCCAATCTAATAATTGTTTTGTCTCAGTCCAGATTTTTGCATTATCTGTGTTGTCCAATCCTAATCTTCCTAATAAATCTTAACACAATATTTCAAATTTATTATCGGCAATGATATCGTCTAATACTTTAAATGGTTTTGTTTGCAGATTAGACAATAATTCATCATCATTATTACTTAAAGACACTGGTCCTGGAATAACTAGTTTTAACGAATACATTTCTTCTAAATGATTTTTAGTAAAATTATTGGTGTAGTCAAAATGTTTATTTGTGTCTTCAATTACCATTTATAAAATTTCAAGTAAATAAGTGTAATGAAAAACAAATATAATTTTATTCTTTTTATCGCAAAAATTATCTAATTGCTCATGAATTGCCGTTCCTGTTTTGTTTACATCATAAACTTTCTTATGGAAACAAATATATAATTCATCTTCTTCATTATGTGAAGAATTGAAATTTGCATTTCTAGTGATTAAACAATTGGTTTTACTAACTTAAAAATTATCGATTGAAGCATATAGTTCAGATGTTGCAATGTATATATAACCATTCATTGTCTTCTACTTGACTTTGTCTATACAATTTTTCATCTGTTAAAATGTTGTAGTTTTTTTAAATTTTCTGTGAGTTCAGATTTATGTTCAATCAATTTTATCTGCTGGTCTTTTAACTCAATTGTTTTTGTAATTTGTAAGAGCCATATTTTCTAATAGAAGTAAGAACTTCTTCAGTTACCCAATCTGGGAATTTTTCAGCTTGTTTCATATTATATTTTTTAATAAACCAATATAATCAATGTTCATTGATAAATACAGTAAATACAGGTCAGCGATTAGCTCACCCCTAGATTTTTATAGTTATTGCGATGTTTTTCTCTAACCTGATCTCTAATTGCTTCTTGAGGATTTTTATATTCTAAAATTTTTGCAACATCTTTGACTTTAAACCATGGATTTTTATTATCATCAACAATCACGGAAACTTGTTTACCATAGTAACTAATTTTGTTGTTATTTATGTCTATAATTGACTCCATTTTTTTATGTGCGAAATTATGCGCAAGTGAAATTGGCGAGTAGTTACAAGTATTTTAACTAATGTTCTTTTTTAATAAGAAAATTAAAAAATTTAAAAATAAAATTAAGTAATAAAGACCAAATTCATTGATAAATATAGCATTTGGTTTCATGTTTAAATCCTCCCTATTTTAGGGATGGTTGCAAGTTCAGTCAATTTCTCTTTATCATCATGATCAACAATAAAGATTTATTAACAAATTTAGGTTGCATATTTTAAGCGGTGAGCAGATTTTTGCCCCCTTGTAATTATTTATAATTGTCAATGTTTTGCTCATTATTTGTTGGGGTGCTACCTACAGCACTATATATATATTTTTCTAAGTCATTAACTATATCTTTAATTTTTTTTTGATTTCGTTATACTTAATACCAAACATGGAAATGCAATTTTTACCAACTCTAGTCAATTTCTTTGTAAATTCATTATATTCCATGATACTTTCATTGCTAAAGAAATACAGTAAACCATTTGTATATCTAAAAGTCGACTCTATCATATTTGATAAATTACGAAATTTATCGCCAATTAGACCAGTCTCTTTTATCCGGAAACTAGATTCGTCTATTTTGGCATAATGCTCCATTTTGTAGAAGATAAAAGTTTTCCCTGAATATGAATTAAAAACAGCATTTATTTGATATTAGTCTCTTAATACAAATGAAGAAAATCCTTTAGGATATCTGTTAATAGGACGATAACTTGGATATCCAACCATATTAATTTCACCATCTACAAACATAACTAACTCGCCCGAAGGCCTTTGGCATATGAAAAATTGTTGAAATCGCTTGGTAAAAACTTGAACCAATCTGCTATCATAAATGGTTTATTTATTATTTTGTTGTCATTCAAACATTTTGTCCAAACTTTATCATAAATAATTTAAAATGTTTTTACATGTCCATCTCTGCATAAATCAATTGGTTCATTGTCATTAAAATTATTTTGTTGGGGTGGTACATATATGTTTTGAATGCTTTGGATGTCATCTAGTTGCAAATCAAACATATAATTGTTAAGAATAGTATACCTGATCGCATTTTTATCATTTGTATGTTAAAGACCTAATGCATGGCCGATTTAGTGGATCAAAACAGCCAGTAAAGTAACATCATTTTCAGGAGTGTTTTTTCCTTCATTATACCAATATTCCTGCCTATTGATATAAGACAATTTTGCTGATTAGGAAAAAATGCATGTGCTAGTGCACTACCAAATGGAAATAATATAGTCCAACAAAACCTAGATGAAATCTGATATTTATGTTGACCTTCTTTGTATGAAATAAGTATATCCAGAGAATTTCTCTCATAAACAAATTTCAAATTCGTGTGTTTTCGCCAAATTGTGAAATCCTCTTTTGCTAACTTTGTAAATGAATTATTTGCAAGCATAAAATGCAATTTAAAAATATTTTAATTCCATTTGTTGGATACCATATAACTAGCTAATACCTCATCCTTTACACCACATCTTGGCTTGTTAATTAAACTGTTTCTTTATCGAGTTTACCAACAATTGAAGTGTTATAATACTCTTGAAATATTCTTAAAAATTTTCGAACTTTCGAACCTGTCACTATCAATTTTTGAAAGTGAATTTGTATAATCCTCTAGATATCCATATTTATTAAAAAATTTAACACATTCTGTCAGATTCCCTTTTGTTGTAAGTGCAAAATTTATATTTGTGATAATGAGAATAATTATATAAGTCTTTATTTATGAGCAAAATACGTTCTTCAAATATTGCAAAAGGTTTACGAGCAACTTAATGCTTCGACAGTGACCTGTTAATTTTTTTACTGGTAAGATAATACCTCGCCAGTAACCCAATTTTTCTGGCTTTTTTAGTGCTTACAAAACTCCATTATGAGAACTTCCCCACTTCACCACCAGCCAGCCATTATTATTTTTTTTTAGTTTTGAAGTGGGGAAGTTTATATTATATTTATTTCTTTCATTTTTTGTACTCTCTCATATGATGTGGTGCCTTACACCACATGGGAAGTACACCATTTATATGCCTCAATACTCATATAAAGAATATATGAGCGAGAGCATTGTTTTTTTGCTCAAATTTTAAATGAGTTGGTGATAATCCAATAGTGCAAATATGAGCGCCACATATTCACATTATTAAATTATCTGCTCAGACAGGGGATCGAACTCATGGCCATCCCATTTGAAATCAGATGCCTTGCCACTGAGCCACCACTACAAGACGAGCGAGGCGACAATTAAAAGTCCTCATGCAGCAAGTTGAAGGCCTGTCATCAAGAGTCAATCGAGTGTTTGCAGCACTGCTGTGAGTTTGAAGCTTGTTGCCTGTTATCAGGAGTTGCACCGCAGACTACTTCCTACACCACAACTAGGTAACAGTACTGTCGTGGTAAAGCTCCTTCCTGTTGTGGTGAGTGCTTGTCGAAGCTCTGTTGAGGAAAACTAACGATGCGTGAAAGTGAGATATCTAGACGTGAGTTAAAAACTGTTTGATCTGATTTCTGTACTTACAACAGTTCATTTTTCTACTCAAATCTATTGTGATGAAATCATAATCTTCGACCCAACATTTTGCACAAATTTCTTTAAATTTTTCAGAAGGCATATTGCCACTAACAAAATCATTATAAATATGTCTTAGGATCGTGTCATCTTGTCTAAATATACATAGAAAGTTCGTATTGCCTCTCATAAGTTGTTTGGGCACCCTCGAATAAGTTTATGCAAGATTAAATACATCTGTATTATTGTGAATCCCCCTAGTAAAATACTCAGATTATATTCTGATTATCTAAAATAACCTAGTCAAATATGACTAAAGAATTATATTAACATTGATCTAAGCGAACCATTTCATCATTTTTATTAAAAAAAAGTATGCCACTTCTCATTAAACTTGCTGGATATGACATAAATATCATTTTGTAACTGAATATATGATGGTTGAATTAAACTTTTTGAACAACATACAATTTATTAAAATCTATCCATCCTAGCTTATAAATGAAATTAATCATCAAGTTGGTTTTCTCACTACTGGGCCCGATGATAATTGCTCTAATGTCATGTGGCCAAAGTTCCCCATACTTATTTTTTGTATTTTGTTCGGAGATTAAGACAGCGACATCCCAATCGACTTTTTTCATTTAATTAGAAAATTAAGTTAACAAACAACAGTTCTATACTAAAGAAGAAACTTCATTATGATATCACTCATAAAGATAAATCGATAGCATTAGTTAGATTTTCATACAAAATTTTTAGCTCATAATATAGGCAATAATAATATAACTACAATGGAACAATTGAGTGCTGTGTTGATAAAAATAAAGTTTTTCACTATTCCTAGAGGCCAGTACGATGATGAATCTATAAAAGAAGCTATAAATTCAATTGATCCATTTTCAAAAAATTACATTGAATTGACAGCAGACAATGTGAAAAACAGAATATCGATTAAATCTAAGTTTGATATTAAATTTGACGACCAATTGTCCGATGTTCTTGTCTTTGAGAGAAATATGACTATAGAAATAGACAAGAATGTCATTGGCACTAAGTTACCTAATTTTAATTAATTTAAAACAATAAATGTCCATTGTAATTTGGCATATGAGATGTTCATAAAGTATGATGAATATAATAATTTAGAAACAACACACTTCTTTACTACTTTTGATTTTTAATTTTCTTTATTATTAACTCCATGCATACATTTTTGCTCTTAAACCAAACATTCTTTCATTATTTTCCCATTATATTTGTCTTTCATCTTACCTATAACTTTCTTATTTATTTGTGTAATGCTATATGTATTGTCATTTGAATAATCACCTGTATCAAATTTTTCTATGATTGTTTTCATGTCTTCATAAAGATCTTCTGTTTTTATGTTATAAATGTATTAACTGGTGTCTTGATAGCATAATTCAATGTTGTCTCCATATTTTGGTTTCATTACTTTGCAATGAAAATCATACATTAACTCTTTCGATATGTCCCCACTGACATATCCACATAAACAGGCTTATTTAATTTTACACTTATTTTATTCATATGTATGGCTGCAAGATTCTCATTAAATATAGTACTTCTTTTGAAATTTGGTCTTGATATTAATTTTTCACATTTTTCTGCACCTGAAATTAATCTTATATCTGCTCTGTATCTTATATTTTCCATTGTTTTGCCGAACACATAATTATTGATCAGTTTGTAAAAATCTTTTTCGAAGTTGTTTTTTGGCATTAGTTTTCATCTCTGTGTTCAAATCTATATACTTTTTCAGCCAATCGGACTGATCAAACGTCAATATTCAATGTATTTTAGTAAGTTTTAAACCATTATTTAGACTGTGTTTAAAATTGCGATAGTGAATTACATGCTTTTGTTTATTAAGTAAAGTTGGTAACAGTTTGGATTGATTTGTTCCTGAAATAACCTTATTTTCTGGGCAGAATGGCAGATATTTAAGTAATTTATGCAGGTCTTGTGGATATTCTAACTCAACTTGTAATATATAACCATAATTACAATCGTCCTCCAAATCTAATATTTTTGCACTCCAGTAATCTAAATCAGATAATGTATTATAAACCCATTCGAAACCGCCATATGATAAATATCGAGGCACTGCACATCCATAAAGATGATTTACATTGAGATATGTTAAATAATTCGATTCTTGATTTGGATTAAAATCTACTAAATATTTGTTAATGGCTTTAATATATTGTTTATAACATTGTGATATACCTCCCCTAGTACCCTTTTCTATCATTAAAATCATATCATAATTGTGCTATAAATATAGTGGTTGTTTAGTCATTTTTAACATTGCATTCCAAGATAATCTTGGTGCTGTAAAATACCATGCAGGATCTAATTCATATGCATTTATATATGTATTTCAAACACATCCGCTAACAATAATACGTCACTTTAAATTTAAGTCATGGTATTCCCCAAGATTTTTTTGTATTAAATTGATTCCATGCACATTTTGTGTGTTCATAATCATCGCCAGTTACATCAGATTCACTTAATTTATTGTAAAAGTAACTCTTTGGTGGAAGTTCAGTTTCTTCAAATTTCTACCAACTGGCCATATAGTGATAAGGTTAACACCTTTCCTAATAACTAAATCTACTTTATCTTCTGAAAAATGTTTTTGTGTGTGTTTCATTTTATATTTTCTTAAATTAGATTATTATTAATCTAAACTACTGGCCATAGATTTAAATGTGTCTATAAATCGCATCTTAAAATTTTCTGTTTCTTTCCCAAAAGTAATAAACTTTTTTTATTATTTGCAATTAAATCTATATTTTAATCATCATATCGTAACTCTTTAACAAATAAATGAGGATCATACCCAGCTTAATTATGGAAATAAATTGGTACACAGTTGGGTAATTTTAATTTTAGATTAAAATTATTACATACTGGGTTAATGAATTTTAAGTTATATGATCATGATGACGTTCCTTTTTTATTGTCCTTCAGATATTCGCATTCGCATGCATTACATCTTTTTGATTTACTATATAAAACTTTTTCTTCTTTTGTTAATGGATACATTGGTTCAATTTGTGAATATATATTCCCTAAATTTCTTCTACGTCCCTTTTTATTGATTGTGTAAACCTCTTGTGTGCATTTGGGCCTCGATATAATACTGGTGGCTTATAATCACCATAACTAGACACAATATAATAGCAAACACCAGATGCTTTGTGTAATTGATATTTAATTATATATGATTCAAAATCTGCACATATAGCAAAAGGAACTTTCATTGTATGTTTAAAATTTTTAAAATTTCTCTGTTGGCCTTTAAATGGTAAATTAATTCTTGCCGATTCATTTTTAGAACAGTCTTCTGTATGTTTATTTAATTTAGCTTGAGAATAAAAGAATTGAAAGCACATCACATTTGTAAGTTTTACTCTCATGATTATTTTTTGTGCAGAAAGCAACTCCAATTAATCTTTAATCCAACAGTAATGTGAGTTTGTGTCATTTTTGAAATAAAGAAAATTTATGTGTTTCCTTTTTTTTAATGGATATACATTGAACTTGTCATCTAAAGAGTATACATTTATAGAGATATCAATTTGACTTTCTATTCTTGGTATATCGTCAATTTTAAGTGGATATTCAAATTTATCTAATGATTTGTCATTTTAAAGCCCCACATTTTTATATATGGGTACTCTTTGTGGGTCTTTTTCGGCCGGAAACAATGCAGATTTTGTTGCCCAAAGAAAACATTTTTGGTTATCATTCTTCACAATAATGCATGATTTTTAATTCTTAATCACTTCTGGTTGAATATATGATGATCCATTTAATGGATTATCCTTATTTATTGCTAATTATATTCTAATTACTCTATCTAAATCCATCCAAAAACTCTTCTTTGAAATTCAGATAATTGTGTGAGTAATTCTTGCTTTATAATTTTGTAATTTTTTATAATTTATTCTTCATTTAATATTGTGTGATTATAAGAGTGAAATGTAAATCGTTCTGCTTCATTGTTTTCTTGTTTGCGACAATTGATATATATTTTAATGTTAGTTTTTAACCACCTAAATTATCTCAAATACATTATTTTTTACTGAAGTTAAAATTGTTTCGGTTCTACTAAATTAAAGGAATTTTCAGTGTTATATGTTGATATCCTATCTTGAAAAGCTTTATTAACTAAGTAATTTTTATTGGTTCTTCTATTTATTTTGCTTACAAACACATTAGTAGAATAGGGGAATATTTATTTTAGTTCGTTTTTATCTTCTTTATGTAATTCATTGGTATTGGTATCAGCTAAAGGCAAATTTGTAAAATTATTCTCTGCTATCCATTCTGTCACCTGCTTACTTTTATTTATAGGTTTAACAAATAAATTATTTGAGAATGGAAATATTTTTTTTTCAATTTCTTTCTATCTTTCTTATATAATTCATTGATATTGGCATAAGAATATGGAAAATTTGTGAAAATTCTTCTTCTTTGCTCATAAATAATAAGGTGTAAGAGTTCTAATTAAATCATCTTTCCTTAGTCTGGTTATATATGAATTTCCATATTCCCGAGCTATAATTCTCGAATCCCTCACTATCCTATTGCTCAACTCAACTGCGATATTGTTCGTCGTTATTATTATTGCTATCATTTAGTAAGAAATTACTTTATAAACATATAAAAAAAATAAAGAAAAGAAGAAGTGTAAAAAATAATGAAAACACTGGAATGATGTCGGAAAGGTGCTTAGATTATTTTGATAACAATTTTTAAAGTATTCAACTTCTTCTTTGATAATATTTCTCATTACAACATTTTTTAGTGTTTTTATTAATAAAAAAATAATTTTATAGATTTATTCTTATTACAAACTGTGCATGTTTTTGTTGGATAATTATCATTTTGATTTTCAGTAAGAATATCTATTGATGTATTGTGTGATTTAGTCTTTTAATCCTCTTTGAGATATATAATACAAACATATATTCCACATTCACATAATATTTTCTCATAAAAATATTCTTTACATTTTGTTGTATGTTTGTCTATAGTTGTTTTATGAGGATAAAATGAATCGATAGATTTATTCTTATTACATACTACACATGTCTTAGTTGAATAATCATCTTATTGAATTTATTTTCTGTTGTGAAATTTACTATCTTTATGCTTTTTGAGATATAGTTTAGAAACATATTTTCCGCATTCGTATAATACTTTCTCTTTATTTAAAACGTAAATATTTGTGGCATAATCGGTGGTGCAATTTTTTACATGTGTTACTATGCTTATCTGTTTTGTGATGCAAAACATTCAATGTTTAATACTTCGCCACATTACTTACATTGCTTAGAGAAGGATTTTATTTTCCATTTCGAGCATAGTTGCCATTTTATTTATTAAGAAAATTTATTTATTAAGATAATGAAAAAAATATTTTTCTTTATAAATTACACAAAACAAAAAATGGAAGCTCTGCTCAACAAGTTGAACAATTCGTTTGAATCCACCATAGTACAATATCTAGAAAAATTAAATGGTTTACTGCCACAGATCTTGAAATTTATGAATATAAGTTTGATAAAACAATTTATTGCATTCTATATGGCAAGATTATAATTTCATTACCAGAGTGCTATGAGAAAATAATAGATCAAAATGCTTTTAAACTATTAAACAAGAACGTAGTTTTTACGTCATATGACGGCTTAAAAGTAATGAAAAATGGAAAACTTATACATGTTATAGAGTTCTCTTAAGAGTATATAAATTATATGAATTTAATTTTTTTAAATATTTAAATTGATTTTTAGCTTATTTTGCTTGTTTTTAGCCTAAATTTGATTACTTTAGATTGCTTGCTTGCAAAATTGGCATTTCTAGTTGCTAGTAAAATTGGTTGTTTTTTAAAGTGACCCAAATCTTGAGCGACCATTTTTGAAAAACTGACAAATTTTCTTGATTTTCTGGTAAAATTGCTTGATTTTGGAGTAAAAATCTTAGTTTTGAGAAATCGTTTTAAAAAAAAATCGTAAAGCTGAAATTTTGCCTGAAAATAATTTAGAGGAAAAAAAACACGATTTTTCGATAAAATATTGAGGTGCTCCAGCTCCCGCATTTTACATATACTGACCTATGAGGGAAACGTTCTAATATTATTCGCGAAAATTGTTACATGGAGTATATTTCAACACACAGGTAACTGAACCATCTAAGTAACTGTTGTCATATAAGATGCGATACCCCACACAACAAAAAAAAATTGTGTTTTCCGTGTGGCAACGGTCATCTACTGCTCGGATGGTGAGTACAAAATGTGCATTTTCTTGCTATAGAGATAAACCCCTCTTCAGAAAATGAGTTGGTATCCCTGAGTCCTGCCACCACCTTGTTATATGAACTGGGCTGTGTATTCTCTTGTGACAATGAGGACCCTGCCTCGTCCCACCATGACGTCACGCCAGTGGACAGTCCGCCGACCTTTCAGCCGCTCGAAGGGTTGAACGGTTATGTACTCTCCTTGAAAGAGATCCGCGTGAACGATCAGTCTCTGTACTTTGCTGCCACTGAATATACTTTTGTTTATAGTGACCCCTTCATTTGCCAAAATCGTGCTGTGAAATGTATATAGGTGGTCAAAAAGCACTGATTTAACATATTTTCAGATATAATTAATGGCCTTTAGATATCACTATGGCGACATCATTGCAATGGAAGATTTTAATATAGATTTTAATGCGAATCGATTGAAAGACGTAGGTTGCTCAATGTGTTCATCACGCCATATAATTTAGCTTTATGCAGTCTTGTCCGCAACACAGCATACTTCACATTCAGATACATGACTTAGTATTCACTTCCAATGGTGAAAAAGTTGTTTCTTGTGGACATTTAGCAGCTCCCGGTGCTTCTCATCATGATACTATTTATGTTGGTTCTGATGTCAAGAATACTAAAATACACTATGTTATGGTTAATTATAAAACTTATTACAATGAAAAGAGGAATCCTTTTTCTTTGATGCAGCATCCTTGCCATGAAACAATATTTATTTACAACCTCTAGTATAGATGAAAAAATTAACCCTTTGAACTCATTCATATTGAGTCTAATGGACAAGCATGTACCAATTTGAAATAAACGAGTAAAACGGTAACCTGCTCTGTGGGTTATTCAATCATTTACAGAACTTACGCGAAAATGTGGTTCCCCTTTTCGCCTGTTCAAATGTGCACGTAAAAGTAATTCGAAGTTAGCTGCGCAGTTATTTGAGACCCAAAGTTGCCAAGAAGCTGCATACATGATGTTAGGAAAGCTAAACTAAATTACACAAAGAATCTGCTGACAATCTAATTGTCTCCAATAGCCTTGTGGTATAGTCTTAAATTGTTCGGGGTTGATTAACAAATTAAAAATGCCACTACTGTTGTTTCACTCGATGAGCTGAAGTACCATTTTGTTTATACTTCTGTTAAGACTGACATTAATTTTTAGAGTCTATCTTCGAAAATAATTATTCCAACACCACAGAAAATCATTACACTTAAAAAATATTTATAGTCCTGTCAGCAGCATCCAAATTTTCGAATATATTGCAAATAATTAGTTTTACGTTTATATAAATAATATAATACAAATAATAATACAAATAATAATTGCCTGTTTATCTCCATATCAGTCTGATTTCCGAGCTAAGCACAGCTTCGCTACAGCATTGACACATAGTCTGTTACAGATCAAATAAGGGAAAAAATCGATAGAATACGATGTACTGGGAAGTTTGAAGTAGGCAGTTTATCACGTGTACGCGGTGTGATGCCCGAGCGGTCTAGGGCTGAGCACAAAGACTCAATAAGAAATAATCTAAGTCAATTTAACATGTTTAGTAAAATCAAGCACTGAAATGGTTACACTTTTAAATACACATCTACTTACTTAGCGATGTGGCGGAAGACGACATGGGAATTGTCAATATAAAACAAAACAAAAGTTTGAATGGAAGCAACATCATAATATAGCCACGGTGATGGAGAGTGGAATCTCAGCGCAGCTCAGGCGAGTCGTCTCAGGTAGTGATCTGCAGTCTCTGGTGTCCTCTGCTGAAGTCTGGCGTCCTCGGGCCATGCATGGCATAATAAAGCAACATGAGTGTAGTGGGGAGAAGTCTCCCTCCACCAAGAAGTTTCGCATGAGCAGTCTCCTACCAATAAGAAGTCAAGGCGAGAAGAGTCGCCAACCAATGAGAGAGCAAGGGTAGTGCATCAGCCCAGTCAATGAACTGAAACTTTGCACATGGCCCCAATGTGTGACCTCGAAATCACATGAGGGGAAAATAACGTGTGATATAGTGAATGATTCCAGGAGTCGTGGGACTAAAATATCATGAAAAACCAGTCTTATTTCCCGTCGAAAGTGGTTAGCAATCGCAGTCACATGGTGCTGAAATCACCAGCTTTCTGTTGCAGGCACCGCAGAACCTGATAAGTTGCGAAAATACTTCATTAAAATGTTCTGTCTCTGAACTGGAAAACTGGCGGAGTGCCCGTGGCACTACATCACTCCCTCTTATAGAAAAGTTTGGTTCGGGCTGATCACAACTTTAATAAGATATGTGGCTGAGGATATATTTTGAGATAATAACTCTAAAAGAAATGAAAATCGAAAAAAAAGAGATTACAGCTTCAGCAATGTATAGATAAATGAAAATGAAAAAATCATGATGGCAGCCACCAGCAATGTATAAACAAATGATAAATGAGCGATAATGTGGTAACTCGCAGTGATCATCTGTACAGACATAACAATAGGAGTATAGGTAATGTCTGTCATTCACTGGGAAGCGAGTGCAAGACATTTGCAAAGATTGATACATACAAAATATCTGTAAGCTATGTGGATATATATATATATATATATGTTAAGTATTGCTAATGGCTTAGACCTTCCGTCAAAATGTTACTGGTAATTAGAAAAAAACTTTTAACCCTCATAACTTTAATGTGATGCTATGAGCTACTTAGACAGTAGTTAGGGTGAAGGAGATAATATATGTTTAAAATACTACTTAGACAGTAGTTAGGGTGAAGGAGATAATATATGTTTAAAATTGAAGTAATTTTTCTGTGATGATGTGAAATGTAGTACTGAGTGTATTTCTGTAGGAGCAACTTATTCGTATATCCTAACATTAGAAGGAAAAATATAAATTGGTATTCATACTATAAATTTTTTAGTAATATCGGAATGTAAGTATAGAGTGAACATTTGGATGTAGTAGTGATTCCCGATTTTCTACAAAGTAATGGAGATGGTATACAATTTACTAGAAGCAAGAGTCTTGTATGGTATAGTTGTAAGAGATTTAGTTTTAACTTTTTTCATACTAGTGTTTGATAGGACTGTTCTGATAGTATGTGTGATGGGTAGCATTAGATTGAGTAATTTGTTTGTAATGAATGGTTCGATATATATCTTTGGTTTATGGCATGTTAGTAATGCTGGAAATGTTTGAAGTGTTTGTTTCGTGATTGAAGAGCGAGTGAGCTTCAATCACTGCAGCACCGGGTTTGACAAACCGGGTTGGTCGTCATTTCATCCGATGAAGCAGAGCCATATTGAATCTATCGTTTGGTTACTTTTTTAAAAAGTGTTGCACATATGTCATTTTCCCCTGTATATTACTATGTTTACGAAAAGTATAAAAGCTCGATGTCTTTAGGTAGTTAATTCAGTCTGTTTGGCATATTACAAGAGAACATGTCGGATATGTGCTCTTCAGAAGAAACTTCGCAGCAAAGAATGGATTCGGGCGAAAAATGTTGCGGTTTTACTCCTGCGATGGGTGAATCATTGTCTGAAATTCAATATCTGCATTTATATAAAACTTTAAATATAGATGAAGTATGCACCAACATGAATGAAGTAATTGTGAAAGGAACCCTCAGTGTATTAAGTATCATTGTGCATAGTGTGGACAGATATTTAAAGAGAAAATATATATTAGCAAAGCATATAGCAGTGTGTGAAAATAATGCTTCAATGGGAATAAAACCTATATGACATTTCTGTGAACAAATGTTTACCGCATATCATTATGTTCACCATCATGAAATGAGAGCATGTTCCATGCATCCTTCTTTGAAAGTATATCGATGTACATTATGTTTACGTTTGTTCAAGAAAGAGCGTGTATTAGGGATGGAAGAGAATGTTACAAAATTTCCTTAACATGACCAAGTAGTGATTCGATTGCATCGCCACACTATAGAATAGAAGAGAATAGAAAATCTCTTTACCAATATAAATCCTGTGAGAAGGAGTTTACTTCGCTACACAAATTGAAGTCACCAAAAATACTTGTGTGTTAAATATTGTTAGAAAGAAATATTATTGCTCTAAGTGTCAGTATGTATTTAGTACTCATATGCAACTTAAAAAAGATGTGTCAACTTGCAGCGAAGGTGATGAGTTGGAAATCTCGCTTGCTTCTGGAAATCACTGTCTATTTTGTTGGAAGATATTCACTTTACGTAGTAATATGTATCGTCATACTAGGAGCAATTGTTTAAAGAATCATAAGTGTGCTGTACATCGATGTATGAAGCATGTACGATTATTTACCAGGAAGTCTATTTTAGACAAACATTTGTTAAAATATAAATGTAATGTAATACAGTAGTTGTTTTTTAATATTAACTGTATATATCTATGTGTTATATTTATTTCTGTGTATGTATTGTATAATGATTTTAAGGATGTAATAAATATGCGAATAATGTTACCAATGATATTTATTTGTTGTGATGAATGTTTCGTTTGAAAACGATTGATACTTATGAATATAAAGGAATTTTTTCTTTAAGATTTGTGAGTTTGCACGAAGCTAGTGTTGAATGCAAAAGGGGTTACAGCCTGCCCTGTAGGAATATAATTTCTTGTGCTGGAATAATGTATGGGAGTGTGGGGTTATGATAGAAAACAAAGATGGTTTAATAGTGTATGAATGCAGATTATTTTCACGAGATGAAGGGCTGGCATGATTGCAGAATATTATTCACCTATAAAATATATGCTTTTAATTCTGATTGGTAAATGTAAAGATCAAATTATGTTAACACAATATTTACCCTAGAAATGGTGAAACACATGTTAAGTGTGTTTGTAATGTATTAGATTTTAATTAATTTTAATGTCACTGTGTAAGAATATAGGCATATATAAAATATAACATTTTGAACAAGATTGTTTTGGTAATCATTAAACGTGTTATTTGAAGGGATGCAGAGATACCTTATTTGTAAGGCACAAGAGTATATAATGCGAGAAGATTTTTCTAATGAAAGTTATGAGATGGATAACGTAAATGTTCACTATAAAACTTTTTTCCGATATTTCCTAATACAAATTTTAGTAGGTTGGTTGAGCAGTCAATGTTGGCGGACTTAAGTCTATTTTCTGGAATATTTGTACATCTGAAAGAGATGTTCTAAAGGAAATCTGGTTACATGCTTGGTATGTTTGTGTGTGTTGATTGTATAGTAAGAATGTATATTTATTTTGAATATGTAAATAATGCTTCACCCCGATAACGGGAAATGTAATGGTTTTAATTTTATTATATTAAAAAAAGTTAAGAAAATAAAATAATAAATTTTGAAAAATACTTTTTTAAATTTCATTTTAATAAACTTCAAATTTCTAAGTTTGTAATTACATAGGTGCCACATAGGTACATCGTGCCACTTTTTAAATTTACAACTTTATCTGTCTAAAGTGAAAGAAATGCTAGGTTTTACGAATTTGTATCAAAAAGTGTGACTATTTATGGATATATTTATGGGAGTTACATTTCAAAATGTAGCATCGGGGAATAAATATCGGACTTTTTGTAACAGGCTGCAAAACAGGTACAATATAAGAATCTGGTTTCCTAAATCATACCACCTATGTCGTAAATCATCCACAACACTATAAATGGAACCAAATGAGAGAACAAACAATACAGCATGTAATAACACACAGTGTTATTGTCTTTAAATACTAATAAAGTTTGATTATTTTTCTATGGTCAGTGCAAGAAAAATTCAATTATTTACATGCTACTCAAACAAAATGTTTCCGTTCTGACTTAACAAATGCACAACTCTCATGAACCCACGATGCACACACTAAACACTGAACCATATCTTCCACAAATGTTTCTTCGGATACATAACAATACCAGTCGTCATCTTGTAGGCCTATTTCTATGTCGATCGGAATATCAGGCTGTGTTGAAGTGGATGGCTGGTGAATGTTTCTTCGTTGTAGGCCTAGGTCTGTTAATTTTTCTTTTTTTTTTTGTTAATACTGGGCTGTGATAATTGTAGGAAATTTGGCGTGTCCTTTGCGATTTTAATTTTTAACTTTTTACTTTTGCTTGTGCCACTTGCAATGCCTTTGCCTACTTCAATCGTTTTTGCATGAACTGCTAGTCAAAACACGTTCCGTTGGGCCTTTGGCAACCTACATTTTTTGTTGGGTCTAGGAATTGGTGAAAGTAATTCAATAGACATGCTGAGCTTACGAGAAGTGCTTAATGTTACATTAGGGCCAGTTGCATCACCTGGTGTTTCAATCAAAAGGACATTATTTTTATTGGAGTTAGGTGACTCAGTTAGTGGCATCTTCAGTGGACCTTGAAGATGCACACAGATCAACATCTTCATTGATTGGTGTAGGATCATCTGTTTGGTTTAGGTACTCGACTGGTTCAAAGTCACAGTCTTTCAACACAGTGACATCAAGTGGCCAGATTCCTGTGTATCAAAATCCAATAATTTCGCTTTCACCAGTGACACTAGTGTGGAAACATCATATTGTGTGACACACAGCCCAGGATTGGTCCGCAGCCATTTTATCAACTGCTTGTGTATAGTACCCTTTAAAGGGTTTGAAAAATATTCTGTCTAACAGCTGAATCCAGTGGGTTGTATGCCCATGTAACTGCAGCATTATAACTCCATGTTCTCTTGATATTTGTAGAGCCTTCAAATTCTTGGAATGTACTGTGTGCCCATCTAGAAGTAGAAGCTCTTTGTTGTCAACATTTGGTTTTTTACAGTGGCGACGAAGTGTTTCATCCACTGTACAAAGAGTGTGCTATTTATGTTGCCAGATTTTGACACTTCAACTAAACCACCAGGTGGAGCCCCAAATTTCAATGCGTTGGCCATTTCCATTCTCTTATAAAGTAACATTGGAAGAACGTATGACCCTGACGCACTTTTGCAACCCACCACTGTCGTGTTTAAACCTCTTTCTCCACTAGAGACTGAACCCACCTAGCATTTTGCTTTCTTAGCTAAAACTGTTTGGCATTTATTTTGAACAGTACTAACACCGGTTTCATCAACATTAAATTGCTAGGTCGCATCTATCTTGTTTTAATCAATGACTTCATTTAATATGTCGAAAAATTCGCCAACATGTTCCCTATTGAACCCACTTGCTCGAGCTATGGATGTTTCTTCTGGTTCACGTAATGTCAACTCTTTATGACAAACTCGGAAAGTGTAAAATCACTTTGTACCCGCCATTTGAGTATCTCAATTAAAGTTATGTGGAATGTGGTTGTGTACTGCTATCTTATATGCCAGTTCGCGTACATCATTAATCGTGACTCCAAAAAGTAGTTCTTCCAATTTTAAAATATGTTTTACAAGTTGATTTTCTATTTCAAGTGACAAGGTAGTAATCCCTCCAAGCCCCTTCGTACCATGGTTAGCAATTATATTTTTACAGTGCAAGTAGCACTTTAGCATTGGTTTTGGAAAGCCTTATTGGCTGCAGCTCTTGTTGAACCCCATGTCCCCATTTCTGTACGCTGCTAGAGCCTTTTCCATGTCTGATTCACTCCAGGCACCATATTTCATTTTCGCCATTCTGTAACACACAATTAACACATGCGTTACTTGTGTTTATCTAAAATACTTTTAATTTATGTGCAAATAATTTGTAAATATAGAACATCAAATAACATGATATCCCAATTCATACCAGTACGAATCAGGAACCCCACCCGTGACACGATTTAGGCAACTGCACACAGTTACATCATTTCTAACCTAAAACAGGTGCCTCACGACAAAGTGACCAGTCGTTACGTTCACTATTACTTGCACCACAATGATAACTGCATGAACTCCAATAACATTTACCTTGAAGTGCTGTATTATCTTGCATACGGAATAGAAAAATTACATCAGCAAACACTTAAACAATATAACTGTAATAAAAACCCAACACGTGCTTACACTAACTAGCTATTTTCATGGACTGCTCAATACATCTAGTAGTTCAAGTATTCACTGTGAGAGCGCTCCAAGAGCCCTTCTTCATAGAAAACCAGCGGTGGTACGATGTAGGTGTTGGTACGATTTCGGCAACTTTCCCCTACACTAAAACTATGGACGGGGACGCATTCTCTGTTGGTGTGTGGCGTGCTGACAGAATGATAGTAAAACCAAGCTCTTGAGTCTTCACTTGCCAGAGACGCTCGCACAGTCAGACGGTTGAGGTTTATGAAGCCTACCGAGCCAAACTAGAACTAGTTTCCCCCTCTCACCCGTCCATTGCTGGGGTTATGCGCTTTCTGTATATTGCGAAGAGGGTATGCAGTTTAAATTATGAAATATTAACTACTTATTTATCGTTCAAAAGGAAATGGAGTTTACACAGAACTGATATAATTCGTCTGCATATATGTTTCGAGTAGTAACTCTCTTTATATGTCTGTGTTCACATTACGTTAATTAGTAAAACTATATTAACTTACACCTCAGGGAAAATGAAACAATGCATAATGCAGAGATGATTATTTTTTAAGTTTGTCGGGTGATGGAAGCACGAAGTAAGCCAATACAAGACTTAGTGTGTCTCTTTTCTTAAAGACGTCTTAGGATAAGAGTGAAAATAATTTTACTTTTAAAAATGAGAATATTGTCAATTTGGTTTGCCAAGTGTGATTTAAGTAAATGAATTGAGTTTTAATTTTAATTATTTATTAATATTAAAAAATAAATATGTTCCTTTCAAGAGATTTTTTAAAATTATTGCAAACATATGTTAATTAAAATAATTAATAGCTTTTTTCTAACCAAGACATTTGGAAAAACTGTTCAGAGTTTCGTAGATCAACTTTAACGTAGTGAAAACCCAAGATGTTGTAAACGTATGCCAAAATAATTTTACTATTTCCACTGTATGTATTCCTAATCTTCCTTCCCAAAGCTCTCGGGGTATGACACTATAGTCTTTATAGTAGGGATCACACTGCCTGAGCAGTTAGCCTACTCGCCTCCCAGCAAGGCGAACCGGATTCGATTCCCGTTAGGGTCGCTCCCGGACTTTCGAATGTGGGTATCGTGGTAGACGATGCCGCTGGTCGGTAGCTTTTATTTGCGATCTCCCCCTCATTCCGACGCTGCTCCAAATTACACCCTCATCGGCTCACAATGTTAAGAGACATCCAAAATTCTTCACTCACCCCGACCTTCCGAATGCGAATAATGTATAGACTTACTGACTCATGAATAAACTCGCTCGACGAAAGGACTGCAAGTCATATCCTTGTGTTCCACGATGATGTGGTAGCCGGAAACGTTCTTGTGATCGTTCCACAGTACATGGATGCGTAATACAAAGGCTTCGGAAACGGAGCGAATTTAAGAGTTGGGTCGCTCGCGGATTTTCGAATGTCATGAGTTTCTAGTCGTGAGACTCGCGCTTATTAATAGTCAGTTTCAAAATATACTTAGCTATTTGGGTGATATTTGTTTCATGGTTCTCAAATATATTAGATTGTGAGATACTTTTAATAACCTCGCAAAGATTTCTTCGAAGCACAAAATAATATATTCGACATAATTGAGAATAATGTCTGGTTCACAGAATAATGTTGACTAAACTGCATACTTAAATGATGCCTTCAAACATCGCGACAATCGCGAGTTGGCTGGCATATCTTACGACCTGTGTTACCACATATATCAAATTCCTATGTGCAAATCGGTTCACATGAGATTAAAAAAATTTAAGTATGAGGGTAAGAGGTGAAACAAGGTCTGTCTCCTTAATACTTTACCTTACGGTTTCATTCAATATTTTTCTTTTTAAACATTATACACAAATACAGTAAAATAATAAGTGATGCTTGAAATGCAACTGATTGGTTTTATTTATATTTGCAGTGTGTTCACATAATGTTTGAGAAATAATAAAAATGAAAGTTTTGAACACACATAAGTCGTATAATGTTTACGTAAGTGAGATGGAAGTAATTATTAAAAAAAAAGTAATTATGTTAGGTAGAATCGGCAGACATTTTTAAACATGAAGTAATTTTTTGCTATAGCCGTGTGTTCCCTCGAGAAGTCATCTACTACATAGTCTCCCTATGTAGTCTCCCTATGATTCATGGTCGGGGTTGGCTGCCATCTTACGCATTCCCCTTGAGAGATGAGGGTGTGGGGAGAAAGTTATACTATTGTCTGTTTTTTAACTCGTTTCAACACGTCAAGATTTTTCGCGTCCTGCACAGTGTGTTGTAGATTGTCGCCTTAAGAGGAAATGCAATATATCGGCGGGGTTTAAAATCTCAGGACAAACTTGTCTTTACAAATCTGGCGAGATGTTGGGTACATCATATCTCGATACATGTAAAAAAGTAATTACGCAGGTGTGTATTTATTATTATTAATTATTTTACTGGCATGAATAAATAAATAATTTTCGCATAATAAGTAAATGACATAATACTTCGAATAAATAACTTAATGGTGGATACATAGTCTATCGCTTAGTATTTAAATGCGCAAATAAATAGTACAATTAATAACCTGATGAGATTTATATGGGATGTTTCACAGTGCGAACGCATGTCGTGCGCACAAAGTGATCTCGACGGTAACCTATGATATACTAAGACTTTTCTAAAATAAACTCCCCCAGTCTTTTATATATTAAACATGTTCCAATAGAGTTACTGCTAATGGAGGTATTTGTACTAAATAGTATCTAAAATCTGAACAGTTGAGAGCAATTTGTCGTTGGAGACGGATATGCAAATAGATCTCGTATTTGTTCATTGCGACATGTAATATTTCATTGCAAGTAGCTGGTAATTACTCATTGCATGGTACTTCATTTGTAACGAACATTTTTAACGGTTATTATTCAAATTTGTAACGCCAAGTGCACGTAATTAGATATTGCAATTGGTAACTATCACAATAGGTGGGGGGTCCGACCAGCGAATGCAATTCTTCCGGGAGTCGGAAGGGCGGGGGGAGTCACAAGTACATTTTCAATTGCAGGGTGGGAAATATTACAAGTAATTTTACTGAAACAGACTTTTTAAATAAAATATGTACTACATCTTCATTTAATATTTAAAAATAGCAGTTGATTGCTCTTCGGCGCATGACCCTGTACTGGTAATTATCATTTGTATTTTATTTAGCAAAAGCGTTATGTAGTCTCTCGGTGCATACAAGACTTTGACTAAATATTCAGTGCGCATGATAATACACTATAAAATATTCTAATTAAATAAACGAATTATTTATTCAATGCGATATGTAATCTCGGTAACTGTAATCATTAGTTCGGAGGCTGGAGGGGGTGAAAGCACACAGACACATCTCTACAGGTCTAACGAGACCATTGCATCAAAGGAAAATATCTCAAGGGGTGTAAACAATAAATAAACTGCAAAGGTAAGGCGGCATAAATGCGAAAAAGGAAGGTATCTCAAGTGGCGTGGTGGAGTGCTGAGGGTGAAAATAATAAATCAACTGCACTGGAAGTGCATCGGGGAGTGATGGAGAGAGTCGCGAGAGGAGGGGGGCATCCTCGGATCCTCCTCCCCCACCTCTCCTCTGGCATAATTAAATGCACTCGCCATATGTTTTAATAAATTAGATCTACTACCCCCAGTAGTATGAATTGGTGGCTACTGGCACAGAGGGATCTGGCTCCGACCGCCGCCAACTTGTATTATGTCACTTCTGGCCGCCATCTTGGATTACGATATTTCAGACCACCATCTTGAATTACATAAGTTCGGGCCGCCATCTTCAATTACATCATTTCCAGCAGCCATCTTGGATTTCATTTATTCATGCTCTATAATTCCACCTCGGCATCCACCATCTTGGAATATATTTCTTAATGCTCTATCATTCCACCTCGGCATCCACCATCTTGGATAATGTTTTTATTAGTAATATCATGCCACATCATGCTCTATCATTCCACCTTGGTGTACACCATCTTGGATTACATTTTTTCATGATCTATCATTCCTCGACATTTAGCCATCATACGAGCTCTATATCATTCCACCTTGGCATCCACCATATTGTTTATCCATTTTTATTAGTCGCCATTATTCCACATCATGCTCTATCATTCTGGTCATGTTACCGCCATTTTGGATTCCGATTCTGCCTATCACATGCTCAACAACTGTCTTGTCCGCCATCTTGTTTCCCACTCTATACAGCTATGCACAGACACCTACCTACTGCTTAACCTACCCACAAACCCACTACTCTTCTTACCTTCCCACCTACCCACTGTCCTACCAACCTACCTAAATCTTACCTAAACATCCACTGCTCTACACACCTACCCACCACTCCACCCATGTACACACTGCTCTACTTACCCACTTACCTACCCACCACTCCACCCATGTACACACTGCTCTACTTACCCACTTACATACCCACTGCTCCGCACACCTACCCACTAACTCACTGCTCTACCCACCTACCTACAAACTGCTCTACCTAACTACTCACCTACTATTCTGGCCCAATACCACTCTTACCTACCGACATACCTACCATTCTACCCACCTGCTGCTCTAATCACTTACTGCTCTACCCACCTACCCACAGCTCTAACAAACCCATCTACCTTCCAACCTACCTATTGCTAGAGCCAAACACCAACATACCTGCTGCTCTACCCAGTAGTAGAGTTAGTAGAGTGGTGTGTACCACTCTACTAACCTACTTACATAACAACTCATCCATCCACCCACACACTGTGCTATCCACCACTCTATGATCCTACACACCTCCCCCACCTAAAGCTCTCCCATCTACACACCCACTCCACCTACCCAATAATCTAGCTACCTACCCATCTACCTTTCACTCTACCATCCTTCCCCATTCCTAAAGCTCTAATAACATACACACATACCTATTCCTCTACCCATCTAACCAACTGCCTACTATTCTACGTACCCACACACTCACTGCTCTTCTTACCTTCACACCTACCCATTGCTCCACCCACCTACCCAACTAATAAACCACCTTCTCCTCTACACACCTACTCACCACTCCAACCAATACTCTACCCACATACCCACCACTCTATATCTTTAACGACATACCCACTGCTCTACCCACCTCTCCACAAACACATTGCTGTACCCACCTAACCACCTACTGCTCTACCCACATTCATACCGAATGTGGGTAGAGCACCTTTGCCTCAACTTAAATACTCACCTACTCACGACCAGTCCTACCCACTGCTCTTCATACCTAACATTCATTGTAATTGCTGACTTACTTATGGTTCTATCCACCTACTCACTAAACACTCACCCGCCTCTATAATTACCCAACAAATGCTCTATTTACAGCCGGACCCATCTACCTAACACTCACCATCCTACCCTCCTACCCTCTGCTCTACATACCACTATGACCACCTACTCACCTACCTACTGCTCTACCCATCCCACTACCAAAACATACTAGTCATATCATCAGACTAACCAACAAAATATTCAAGCCATAAATTTCGACCTTTTATACTTACCATCTCACCTGTCATCATACCTCCTGCCAACCTGTTTAATAGCCATACATGCATGTCAAACTCAGAGACAAAGCTATTCCATCAAAAAACTTCCCCTGCAGTGAACCCAAACTACTACATTGTTCCCATTCACACATTTCAGGCATCACTACTACCATACTGATAGGCCATACAAGCAAGAGAGACGTACAAACAAGTCAACCAATGAATATACCCAGCTCATAGCCAAATCTCTCGAGAGGTTATATCTCTCGAAAAGTAGACAAGAGTACGGCTGACCAAATCTCTCGAGAGGTTATATCTCTCGAAAAGTAGACGAGAGTACGGCTGACCAAGTTGCAAAGGAGATGAAGACGAAGAGTAGGTAGGGCAGGACGAGGCTAGTTTCAACATTGTTGCGAGGGAGGGGTTTGTCGACAATAAGGAATTTATTACCCATTACCCTACAAATCAACACCTACCTTTATGTAGCCACCAACCAATACTGCAAAACAAAGAAAAATCGCAAAATTTGGGCAAAAATATACCAAAATTCGTAACTCCAGCATAATTGTCATAAAATCATTACCATCAGACACTAGCCAAATATATCGCTCATCAAACGAACGACCTGATTTTACAAACCATCCATTCCAATAACAAAAAATGCTGAACACCATATTTTAGACATACAAAACAAAAATTCGAGTAACACTTCTGACCAGGAGTACTGAGTATTATGCCAGCCATATCACCCAACATACCCACCATACCATCCAAGCTAACTCAAGTGTACCAAGTCACTTTACACGCCAGACTAACCATGAAACATAAGTATTTCAACCATTTGTCAACATGATATAAACAACTGATACCAGACCACCCAATGTACTAACATCTTTAACCAATGAAATATTCTAACATACCATCCAACACACCAATCATACCATCCATCATAACTCGAGCAACTATACAGTTGAGATCAGCCAACAACCTAACATCAATACCATTTGCACTACTGACCAGCACCTGTCAAATATCATACCACCTATCAAAACAAACCACCTGATTATACCGACCATCCCTACCAATAATAATGCTAACGACCACACCTCAGGCATACGAAACAAAATTATAGTAATCCTGCTTACTATGGGTACTGAGTACTATACCGACCATACAACCTGACACGCCAACATAATATACCATCTGAATACATCAACTAAAACATACAGGCCGAAAACCATATCATTACCTCCAATCCAAGTATACCTCAATCGTGCTATTAACAATACAGGCCATATCAACCACCATACCACTGACTTACTGATAAGTCGTAATAGCCAACTATATTGACTACAATTTCAGCCCATCTAACTTTACCATTTACACATAAAAATCAAGCCATGCCAGCCCCTGTAACCCATGCATACAATATGCTCTGTCAATAACACCAGACGAAATATATGCATAGTTCATACCTCTTACTAAAACTCAAGCATACCTCAACCATTCTGTTCAGACTGGTCTTACCAAATAAAATACTGTTCTACTGGTCGACACCAGCCAAATATCAGCCAACCTTCATATCCAAAGAAAAATCCAATTAAACCGCACCACCAAATACACCAAGAACAACATCCATCATAACTAAAGGGTACCAAGCAATTCTACAGCTGACACCAGCCCATAGCCTACTTGCTCTTTTAAACACCACCACTTATACTTACCAACCTGACCCTAGCATACATCAACCATTCGTCCACACAGACCATACAGCCCATGCCAGTAACACATTCAACTTCTTCTCATACCATCCACCATGCCGACTGACACCAGTCAAATACACTGGCCACCCATACCTCTTACTATAAATCAATCATGCCTTTGCTTTACAGGACTCACCAATGCACACATACTCTCCACACTATTCGACATACATCAACAACCGCAAGACATATACGGACAAAAATATAACCCAACATACCAAACGTACCATCCATGTTAACCCAAGAGTACCAAGCAAATTTATCGTCCAGACCAACCCACAACACGATCATTCTTTCCATCTGTCAACATAACATAATCGACTATTACCAGGCATCGCGTTATGATGTCACCCAACCTTCATGTTGAACCACACGTGGCCTTGACCCTTTGACATTGATTCATCAACCCACGAATCCATCAATCTGCCAATCCAGCGATCCACTAATCCAATCCCTCAATCTGCAGATCCATCGATCCCCCACCACCATCTCATGTAATTGGCCAGCTGTATTCATATGGCAACTCAGTGATTGACTCGTCGAACAATGTAATAATGTTGCAAAACTTAGAATTTTTCTTGTGTGTTGGGACTTTGTTTCTCACACCTACCTTACTAAAAAAATTTTATACCCTATTTTGAACATGGAATATTTCCTACTCCTATGTAATATAATGCTAGGTCATGTACAGTTTTCTGCTGGTGTAGCACTTGGAATATTTCTAACATTCTGCAGGACTTAGAAAATTTTCACTATATATATATATATACACACACACGACTTAGAAAATCTTTTAATGCTGCACAGGCCTTCTTTAACATTTTGTAGGAAGTTGAATATCTTTCACCTCATATAAGACTGAACATTTTTTCCATTCAGACAACTTCGTTACACCTTGTGTACGGCGCAGTATATATCTTCACATTGTGTAGGACACAGAATATTTTTTATCTTAGTCATATCTATTCTACCCCATTTCAGGGCCTGTAAAAATTTTACCTCAGTTTGTAGGACTCAACCATTCATGTAGGACTTTGGTTAGCGATTACGCATTTAGTGGCTCCATGGTCGTCGAGGTCAAAGCCAGACCTTCATATTCGCAATTTATCTTTGCAGTATGAGAGCACTCTGAGAAAACCCAAATACTCGTTCGCCCCAGGATAAAAAACATGCAAGTACTTGTATATAATATAGGAATATATATGTATATCTATACATATGTATATATATGTGTGTGTGTTGGGTAAATATAAGATAGGCATATATAAATATATATAAGATAAGTTTTTATGAATATATATAATTTGAATTTTGTATAGCATATGTGTCTTTCAAACGCAACAAAATTGGCTCCCTTTGGATAATGTCCTAACTTAGAGGCGATTACATCTTTAAATTCCTCTCGTAACCTATCAAAATCATGCTCCTGCATTTCAGTGAGCTAAGCAGAACAAACACCTACATGTTTAAACTTTCTAGACGTAATTTTAACGAGGCCATGTTTACAAAAACACAAAAATAAGCTCATGTTTTTGTACATTTAACATAGCCTTTGTGCTACAGATAAAAATCTGTGCTCAACAAGTAATGACTGAGACCTGGAAGTACTCTAAACTGAAATTTTCATGAAAAATTATCTATCTTTATCTTAAAAGAAGCTACACAAGTTAAATTTACAATTTCTCAATTTGATAATGAAAATCCAATAGTTTCTTGCTTTGTTACCCTTATTTACCCTGTCCTCAAATGTTTCAGCAAATTATTACAGAAGTTGTGGCTAATGAAAGAACACACAGCCCCTGAATCCAGTAATGCAGATATTTTATTTTTGTCTGCTATCAACACTGAAACAAATTGCAACTCATGCTGATACTCAAAACCTAAACTAGCGATGCTGCTTTCTCCCATGACTTTCTCTCGCTGGGGGCATTTGGCTCGGATGCCCTTTTTCTTTGTAAAAAAAAAAAGACTAGATCTTTAAAATAGCCATTAAAATTCATAGAGGTTGAACTAGCCCCTTCAGTTTGGGTATACACAGCTACATTTCTCTTGCTCCTGAGACATGGCGTTAACAGATTTTTTGTAAAAACAATCTTTTGCTAAATGATTGGTTCTGACGCAAATAAAACACATACAACACACTATTTTCTTTGTTCACCTCCTTTACCCGTAGATATCTCAGATGGAACACTATCATTTTTACCCTTCGAGACTTCAGATGGAACAGTATCAACAGCGCACTCTCTCAAGTTATTTTTACAGCAGAAACTAATTGTAACAGCTGGTTTAAAGTAGTAGTAATAATAGAAAAAGGTAAAAAAAAAAATTACTATTTTTTCGGTTATAAGTTATGAAATATCACTTGAGTGAGATATTCTTATATCAGTGACAAAATCCTTCATTGTCTGGTTGGGCTTCTGATACCTCTCCAGTAATTTTAATCATAATTTTGAAATTGCAATGTCACTTTCTACACTCTTTAAAACTGTGTTTTACAATGTATCGGTGTCCCAGTTTTCTTCACGAACAACACTAAAGATGGGTTGTAATTCATCTGACACTTTAAAAGTAGTTGGGGTATACACCACCAGCGAGGGCATGAGTTTAGGGACAAGATGGTGTTTAGGGCCACAAAAACATGACTACTGATGATAGCTGGGAATCACGCAATTCTGGTAGGAGGGAAGACCTTTAAAGCCCGAATAACCGGACAGAACTCACCCACACCGGCGGATGTTCCTTTTCAACCCTCGTCACCTCTATTTCCTTTCTTCACGAGCACTCGTGGCTTTATGCGAAGATCCCCAATGCCATCACTTTCCTGAATTTCCTCCCCTGCCTCCTTAAGTAGCTGCAGTAGGGCATGCTTTGATAATTTTTGTATCCATCCTGTGGACATTGTGGATTGAACAATAATAACAGTGATCTGAAAATGCACTATCCCAACTCATACAAAAATAACATTTTCGAACAGCTCTTGCATTTTTATTTCTGTTTCCCAAAAAAACACAATTCTGAAATACGTTATTTCTGCAATAAAGCTGCAAGAAAACTTACAGAGCTCAAAGTTATATATCCTTCCGCTATGTCCTTCACTCAGGACAACACGAAGGTCAGCCATAGTTCAACCAAACCATTAAGAAAAACCAGAGCAAACCAGAAATTATTTTTGATGCAGTATAAACGGAGAACCAACATAATCAGAAAAAAAATCAAACACCAAGAGCTCTTAGAAAATCTCTAGTACATTCAGAAAACTTCAAAATCTACAAGCATTAAGAAAAATACAACTTGTACAAGAAATTACATAATAATTATACTACACTCTTACTACCGTGGATACCATTTCCATTACGACACCAAGCCGGGATTATTACTTCTAACTACTTTCCCATAAAACAGCCCTCTAAAAATTTCCCTATATAATATCTACCAAGGACTTAGTTTGATCACAATTTCAACTAAAATTTATTTTCAGATTCTGGGTAATTTTTAGTACTAGATATCTGCATGGAAAGTATTTCAGTTTTCTAAACTTTCTCTACAATCACAGCGTTTAATTACCAAAACAAACGTTTAATTACCAAAACAAACGTTTAGGCATTTGAAATCTTTCATGTACATATATTTCACTTAGAGTTTTTTTAGAAATTTTTCCATAAAGGTTTTATATTTAATTTATCACGCCCTCATTATCATGGAAGACTAACATAAAGGTGTTCTAATTTATTTTTCCTGAGAAAGCACATAAATTATAAATTTACCTTTATTTCTTACAATAGGCACAAAGTAAACTATGATTCCATTATAATTATGAGACAGATTTACCTTCAAAGAATGACTTTAAAGTACATTTTTAATTCTAAGACACAGTCTCTTAGAAAAATTCTAATTATAATGCAACTTTGCTTATAACTTTGCATATTAAAATTAATTATGATCTTGTAAGGCAATTTTCATGCTTGCGATAAAGCATCCTAACTCCAATTACTAGGAATAATTTTTACAAGTACTACTTTCCAGGACCAACATGTCCTCTACCGGTATTTTGGTCTGAAGGACACAATATCTACCTTCATGCAGTGTACGTAACTGAGTGAAGTCCAGGAACACCTGCAGCCATCTCGCCCAGAGGCCAGAATTGCAGGGGATTAAACAAAAAACAAGGGGTACATCATTACTAATTAAACTAGCCAATCAAATTCCACTTCCTCATGGAAGCTGTTAGAAAGTAGGTATATATTTTCCCCAGAATTTACACATTTACAGTGCTCTCTTAAAAAAAAAAAGTTCAAAGTGGTGAGCTGGTGAATGTCAAATGTGCGATGGCGGCGCTTCCACGAGGCGGAAGGGCGAAACACAAACGCCGTTGATCCCAGTGTACTATATGCTCCCATGGTGGTCGCTATGCGTGTTCCTTGAGCAGCATAATTTTCTTTAGTGCCCGGGAACTTCACTTGTCGGTTCCAATTCCAACCCAGACATTGGACTCGGGTAAGACACAATCTTATTTAATTAGCCTTTATACTGCGGCATGTTAGGGTATATCACTTTTAAGCAGAATTGTGTCCATGTTGCGTAGCGGCAGGCAGGCAGGTAGCCGGCGTAGGTGGCAAGCAGGCCGATGTAGACAGGGCTGGGTGGAAACTTTCTACTCGTTGCATGAGACAAATTGTCTCAAGCGTCCGAAAAGTGGCTTTTTACGACTTTATTATAAATGTCGACATTTTTATACTATCCTTGCACTATATATCAATGCATTATATATAAACCTTCCTCAAGAATTTCTCTAAGTGATGCTGAAAACCGCATCGAAATCCATCAAGTAGTTTAGAAGCCTTAGCCGAATACACAGATACACACAGCCGGGCGACTTTATTTTATACTAGCTATAGAGGATGTTTTTTATTCTATTACTAAATGAGAAGTTATGTGCATATCCACAAATTTACTTATAAACATATTTTTTTCTGTGTTACTTCTTCTAAAACATGTCCTTTCTGGTAATCTCAATTATGAGTTAAGCCCTTTTACAAACATATTCATAATTTCCGAACCATTGAAGGTATAGTCATCAAATTCATGACATATGCATCATCTCCGAGGTAGGTGAGAGCAATAGGATCAATTTTGCCTTAAGTTCTTGCTGGTACGATCAATTATGTATTAAGCTATTTTATAATCATAGTGACGATTTCCGAACCATTTAAGCTATAGACCTAAAATTCATAACATGAACATCTACCCCAATGTAGATAAGAACAATAGGGTCAAATGTGTATTAAGACTCTTTATTTATAAATTAATTATGTAATCATTCCGAGCATCAAATACAATGCAAGAGTAACCTTACCACAGGGCATGTTTAATGTTTAATATGTATGCATCAGACCCACACAAACTTATAAGCATAGCCTTCGGGCACTTAATCCTCTGAGAACTTAAAACTTTCGGACACTTAACTGTTAGACACTTAACCTTTAGACACTCAACCCTTTGGACACTTAACCCTTTAGGCCATTAACCTTTAGATACTTAACTATTTAGGCACTTAACCCTTTGGACACCACATCATTTGAGCACCTAACCCTTTGAAACTTAATGCTTTGACCACTTCACCCTTTGAACACATAATATTAATTTATTTTATAATTTAGCAAATATATATTTTTGTGTTGGTTTCCTGCTTAGAGCAATTAATGTTATTATTTTTGGTTTGCTTGGTTCGATTCCCATGCAAGACACTTAATATTTTATGCAGTGAATGACACAAGTGAGATAGGGAAGGGGGAATTGCATTTACTTGCGCAATCTCGTATTTGGTCTAGTCGGGAAGAAATTGAGATGCCTCACAGCTATAAGTGTTAACATCCTGATAGTTGGATGGCAACTATCGTCTTGACCCACTATACAGCACTTCACAACCCAGTAGGCTTGGAGAGAGTAATGTGCCTGCACAGACACACTTTCACCTATGCCCCCGACCCCTGCACCCTGCAGGCTTACTGGAGATTTCAGGAGTTGTGTTGCCGGGCATCGAGGCTCGGAGAGCCAACAGGACAGGAGCTCTGACGAATGGGGAGTTGATTGGTACCGAGATGGAATCCTGGATAGAGTATTTGAAATTTTGTTTTTTTTTCCTAACCTTCGAACTCTGACATTTTCTTACCTTTAACATTTTATACACCTTATTTCGTTGTATAGTTGAAGCAGTCATACAATTCAATATGATCTATATTCTCGCCAACCATAACATTTACTTGGAGTTTTATGGTTTCTTGGAGTTTATCCTTTTTGAAAAGTATGCTTTTTTCTGACATTTAAATTGAATTGAGTATTAACTTGTTTTGAATATTATAGATTTTAATTGGTTTGCTACTTTTAAAATATTTTTAAGAAAACATATAAAAGTGTTGTAAGGTGGGGAGCTTTGGTAGCATAGTTTATTAAGCCGTAGATGATGAGGTGCCCCTGGTAGGGTACGAACCCTTTCTAGGTAAATTTATTGGATACAGTGTTATTACTTGAGAAATGCCACAGAGTAGCCATTAATGGGAAATGCGAATTAAAGATGTAGGCTTTGTTTGATGGGGAAATGTGTTAATTCATTAACTTCATGCACACATACACACGCCAATCCACACCAATACATATACACACCAATCCACAGCAATATACAGACACAATCCACAACAATATACATACACAATCCACAAACCAATCCACACGAATCCATGCATACACACATACACAAACAAACACACACTTTCATGTATACCCTGTGGAACAACCACAGATATCAAAATGTCGTAGGATGGAGAGTCAACATCATTGGAACTCTAACTACAGGTACCGGTAGGTGATACGAATTCGAGTCCCATTCAAGATACTTAATTTTTTATTTGCACAATGAGACTATTTACACATTCACCATATGGAAGCCATCTTTTGAATAATGTTACTGACATATACCGAAGGGTATTTGTTTCTCATCTGTGTTAGACTGATTGCTCACATGCATTAGACTGTCATTTGTTTCTCTTTCACATCCATTCGACCATATACATGCATGCGATCCATTTACTTATGTTCGTTTGATCCATTGTTTTCTCATTGGCTATTTACTATGTCAATACTTCTCATTGGCTAATTACTACATCAATGCTTCTTATTTGTCAATTACTCATGTTTGTTCAACTGTCAGAAAACTTCCAAAACCGGCGTTCAACTGCCCTATTGAATTCCAAAAGTGTTACAAATTGAAGAAAATATATTTAATTAGATTAATTATTAGTGCACTGCACTTGCCTAATCACACATAACGAACTAGTTAATGAATATTTACTAAATACGTACCTATGAACGTATGTACTTGCATAGCCATAACCATAATTACCATTACACAAACATGTACATATTCACATGAATAATTACCAAATACTCATTACACATCTACCAGCAACTACAAAAATATACAGGTATGCACATGAACAATTAGCAACTACACATAAGATACCAAAAGAAACGACACCCACTCAACAAGACACCTAACACAAGACTGAAGGCCATTTTTATATACTATGAAACCATACATGTTTCTCACCTGTGCTCGAATATTGCCATCTTGCTTTGACTTTGCATATAAAAGGAAGAGCGTTAATTTAAGAAAATTCACTTCAAGGTCGGAAACAGTCGACATCGCTTCGCAGGCAGCCTGTGACACAAGATACGTATGCCACCACCTTGGAACTACAGTAGTCAAGTTTCGAACCCGACTACACAATGCGTGTTTCAGAAAGACATCCATGCAGTTGAGAACGAGTTGTTCACCATACAGCCATTACGTAACACTGTGCGATAACCCTGTGCTACAGACAACAACATGCATGCCCCGAGGCTGACCATTGAAAGGGCAAGTAACAATTTCCCTGTCACTGAACAACCCAGACACCATGGAGCTTGGATACCAAGGCAACGAAATATTTTCTGAAGAAGTGGACATGTTATCGAATCATACTAACACTGAGCCAACACCATGCTAAATGTACAACCCCAGCACTTGCCACGAATACATGTGTGAAGGCCTACATTGTTTGCAATATAAAAAAAAGGTAAAGATATTTACAGATCGATATATTTTGAAACATATTGTGAGAACATACATTTCCGTATACAGTTGAAAGAATTTTCACCATATGAAACCGTCAGGCTAGTATCCAGTTTCGTGTACGAAGATAATGATGGCTCCACTCATCTCTGTGTTCTGAAGCTATCACCATCCTATGCCATACCTGGAGATGACATCAACTACAGAGAATCTTGTGATGGTAAACATTATTATAGAAATTTTATGAAAGACATACTTAGCCATTTACTGACATCGGATGCACTGTGTACATAATTTATGTTCTACATATATAGACAAAATGCTTCGAGAAGCTAGATTTTCTCCGAAAACATTTAAATCAATTCAAGCCAGACTATATAAATAATGCAGATATGTTTATTCAAACACTAAGAATTACAGCATATGTACTCCACAAACAGGTATGATAGTGGTGACACCATCTTCAAGGACTCGTCATCCAGCATCTATAACAGCAGCACTTGCACTATATAGATCAGCCATATTTATCTACATAGACAATGCCGCTCCTCCCTTCAAAACATTAAGAAACTCTGATATGTAAACATCAGGTATACGAAAAAAATAGTAAAAAGCAAATTTGTAACCGAAATCATAATCTATGAAATTCGACTATGGCTTACTCTATAGACATACATCGAGAGACAAGAACACTCGTCCATTACGAGTAAAATATATGAAACAATTAATGAATATTTATTGAGTCTCACAAGTAATATACACATGGTAATTGAAGAACCATACATGGTAAGTAGTTATTTCTTTTAATCGCATGCAAAGTAAATTAACCAAAGGGTTTGTGTAATGAATATCCAAATACAAGTAGTATGTTTGTAATGAGTTGAAACCAACTATCCATCAACTGATGAAACACAAAGAACGAGAATGGAATACAACTATAGGTTTGAGAACTTGCACCTTGCTTAAATTCCATCAAGAACAGTTATAAATACTATTTACATATTGATTAACTATCGTGATTTATTCCTTTCTAACTACACATCTTACCATAACCGAAGTTAACTTCCGTCTAAAATATGTTTGATATTATGCATAACTTACATCCATATCATCTTGTAATGCACTACACAACAAAAACTAAAAAAAATGCCATTCCATTACCTATCTCACTGTCTACATCGTCTCTCTCTCTCTCTCTCTCTCTCTCTTTCTCTCTCTCTCTCTCTCTCTACCAAGCTATCACAGGTCATCGAACAACAAAGAATTACCTACCTCATTCAGTCTATTGTCATCACTGGGAGGGAGAACAACGGACTCGCGAAAAAGATGCAAGTTTGTGCCTAACTAGGAAGGATACACATTCACAAACTGCATAACAGATATATGTAATTCAAGCATACTAATACAAAAATCTTTTTCAAAAATTCATACATTTATGGAATGACACATTCAAAACAAGCCAGTATGAAATTACTACTCTACTTATAATAGAAAACATAACTTATTCCTCATTCCTCAAAAACATACCTTATGCCCCAAAAAGCATGTTTATGGTTTAAAAAAAAAAACAAAAAAATCAGCATTATTGATTTGTGTAAAGAAAACAATCTTTGTTACCCAATTTACCCAGATATTTACCACAAGACAAGAATTTCAGAAATTCACATCGAAGCTAAGATATAAAACCTTGCTTCAAATCCCATTGTCAGCAAGTTATGTATTGCTTCGAATCCCAACAAAGTTAAAAAATAAATAAATTTATATATACGTATACAGACATGTCTATGTTAACCCTTACAATGGCAGTTACATTTTTAGTATTACATTCTATGCTTCAAATCGCAATGAAGGTGATTATGCATATACCATTTTACTAAATGTATGTTAGTAATTATTTAATACTGTGTAAATAATACCCAAGTGATCATATAGATTAGTAGTTAAAAATGATAGTGATACCATACACACATCTCTACCAAATGTCACAAGAGGTTAAATCTCTCGATTGGTAGACGCGAGTACGGCCAACCAACTTGCACAGGAGATGAAAACGAAGGCAGCACTACTTTCAACATTGTCGATAAGGATGAATGTCGACTACAAGACATTTGTTCCCCACTGCCTGAACAGGTCAAAATCAGCCCATGAGGGTAAAAATACAACCGATGCAAATGAAAACTTTACTGTTCGCGATACAAAACATGTATAACTACCTATCGCAATACAACAAAACATACATAGCTCTGTTCCAACATACACATGTGCACACACACATATACATACACAAACACAATCACTCAACTCATCTGCACATACCACATCAGGCAGTTGCAAACCCCATATCATCAATCTTTACAAGCAAATCTAAATACTTAACAACTAAATAAAATCATACAACACAAATGAACAAAACCCCAACATCTGTATTCTAATACACATTATCACACACATTAAATTAAAGTATAATTATATACAAAAAAGTAAAACATTACCAAGATTCCCTTTTTTTAATTTACTATATAACATCATTTAAAACCAAATTAAGATCCAAATAAAGCACTCATCTCACTCAAATCGCGTTATCCTATATTATATACATAAATCAAAACTTGTTTTTTTTCATAAAAATCCCTTAATCAAACAATGTTTATTAAGATCTTCTCTTTTTAACAGTTGGTTCGATCCTTCTAGAATAATGAGATATTACCTGCATAAAGAGTATTTACACAATTAAATCATTACTACTTGCTATATTTGTTTAAACCCAACCATATTAATTATTAAATAATTCTTTAAAATTAATGTTCTTTTTATCTATCATTAAGTTAAAGACATGCTCATTAAATATAGTGTAATAACACCTAGGCTAAGTACCCTTAATGAAACAAACATCATACACACTTATATAATTACACATTATGCATTCAACAACTCAATACATGTCCTCTTGCCAAGGCATCCAGCTCGCGAAGTTAGATACCAAACATCAACTTTACATAATGGAAGTCGATGCATTACCTAACATACCCTATCATAACCCAAGGCAGTTAAATCTTTGTTATTTTAGGAAAACTGTTTGTGAATTGCTGACAAGTTCTCGCAAGTTTCCGAAAAACACAATGGTTAATTGTTATCTATACATCTTAACAGTTTGATTGATAAACCACTTAAACAATGTTTTGAGAAACTTTAAAGAAATGTATCGAGCATGGTAGGTTAGGCTTACTATGGGAGAGTTGATTCATCAACCATCAAGAGTAAAATATGTATATTCACATAACAAAAATGAATATCTAGCGAGACTATTTGCTTATAAGTAGGATATACATAGCACTTACAAGAGACATACAGGGAAAATAGATATTACTTTAATCGTGTTCCACATAAATTAAGCATTATTGCCATGCAGAATATCCAAATGCAACTACTATGTATTGATCTGAAACTAAAGACATGTCGATCAATGAATCACAACGAGCGAAGACCCAGAACACACTTCTTGCTTCATGTCAAGTCGAGAACACTATAAGTAGTAATTATTTACTGGTTATCTAACATGACTAATTTGACTCTAAGTTCACAACTTACCACAACAAGAGATAACTTCCGATTAAAATATATTTGATATTATGCATTCATTATATACACACCATCTTGTAATGCACTACACAACAAATACTTAAACAACATACTTTTCCAACACAAATCAATCTGTATACAACTTCCATGCATCATTTATCGTCTATCAAAATATCACAGCTCATCATCCAACAAAGGACTAGCTATCCATATCCACTCAGTCTATCATCATATTTAGAACGGAGAAATAAGTTATCGCAGAAAAGATGTGGGTGAGTGCCTTATCTAGGAAGGTCACAATATCATAAAATGTATAACAGGCATATTTAAAAACGTAATGTGTAAAAAAATGATTAAAACCAAGGAGATGAGAGCGAATGTACTTCCAACATTGCTGCTAGGACATACATGTCTACGACAAGATATTTGTTACCTACCGCCCAAGAAGATCACAAACTCCTAATACAACATCTCACAAGGGAAAGTATACACCCCATGCAAAAAGAAGCTTTACTGTTCGTGCTACAGAACATAACTCACAAGCTGTTGCATTATAACAAAACATAGTTAATTCTCATCCAATACACACACAAACAGACCACGAATTATTCAATTTTACAGACTTGCTTCACTCAAGACTGGCTCCTATCAACCCAAAATGGCTCTAAAGTTATCCATATTTACCCAAATTAATAAAAAAGACCCAAATAGACTCCAAAATTGGTCCCAATAACTCCAAAACAAAAACAGAATAATGTGAATACCTAAATATTCATTGCTTGATACGCCTCTGGTTTAGCTAAACATACATCCATTTACACTTTCCGTGAACATAGTAACATACAAGGAAGAAAATATATTTAAAAACCATCCCAGGATAATTAAACATATGAATTAAAGTTACAATATTCATTACTTTAAAAAGAAATATTTTTATAAATCTTTTTAAAATAACTATCTACATATACAGCTCACATACAAGAAATAAACAATGTTTTTAACTATATGTTCTATGTGGCTATTGCTGGGAACAGTAGCTAAGCCAATTATGGGCCTTTAATAGATCACTTACTCTCAGCCATCAGTTTAATTTCCATCAACATTCCATCAGTGGGCCATAAATGGCATGCCAAGTGTCTTGGTGCTAGCAGTTAACCATTGCAGGGCCAGTTATCTAGACCCATAAGTTTACTGGGCCAGCAGTAATCCAGCAATACCATTCGTAAAACCACAGTAGGCAGCTTGCCTCTTAAGTGCGCAAAAAACTATAGTGAAGTGCCATCAATGGCCCAAAAATGGATAAGTTAAGTGCTGCCAGTGTTGAAATACAGTTGGCAAGCCATTTATGGGGCATTAATAGGTCATCTACTCTCAACCATTAGTTTCATTTCCATCAGTGGGCCATAAATAGCATGCCAAGTATCCTGTTGCCAGCAGTCAGCCACAACATTGTCATTAGTGTAAACCCATAAGCCTTCAGTGTCAGCAGCCATCCAGCAGTGTCAGCAGAATAACCACAGTCGGCCTACTGTGACTTGATACATGGGTCCTGTCTACATCAGATGACAAAAAAGCTAGCGCTATCTAGCAGTCGATGACATCACACGAAATCAGTGCTCCTAGCGGCCAACTCTACAACTAAGATGGCAGCCAATGATGACAGCGGCATTCCCTCGCGGGAAGTCAATAACTAATCACAACATACCTTGCTGCGAATGTAGGGATGGGTTTTTGGGGGAGGAGGTGACCAATTACAGCAAAGGTGGGAGTATCACCAGGGATAGTGCCAGTTTGTATCCTCCACTCGAAATATGTGCGACACCAGTTTGTATCACTCTGTCCGAGAGCCCTTCCCAGGTCAATCATGTGACACTGCCTGCTGGTGACCCACTTGGTCCAGAACGTACACGCATCCTCTACTCGTGTTTAATGTTAGTATTTTAAAATTTTGATAGTTAATGACCCTTAAGGATGGTTGGCAGTACTTCATATGTACCTACATTTTTTTAGGGGTTACATGACTACATACGAAAGTGTTATATAACTTAAGTTAGTAACATATGATTAAAGGATAGTGTGTGGGAAAATACTTACAAGTCCTAGTATTACATTTCATAGGGGTAGGAAATATTTCAAGTTCAACATGGGGGGTATAAAATTTTTTCTAAGTCCAGTCTGAGTAACAAAGTCCCTAGATGTAAATAATATACTTAATTATGGGATAGTAAAAAAATTACTATATGTAAAACTGAATAATAAAATATTTAATAAAAATACTAATTGTTGGGATAGTTAAGTAACTATTCTATGTAAATAAAAGCTTATATACTAAAAATTATATGAGTTAAATCTGAACATCAAAAATATTCTTAAAAATAAAAAACTTAAATATATACTAAAATTGATACTAAAAATGTAAAACTTAAACATATAATACAAAAACACTTATTGCTGAGGTAGAAAAAAAATTTAATATAAAATAAAATACTTTAAAATGATATACGCTAAATCTGAATAATTAAACATATACTTAATATGTTATAAAAATAACCAGGACAAGATATTTATTCGTCCACATACACTCAAGCTGTATACTTCTTATAAACCCTTGTCCCAGCGCATCCCATGATAGCCGAGCGATCTAGGGCGTCAGTATGGCGACCCAAGGTTCGGCAGTTCGATCCCGCACCCTTCCAGATGACTTTGAGTTCTAAAAAAGGCAGCACCCCTAGCGGCCAACTCTAGAACCAATATGGCAGTCGAACAAAGGTGAGTAATCAGTTGAGCGACACCAGGGTTCTTAGCATTAGTTGATGTAGAAAAGATGGCAGTTGAGTAAATGCAACTAATCGAACGAGAGCGACAAACAGCCCTAGCTGTCAACTCTAGAACCAATATCGTGGTCGGAAACAAATGACAAACGAATTATCCAGGATGGGGGTCAAATAAATGTGAGTAATTGGGAAACAAGCGAGAAATGAGAAAGGAAGGGATGGAAAGATAAATTAAGATATGAGAGAAAGGAAAAGAATGATAGAGCATGAAGTGTAAAACAAAAATTGCAATACCAAGATGGAGGATTACTGGCCGCCAAAGTGGTGTGTCCAAGATGGCGATGTACTGGCTACAATTAAGGCAGCACAGATGATCAGATTGACAGAGTGGGAAGCCAGAATTTAATATGGCAGCCGTGTGCCTCGCGCCTCTTCTCCATCCCCTTGCCCCCGAAGAAATATTATCTATTTACTGGCGTTCACTTCCTATTTCGTGTCTTGCTCAACACTGTCGTATCACTTCATGCACAATGTCCATTCTCTCGTACACACTGTCGATCTTCTTGTCCACATAGTTCACTTACTAGCTTACGCTTTCTATCTTTCGGTCCACATTCTCATTCACACTGTCTATCTTCCGGATAACATTCTCTTTTTTACTGTCTTAGTTTTCTACCTACTTTTCGTTTACACTGGTCTACTTTCTTGTGTACTACTTCGCTAACAATGTCTATTTTCTTGTGTACTACTTCACAAACAGTCTATTCTTCTGTCCACTAATTCATTAACACTAATAATTTGACTATTTGTACTACTCATTTTACTATTTAAATATTCACTGACACTACGTATTTGGCTACTTGGCCCTTCATTAAAGAGCGAAGTGCTTCTATGTCTGCAGACTTTTTTTCTCGTTAGCATTTACAAATAAATGTCTAAATAATTCCTGAACATATTATTACGACTATTATTATATTTACAAATTTGGCCTGCTTGTGAATGTCGTACTGTAACATTAATTAAAATTATTTTATTTATTTTTAATAAAATTCCTTCATCTAGTGTTACAATTTCTGTCTCTAAATTCAGAGGGCCAAAACAAGTTAGTTAAGATATAGAGTTCTTAATAAAATAAAAGAGTTAATTATTATTTCCTAACTTTATTTACAATAACGACAAACAAAATTCTCTCGACTCAACATCTCACAAGAATTTGATATCACTTACTATTGAAATTAATGAGTCCAATTAATACAATTTATAATAACCTCCAATATATCAATGAAATTATATAAGTAAAGATCTTTATCAATGGAGAGTGTATCAAAACTTATTCAATTATTTTATTTATTATGTGTCCATATTTGAAAGTTCCAATATTTACAATATAATCCGTATTACATGCCCATTCAGTCCCACCTCAGTTCAGTTCACGTCCCGCCAGTCCGCAATGTTCTAGAGTTCTTCGAGCACTTTTATGCACAGAAATCTTCACTCGTCGGGTTATACGCCCTCTCGTCCATCCACACCACGAACCCTCGTCCGCAGTCGTAGCGGACTACATTTCGCCTTCGCTAAAGTCGGCTGGCTGCTGGACCATTACATTATTTATAAGATCGTAGGCCACCACGCAGAAATTTCTCTACATTCTGCGTTGAGACGAGGATCCTAATTTCCAGGATATTCTTGTGCCCCCTTTACGTTTGTCGGTTCCTCAGCGGGGATTTAGAGGTGATGCTGTGATGGCAGCCACATCTCGCTGTTGTCAATCGTCCCAGGCTTTCCCAGGAAGAGGTGGCAACGAGGTAGAGAGCACATCTGTCTTCGCGAGAGGAGGGACGAGGTGTGTCATCCCAAACCCCCCGGACCGTGTATAACGGGAGCTCGCAGCCAGCCGCAGTGCGTAACAATACAAACTAGAGTGGCAGAACTGCAAAACACTAGCGCGGCGCCATCTTGTAACAACAGAGGATTGTTACAAAGGTTGTTAAGATTATGTGACTTCAAAACACGAATATTAAAGTATAAAATCAAAGATTCTTTCTTTTAGAACGACTAAAATCGTGACACATACAAAGGAAAATTAAAAAACACATTTTTTAATCACCTAGCAAAAAAAAAAACAAACATATTTTACAAACAAACAACTTGCAAAGTCACGATTGAAAACGGGATTAAATACAACATTCTGCTCATAGAAAGGAATTATTAACGTACCTGTTTAACAATACAAAACATTAAATTCGCTTGAGGCTGAAACACAATTATGAAAATAACCAACACTAGGAATGGCAATATAAACGACGTGAGTTGACAATAGAAAATACAGAGAACTGACTACCGAAATAATAACACACTAAGAGTTAAAAATAAAAATAAATAATTAAAGATAAAAAAACTTCAAAAAGCAAGGACAACAAACATCCGATTTCAAGGTCAAAACACAATTGAAAGTTCCCTTTTCTCTGAATCTGTGGACATTTTGAGTAGCGGACAGTGATATCAGGCGAACGGAAAGACTGTCGCACTAAACTAAACAAGGTACAACACAAAATTATGACTAAAATTGTTTTTATAAATTCAATTTTTCAAAATTTTAAGTTGTCACGCACATGCAATTGTCAATTGGTCAGTAATAAATAAAAAAAAAAATAAAATTATACTCATAAGACTTATTATTGTCATAAAACTTGGCGAAATGCTTTCATTAGTAATGCCTTACCTATAAATTCCATTTTATTTGAAACCTGCCATACATAAATAAAAACATGATCACAACTAACGTAAAAGTAATCACGAAAATGTTACTAAATTTGTAACAAAGCGAATATTGCGTAAAAACAGGCACTAAAATCACACTCAAATCTATTAGTTTTGTGCTCAAGTAGAACGAAATGATAAAGTTATAAAAGTTGCTATCAACTTCCAACAAACACAGAAATGTCACGATTCCTTGGCACAAACAACAAACAAAATACCACAAAAACATAGTAAACAAAGTGTCACAATGAAAAAATATAATTACCAAATGTCCCAGCACAAACAAATATAAAGGAAGCTACGTTCATATATGCACATCAAAACCAATTAGGAAGCGATGATACCTTATTATGCTGGGTGACCGTAATGGCACAAAAGAGAGAGAATAAATAAAAAGTATACACAAGATTTACTTGTATGATTAAACAACGTATAGGCCCAGAGGAAGGCTTAATTGCAGAAAAAAAATTACGTGACTTGTGGTTGTGTGTTACTAAATGTTTTCTTTAAATGTTTTTTCTTTTTCTTTCATTAAACACAAAGTTATAACTGTCTTCCAGAAAAATAATAATTATGATGTTCATCATTCAAAATAAATTAATAACTATTTATGAAACTTGACACAGAAATCGTTTAAATTACACAATTTTAATAATAAAGGAAATGCTTCAATATAACTAAAACATTAAAATACAATAATTTTATACTGTTCTAAATGTGCATGATACAACTTACAAACAATTTCATGTGATTTAGATTTACCTGTGAGACGACCACCGAGTCCACAGGAAAAATGAAAAAATATCTCCGCCCAAGAAGGTTACATAGTTCGCTGTCTAACACCAGGATGAAGAAAATTAACTTGACTATGTCACCACCAACAAAGAAAGGAAAGGCGACGTGCAGAAGTGTTATCCCAAGCTGAATAAAGAACTTAGCTAGCACGTACAGAAATGTTAGGCCAAAGCGTACAGTAAAATTTAGGCTGGCATGGGTATCCTCAGTAATACAAAACAATAACTAAAGTTTTAATGAGCTAACATACTGGTAAGTAATAAGAACGATTCTAAAACTGAAGAGTTAGGTACTCATAAAAGAGAAAGACAGAAAATATCCAAGTGGTGTTCTACATTTTGAAACACCGAACCAAATAGATAAAAAAAAGAAACACAACTCACAAATAAAAACCAGGTCTAAGACCGACTACATGATTACCACAAATAAAATTTCTACGACATTGTAGTAAATACTAGGAGCCACAAAATGCCATCATGCCACCACGAACGAGACATGTTGGCGGGACGGCGGAATGAAAATTGAGTTAACGACGCTTTGCGAAAAACGAAAAAGTGCTTAAAAAAAAAAAACCAAAGGAAAAGCTTACATTTACGGCGATTGATGTCGCATGTTGTCCAGAAGAGGCAAATTGGGTTGAAGCGCACAGAAAAAAAAAAGGGGGGGGGGGGATAACACGTACACAAAGTAGCCTATTTTTAAATGCGAAATCACGCGTCTAGCAGCAGGGATATGCCAAGAACAATTGCAAGATGCAGGGAAGTGAGTGGAAGGCGTAACCTCAGACGGCTATTGAAAGAAATTGCAACGCAGCATTGCATATTGGGTTAATAGAGAAACAATCTCTCTTTAAATATGGGTCTGCAGGCGACACGGGATTTCAAACGTAACTTTGAAAGCTCAGGCCTAAACTGAACTGAAATAAAAATAATGAGGAAATGCATAAACTGTAAAAAAAAGTTAAAATTGATTAAAAAAAACTGAAATACATAAATAACTCAACCTACGCTTCGATAAATAAATATAATATTTATAATGATAAGTTATGTCATAACACTGGAAAAATTGATATTAAATAAGCAAATTAATTGTAGATACTCTATAAATTATTTTATTATCAATTAGTCATATTAATTAAATACCAAATGTTATAAGACACTTAAATATTACTCAAAATACAATATTTTTTATCGCTTCTGGGAAAAGAGCATGTGGCGTCGGAGATCGGGGCTGTTCACGCTCTGTCATTCCAATGGCCCCGGCGACCATCTTGGAAGTCAGTGACCATAGACCATTTATCTTTGGTCCAAAAAAAAAAAATTAAAATACAAAAATTTATACAAAAAAATTATTATTAAGTTATTAAAAAATCCCTGTACTTGGTGGTGGTTTTCCCCAAAATTTCCCTGTTTTTCTTAAGAACACCTTTTTTCATTTAAAATTTCCCTTCTTTCCCTAAAAAGTTCTGAAATATACCAAAATATTTATAAAAAATTATTATTAAAAATAGTTTCAAAATAATTTTATAAATTATAAAGAAAATTATTTAAAAAACTTAAATTTCTGGAGATTCCCTCTCTCCAAAAATTACCCATTCTGCCATCTTCGTAGGCATCACAGCTGCCACATTGGCAAGTATAGCTGTCCGCCTTGTTGGTCGGTGCAGTCTGCCATCATTATAGGCATCGCAGCCAGCATCCACCATATTGCTTTTTTCGTTCGTCTTTTGTTTATACATTGCCGGAGTTTGTCTCTTATCTTCGTTTGACTGCCATATTGTATTTCATAGGTTTTTATCACCTGGGTGGTGCTGGTGTTTTAATTCACCCACCAGGTGGCAACCATATTTGTTCATTTTTTTTAATTATAAGGGATGCTGTTGTCACCCTTCTTATTGGATAGTAGTTTCTAAACATAGGTGTCATTAATTTCTCTATTACGCCACCTGCTATCGACCTATAAAAATGATGACACTGAGCATTCCTGCAATGTATGTAAACTGTCATATTTAATTTTTATTTATTTTATTTATAAATGCGAGTATTATTATTTAAAACAACTTTCATTAAAACAATTTATAAACGCAAGGGTTTTTATAAAATAAATAAAAACGAACATCATTTTTTACACAAAATATAGTGTACACAACTAGTAGGAAAATAAGCATTTATGGCAAGAGCGTAAGGCATCGGATAAGATCAGGGGGCCGCTATGTTATGATGCAATCTGTGTGCCCTCTTTTTTCCATCAAAATTTCCCTTTTTACCTAAAAATTTCCCTTTCTTACTTCTGAAAATAAGGACACCCAGAAATTTCTAATTTTTTCTTCAAAAAGGGTAGAAGCCTCCCAAATCCAATTTTCGCATAATTTAAGTAATTTGAGGGGCTTTCTTGGGACCGACAGAGCAGTGGTGGCCATATTGGTTTCATAGGCATAGAGTATGCCAAATTGATATAAGGGATCCAGGATCGGAGACATTCATAAATATCAACTATCTTGGTTGTCAGCTATCTTGCATCTATTGTATTTTCAGATGACCTTTGACCTTGACCCAAGATCCAGGACCATTGACCTTAACCATTAATCTTAACCTATGTCCCTAAAAATAAAAAATAAAAAACCCAAAAATTGTATTATTACAAGTTTAATTATTTAAAATTAAATATATATATATATATATTTAAAATTAAATATATATATATATTAAAATCCCAGAGGTTACCCCTAGCCCATACCCATTCCGCCATATTGGTAGGCTACCACCATCTTGGAAGACATCACCCATCTGGCATATTAGAAACCAGTGACCATGATTTGACTCCAACCCTCCAGTGACCATGATTTGACCCCAACACTTCAATGACCTTAAAAATCGATCAAAATACTTAAAATGCAATAAGCATATGACGTTATAGACTACCACCACCATATTAGATGCAGACTACCTCGACCTTCTGCCCATGACCTTCAATGGCCTTGGAAACCAAACGCGAGAAAAAATACATAAATATCAACAAGCATATTACGTTACAGACTACTGCCCCATAATACATGCAGACTACCTCGTCTTTGACCCTATGATCTTGAAAGCAAAAACTAAAAAATATTCATGAAAGTCAACAAACATGTTACATTAAAGACTACTGCCACCATATTAGATGCAGACTACCTTGACATTGACACCATGACCTTCAATAACCATAAAAAAAATACTCAAGAAAAAAATATATGGGAGAACGCAGAAGCTAGCCGAGACTATCCAATTTTCACGAGAGCTGCTGTCGCTGATTATGCCAGCTATCTATGTCACAGGTTAGATATAGTTCATGATTTTGCTCTACAGGACTTCAGAAGAAATAGTGAAAGATGAAGATGAGGCGTGACAAGAGAATGTCGGGTGAGGTATTTCAAGGACAACTTGTGTGGCTATACAGTTCACAGAGACTAAAATATATAGATCGATCATGTGGTCTTTCGGATTTGTCTTAAAGGCTCTGAGACGAAGCCGAAAGTTACCCACATCGAACGACTGGCACTCTGAGGGTTCAGATGTTGTATATTCTGTTCAGGACGAATATACTTGAGGAGGGGGCAGTGCTAGATGCTCACCACTCTACATCGCTTCCCTTGCCCCGTCCTGTCCACGAGAGCGAAGGAATATGTGAACTTAAGGAGAGGAAGAAGCCTGTGGAGTTTTACAACGGCAAACCACCGCATGCCATCCGAATAAGCCTATCGCGACTCGTACGCTACTGGCATTGGGCAGATTGAATTTCTGAATTGATTCCTTTGGTCATTTCTCTGGCCTCTCTCAGGGAGTATTGGAGTGCGGGAACTTTATATATTGGACCAGCGAGATTACTCAAGTCGCGACGGGCCTCCAAGCCAACATATTTGAGGCTTTGGAGGATTATGCAACAGTTAAGCGACAGCTGTGACAAGACAGCGAAGCGACAATCCAGTAGTGCGTCAGTGGGGGCGAGAATGACCAGCGGGAGTGGAGTCTGCTGACTGCGAGCAGTGAAGAGTGTGGCGGAGAGGAGTATGGAACTGGAAACGTAAGTGTAAGACATGTTGTATTAAACCAATAGACAGACTAAATATATGTTTCCAATTAGTGTGAGTTATGTAGAGGCATTGATGAGGTCTTTTTTTAGAATACAGGTAAACATTTAATATTGGGCTCACTGAAAATAACAAAAGTAATAATGGAGATGTATAGTATAATGTTGTAAATAATAGCTGTATGAATAAATTAAAGATAAAATGTAATTATTTGATTTTTATTAAGGTCTCCATATTTCACTAATGCAAAACGCGCCTCCCCCCCCCCTTCTCCCACCATCTTGTAAAACTAATATTTTTGTTTTGCTACGAAATTATAGTACGCTATTAAGTTCATATCAGAAAATACTTTTTTTTTTTTTTCATTCCAGTACTTTTTCTATTAATATACATTAAATAACTGATTTTATATTTTATTTACTTATTGATATTATCTAACTGAAAGATTATATGTTTCATTATACTTTTCTGGGAGAGAAAGGTGTATGCAATCACCTAAATGTCTTTCTGGAATGTATTACTCCCCCTGGAAAATTTTAAACCCGAAAACCGAACTTCACCAAACTACTCCACATACGGTATCAGTAATGACATCAGACTTCTGAAGTTTTCTATCATGCCAGGTACTTATTTTCAAAATTGCGGCAAATTTAACATTTAGGGCTCTGTAACACCTTAAATAATCAGAATTATTCCTGTCACAGCTATCTATGTTCATTTTTGCAATGTGAACGTTAACATAATATTTATTTGTTTTAGTTATAACCTTTTTGTGGCCGATATACATTATTCATTCCAAATAGCTTTAGTTTATATAATGAATTGCAAGATGTCTTAACTTCAGAAAATGTATTTCAGAGTAATTATGTTTGTAAGTCTTTCTATTCTCATTCACAAAATATTTTTTATGTCGGCTGTTTCGCATATAGGAATTTGTTGTTCGGTTGGTATGGTAATGGAAGACACAAATGTAAGATATTTTGTAGCAATGTCATGACTGTCATGATGTTTAAAGGTGTCGCCTGAGTATGCATTTTAAGATGCTTTTAGCCATCTTTGTTTTACAGCAAGCATGTGGTGACCTAGTAGGTCATCGGCCTGATAGGTAATTTTTATTATTCTGTTTCCATTGGCTGAGTAACGTGCCGTAATACAGACTGCCGACAGGGCTAAGATACGAGGTATTGAAGAGGAAAAAAATAAGTTTGCATGTACTACCTACGCGGGCTAGAATTTAAAGTTAAATTAAAGCTACCGCGATATATATGTGGTACGGTAAAGTCTTTAGATACGTACCTCAAGCTCTAGATCCTTATGAGGGAAGATTAAGGCCAAATACGAGCCGTGCCAGCCTCAGAGGATACAACGATATGTTGCATTAATCAAGCTTTTTTCAAGCTAAGTATTCTGAATGTTCGACATACATACATCAACAAAATAATTAATAGTTTTTGAAAAGTTAATTTGGCTTTCGTTTACGCCACCTTGGGTGTTCAAGATTATTAAAGTTGCTCTTCCTATTTGCCTACGAAGCCCTTAAATGAGGTCTTAGGTTTTTCCAAATGAGTTGGTGTGATAAAACTATTTATTAATCTAATTTACATATTCATTCAATAATTTCAAGAATTAGAAGAGACATAATAATTTTTGAATTTCAAATAAGAGACACGTACGAGAAGGCTACACTTATAGTTAAGGCCACACAAAGCAACGTAAATTTTTAAACTAATAACGAGTTGAGGCTACTATTATTTGCACATATATTATTTATTTCATAATGTTCAGACGGAAATATTTCTTCTAAATTGAATCAAATATATATCCACTCACGTCTATGAATATTTATTGGCCGGAAGCTACTGCTAGTTTTGAATTGTGTTTCTTCCTAGTGTTACCTTTATGTCGAGTGTAGGCTACGGAGACTGGCTCCTACAAGTGTTCCTGATCTACAAATCTACGGGTAAAATTTATTTGGTGTTTGTGTGTTATGTTTGCTGCGAAGTCATTTCACTCGTGTGGAGCTAGGCAAGCTTCGTACGCCAGGTTAACATTCGGTGTTAGTTGCTTCGGAATTATTTAATCAAAGAATATACTTAATATTTTCTCCTGCTTGCATTACATATTTAATATGTGTGTTGTGTAGCAAAGTAAATACTTAACTCAGGCTGGAGAGCCTTGCCGGGTAAGAGTAAGGCCAACCACCAGCAGAACATATCATAGAAGATTACACGAGATGTTGCAGCAATCAAGTGTTTTAATCTTGTTTTTCTATCTTGGATATTCAGATAATTTAAAGTTTCTCTCCCTATTTGCCTATGAAGCCCTGAACTAATGTCGTATTTCTCTATTTGATAACACTGTCTAACAGTTATTTTGTGTTACGTTGTTTACTCACTCATCATTACATAAGTGAATTGGCGCCGTACATGGGCACAGAATTAGAGCAACAGTCGCTCTACAGCCATATGAACACTCAATTAGATGAGAGAATGGCAATGGACATGATATGTGACAGAATGGAGGTAAATACACAGCATATCAATTTGGCAGGAAACACAGAAAAGACAGCAAACAAGGCTACCATGAGCCAGGATGAATTAACTGAATCTTCCTTCAGCAGTGTAAACAAATGAGTAAATCCCAGGAACAGTTAATACTTCAACTGAAAGAATACACCACAGAACTGTTCCAGGCACTGTCTCAAACATTTCAGAAACCGGTTACAGAAAAGGGGAACAAATTAAGAAATTGAATGAAAAGAACACTAAACAACTTCAGGGACAGACTCAGAAGAACGAACAGTCCAATCACAACCCACAAAAATTTCCGATAACATTCCTAGGAATGGAACCCCACCATGTTTGTATCAAACCTAACACATAACCCAACACCAAGTGCACACATGAGTACAGTGCACACCCCCTTGAGCTACCCAAATCACTGGGAAGGCAGACTGGATAGCGAAGAGATAGAATGCATGCAAAGGACACAATTTAACCGGGACACAGAGAGACAGGGCTCATAGGAACAAAACCTGCCCTTGTATCCAGTCCTGCAAAACAGAGAATTCTGTGCACCCTCTAGGCATGAACAGGGTCCCAGGGTAAATGTATACCAGTTGCTATAGTTTCAGCCCTATCAGAACCAATATCAAGGTTACCGCAGTGATGGCCGACGCTCATACCGTGGCCGTAAATAATATTAGAGCAAGAGTTACAAAAAGAAAAGGGAAGAAGATACTGCGACGCGAGTGATTCCGACAGAGACCAAGTAGGGTACCTCTCGGGAGGCCAGAAAGGTCATAGAGAAGGCCGCCGTCAAATTGCTCCAGCCGCCGCCACAAAATGTTTCACACGAACAGAACCAGCAGGGAACCACCGGAAAAAATAATAAAAATTTTCACCTAAGGCCGAATTCACCTGGTAAACAGTGGCCAAAACCTAACCCACC